>CM023481.1:166175977-166855977 GCA_013339685.2 Hyalomma asiaticum
ACTTGGGTGACCAGATAGCTGTGATGCATGGTATTGTCCTAAATATTTTGTATAAAACCGAAAGAAAGCTGAAAGGTCCATAATTCTTCACTTTCTTTATTAATAATAATTTCGAGCGTTTACGTTCAAGTCCTTTACGTCTCCATTCTTCTGTAGCCAATTATTGTTGGCGTTTTTCCAGCTCCCTGGTACATAGAGGTCTCAAGACACCGCCGGCATACTGTCCCAAGTTTCTTCAAGGGCCGCTCCCTAGGTCTGGCTATTTTGAGCTAACAAACGCAGTGCATATAATGTGCGCTCACAATCGTCTCTGCCAAGAGTTATATCGCTATGCGCCGCGAAAGGAGGTCAGATTTCAAAATCAACGCTGTTTGCCCTCCTCTTCGCTGGTGTTTCGCTTCAGTATGAAGGTGGTGGCGTTCGACAGCAAGTGGTGGGTGCGTGACGAAACAGTTGTCCAAGCGCGCGGCGACCTGATCTAACCAATCAGGAGACGCCGCTTCTAGCCGCTGCCTCCTCGGAGGCGACGAGCTGCTGAGAGCGCTTCGCACCGCAGCTTCGGCAAGTGGCAAGGGTTGTCATATTCGCCTCTGAAAGTCATGCTTTCGCGCCGCTTCAAGCACCGTTACCTCTAGTAATAACTGACCGCCTTGAAAAACTCCTGCTGCAGAACTCACTTTGCCATGTGGCCTGGTGAGAGAGAGAGAGAGATGATGGGCGGAAGGCAGGGAGGTTAACAGGAAGGAAGAATATCCACTTTTCTACCCTGCACTGGGGAAGGGGTAAGGGGAGACAGAAAGGGATGAAAGAAAAAGAAAAAAAATTACACAATCTCCCGCTAAAGGGGATCATGAGGCGATGCGAAGCAGCACGGGGGGTGCACACCGCGTTTGCATCGGTTTGACTAGGTGTCGCGTGTGCACCGGTTTCACACTAGCAGACGCTGCCTGCGTCGGCGTTGTTTCTCGCGGGCGAGGGCGCGTTCTCGTTCCTTGCGAGCTGGTGAGGCTTTCATCGAAAAGCGTTTCCATAGTCAACGCGCTGTTCGGAGAGGAGAGGAAGAATGCCGAGATGAGAGATGAGACAAGGAGAGGATGGGGAGGAGGACGCGCATGCGCAGTGCCGGTGTGGACGCCGCACGGCGGATGGAGGGGGGGAGGGAGGGAGAGAGTGACATAGCCCCGACCATAAGCTGCTTCGCATCTAAAAGGACAAAGAGAGAGCTCGAATTGCTCACGCACACAAACACGGCAGTGTCAGAGACGCTCAACGACTTCTGTTGTGTGCAAAAACTTGAGTACAGCCTTCATGGCTTTCTGATCCGAGACCCTATCGTTCCGGCATTCCGGTACGGTTTGCTCAGACAGCGGTCGATCATCAAGGCGTGACAATTCTGGGGAGAGAGACTGTCGCTGGAGCAGTACCATCGCAGAGGACGTGCGCAATTGTTTCCTCGCTGCCGCAGTGAACGCAGGCAGCACTGTCTTCCATTCCAATGTGATAGCCAAAACTTCTTGTAAATGACGTTCTAGCCACAGGCGGCAAAGCACGGTCGTTTCAGAGCGGGTTAGTACACGCAGAACTCGAAGTTGGATTGATGGGTCGAGGCGGTGAAGGTGGGTATGCAGAAGACCAGGAGTATTCCACATCGCTATAGCCATATCACTCACAAGCGAGCGATGTTTTCTTAACTTCGCTTGACCTGGTGAGGGGCCCCGTAAATACACGATCTGCTCCATATATGATCAAATCAAGTGTCACTCTGCCTTCACTGGTAGCTTTCGCCCAGAATATATATCGTGTCTCCTTGCTAACCCTGCCGATCGTTACACATCGAACTTGAGTGACCTGCGCCACTTTCATTACACTGAAGGGTGGATTACTTCTCTGCGAACTGTGCGGCTCAGTATAGTCAAGTCTTCTTCCACATTTACTATAAGATCGCAATTGCTAATCACGTACCCATGCAATTCGCTCTTCCCTATGCAAACTTTCTTTATAGCTGGGTGTATGTTGCCGCCTAATAATAATAATAATAATAATGACAATAATAATAATAATGACCAACTTTATTGGGCGATAAGCAAGGACCTCGACTATCGGAGTATTGGGGCGCATAAAGATAAATAGAAAGGGGAAACAACTGTTACCAGAAGTTAGAGTAAAAGTTAGAAAGTCAAATAAAAGAGAGAAATAAACGAACATGGAAGATCAGTTTTATTTAAACTTCTACAAATCTTGGTTGCCGTTGCATTCGACAGCGAAACGGCCCAGACACTCAACGGGGCCTTAGGTCTTCACGTAAAGCAAATTCAATTAAATGTTTTCAAGATTAAAGGATCAAACAAACGTTCCTGGTGTAGCGGTAACTGAACACGCTGGCAGTGAATTGAATCGGTTAGGGTGGCTTTTAAACAAATCACTCTAGTTAAGCACCTGGGTAGCTATGTAGATGAATATACTGAGAAATTTAAATGTGGCTATATTGGCAGAAAATATCCCACACGAACCATATTTAGGCCCCGTTATATTTGCCTCCTGGCTGGAAGCCGAGTAATGAGCGCCACGCCAGCCTTTTCGTCAAGGGTCAGTTGTGCGTTGCAGTATACTCGTTAGAAATAGAACATGCTACAAAGTTTACCTATGTGTCATAATAATATTGCGCTCACCCTGCGGGCAGGGAAAGAAAAATAACGCCTGTGCTCTAACCGCTTCTTGATCAGCCATAAAAGATGTCTTAAGTGCGCGTTCTCTTCGGCCGCGCAAGTCGAGAAGCATCCAAGAGATCCCGCATAATTACGTCTACATAGCTGAGACCATCGTTTTACGGCGCAACCTGCATAAGTATGCCCATTTAAACAGCCAAAGGGGCAAAAGGCGTCTCGCTGCAGCCGTTGAAGGTGAAAAGAAAGAAAGCAATGTCTTCAAAAACATTGCGTGAGTGAGAAGAACAAGGGGCCCTTTCCAAGCTGAATGCCGCGAGCGTACCTGGAAGGCGTCCCCCTCTCCCCTTGTATTTTTGCCCCTTTCGTCTGAGCCAGTCGTCACCGGCCTCGAAAGACCAACGCTCACATTTTGTCTCGACGGAGGAGCACCGCAAGAGCAAAGTCGCCAGCGCGACGGCTGCGCCCAACGCCCTGGGCTCTGCCAGCTTCGCCACGGGACACATTTCCACTGTTTCCTCTCCATTTTGAGAATTCTGACCACGCGCAGGTTTCTACACGCTGCCTATGAAGGTGCCTCACGCGCTTTTTTTCTGCCACGGCCGCGCGCGTCTTAGCTCATGTGCTTCTGTAGTTTTGTTGTTGTTGCTGCTGCTGCTGTTGTTGTCATTGTTGTTGTTGTTGTTCTTCTTCTTCTACTTCTTCTTCTTCTTCTTCTTCTTCTTCTTCTTCTTCTTCATCTTCTTCTTCTTCTTCTTTTTCTTCCTTCTCTTCTTCCTCTTCTTCGAAAATCTAAGCTCTTCCGAGCATAGCGGTTAAGGAAATGAGTTCATCTTAAAGAATCAAGTTCGTGTGCCGTGCGTCGCAGTGATGCATGTGGCGTGGTGACATTTGTTGTTTCAGAATATAGGTTCCTCCCATAACCCAGTGTGTTAAATGCACAAGAAACGACAAAAAAGAGCTTCATTTTCTTACGTAAAATTAAGACACTCGGCTTCCTGTTTTATTGCGATAGCAATTATATGGACAGCCTCGGCTGGTTTTTGCTGTCCCCGTCGCCGCCGTCATGAACCATATATGTATAAGTATATATATAAGTCGTAACGAAAAATAATTCGGATAAATGCTTCCGAAGCGCGGAATCTAACCAGGAACCTCAAGTTCCGCAGCGCGTGGCGCTAACCACTACGCCACGAAAAGCAGATCCTTCAGCGAGCTAACGGCGAGCCTTATATACACACCCTTTACCGCTGGCAGGACTCAGAGACGGCAGGTGCTTATAAGCGTTTCTTCATAACCAGCGAGATGGCGCGAGGAGCGCAACGGGAGGCCGCCCTTGCAAGAGGAGCGCTGTTCAAACTGAGAGTATCCATTGTGACAGCTTATTCGCGCTCGTTCGTTGTATATCTGTGCGTTCGTTTCGTGCGTGCTTCACTTGATAGTTCGCGCTCATCTCCTGTTTGTTCATTTAGCGGCCTCCACTAGCTTAGCAGGTGTAGCTTTGTGACACACAACGTATAAAGCCCTTCGTACCAGCACGCGCTGCCCACGGGAGGCGCTCACTTAGCAAGTGCATGTTTGCTACAATTAATATTGCTCCTGAAGCTGCGAGCCTCACTTCGTATAGCATTACAGTTTCTTGCTATCGCATTCATTGCTTCGCCCTTACGGCGAAACTGTGACTTTTTTCTTTATTTAAATGTGACAACATGGGAAGGTAGACTTCCACATCATCAGGATATTGAAACTGAGAACAATAAACACACATGCCGAAAAAAAAAGAACGCTTTAATTATCGTACGTATACAAGGTACTCCACAAGCACGTGTCACCCCAATAAAGCTTTGCGGATGACTGATTGTTAGTTCCATACACGGTGCCTCCAGAATATCATTAACATCAAGCACTACGAAGCAACACGACTCGTCGATTATGTCGGCCAGATGTCGTGCGTCCTACATCAATTAACCATACCACTGCGCACACTGCTTCGTGCTCTGATGCAGTCGTGTTCCGCGTACAAATTTCGGCTGTTATTGCGACTACCATGTACCTCTGCTGGCCTCTTCAATATTTACCAGTTCTCGCGGCCATCTAGGTTCCATTAAAATTACCCTCAAATAGCTTTCAAAGCTTGCTATCGTTGTGAGAACGGATAATCACGTGCTGTCGTCAGGTGATCGGTAGCCTTACCGGCTCCCCAGCCGCATATATACGGCGACTGCTGATGATGTGCAATGGAAGGGAATGAGGAGTGGGGGAGGAGGGGGTCGTCGTCTATTTCGAGTCATCGATCGCTGTGCAACACGGTTCCTGGCTGGTCGGCGGCCAAACAAGCGCATACAGAGCCACTTGGGCTGCACGCTCTGACAGCTTTCAGGAGTCGCACGGGAAACGCTCCCCGACGCTGGCTGTGCGTGTTTCGCAGCCGAGGTGCGCCTGTTCTGCCTTCAAATTGCCACCGTGTGCAGACTGCAGTATTTTCGCGGGGACAGTTTCAGTTATTTGACTATCCTGTTTATTTTGTCAGAAGTTTAATGCTGCTTGCATGCGTCATCCGTAAAGGGACATGCGCTAGGTCGGTTAACGTCAAACGTACACGCTGCACACCGGTTTGTTAAGGCCAGCAGCGCGAAAGAAGGCTTAATACGACGTATTAAGCTGGCACATGTTTTCATTTCTTCACGTTACAGCTGTGTTCGCGCTATTTGCCTCAATAACCAATTGTAAAGCTACCCAGCAAACTATGCCGCATCACGTAGGTGATTGGAAGTACGAGCGTCCAATGCTGGCTGCTTCAGCTCGAGCGTTTGCAGCACACAACGAACTATCAGTGGCTCACTATACCACGTAAACTATATAGCAATGCACTGTGTGTCTGAGTGCACAATACACGACATAAATCTACGGTTCTCGTTTATATACAGCGTCTTATGGAGGACAAAAGTGTCATCCCTTCTGGCTTGTTCACACCCTCATAATGAGATCCGCAAAGCCGTGTGTCTGAATGAAACCTCGCCTGACAACCTTAACCCTACTATCGCGGAAGAACTGAGAAAAGCAAAAAAAAAAAGCACCTGTTATTTGGTTCGATTTCTGGGTTTTTACGTTCAAAAACCACTATGTGATTATGAGAGTCACTGTGGTGGAGGGTACCGGTGATTTCGACCACCTTCGCTCCTGTAGCGAAACTGACATCGCACGGTACACGAGCCTCAACATTTTCGCCTCCACGGAAATGCAGCCGTCGCGGCCGGGTTACTTGTTTTTTCGAAGAGTGCTCATCACATATGCAACAAGTGCACAAGCAAGGCTGTGTTGAATGCAGAAGCGCATGTTCGTTTCATCCTTCTTTTTCTGTCTGCGCTTGTGCGTGGTTCTGCTGACGCCCCAATTAGCCCACTTCACTGACATAGTTTTTGTTCAAGGAATCCTGCTATTGCGACTGCCAACACTTGCCGCGTGGGATTGCCCGTGGGTGTTGTAAGGAGTAAAATGATATCCTTTATTGTTTCTTCGCTGCCACATTCGTCACAGGCAACACACTCAGCTATACTTATGCTCCAAGCAAAAGTGTTCATGAATGGTGCTCTGAGACGCTGTTTGCACAGAGTGATTATCGCGGCTTGGCGTATGCAAAGAGACAGAGATAAAAGTAAAGGAAAGGCAGGGAAAATAACCACAGGATCGAGATATCCAGTCCACTACGCTGAACTAGAGAACAGAAAAAGAACGGAAGAGAAGAGAAGGTGGGTGCAGGTGGAGAAAATGGGTAAACCCAAATAAACTGCTTGTCGACTTGTATTTCGTGACGTAGCGCTGGAGGATGTCACTCTTTGCAGCTACACGAGTTCTCAACAGCGACATATCTGCATAACGGGCATGTTCATTGCCTGTGGTGTCAAGTGGCTCGGTAGCCACTGAAACGTGGGCGTGTTGTCTTCCACTTCTTTGAAAATATAACTGCCTTATCTCCGGCACTAGTTTGTCGCCTGGTCCACGAAATAGAGCGGATATCAGTTATTGCGGAGCTGTTTTGTAATCCGTAAACATGGTCGATTTTACTTATGCTTCTGCAAGTGTTACAATAAGCGTGCAGTGAAGTGCAGCATGCTTCGTATTGACTCACCTTAAGATCAATATTTGCGTTTTTGGTGGCCCTTTCACGTCAGACCACATTTATTCAGCCGTCAGAGTCAGCCGTGATATGGTCCTTGTGCGTTTCGCGCAGTATGCGCAGATTATAGATGAAGATGGATGTTTGTAGCGCCTTCAGGAAAACAGTAAGTCATGTACTGAAGCTTATAGAAATCGAGTTGCCTCCACTCGATACATATGATAAGCATATGCATAATTTATTTGCCATTTCCAGATGTAAACATTGGAATTTTAAAAAATCAAATAAGCTAGTCTATTTTCATGCGTGAAATGCTGCTGTAAAGTTAGCACTGGAGATTCTGCTTTCGTCTGAGTTACTGGCACTGAAAGTCAAACTTACGACAGGGCATAACACTGCTGAAGCAAAAAGAGTTTCACAGCGTACATATGCAGCCAGGTAATGAAAGCATCTGTTGGGCAAGTTGGCACATGGTTCTGAAAGAAAGGAGACACTAAATCTTGGAAAACGGTAAAGAGCAGAGGACCTAGACGTGGAGACATGCAAGGCATGCTGATTTCACCATATCGGTTTTTTTTTTTTTTACAGCGAGTTATCTTACTACGCGGCGAGACGGTGGGAAGGTGTGCTAGTAACGTCCTTGAAGGTCCCCTGAAGCCCTTCCAAACTAACGTGGCTAATCAGTGGGAAATAATGGGCAATTCCGACAGCACGTGCTGTTGCTGCAGCCCGGCAGCCCGACATACCCTGAGCACGGCCGCTCGATTAGCAACGCGTTTTTATCCAGCTGCTGTGCCCTGAGTATCACCCCCGAGCCCGTGCGATTGCGCCGACGTTATTAGATGCGGAGCATCTCTTGCTCGCGGGTATGTCACGCGTGAACCGGCGTCTGCACTCACACTACGCATGCGCGACTCTCCTCTCCCTTCCCTCTCTCCAGCAGCTGCTGCAATAAATAAAGTGGGTAGAGAGAGCGCGCGCGCTTCGCTTCAGTAGTATCTCCTACTTCGATGGAAGAAGTTGGTGGTGTTGTGTGATCGAAGCAACAGCCCTGCAAACCTGTAAACACCGCCGTTAAATGCACCGTTGAAACTCCCAGCGATCCCAGCGATGCTCCGTATGGTCCCCTTCGAGGAGATGGTGTAATTTTTCTGTAGATACTGGTCAGAAAAAGCTATATATATATATATATATATATATATATATATATATATATATATATATATATATATATATATATACGCCGGTAATACCAGCGTGTGTGGTCATAAGGCGGGTCATATCTCCTGCAAGGTGCACTGATCCCGCTGATGCGGAGAACAGTGAGGTCCCGATTACACACACACACACACACACACACACACACACACACACACACACCTATATATATATATATATATATATATATATATATATATATATATATATATATATATATATATATATATATATATATATATATATATATAGTAATCAGGACCTCACTGTTATCCGCATCAGCGGGATCAGTGCACCTTGCAGGAGATATGACCCGCCTTATGACCACACACGCTGGTATTACCGGCGTACATAGGCATATTTAAACAGATCCTAATGCGTTTTCCATGGCACCAACCATGAACAAGGTTAAATACGACGCCTGCACTGGTTTCACAACCGTAAGGTGCAGCGTTTAAACAGTTTTTCTGTCTTTGTCTACAATGAAGCGTCCAGCTCGTCAATTGAAGACCGTCTTGCCGTTCTTGTCTGATGATCGTGCTCTGAGAGAAGGCAGGCAGGAATCCTTCGTCGAACCGGAGCATCGCCGTTGACAGTCCACTACAAACCGCGCTGACATTTTCCTGAAAGACTGACAGGAACGGAAAAAGAGCGCTTCTAAATTTCTCAGACGAGAAGCTTTTGTTGCCGGAAGACTTCGAAGAAAATAAGAAGAAAAAATGAAAACAGTTTGGCCTCGCAAATCGAAAATAAGCCAACGTAGGCGAATAGCGTCGAGCTAGATGGAGGCAACTCATGACATGGATGTTTAGATTTTGTTCAGAGGTAGTGTACAAAAAAAAAAAACGTTCAATCGCAAAAGGGGACGCGCACAAATGCGGACATACAGCGGCTTCAACAGCTAAAATTAAAAACTTGTGTGTGTGTCCGGCTGCTTCGTTCCTGTTCCCTTTTGGACTTGGACATTCTTGCAGACAGACAAATACACTCCGTGGAAGTGTATAGTATAGACTGCTAGCGCTTAGGAGGTGAACACTTAAAGCTTTCAGTATGGTACATAAATAGGCCTCAGCGGGGAAGTAACAGAGGGGCTACTTCTGGTAAAGTTGAGCAAACCGACATATGTGTGTTTTTTTACACAATATAGAGGAAACTGGGACATGGCGCTGCTGCCTGGGACTTCCAAAGAGAGCGGGAACGTTTGTATGCGAGATAGATATCGAATTGTGCGACTCTGAGGTTTATTGAATCCAGCTTGTGGGGATCAGTCGATTTTGTCGTATAGAACGGGTCACTCGGCCATTTCTGGTTCGACTTCAGGACGTTCGCAGTAGCTCGAGCATACTGAGAGAACGTAATCAATAGTTAAATGGAAGGAAAAAAGAGCTCATAGCTGGGTTCTTTGGTTTACATACTGTTCAGGACACGCATTCAAAAAGGACAGTACCGTAAAATTGCTCGTAACAAAAAAAAATCACAGTTTCACCGAAAGGGCGGAGCATTCAGTGAATGCGATAGCAAGAAATTGTAATTTTATACGAAGTGAGGCTGACTGCTAACTCTTTCGGATACGATCCCACGTAACTCTGCAAAACACTGGTGTAAGAGAATACGGCTTCTGCAGGGACACTTTTCGCTGTCTTCGCGTTGAGAGCACAGCACGTAGAATGGTTTAGAGCCGCCCGCTGATGGTTGCCGAGATAGCGCGCGCGCCAGCGATGGCAACCGCGCGAAGTCCACAGTTGCAGCTCGAGCGACCCCCTCCCCCTCGCGTCTTTTCATGCTGGTTAAAGACGGGCAGGGCGCCTCTTCTTAGCTTCGATGGCAGGCGTCCCGATCGGGGTGACGTTACTGCATGCGCCCTCGAGCGACGGAGATGGGCCGAGCTTATTTGATCTGTGCTTCAATCGTGTTCGTCGTCCCCACTCGCGTGCTTTTACGTAAACCCTGGGTAGAACTTACGATGAGTGGGGGGTTGTTATCAATTTGGACTTTATACGGGACCGATTGCACTCGTGGAATTTTCGCTGCAGTGTGGCTGCGCTTAGCCGACCCCCACGAGTCGTTTGCGGTTCCACTGTTGCCATTGGATCAACAATGGTCGCTTGCAGAAAGAGGGCCGGATCCCGCTCCTCGACCTTCTTGCTTCTGATTGCTTGGCGAACCTCTCACTTGTCAGTTAACCTATCTTGCAAAACAAGGAAGCCTTACGGTTATCACAGCTTCCTACAAAACATACCAGAGATAACTCTGGCGCTGCGATCGTTCAGCTGCCATGGGAATGATGGGTAGTACATGGATTTGTCTAGTCCTCATGCTCGAAACTTCGAACGTCCTGGTGGGTTTGTTTATTGCCCTTTTGCATCTTCAGTGACGTGATTAACATTGCTATGTAGATGAAAGTTAAGCGTTGGGCTCGTTGGTACCAGATTGTTTGAAGTTTCACAAACAGCATGTTTCAGCATGTAATTACAACGCTCTGGATGTCTCATGTTCGTGCGTGTGCGCTTTGCGCTGTGAAACTTCGAATGGAATCGCTACACTTTGTTATGTGAAGGCAGTGGCTGTAGGGCACACTTCACTGGTAGAGAGCATGGGACAGCCACTGAGGATTATTAACGTAGCTTGAAGTGATGAGGTGTCATGCAATTCGTATCAGTCTTGTGTTTGTTTTTGTCCACACAAATTATTTGGATTCTTGTGTGGTCCACGTTTAGAAATACTGCAGCCGCGTTTCGCAAACCTAACCTTACCGATGCCGTTTTGCGGCTTTTGTTTCTTTTCTTTTGTATCAAACGTGACAGAAACTGAAAGCGTGGGCAGCTTTCACAGCTAAAATAGTTTCTTTACGACAAGGCTGTTCGTATATTCTGTGTACTAATTCAACGCTCACCATTTAAACGCTCCAAACAGGCGCAGAATTATCGTGCCTAACAGAAGCCGACTGGATGACAAGCTAACGCAACCACAGATGGTACGCAAAAAAAAAATGGCTTTAGAGGCAGTTTACCACGCAGTTCAACACATCACCGCTGTTTGTTGTAGCATCATGGTTTCAAGCTAAACCAACCAAACATTTTGAGCGATACTGCGTTTCTGCTACGGCCTCGCGCAGCGGCTCAGCCTTATGATTTGTAAAAGTGCAGTGGAACGGTTGCCCTACACTTAAATAAGCAAGCGATTGTTCATTTATATCTGCTTGGAAGACGCACCTACCTTTTACGTACTTGTAAACGCTAGTGCGTCACTTACGAGAGCGTAAATATTGACTTTGAATTCAGACACGATTATACCTCGTGCTTACACCTTTATGCATGCTGCTTATTTAGACACAAGTAGAGGAGACAACGTTGCCGTTATCATGTCCTGTAAATAAACTTCTTAACGTTCGTGTTTCCTTCACCGCGAAAAGGCGACTATTATCTCTGCATCAGCATTATTGCGAATTGTGCCGTTTCTGAAGCCATATTTTCTCCTAAATGACCCGTTTCTTGGAGTCGCAAGGCCGTATGAAGCCAGAAGAACGAAGCCTAGGCAAATCCATATAGCATTCTTATGCTGCGGCGGTATTTTATAACGGTTCCGAAAGTGAACCGGTCTGCTCAATTCTGACCAACCTGGCGAGGCCAAGTGAACCGGTCCACTTGGCCGGTCCATGTGACTGATCCTTCTGTGTGACTGATCCTTCTGTCAACGGAATCAGTATAACACGAAAGTGAAATGTGTCTTCACATAAGTAGTTGAAGGTTTGTTACATCGAGTGTTTCGCAGGTACGGCGCTGTTATGTTTGACGTGGATGAACCGACGTTCACGAATCCCCTCTATAACTTCAAGGACCAATCCCTTGTGGTAACTGAAGTAGTTTACGTAATAACTGGACACAGTCAATCGTAAAGTCCGAGCGACAAAGGTATCGTTCATATTTACTTGCGCCACATTGCCTCGTCAAGATCGTTACCGTGGCGCCTAACGAAGCATTGTTCTTGTTGCCATAACGCGCGAAGAGTGGTTGGCAGGGGAACGCTACCCACGATGAAAGGTGACCGGAGGTCTACCACCGCGCTGTCGGCGCACATACGCTCGATGGTGTACGAACGGGGCTATGTTCTTTCCTATGACGCTTATTTCCGATGCCCGCGCCGCTGCGCACGCGTGCATCGAGGTGGAGTTGGGAACGCACCTGGAATGGTGTAGCCATCGAGAAGAGGCGAAATAAAGCTTCAGTGATTAACCTTTCCGTGAGCTCACAGTTATAATTTTCCGTGAGCAGATGCCGACTCATACCGCGCCGCTAGTGCCCCGCCACGGTATTCTAGTGGCTACGGTAGTCGGCTGCTGATCCGAGGATCGTGGGACCGAATCCCGGCCGTGGCGGCTGCATTTCGATGGAGGTGGAATGTTGAGGCTCGTGTGCTGTGCGATGTCAATGCACGTTAAAGAACCCCAAGTGGTCGAAATTTCCGGAGGCCTCCATTACGGCGTCTCTCATAATCATAGCTGGTTTTGGGACGTTAAACCCCACAAATCAATCAAACTGCACCGCTAGTCCGGTCGCAAGCCCTGTCAAACCATAGAGTTTCCTACTAAAATACTAGAGGGAAAACTGGCGCTGGCGATCCTGAAGCTGCCATGGAAATGATAGGTATGACATGGATTTGTCTAGTCTTCGTGCCTGCGGCTTCAAACGTTTTGGTGGGTTTGTGTTTGTTTATTCCTGTTTTTTAACTTCAGTGACACGAGTGACGTTACTGCACTTTTTTTATTACGCGACGAAGGCAGCGGCTGTAGTGTGCGCTTTACGGCTTTACTGTTAGAGATCATCAGACTGTCGCATGTACCAAAGTCGTTTGCAATGGTGAGGTGTCATGCAGTGTTGTGTTGTTCTCTTTGTTGATGGATGGCTACACCCATATTATTTGCAGCGGTATTTCACCCAACTTTAGAAATATTCGCGCTGCGTCTCGCGAACCTTATCGATGCGGTTTTGCTGTCCTTTTTTTTTTTTCTTTTCTTCTGTAGCAGATGCGATAGGATCTGTATAGGCTCGCTTTCACGGCTGACATACATCCCTTGTCAGAAGGCTGTTCGTATCTTGTACTACGGCATTTCAATTCCGCTGTCCGATCAATTCAACGCCGACCGAACGCGCCAAGCAGGCGCACAGTAATCGCGCGTAGTAGACGCCCCGTGGACGTCAGGCATACGCGCTTGCGGACGACGCTCAAAAAGTCAGCTTAGATCAAAGCTCAGGCGCAGTTTCCGATGGAGTTTAACGGCACGGTTGTTTAGTTAACATCACATTTTTTCACAAAACCAATCACCAAGCGATGGGCGATACTGCGCTCCTCCTACGGCCTTGCGCAAGGGCTTGACCCATGCATATAGTTTGTAAAAAAAAATACAGTGGAGCACTTGCCCTGCACTAAAAGGAGCGAGCGAAAGCCCGTTTGCTGTATATAGAACACACATCTACCTTTTACATACTTGAAAATGTCAGCACGTCACTTACAAGCGAAAAAAAAAATTTATTTTAAGTTCGAACACAACTACATCTGGAACATAAACCTGTATGGACGCTGCTAAATCTGGGCACAAGCAGAGTAGGCAACATTGCCATATCGCACAGTATTGCTAAATTCCTGAGCGTTCATTATTTTTCTAACTGCGAAAAAAGCAACTAATACCTGCGGACGAGCACAGTTATTCCAAAACCTTCCGTTTTAGTGCAATATTTTGCCGTAAATGACCTATTTTTTTTTAAGTCACAAAGCGATATGCAGCCAGAAGAACGAAGACTAGGCAAATCCATGTCGTACCCATCATTCCCATGATGGCTCAACCGCCTTGTTTGAAACTCCCATAGACACTAGCGCCAGTTTTCCCTCTAGTATTTTAGTAGGAAACTCTATGAGTCAAATGAACTGTAGAAGGGCACGCATTAGGGCTGGTTGGTTCATGATTACAAGAAGACGTGTCTGTGCTCTCCCTTGTCCTGCGCTGTTTTCGTCTTCTTGTAATCGATGTGTCAAACCGTTCGACATGGCGATTAACCAGCATAGCCGTGCCGTGTGTCCGACAAAGCTTCGCTTGGAAGCGCCCAAGATGCGGCGCGCTAGCGTGTCGTATTTCGCATTTCACGTGCCCCGCGTTTTTGTTCTTTCTCGCGAAAAAAACCACCCTGCCTTCCTGTCTTTCCTCCTCCTGCCCTCGCGAAAAAAGCAAGTAGACACACTTCCGCACGTAAAAAATTTTCGATTCGGGAGTTATTTGAAGCGCTCTATAACTCTGTAACTGGCATTTTAGCGTTTGTTAGCAATATGAGCAGTAATTAAATAGTTGGCCAATTTAAACCAGTGAAGTAATTAACACTCATTGACGGAAAAAGCACGGTTTTTAAGCACACAGAATTACCAGGAATATGCAGTTGCTACGGTTTTACTAGAGCTCCTGGTTTTCCAAAAAAAATCTTTGTCCGATTTAACTCGGACACCCTGTAGTGATATCTACACGCAGCCGAAATAGGCTGGTGCATAATCCTTGTGCGTGAACCATCGTACGATGCGCTGACTGTAAGTTTAAATGCGAAGCATTTCTTGGCGAACTCTGGTCACTTTGGCCATATCTATCCGTCTATCTAGCCGCTCACGTCCTGGTGCTCTCCTGGTCGCCAGGTTCACCTGGTAGACACCATCATTCGGACGATAGGGTATGAATGTATGACGAACATGACTGATTGATCTTTACATCACTGACATGACATATTTGTCATATACGTCACGGTTAACGATACTTCAATCACGTGTGGCTCATAGCCATACCGCTCGACCCATGGTACATGCCCCACAGATGTTTAGCGCTGACTAAAATACAAGTAGACGTTTCACATATCATTGGAACACACTGAAAGACAATGTACGCATACTGTGCTATAACATGCGACTGGAATTTAGCAACAAACGCACAACACAGAGGAACACGCTGTGATTTCCAAATGCAACCTCTATACCAAGAGGCCGGTGATCGGGAACAGAACCGGGGCCTTCGAGGTGCCAAGCAAGCATGCTACCACTACAGGCTACGGCGGCTCCTCCCTCTTCGCATAAATAGTGAACAAAGCTATTGCACCAGCAGTTTTGACTATGGTGGTTTTGTAACGTCACTTTCGCTTCTAGTGCATAGTAAGTGCTATCATATGGCAATGCAATGAACAATGCTGTGTTCTACTATCACTCGGCATGCTTTTGCCCAACTTTGCTCGATTCCGTATGAATACTTCAACAAACGACGCTTATGATGCACATGTCAGCTCATTGTAGCGTGCGCTTCGACAACATCTACTTTGCGAACTAACTTGAATGCAAACGTTACGTCGCACCATGAGCTATACCATTCAGTCGCCACGGTGCTGTCGACGTTCCTGGTCAGCCCACGTTAAGCATACGCCCACTCGTGCGCTTTGTACAGGCGTTCAGCTCATTCATAACATTCGGCTGAATGTCAAACGTTTCGTCATGGATGATTTTTCTCGCTTACTGCTTCTCATGACATCGATTCTCCCAGTGCGTAGGATCTGCGGGATTTTTTTTTTTTACATGGCTCCCCGACTTAACAGCGCATGCGCAGAAGCACGAGTATTTCGAAGTAGCGACACCACGCAGTTTCCAAGCGCTGATGTAAAGGCCGGAGGACTCCACCTCCGTACTTCAGGCACGTTTTCTGATTGTTTTGTTATGTTCACCCACATGGTTTAACGAAACGAGGAAGGGGCCTTTTCGTGCCCCCTTCGGCAATAGGCTGTTCTGTATTGCGCCGCGATTCTGAGAAAAAGGCCCCGCGCGAAGCGAGGAAGCCAAACAACGACGTACGTCAAGAGACGCTGGATGAGCCGAGAACGCCAGATCAAAATCCTGGGCACGCATTCCCGCAGCTGTCTGTTGTTGCGCGTGTATCTAGCTTTCAAATCCGGCGAGACAGGGTACACCAGAGTGAGCTCAGAGGAGAAAACGACACTCATAGGGTGCATAAAAATTGGGCCTCCGAATCCAAGCCATGTCCTCGGAATGGCTGTATGATCGCAGACTGCGCGTCGTCCGTGACTTTCCATAGATTGGCACGGAACCGAAAGCAGCTGTTTCAGAGCGGAAGCTTTGTTTTCTCCTCTAAGGGGCAGACGCACGCACCAGTAAACAGTCTTCTTTAGTTCAAGCAGAAGCAGTCGCATCAACAATAACCAAAGCAACAGCTCCTTCAGTGTCGCGAATGCCTCGCATTCTGGCTGAAAAAGCTTCTCTCTGGTCCTGTCTTCCTACTTTTCTCGAGAAATTGAAATTCAAACGCAAAAAGAAGGAAGAAAAAGACAAGAAAAAACGCAGTGTTGACCGCTATTGAGAAGCGCTGCAATGTTTTCATATACGCGCCTCGGCTATATGCAGATCTTGGCCGAATTTCTTTCATGTGTGCTGACGTACGGCGGCTATAATATTCTCTATAACGCAAGCAAGTGAAGCGTAAACAGGGGCGGAACTCTTTCGCAACTTATATGAAACGTTTCCTTCGTTTCGGTTTCAACATTTGTTTGCGTCTCGGTTAAGTTTGCGAATCTGTCTTAAGTTATGGCACGACACGAGTTTTGACCATACTTTCCACTGCATTGTTATGAAAATTCTAGCTCCTCATTGGTGGCACTGCTGTCCGCGGACATTCGCTTAGTCCATGCGTAGATCACATTCTCAGCGCTTTGCACTTGCTTCGTGAGTCGCGACAGGCGATATGGCCGAATGTGACCTCATCCTATGCTGAGTGCGCATCAATGTCCTCGGCTTTTTCCCCTCGGCTCGCAGTCGTCAACCCTCCCTTCCAGTCTCGTGCCCTTACAAGCAGCTGCCGCATAAGATCACCCGATCTCCAACGGGAAAAGGCGTTTGGTAGCACCCTTTGGTGCTTTTGACTACGTTTCTTGCGCGAAAAACCTTGCCTGCGTGTTCTGCTCGTTCGGTGTATGCCGGGATAATGGCTCGGCGATGTCAGTGTATGGAAAAATATGCAAATGGTACGTGCACGGAACAAGTTCTGCTGCACCCCTCTGTCGCACGGTCTTCGGCAGCAAATGTCAGACGTGCTTTTTGCTCTCTCTCTCCTCCCAGGGTGCCAAGAAGGCGCGCTATATACAGAACTGCGCTAAACACGACCGCGGCGACATCGAAACTCTATTAAACGAAGCGATGTCTGCAACGTCTGGGGAGAGCTGCCACGTGTTACACGTCCGCTATCGTGGTCATTTGCCTGGCGGCTATTTCCGAAAGACCGAGTCCTACGAGAGGGATGTTTATTATTTTTTTTTTCTGTTATGACTTAGCGCCTAGTACCCGCCCTTAAGAAATGAGTGCGCCTTTTACCGGGCGCATGCAGCCGGACCTTCCGTCGCAAGGTACTGCGAAGAGCCGAAAAATGTGCACGTCTCGCTGATATTTCATGCGTTCTGGATTAAAGTATGCGTCTTGTTTTACATTGCTCTGCAAAGTCTTCCTGAATCGTAGTCACTAAATAAAGTCCGAATTGTTTAATGGTTTCGTTGAACCTGGCGTGTGTACCTACCTGCAAACGTTAGGAAAAAAGAAAGGGAAGTGCAATTCTTGAAAATTATCGAGCCATTTCAGCACTTTGAACTCTACATGGAGAAACCTAACTACAGGAAATCATTCCTTGAAGATACGCACTAGTCGATTATCAATCATGTGCCCTTACTTCAATCACATTTCTTCCGCCATTTCACCGATTATTATCCAACGTCCTTCTTCTTCTTCTTCATCTTCTTCTTCTCCTTCTTCTTTTTTTTGGGGGGGGGGGGCGGGGGGGGGGCAGGAGTATTTTTCTGCAGACAACCGTTTTGGTGTCTCTACATCCCGGTAGAGATCGGTTGGATAAGGAGGCAAAATTCTCGGCAATGTCCAATCGGTGACGTTAACTATTTAAGGGAAGCTCTTTGAATACGGGCTCTGATACTCAATATACGTGAATTTCAGAATAATATGCGTCGACGTTGTCTACGAGACTTCTTAATATTGTTCTTGCTATGTCCCTGTTTGTTGAAAGCGAACTTGGCAGATTCAGCGGGTCGAACAGCTATTCAAGAGTAGTTGTTCGACACAAGGATACTGGACGCCTTCAAATGAATAGCAAGATAAGTTTGTCGCTCGGTTTTTTTCTATGCTTTTATTCTAGAAACATTTACTTTCAGTCAAAAATACAACAACATCCTCTACTACGCCGACACATTAATCTATTACATGCAACATCTGAACGGAACGTCGATGAAACGTCGCACATTATCGGCCTACCGCACTTTCTGCAAGCGTCTCCTCCGTCGTGCATACAAGTAGGATGCTATTGAAGAACAGCTCACAATATTACTTTGTTTCAGTTAGGTCGTTTTAATTCATTATTTGCTTATGTAGGTTAGGCAGAAAATTGCCGCGAGACAGCGCGAGAAACGCAGCACCAAGCTTAGTGCAGACGAGCAGGTCTTATATGTCTGAGTATCTTAATTTGTGAGTCTTGCACGGCGCCTAGGCTCTCACGAATTCGATGGTACCCTAAAGACCGGAATGTTACAAGCAAGGTATATGTCCAGTTTGCTATCCCACGCTAGCGAAGGCGTAAAGGGAAAGTGAGAGAGAAAATAAAAAAAAAATAAGAGAGATAGCGAGAGAGAGAGAGAGAGGTAGTTCAAAAACTCGAACACAGCAGCGTTCATAACAAGCTAATATTCCGTTATATGTGGCACACTACAATGCAAAAAAAAAGAAAACAAAAAAGAAACAAGAACACCCCACTGCTTTTTTCGTCATAGTTCACCGTCCACACCTGTGCAACCGGGCTGGGACTGAGGCGGCTGTGTTTCGAATACATAAGACGCCCCTTTTGTTAATATTATGGGACCCGCGATGTCGCTGTTAGGTCTCCCGTTATTGCTGGTTTCTCGTAGGCGCAACCTGCGCGCGTCTACTTCTCCGTCGCAGCGGAGATGCCCTAAAGTCAGCAGCTTCTACCATACTGTCTTACGAAGAGCTCCTTACTATCGATATGTATGCCCTTCAGCGGAGGCGTACAGAAATGTGTACGCAACTTGTTTTTGGCAGCCTATAGTGGACAAGTGGCCACGAAAGTGCAAGAAACACAGAGCTTCGGATAAATTAAACCCTCGTTGTACGGTATGTCATCTTCCTGAAAGGCGCGGCGTACTCATGTAGGCAATTAATTATCTGACGGCATTACCACACTTGACGAGTGGGTCGACGTGGGACGCTCGTGCACTTATGACAAAAATATAATTTTCGTTGGCTAGTGGTGAACGCAACCAATAGTAAAATTCACCAGCGCTACGACACTTTCTTGTAATTCCTCTTATGGCAAAAAAAGAGGAGAGTTGACTGACCTCAGAATAAATGTATGTTCAATTATGCTGTAATTACAAATAATTACTGTGCAACGAACATTTCAACGTATAACCGCGTTTTACTTCTTGCAAGGAAATACGGAGTTCCAGGGGAATTACGTGTGAAAATCTGACGGATTTATTAGCACTAAATCATAATTCTTCCTGAATATATATATATATATATATATATATATATATATATATATATATATATATATATATACATACATAACGAAAGGGAAGGGGTCATGGGCTCGTTTTTATTTGTTAGGAAGAACTTAATGAAACAACAAACATTGAAGCCAAGGGAAGCATCGGGGAAGTTATTCCAATGCGATTGTAACTTTTGGGGTAAGTAGAAAGGAATTAAAGTGGACGAAAAGACAAACCTGCCTTCGGTGGGAACCGAACCCACGACCTTCGGATATCGCGTCCGATGCTCTACCGCTGAGCTACCAAGGCGGTCGTCCCTCCGTCCATTTTATTGGGTATTTATTTTATATGGAATCCTGGGAGTGTTAGACAGCGCCACTCGCAGCCATGGCGGCGAGTGCAGCACACTCTTACTGCCAGAAGGCGTCACGTAGAACGTGATCTTATGGCGAGGGGCTGCTGCCCAATAAACCCTCATATGCTACCCAAGGCACCAAGTCTGCCGCAACGAGGCCCAAGCTATGAAATAACCAAAGGGAAGGGGTCAAGGGCTCGTTTTTATTGGTTAGGAACAACTTAATGAAACAACAAACATTGAAGTGTCTAAAACTCCCAACAGCTGTCCGGGGAGCTCGCTCTCCCAATTGAGCTAACCAGATAGCGATCGACAACGCGAGGGCGTGTCCATGGACAACTCGAAGCGCATGGGCATGGATATGGCAAATGAGTTCTGTCATTGTGTAAGCCATGGTAATGAATGTAAATTCAACGGCGGCAGCGAATTTACCAGTTTACGCGGCGTTTGTCGGGTATTTTCTGAGTGGGGCTAGTTTACACAATATCCGCACGAATAACGGAATTTCGTTCGTAGACACCCACGCGCCGTGGCGAACACCTAGCTGTCAAATAACGTAAGCTTCGGCGGCACGTCGCGTATTTTCTTTAGTGAATGTGTGCGGTGCACGTTGTTGAAGTTAACAGCCGTGGTTACAGGCTGAGGGACTTAGTTATTTCGCATACATACGATAAAAGCAAAATTTTGGCCATCCAGCAGGCACTCTGCTCTTTCGGACGGACGGTTTTATCTGATAAGGAAGGTTGTTTTGTAATAATGCCGAATAGCACCTTTTCTGATAAAGCCTCAGCAGCTGTTGAAAAGAATTTTAGACCTGTGAAACTGAAACCTTCTGTAGTAAAACAACGAGCTGTCGATCTCCTGTTGAAACATAATCTAGATAAGGTTGCTTCCAGTGTTAAAAAGGCAAAATTGCTCACTTTAGAATTATTTTTCTCGGCGAAAACCCATAAGCCAGAAATTCCGTTTCGCTCGATTGTATCGGAGTCAGGGACGTGGCAAGTTTGTGTAGCTAGGTATTTACAGAAATGCTTAACTTCCTTAAGTTTTTCTGACCCCTTCCATGTACGTAATTCTCAGGCTCTAGTTCAGTTGTTAACAGAGGAAAATCCTGGCGACTGCACAGCGTTTAGCATGGATGTGGAAGATTTGTATTACTCGTTGCCGCATGAAGGTTTACTAAATTGCGTGAAAGAATGTATTCAAGAACAAGGGCAAGAGTCCGGTTTCATAGATAGATGCGGAGTTTCCACAGGTACCTTTCTAGAAATTCTTTCCATGTACTTAACGTCAACATTAGTTGGATACAGGGAAGGCGTGTATGTGCAGAAATCAGGTATTTGTATAGGTTCAAAGGTAGCCCCTATTCTAAGTGATCTATACTTGAGCAAGTTTGACTGCCGTTTAAAAGAGGCCTTAGGGGACCGCATCATTAGGGTATTTCGGTATGCGGACGATTACTTGGTACTTTGTAGTAAGGATGATTTTGAATCCGTCGTCACCTATGTAAGCGATCAATTTAAACTTAATGGAGATGGTTTAACGTTTACGAAAGAACTACCGGAGAAAAACGTAATACAATTTTTAGATATCTCGTTGTCATTTCAGCGGAATCACGTGTGTTGGCAGTATTCCCCTAGAGCATCTAAGCCGTTGCTAAATTTTGACTCCAAGCATTCGAAAGTAGTAAAAAACGGAATAGCCTTGTCCTGTTTAAAGTCAGCCCTATCGAAGTCGTGCGTGCACCGTTTGACCATTAGCTTTAATGCGCAGGTTGAGCGCCTCTTAGATGCAGGTTACCCTAGACTAGCCATAGCCACAGTAGCTGAGCGTCTTAAGAAGTCGATTTCGACCGGAACAAAAGCGGTAGCGGAGAGTAACATTAACAAGAAAAAGGTCGTGAGTATTCCATACATCCACGCAGTTTCGCACCGGCTTAAGAAAGTGGGAAGTAAATATGGGGTTAATGTTGTGTTTACGGCTCCCAATAAGTTAGGAAGGGTTTGTGCTGCAGTGCATAGAAGAATTGAGCAGAAGGAAGGTAAGAAGCGAACCGATATCTGTCCGGTTAAGCACCTAGCCAAGAACAATTTCACCGACTGCCGCATGGGTGTAGTTTATAAGATTCCTTTTAGCTGCGGACGGTTTTATGTAGGGCAAACTGCGCGTTGTATTAATCAAAGATTAATTGAACACAGGAGGTCGCTATCAGGTGGGACGCCGTCCAATCTATCCTTGCACTGCCAGGTCTGTAGCTGCATGCCCGAGTTAGATAATACCGAGATCCTGTACAGGCATAAGAACGAAGATACGCTTTTATTGGTTGAGGCCTGGTATATCAGTATTAGTGGAAGTGCATGCGTGAGTCAACCGTCGATTAGCTTAAACAGGGAGGAGATAGAATGCCTTGGGAGTTGTCTATCGCGTAGGCGGGCTCGTGTAACCGATTGACAGGTGGCGCTACCATTCCGAGCATGCGCAGATAAGCTGTGTGTCTTCTTTCTTTTTCGCCTCTGTGCTGTGCATCAGTTGCTAGTCGGCGTTCGTGGTGTTCACTTCTCTTCTTGTGTCCGTGTCCTGCACGCCTCTTCTTTTGATTATGGATACTCTGCTCTTTCTTTTTCTCCATACTGTGGTACTTTTTTTTTTTCGTAGTTCCACCGATAAAACTATATATGCTCCTCAAAGTTACCTTTGACAAGTTAATTAGCAAAAAGCGGGATGCACTTGAGTGGTTTGTGTTTTTTTTTTAGAAACGTGTGGTTAATTGCGCCAGATGCAGCTTTATTAGGGCTTCTGATAGAAGACGCATGAGCGATAAAAAGGATGTGCAATGAGGTTTGTTTACCAATGCTTCGTTAAGATTAGGCGCATGGCCGACTGGACCTAGCTTCCCAGAGATGTTCCGAGGAGTTGAAAGTTAAGAGGTGGGTCTAGACGTCAATGTGGCTGTGAAGCGCCGGATATTTCAAATTTGTTACAGACCTTTAGAAATGAAGAGGGTGCCTTTAGAAAAACAAGAGGGTGCATGTGGAATGAAATCTCTGCAGGTTCCCCAAATGCAGTTAGTGCGCCCCTCAGTGTGCGACATGACCCAGTAATGCAGCGTCTGTTTGCCGTGATATCCCACTCGAGACCATTTCTACATCTTTGTGTGATGCTTTCTGTCCGTTTGTTTTTTCTCGCTGATTTCGCACAAATACGATGGGTGTAATTGTTCTAATAGTAGCATGCCTTATTTTCTATAACATGTTAAAATCATGCGCACTTATTCTAATTGTATTCTCTAATGCACCTACAAAGCTGGCACGTATAACTTACAACAGATAGAAACGAGTAGAGTGGAGCCGAAAATTTTAAAATGTACTCCAAATATAACGCAGCGCAATCATCTTCGCCTACAGCCAGACGCTACCCGGCGGCACGCAGAGCCGCGGCGCTTCGTGGCTGCTCAGCGAACTATTATTGAACGCTTCCTTCGGTTTCTCGAAGTTGCTCATAGGCGGCGCCGCCTGCAGCGCTCGTCGCCGCGGCGGTGGCTGGTGCAATGCATGCGGTGAATAATCATTTGTACGGCGGGAGTTCTTAGTAAATTGAATCGCCAATCGAGAATGTCAGTCATTTGTACTGCCTGAATAGTCCATATATGGGCACTGCGGCAGGGAGCAGCATTATCAAAAAAAGGAAAAAAATGAAAAAAAGAAGGATGCAGTGATGACGTCTCATTTCACTCAATCAACGCGGGTTACACGCAAGCGTGGGAGTTCATATTGCGCGTAGAATGCTTTCAAAACGCTCTGATATGGTGTAAGTGGGGCAGTTTCTTCAAGAACAGGAGACTCGCGAGAAAGGTGTTCGATGGCTTGCCAATCCCTCTGGTTTAACGCTAAGCACAGCACAGTCCTGTGCTTTCACGAAGCACTCATTAAATTAATTATACATTCTCAGTCAGCTGCATTACGTGCTCTTTGTATAGCTTTGATTCAATTTATTCCTAGTTCATTCATAAGAATTCTTTGACTGTCTTACATTACCTGATATTCATCTTTGTATGGAGTTCATTCAGCTTAATCCAACTGAATTCATACCAGCGCATCGGGTGGCGCATACCTGCATACCTCGGCCCACGGTATGCGCCACTTGATACGCGAGTACGGACAGAAATGAATTAAGTTGAATTAACAGGCATGGCTTCGTTCTGGGACACACAACATCGTGCTGATTTCACTCACCACCGGAGGATATACGCTTGCGAGTAAATGTTCCAAGGACATAGCTTCCCGAGTGACTTTGCTAAAGCGCAGCGCATGCTCACGAGGCGTTCGGGCATTGGTGATATTCTTTTGAGGGAACCACCTGCTACCACTGTACAGCGCACGCGGTTACTTTGGCTCCTCTCTCTCCCTGTTTCTTGGGTAACACGTTATATGCGTTTCTGGTGAAAATAATAACAAATAAAAAATCTGACAGATCCCACCAACAGAGGGGAGGGGGGCGATTTCATGCGAAGCAGATAACGGTGAAATTACCTAGGCAGAATAGTTTGAAATTCAGTCAAGTGCTACCCGTCACTTCGGCGTCTTTGTGTAGATCTAGCAGTTGTGTACGTAACGTGTGCTTACCAGGTTCGTCGGCAGCACTGGGGTGCATATGTGATGCACTGTGGTATGTGTGCACGTTAGCGCACTGGCGTCTGTTTTGGTGCGCTGATGTGCCTATCATATGAGTCGTTCGTTTCAGCATTCTTGCGGGGCAGTGCAAAGCTGGACAATAGCCTGCTGAGCGATAGTAGCACATGCGTATTATTTAGCATATTGCTGTAACAGCGCTTAACAGACCACACGCCCCCGTGCGAACAGCCTACCAGTGTCAAGGGGAGTGGGCTCCTGAAATACGAGCTTGGGCGAGTTGGTGAATCGTCGTGGAATGGAGATCAAGGAACACCAGGACGCAGACGAGTAGAGCTCTTCGTCCTGTTTACTCGTCCGTGTCCTGAGGTTCCTTGCGCTCCGCTCATGGTTCGATTCCTACCACCACCAGCGTGGTAGGTTGCTTCGGTCATGCCATTGCAGCACATATGCCAGTTTCTATCTGCTTATTATGTCTACATTTTAAGCACACATTTGCATAGACGGTATCTCTTTCTCTTGTTCAATTCAGGCGAAGTGTTCTCATGATATCTTCAGTGTCTGTTTTTGTTGGTCGCTGGTCAACATAAACTGTAATGCTAACGTTCAATCACCTGCAGCGCACGCCCACATTCCCCGGGTGGGCACGAGCCACACGTGATCAGGTTGTCGTTAACAGTGACGTACATGACAAGTATATCATATTAGTGATGTCGGAATCAATCATTCATGTTCAACATACGTTCATACCCTACCATGCCAGTTTCGGTGGATGCCAAGTGAACGACACGAGCAGGAGAGCGCCGAAGCTTAAGTGGTTTAGATAGATAGATAGATAGATAGATAGATAGATAGATAGATAGATAGATAGATAGATAGATAGATAGATAGATAGATAGATAGATAGATAGATAGATAGATAGATACTGTCAAAGTTGCCCAAGTTTGCCTAGAAATCCTTGCGTTTAATGAAAAGGTAACGCCGGCACTTCACAGTTAAATCCATCGGAAAGGCAAAGCTGCCGCACTGTGAGCCAATGAAGGACAAACACGCCAGCCGGAATTCGGTGACCGAACCCAAGAAACACTTGCCTTAGTAGAAGCAACACCAAAGAAACAATGCGACATGTCGCAAGCACGGAGATCCCTGCTTCCGAATAAAGGCAGTAAGTGAAGAAGGAAGGAGAGGGTGTCGGAGGGTGACGACACTGGTTCGAACGCCAGCATTGGCAACAAGTTCTTTTTTTCGTCTGTGTTTGTTTTTTTCTTCTTTCCAGTTTTTCTTTCTATTGTTTCTGTCATTCCTTGATTCCCCCTCTTTCTTTCTTTCTTTCTTTCTTTCTTTCTTTCTTTCTTTCTTTCTTTCTTTCTTTCTTTCTTTCTTTCCATCTTTCTTTGATGGAGGAAAGGCAGGAGAGTTAACCAAACGCGCGTCCGGTTTGCTACCCTGCGCTGGGGAAAGGGATAAAACGGTTAAGTAGAACGAAAATAGAGGAAGAAAGAGAGAGGAGCTCAATCACGCGCACGCGTGCACAAGTACAGTCTCTAGAGGCGGTCGCAAAGACATGTCGACTTAGGTACGTTCTTTGATGGAAAATCCAAGATATTCATATGGTTCACATGTGTTCGCATTTCGCAAGCATGAGCTTGTAGCCTAGTGGCTACACTTCGCTTTGTAACGTAAGGGTCGCAGTTCGAACCCCAGTGCTAGCAACGAATTTTGCTTTTTCCTTTCTGTCTTTGTTTCTCCGCTGCCAGATTCCGCCATCAGATTCGAATCACGCGCGCGTACATGGGATTGGTCAAAGCGAGATCGCGTGACTTGCCGGCTCAGGCAATGAGCAAATATCCTGCGGACTACTATGTCACCGATCCCGAGCTGTGAGACACGGGAGGCAATAGCCGGTAAAGATTCAAGAACCGACGTATCTGTTCCCTGATAAAGACTCAACGAAATCTTGGACAGTTAAGATTTAGGTCCCTTTGGTGCACTAGAAAAACACCAACAGGTGTTCAAAGATCGAGTGAGAGCCAAGGGCGATCAAAACAAACCAAATATATTGTTATTAAACAGCCAGTTTGAAAACGTGCACAAGCACGGCTCTTCAATATGCACACATAGATGGGCTACAACATAACACGGAACTAACTAATACGAAATGTACAACCTCATGCACCACAGTAGAGAATACCACCACCAGAGTCACTCCAAGCGTCTTGTCACCATGGAGCTTGCAGGCCGATCTCGTCCGGTTGGTCCGTGGAACAGCGTCGTTCAACTTCTTTCTTCTTTCACTGTGTCACATACGACCAAAACTGCTGCTGATGACAGCCTATGGTGCCGGCATTCGAGACGTTTCTGCGCGCGTCACGTGATCTCAGCACACGCTAAGCTGAGAGAAGGTTCAGGATTAGACTGGTACCTCCGCCTTCCGCGGCTTCATAGGCGCCTCTATCTCCCTCACATGTCGCGGCGAGCGTCGGCGCGTACTCTCAGCTTCCTCCTTCTCTCTCCGTCTGTCTCGCGCGCTCACCAGCTGTGTTTCGATGACACAGTGCCGCATTTCACAGTCTTTGAGACCACTCTAGAATCGCGCCGTGGATGTTACGGGCAGCCGTTGCGCGCGTTGGGCGAGCCAGAAGAGAAAAAGCGCTCGGTCGCAGACCAGCTAACCCATGGCAACAACACTATATCTCTTCCTATGAATGTGTGCTTCGGTACGGCTTCAAGCGAACAGTTTCAAGAAATGCTTCCTATTCTGTTCCCGCGTCTCGGAAGCCATTCTCTTGGGCATCGGTCGACAAATTCCGCATGGACGCAAAGTGAGTCCTTGCAAGCCGAGCCTATTGGACGAATTCTTCGGCCCACGTATGTATACATGCTCACCTGACACCCACATATCAAGTGGTTGCATCGCCACAAGCTGAAGCAACTCGTGTCAACCTGAGCGATGATTCGTTGTCAGTCATCTGTGACGCCTGATCCCTCCTCTCCCTCCTTTAACCTTTAGCAACCTATGGGGAAAGGAACTAGGGGTTATAAGGAGCAGCAGGAACGGCAGCAGGGATGGAAGCCCGCTTGAGAGGAGCATCTTGTCTAGGAGCAAGGATATAAACGATCTTAAATGTCGCTAAATATTTACCTCGTAAACAAATCCCCGTTTTACTAGAAACCGTACCCCACACTCGTCACGTCGGCCTAAACGATGCAGACAACGCTAGCACGCACTGCCGTGTTCGAAACCAGCTGGGCCCCATACCTTACAATCAGTGAAAGTGAGTAGCTACAGCGGACGATGGTTAGCATCGAGGATCGAGACTCATCCCAAGTAGAACTTGTGGTAGCGGTGGCATCGCCAAGTCGAATCTGGGAGCAGGTTTCTTGCATGTCACGAATAATTCAGTAAAACGCCCGCGTAAAATAGTTTTCGCAACATCTACCCCGGCTTGTTATGTGGGCAGACGCGTCCGCTTTCCTGTTAAAAGAAAAAGAAAGGAAAAATTGCCAGGGCTCTGTAGAGTACACAGCGCAGTGACAGCGTAAGCGCGACTCTGCTGCGTGCTCTCTTATTCTTCTCTTTCAAACTTCGTTTCCTTTCCTGTCACCTCCTCCTCCTCTCACTTTCTTGTCTTCGTCAGTGAAACCACAGCCGATGACTATAAAACATATGATATCTTGAAATATTTTGCGCTGAAGAAAGGTTTGTTGCTTGAAACAGGAAATCTTGTTCCGCTGAATACATGGCGAGATGTATACGGAGTCACCACAATACCCCCTGCATTATGGGCTGCCCAAACCTCTACTGCCTCATCTTCGT
This sequence comes from Hyalomma asiaticum, assembly GCA_013339685.2. Taxonomy (NCBI): domain Eukaryota; kingdom Metazoa; phylum Arthropoda; class Arachnida; order Ixodida; family Ixodidae; genus Hyalomma; species Hyalomma asiaticum. Next base: position 166,204,368 of record CM023481.1, read on the forward strand.
GGACGAAACAAGAGCCACGATTACAACCTCATAATGGGCTGACGCACCATCTTCTACCAGAGCCATGGCCGAGAGCACAGCGTGCTCAATTGCTATAAAGCCTACTTAATGTTCTCTTTCGTCTTCATCGATGATACCACAGCCACAATTACAACCACATAATGTCCTGCAATAACCACCTGCTAGTGCCACAACTATGGCCGAGAACACAAAATTAACAAGCGGTAATGCTAGGTTGTGGGAGTGGTATCACCAACAAAAGCTGCGTTCTTGTTTGGTAACCCAGGCCGGAGTTGAACCGCAACTTGGGTTCAAAGCCCAACAAGCATGCTCGACTGCCACGCAGGATGCTCGACTGCCACGCAGGGGGACGTGGGTTATTTTTTTTTTCGTGGTTATTTTTTTTCTAAATATAGCGCGATAGTGGTTACGGACACCGGCGGCGGCGGCGGACAACTACGGCGCCAAAAAAGAGCCAGGCCTGCGCGGAACCGAAGGACAGTGACAGCGTAAGCTGGAGGAGCGACCTTCTTAGAGGCCATTTTAAACGCTTGAGGAAACTAGTGCAAATAGAGGTGGTAGGTATCCCCTGCACCATAACTCTTATCATTTTGCCAAGTAGGGATGTACCCACTATACGCCATAATTACTGCGGTATTGTAACGTGCAGATCTGTATAACTGCACATCTTAGAGAGTCTCTTGGCGTCGTTTTCCCGAGAACGAACCGAACTCTCGGCCCGGGCGTCGCCGGCGAGCTGCGGTTTGGGCTTCTTTCTGAACAGCTGTCTGTTATGCCCGACGTTGCCTTGCTACAGCCGCGCGCGTAGCTCTGCGATTTGCTTCTTCAGCAGCGGTCCGCACCTTACCCTCGTAAGGTGCGGACCGCTGCATCAGGTCTATCGAAATGCCAAGTCAGGTTGCTGTCGGGGCTGCGTACTTCGCCTGCCGCGTGACGCATGGCACGATACGACAGAACTGCTTCAAAGGGCAGCGCTTCGTAATAATGATGACGGAAAAGTTGAATAAGATTGTTTGATAATGATGATGTTGATAACGCCTCTCTAATGGGTTCAAAGCTACAAAGCAAGCAGCCCTGTGTTCTTTCGAATGATTCCTCGAACTCGTTATGCAATGACTTTCCGCGACGTGTAGTGGTGTACTATTATTCTGCTACGTAACATTACATTTGTTAATGCGATTATACAGCAGACGTTATACCTGTTTAGGTCTTTTAGCGAAGGTTTTTCGAGCACAGGCGTAGCTCAGTGGTAGAATGCTCGACTGCCGCGCAGAGGGTGTGGGTTTGAATCCACGCAGAGGACGTGGTTTGAATCCTCCTCGGTGCTGGTTAGTTCTTCTAAAATTTGCTCGATAGTGGTTACGGACACCGGCGGCGGCGACGGCGGCGGACAACTACAGCGCAAAAACGGCCCTTGTGATCTCATAACAGCTTACGCTGTAAAAAAAAAAAAAAACTGGACCGCGTCCTACGTTGCATCGCCTGACTGACAGGATAAGGTGAATGGTGCTCGCTTTAAGCCATATGCCAGTGTGCGCTCGCAACGACAGCAGCAGCTTCTTTGCACCATCCTAGACTCACCAATGTCTTCACGGGTCTACCAGCCACCTTATCCTGCCGCTTCTTTTGAGAGTGCCCCTAAAATAGTCGCTGTCGTCACAGTTAGCGTTCATCGCTGCCGTTCGCGCCGAAGCGAGTTCAATTAAGTTGCGCACTCGGCGTCTCTGCCTCACGGAGCGCGCTCTTCGTTCGCTTTTCCCTCTTCATTGTCATGCTCTGTTGCCTGGCGAAACTCGGGCTGCTCCCGTCTTTCACGCATGACCTGACTTTTGAAGACATCGATGTGAGCGATACTGAGCTGCATCTCACTTTTCCGAAGGCAGCTGCTCACGTGCGAGATAAACAGCAGAAGCAGCGCCGAACGAACTGCGAACACTGACGCGCTCAAAGACGTGTCCCGATAAGGCTTTACAAGCTTGTGCTCGCGTTCTCTTGTTTGTTTGTTTCTTGTTTTTTATTTCTGGCGCATTTTCCCCAAGTCTCCAGGCGAAAGTGTTCTGCGCACGTCTTCTCCGTGAACGGCGCAATTACAGCCGCTTTGGAAACCCGCTCCGCGCGCTACACGTGCGGGCGAGCGGCAGATTCTTTACGCGCGTATGTTCTTCTAATGCGATCGCGCCTTCACTGATGCCCCCATGCATACGTTTGCACGGAAAATGCAGCACGGAATAAGGGTTGATGTGGAATGATTCTCAAGGACCATTTTTGATGCAGGTACTGGCTCAGTATCTTGTTATCCGCGGTGCTGCTGTTTTTACTTTGTTTTTGTTTTTGTTTTTCTTGGAGATAAGAAATGGGGGTGGGGTCGACAACCGGTATTAAAAGGTTAAGATGGGTCTCGTTAAACCGCATTCTAGCTTATCACATGGCGTTGGCAGCGTGTCGAATAAATCACTGAAATTTCGATAACTTCTATATTAAATTCTCTTAAGTTGAAGAAAGACCAATCAACTGCCTGATTTTCTCATTTTATATGCTGTTGATAGCATGTTCTAAATCAATTCTTTTTCTTGGGCTTGCTTTTCACTAGCTCTAGCATTATTACGATGCACATATTGCGAACACCCACATGAAAGCAAGCAAATCGTCCCGCCACGGTAGTCTAGTGGCTATAGCACTCGGCTGCTGATTCGAAGGCTACGGGATCAAATCCCGACAGTAGTGGCTGAATTTCGATGGACGCAAAATGTTGATGCCCGTGTACTGTGCGATGTCACTGCACTGTACGTGCGATGTCACTGTGCCTTAAGTGGTTTGATTTTCCGGACTCCTCCACTATGGTGTCTCTCATAATCATATCGCGGTTTCGGGATGTAAAATACTCAAAAATCTGCAAATCATGTTCCCATGCTCGGCTGACTCAGACATATGGTCACTGATGTTAGTTTCATGATGATTTGTGGGGTTTAACGGCCCAAAACCAGTTGTGATTATGAGAGACGCCGTAGTGGAGGGCTCCGGGAATTTCGACCACCTGGGGTTCTTTAACGTGCACTGACATCGCACAGCACACGGGCCTCAACATTTCGCCTCCATCGAAATGCAGCCGCCGCGGCCGGGATTCGATCCCGCGACCCTCGGATCAGCAGCCGAGTACCTTAGCCACTAGACCACCGTGGCGGGGCATGATGTTAGTTTCATTAACATATGTATATTGCAGAAACTCTTCGTCGCACTTGCTGTGCGTTACGTAAATCACTTGACACCAGCCTGCAGAACGAGTTGTTTGTATTTTGGTCAATTCACAGTATTCGTGGTAGCGTTTGCGGTGACGGGCCACCACTGTGGCAAGCTAAATTAGATATTTGAAAGGAATGTGGAGGCACAGGAGGTGCATGTCATCATGGATGGGACGGAGAGAAGCTGAAATATATTGGAGCGCGTAGGAGGTAATGCAACCGGCGCAGGTCTGGTATGTGCGCAATGGCCCAGCCCCCGGCGTAGGTTTCTTTTTTGTTTCATTTTAGCGGTAGACCAGTTTCCTATCCCTTAGTTCATGCCCGTTGATCGCCTTCCTTGCCTCTGTGCAATTGCGGGGAGCGGAGGCATAAAGCTCGTATCGGATTCAGATGGCATTCACAGGCTGCCTACTGCCTTCCGTTGAAAGTGAACAGGTCTGGTGGATCCACCGCGGTGGGCTGTAGTGACTATCGCCCTCGGCTGCTGGCTCGAAGGTCGCCGGATCCAATCCCGGCCTTGACGCAGGCCGCATTTGGTTGGCGGCGCTGTCTAGGGGACGTGCACTGTGCGATGTCTGCGTGTGTTAAGGAACCCCAGGTGGTCGAAATTTCCCGAGCCATCCAGTACACGGCGTCTCTCATAGTCATGTCGTGGTTTTGGGACATAAAACACCAGAAATTATTACTGCTTATTATTACTAGAGGTCTGATGTGTTAGGACGTACACGGGTTTAGTTACGTATTATGATAAAATTATTCGTTAGCCAGTGACCTCATTGACATGTGGTTGCACTCCGTCTGCAACGCCGACGTTCTGTTGGCACTCAAAAACGCTTAATGCACGAAAAATACCGTGTGTCCAGCTTTTTGAGCGCAGGCGTCTCTTGGTCTATACTAACTCACTATTTCACTCTTAGATGTAGAGGAAGGAGCGCTGCAAGAGCAGCTCAACAGTTTTTCTCAACAGAGTTCTTAACACCGTCTGAGCGCAGTGGAAAGTGAGCCTCAGGTGTTTATCTTTCATTGAGTCCATAACGGCATAAACAGCAAAATCTCTGCAGCTTACGTGCAGTCCCCAGTTCATCCAATTCCTGCGCCGACGTCACGTTAACGGTGTCTGACGTTCGGTCCTTGCCAGATGTATTGTGCCTAGAGCTGTTCGTTTTCAGGTTTTATACTTTCCTTCCAAATTCGGGGGGTAAAAGTCGGGTGCTATTTTGAACGTGATCCGGCTTTTATGGAACCACACTGAAATTCGGGGTTCTTCGGGTTATATTTAGAAACTTAAACCTGCATATGATAGTTAGCGTCTATGTGTTGCTTGTAGATTGTTAAGTGAACTCTGTCTGTCACTGGTGTTCACTCAGAAAAAAAAAATGTAACTTTTTTGTCCCGAGGTGGGTTGCTAAGCACATATGCAGCGCCCGAAATTTCCGGAGCCCTCCACTATGGCATCTCTCACAATATAATAGCCGGTTTTGGAACGTAAAACCCCAGAAATCAATCAAACATATACTGTGCAAACATTGCGCATCATTTAAAAATAGGGCGGTATGTGTAATGGAATTCGGGGAGAAATCGATTTTCCTTAAATATGTTCGGGGTGTAAGAATCGGGTAAGATCGGGTTTTACCCGAAAACGAGCGGCCCTATAATGATGTCGCGCCAGCATCCGGTCGCCTCACGTGCATATGAATGCTTCCGAGCGTAGACGGCACGGGTCTAACTTAAACGGGCGAAATTATTAGTACGACTTTCAGTGATACCAAACGTAAGCTTTTGTGGTCGTCAACGACTGCTTTCTAAAACTTCAAAAGCGGCCACCTCGAGGCGAGGAATACAAAAAGCTCATACAGTAACTCCATTGGCGTCATGACTGCAGCCGCCCGGTGTGAAAGCATCACCGTCGAAATAAACTGCGCATCACACAAATTAACGGCCACTGCATCGAGGTCGTCTATAAACTGATGCCTCGGTGCGTGGTGCGTGCGAATTTTGTGATAGCGAGCGGCTGTTTTTGTGGCAGTACGCGGTGTTCTCGAAAATGCAGATAGAGAGCGAAACCATTCGTCTCAGCCAGTAAGCTAGCTTCCCATCCAGGTTTGCTGGCCGCATTGAGGATGTCGAAAAAAAAAAGCTACTTGCATATATTAACGAGTGGTATATGAGTACTCTGACATGCTCGCGCTCGGTCGCAAACTGCGTACGTCGCCGGTGGCGGCATCTACCTTAGGCAAACGGTCCATATCGATGGCTGCCAGCGCCTGCAGTAATGATGTGTAGGTTGCGTGCGAAGGCATGCTTTTATTCAATATGATAGCGTCCATTAAAGCAGCATTGTCGAAACTTCTTTGTTCTTTACTTCAAGCGGAGAATACCAAGTCTTCGGAGCCAGCGTGCCGTGACGCTGCACCTGGGATCAGCCGTGTGTTCAGCGGTTTATTACCATCGTTAAGAAAACTAATAAACAGCCGGTGTTTACAATGTTGCGTGTTGCTGTAGAGTGTATGCGGCTAACTGTATAAGTTATGTGTCCTGTACGCAATGAAGCCTTCAAGCATATTCTGTAGGCTAATTCACATATCACGCGAATTCATCAATCACGTATAAGCGCATGTGATTCAAATCTAGCGGCGGATCCACTTCACATGCCAAGTGAACGACTGTGATTTTCTACGGAAGGAAGAAGGAACGGAAAAAAGAAAGAAAGAATGTGTCGTCATGACTGGGGTTCGAACCAGGAGTGCGACCTTCGGAAACCAAGCGTCTTAACCACTACGCTATACACACCCACGCTTGCGATGTCTTTCAACAATGTTTCTTTGATTTTACTTCTGCTAACACAAGTGTTTCTTTGGTTCGGCCACCGAATATATTAGAGGGCAAGTGTGTCCTTACTTGGCTCTCAGAAAAGGCTACAGCTTTCCTGCTTGATGGATTTCACTGTGTGGAACTGGCGTTCTTTTATTTCCTTTTTTTTTTTGGCATAAGAATATCACTGCTTGTAGTCGCCCCTGTGTCGCGACGCAGGTGGCTTTGATGCTTAGCGCCTTCTTTTGTTATCACCATCGCGCTCTTGTACGATCCAGTGGCGGCGCTTCCTAGTGCTGGCAGTATACGCTCGTGCCCGATGCTCAAGACGGCATTTCGGCTCACATTTACTGCTGGTAAATGATATGGCCATTGGCTAAAGAATTGATAATGACGCAATCCGCAAAGACACTCGGCCAGTATATCGGGTATAATGTGCTTTAGGAGCCACAGCACTATAGTTGAAGCTCAGGAAAGCCCTACTAGAAGAATTCAGCAGCAACAAGGGTTATGGAGAAACATTGCCGAATGAATAATGCTATTTTAGTATGTGCTTTTTTTTATTTAAATTCCCATCATTTTCTATGCCGGTGTGCTCCACCAAGAATCGCGTTTTCTATTTTTCGTCTTCTCTTTCTAACGTCCGAGACCGATTTCTTCATACAGCAGAACCGAGAATTGTGAGCACTAGCGTCCGACAGCACTGGTCGGCCGGTAGATACGGCCAGGAAAACCTCACGCCATAAACGAGCTCGATTGTGTAGCTGAGCCACGAGCTTTGTCGCTTTACGTAGCTAATGGCCGCTGCGGTGCGGCCGCCATTAGGTGGGCGTAAACTGAGAATGTTTGCCGACACGGGTCCCTTAACGCGGCGGCGGGGAAGCGTAATTTGTTTTCGTTTTCTGTGCACCCGCTCACTGATGACAGGTGGAGAGCTTTGGACAAGAGACTTGCGGGACAGGTATGCCGCGTGTCGAGAGGAACCGAGTGAAGTTGAGCCATTCTAGTTTGGCCAGGAGAGCGAATTAGCTCCGCTGCGTCCATTGAAGTTGGCGGCGTCCTGAGTGGTCGCTCACCAAGCCGTGATGACCACTGTGACTCGACTGCCGAGAGCACACAAGTTCGGCCACAAGGCTTTCTCGGTGGTGGAACTCCAGTTTGTTTCGGTTGCCGTGAGGCGGCACTCAGAACAATTGTACTCAGTGTATGCCAACGAGTGCCCGGTGTATTTTTTTAATTACTTGAGTTTTATTTTATTTCAAACTCAAAAGCAATGTGGCGCCAGGTATAGACGAAATCACCGCAGCTGAACTAAAGTTGATATGTCCGCTAATATCAGAGGTGCTTGCTTACATAATAAATCTTGTACTGACAACAGGAGTGTTTCCGGCACAGTTAAAAGTTGCAAGGGTAACCCCAATTTATAAAGGAGGTGGCATAAATAATATGTCAAATTATAGACCCGTTTCAGTACTTCCGACATTATCCAAGGTTTTTGAAAGCATTATTCATGACAGGTTGGTATCCTTTTTAAATAAGTATGACATCATCACAACATGTCAGTATGGTTTTCAGAAAAATAAGTCTACTGAACAAGCATTAACAATAATTAAAGATCAAATAATTGCAAATATGGAAAATAAGAAATTTACGCTTGGTTTATTTTTGGACTTAAAGAAAGCTTTTGATTCAATACATTATGACATATTATTACGGAAACTATCACGGTATGGCATACGTGGGATCACCCTTAAGCTTTTACAAAATTATTTACATAACCGGTACCAACTAGTACAAATGAAAACGGCTACATCAAATCAGCTTAAGTTGACACAAGGAGTTCCGCAGGGTTCTGTATTGGGTCCTTTGCTCTTTTTGCTTTACGTTAATGATATTGTATGCATACCCGCCTCGCCCCAGCTTATTATGTATGCAGACGACACAAACGTATTTTTTACATCAAATAATTTAGAAACACTAGAAAAAAATGTAAACGAATATATGATGGCACTCTCAAACTGGCTTAAACAAAACAAGCTACAGTTAAATGCCAAGAAGACGACATATATTATATTTCGCCCAATAAATAAACTCGTTAAATATGATATAAAGATAAGCTTTGATGGGAACACCATAAAACGTGAAAAACATCAAAAATTTCTGCGGGTATGGTTCAGCGAAGACTTATCGTGGAACGTCCACGTTAATCATTTAGTTAGGCAACTTGCGGGAACGGTAGGATGCCTGTACCGAATTGCATCCCTCATTCCTCAGTGGTTAAAGAAAAATTTGTACAATGCCCTCTTCTATTCAAGACTTTGTTATGGCGTACTAGTATGGGGTACGACAACAACAAAAAATTATAACAAACTTATAATGCTACAAAAGAAAATACTTCGCTGCTATGAAAATTACCAGGGTAGAGTAGACCGTTTGCGCACTTCGGTGCTCTTTTATAAACATGAAATGTTAAAGGCAAACCAAATCTATTATTTTAAACTGCTTCAAGAGGTACACAAAAACAAGTGGTATAAACAAAAAGAAAAGGACCAACGTTATCCTGATAGAAGAAACTTACAGCGTTTACCAAGAACCAGGACAAATTATGGAAAACAAACGCTACAATACCAATCAACGCGATTAGTTAATGAATTGCAAAATGTCTTGCGGTTTGACGACAGGCTAGGGACATTTAAAAAACAAGTTAAAGAAATTTTGATCAAAAAAGAAATAACTTATCACTAAGCTATATTGTATAAAAAGAGTAGGTAGAATTGGGCTGTGACATGTTCACTAGTGTTCGGAAAGTGTGTTGTTCCACTGTGGTATAGGATGTATCGAGCTTTGGTTCTCATGTGCAAGACAAGTGTATCAGCACTGTGTTAAATGTATAAACGTGTTGCTTTTTTTTATTATTGTATTCCGCGCGCATGTGATACATGACATGTCGGGGTTTTGTTGTTGAGTGTTGTATCTGCAAAAAAAGGAAAGAAGGGAAAATGTGTATCTGTGACGAACTACAGGTGCAGGGGCCTTTGTCAGGCGTGTGAAACGCCTTTGCCGCTGTATCCTTTTTCTTGTATTACAAGAAATAAAATAAAAACTAAATAAATAAAATAAATTATCCTGAAAATTAAGGCCGATTTGATGCCACAAAATGAGGTGGCAATTCACTCTCCGCCAGCACTGTCTAAGAATGTCGAGCCTGGTACGGAAGAGAATATACCGAATGTGCGCTATTACACATACATGTGTTCAGTAAATGAGCGCAATAACTTTTCCGTGCTATGCCATCGACTCCGTACGCACGTTGCAGACGTAAGTGCTTAGATATGCTGATTATAGCATGAATAAAAGCAGAAAAGCAAATAGACTGCTAAGTTTCAGCGTAAATAAATAACAAAATAAAAGTGAATCCGTAAGGTGCAGCGAGGCGCGTAAGGATTGCGGGGATTATGTTCTGCATTGGTGTTTTGCATAATCCTCTTTTTTTTTTTTGGAAATGGTTGTTGAAATTAAGGGTTCTTTTTTTTCTGAACGCTTACTCATGAAACTGGCTGCACTGATTCTTTGGCATCTCTTTTTGCGCTGTTTTCTAATTAATATTATGTGCGCTACCTGGGTAACATCAGATACTCGGTGGCACCATTTGTAACATCATGATGTTTACCCAGCAAACATCATTTGCTGGGTGACATCAGGTAGTGCCGAGTTATGAACGTCTCTCATCGTGGTCATGTGAGAAATCAGGGGGCCACACGTACGAATGATCTCGTCCGTGAGTGATGGCCGGGCCGCCTTCACTCGTGAAACATCATGCTTCACGTTTGACTGGATTCTGTTGTCTTTTGAGCAACACTGTAACGGAAGAGCTTTTTGTGAATACCGGCCAGGAAGTGTTATAGCTTATAACTGACTAGGCTAGGCGAACTACGTGAATCTGCGTTATTTCAAAATGATTTGTTACGCTTCCCTCTGCAAGCTGCATATGGAGACACCTCGTATTGTCAAGTCAATCACTTGGCGGAAGATGCAATATGGCATCAGCTTTTCGCAGAAACCCGCCAGACGAGAAGGGAGCCTGAGGAGGCCCAGTGACACCGGATCGAAGTGGAAATCTTTGTGGTGGCGGTCCTAAAGCGTTTTGTGAAGAGTCTGAGGTGTTATTTCACCGTCACGGGCAAGACAGTAAAACTTTATTAAAAGAAAATGTGATTGGGGACCTTAGTCGAGCGCCCCGCTAGCTTGCGCACCTCGCTGGGCTTGGTCCAGGAGAGCCATATAGGTATCCTGCTCCTAGTCAATAAGCCATTGCATCCCACGGCCCGTCACGGGCAATGCAGTGGGCATTTTTGGCACGGGCAATCACGTTCAGGGACTACAAGTCGAAGATGGATCTGTAGGAAGCAAGGAGTCGAAGGGTAGGAGTGCGTTGAGGCCATTCATAAGAGCGAAAGGTGGAAAAAAAAAAAAAGAAAGTGCACCATTTCCATGCCTGTGAAAACAGAGTAAACAGCGGAGCTGGAAAGCAAGTGCCATCACCTGGCGAACGCGGGTTATTTCATCGTTCTTCTTCGTCTTTTCCTTTCTGTCATCTTATTTATTTATTTATTTACCTCTTGCACTCTATTGCACTCTATCCTCCTCACCCCCACTTCTCTTTCCCACCCCTTGCTCACTCTACATGACTGTGCCATGGCTTGCGCTCTCGCCTCCTCCTTTCCCTCCTCCTCACCCTTACATCAGGGCTCGTCACCCTCATTTTCTTTTCCCATTCCTTTTTCTTAAGTGCACTGTGCAAGGTTACGCCATGTACCTTCTTCTCCTCTCCTTCATCCTCAGCCTTACTTCTATTTCCCACGCACTTGCTATATTATACTATGCATGGCTATGCTATGAGCCACTTGGCACATACCCACGTTCTGCGGCGCATAAACTCTACCTGGAAAAGGCTATATATATATATATATGCCATGCTATACTCTCCCCTGTCCTTCATCCTCATTCTCACTTGTCTTTTCCACCCCGCTGCTATACTATGCATGGCTTGCTACGAGGTGTTTGGGCCATACCCGTTTTCTGTGTCGCATAACGGCCGTATTTTTGCGTGCCAGACCGGCCCAACGTCGAGCTTAAACAGCTCAGCTGTTAATAAAATGCATTGCGATTACTCGAAGAGTCATAAGCGAAGGTAACGAAGGTGCAATGCACAGCCCCAGCCCTGGTGATCTGCCGTGATAAACATTGCGAGCAAGTCGTTAAGCGCGCGGCTTCCGTAATCGCGCATCCGTAATCGTTTGCAAACGTCCCAGCTCGTCAGCTCATCTTCGTGCGTGTCACACCACATGAAAACAGTGTCATTGAAGTAGAAGATTATGCTGACAAGCACGTAAGTGTAGCGTCCCACCTAATATGGTAGCTGATGCGTCTGTGCCTTCAAATGAACCAATCTTCAAACCATTACGTCGGTGCCCGTTGAACTTGCGACGTGATGTCGTCGTTGGTAGTCATCGAGACGGGACCAGTGTCGCGTTCGCTACGGAGATCCAGTGCCGCGTCGCAGCGAGCACCCGCACTTCCCAGCAAGTGTCACGGTGTAAGGAGGCACGGTGTAAGAAGGCCGGTACATCAACAGAGGCAACAGCGGGAGTTCCAAACGACACAATTGAGAACCAGTTGGCCTTCCTATTCTTCTATTCCCGCGTCGTGGCAAATACCACATTGCAACACTGCACTGCTCACCTCTCGATAAAGATCGCATCGGAAGCTGCGGTGCAGATGACCGTCCTTTCTTTGCTCGTTCTTTCTTTCTCTCTGCTTCTCCAGGAAGAACGCGGTCATAATTAGGCTATGCCAGATTCTCACTCCGTCGATGCGGATCTAATGAATGCGGCTTTTAAAAGGAATTTGTCGGGATGCTATGCAATGGTAAGCGCAAGAAGTGGTTTTAAATTTCTTGGAAAGAGTAAACGCAGCCCGGTCTACGATTGCGCGTATGACTCGCTCGTGTGCGGGAAGGAATCCACGAGTCGTATATGTATACGTGCGCGCTTTGACACTCCCACGCGTGACACATAACTTTTGCGCGACGCCCTCTGGGGCCACTTCTGATTCATAATGAGATGTTTAGCAAGCGACTATATTCATCGTTTATCAGGTGCCTTTGATCTCGCTTGGAAGGAGCGTCAACATGTAATGAAGTGAACCGAGCAGCGTTATATACTTAGTTGCTCCTACACTGCCACTCACTCGGTGAAAATAAACTTTAAAAAAAAATAAATAACATGACGGCTCTCATCTGGTAATCCCGCTGAAGAATACGCGCTTTAAAGCCTTACTTTAAAGGCGCTTCTATCGTAATAATCGCAAAATTATACATCCTACAGCCATTTACTAGTTCATTACAGCCAACCACTCACCGCCCTTTAATTAAATAGTTCCTCCACACCCAATATGGCGTGAGCGTTGTAAAGAGAGGGAGAAATTAGCGAGCATCATTAATTAAACTTTCTTTCCGTTCTCGGCAACTCGGGTTCCTGCATAAATTGCTCATTTCGTCTCGTCTTTATTTTGCCATGACAAAAAGCGGTACTTCCTGATTGCCTTTTCGCAACACCGCTTTATTGGGGCTTCAAACAGCGCTATCAGCGGCAACAATCGCTTTGCCGGCTAAAGTGCTGTTACTATGAGTTTTTTTTCTCTTTCTTTTTCACGCACGCATCGTGAGCGTGAAATTAGCGGTTCTAGAGGCATTGCCATTGAAAACATAATAAATCTACAACGTACCCTAATGACTGCGCAATGTATTTTATGCCATGCTTGACTTCAGTTTCCCTCGCTATTAATTAGTATACTGAGCGCCCCTAAAGCAACAAAGAGCAGTCTGGCGTTGTTGTTTTTGATTGCTTTGGAGTCGTATTTGTTCCGTCCCTGCTTTAAACGTTAGGCATTCGGTTCGTTCCTGTTAGCTACCTCCGAAATTTCCGCTTAGGGAAAAGGCAAGCACAGGATCGCGCTGCAGTGCACGAGTTCGTTATCGGCTCTCTTACTTGCTGCGCCGCCTGGCGATTGCGTATGTTCTGCTTACTTTAAAAAGATTAATCGAAAAGTTGGGCACGGTTTTAAATTTCTTGCACCACTTCAAGTGCCCATTCATTAAATTCAATACTCGATAACGAAGCGCCTCGCTGATTGCGTGCTGTGTGATTGCGCGGATTGCGCGGAAAGGAGCAGATTACATATCGGGATCGTGTGTAAAGTATCATACGTAAGTACGGAAAGCATTCTCCATCAAAATTCAGGCGCCACGGCCGGGATTCGATGCCGCAACTCTCGGATCAGTAGCCGAGTGCCATACAGCCACTAGACCACCGTGGCGGGGCTAACTTCTTTCGAGGAATATTTTAAAAGAGATAGAGAGAAAAAAAAATAGGAGGCTAATTTTCTTTTACATGTACGCACGTCGACAAAAATTTCGCCTTCTGGTGAGGGAAATGGCAGGTAAGAACCGTGGGGAGGCGGGGCTGGCCGACGCAGTCGAAGACCGAGAGCATCTGCCTCGGGCCGCCTCCTCGCGGCAATTTGTTCGCACCTATCTGCGCCGTATGGAAATATTCCTGCTGTATAGGACGCTCCCTGGACAGCGCGTTTACCACAGCCATGGGCATATATAGCGAAAAGTTCTGGCAGGGCTTGGTGACAGACTCTTCAAATGATCATAACGCCAAGCGTACCTCCCTCCACATTAAGGAAAACATCTCACAACAGGAGATGTTTCGTTTGAGAAAATTTCAGGCTAAATGAAATATTGGTAATCGAAGATAATTAGCTTTAATTTACATGTTGTGCACTGATTACATATCGAAGAAAAAACGAGCTCGTGCAAAAGCGTAATGCCAATATAGGAGGGAGCTTAGGCAAGAGTTCCACAAGACTCCCTCCATCTGGCGAGTAAGCAGTAGGCTTGCATGCATTAAACATACGCAGTGTCCACTCGCTAACAAATGGCCGGCGGCGGCAAATTTGTTCTGATCTCCTTTCCCTCACGTCTGAAAGGCCTTTTCCACATAGCCTCAAGAGCAGCTTTCCACGTGTCCTATTTTTCTCCTCGTCGTGGTGCCGGACACTCGATTTCAACAGCGCCATGCTCGCGCGCACAAAGCCGGAGAACGCGCCTGCGCACCTTTCTAGCCAGCAGAAGATCGGCGCCCATGAACTTGGTGCGCGCACACGCAGGCTCTGCAGTGCATGAAATCTCCGCGCCGCTGTTTACCGCCGGGCGAATCGTTTTCCTCCAGCTGTACAAAGGCTCGCGCGCTCAAATTAATGAACTTGATTTAGGGCGCTGCTCCGGCGGAAATTCTCGGGGTGCGAGATGCCGGCTCCTAATTAAATTCTTGCCGGCGATACAAATTGGCACCGATCGGACCGGGAGAAGCTTCTCCCTTCGTCCCCGGCGGCTCCCCTTGCGCCGGCCATCTGCAGCACCGCGCAGAGGCCGGCGCCGGACAGAGGTGCGCGTGCCACTCATTTCCTCAATTTTGCGAATACCGCCGCGGACGACATCCGCAAAGCGACACCGCCCCGCTCGATTCTCTGCGATTGCGATGGCTGCCGCTATCGGCACTTGCGAGGCTCACGCTCTTTCAGGAGCACGGCCGCGGACATGAACCGAGAGATAAACTGCACAGAGCCGAAGAAGCCAGCGCCCTTTCCTGCGTCCCCAGGAGTGAAGGTATGCACGCATATAAAGCGAATAAAGCGCGTGTTAGTTCCCTCTTAGTCTTCTGGTGCACCTTTAACTGCGTCGAGAATTCCTTAATCAACATGTCAGAAGAATTCCCGTTCCATGTAGAGAGACGCTTCCTAAGCGAATGTACGTGTGGTATTCGCGGTGCGCAATTAGGCACGCCGCCTTGTGAGTCTCGCTGCGGTGCGGCGCCGCGCACGCGGCCCGCTCGGGGATGCTTCCATTCGCATCGCCCGCATTTCCTTCCGGAGGAAGTGCCGTGCTCGGCGAATACAAGACTTGCGATGGCGTCAAATCTGCGCGTTCATCAAGAGAAAATGCACGCGCTTGTAAGTGTGTTTATCAGTGTAGCTGAACTTGCGCGTTGCGAAAATACCATTAGTGAACGTCTACCACTGTCTTTTTTTTTTTTTTTTCATAACGACCTACGCTGCGTTGTGCCCTTCCCGAAGTTCAGCGCGGGAGTACGTAATTGCGCAGTGCGTTGCAGCAGCAATACAATCGAACTTCTCCATTTTAATGGAACCCTCTCGTCACGTGAAGTCAATTGAAGGATAGTTATAGGAAAGGGCCGAATAAGCGTTATTATTACGGGCGTTACTATTACGTTAGGCAAGGCGGCGAAATCTTGCCCTTTGAAATTCGTGCAAGTTCTATGTATGCGCTTCTTTCACGGGTTGAGCATACCGGCGTTTTATTTTATTTCGTTCCTTGCTATCGAAGTGTGGGGTGCGGGCAGGTTTGCTTCGACAATGCTTCGAGTAACGAGAGTTTTTGTGCTTATTTATTAATTTCCCAGTTTAAGACACGTCGAACATTTGATTTCGGTCGTCGTATGCATGCATTTGATTGCTTGGCAGTCAACCCTGCTGTATGCCAACAGCCATAGTTGAGGAAATGTGGCCACAGTCGCGGAGGCAAAATGGCATTCGCTGTCTTCTCACTGCTACTCGAATGTAAATGAAGAGGACCGATGTATTCTTTATGCTTCGGCTACAATGAAAGAAAAGTTATATTCGCGGAGTTAAGCAGGACCTCCTCCTCTCTTACGTCCAAAGTGTTGATAATGTAAGGTTACAGAGTAGATAGCTGTCAAACATACTGTCAGGGGAAGCCGGCCACTGAAAAAAAAAATGGACGCGTATCTCCGTGCTTCGCTGCAAATGTCGTCGAAAGACGATAGTCTTCTACCGGCCGTACTACATGAGTCCTGGTTCATCTGCGGTTCGGCACGAGCTTCGGGCGTCTGTTCAGCAGCCGGGTACGCTTGCTTAGCCTCTCGGTCAGTGACAATTCGCGCATCGCGCACCTCGTCTGTTTCCTGTTGCCTCCGGGCGCGCCTCGATTGACGATCTTTCGCTAGCCGCTGGGCTCGTTGCTCTGACGTTTCCTGGGCACGCTTGAGACGACGGGCATCGGCACGCCGGCGCTTCTCCGCTGCAATCTGCTCGTCGGTCTTTTACCTGCGTTGTCTGGGCATGTCTTGTAGAGTGTGTTCTATACCATCAAACGGCCATTTATGTTTTGCCTTGCCTCGGACAGCGCCCCGTCTATGTTGAATCGGCCGCATGTGGCTGGCATTGATGAAATGGAGGCAGCGCTGCGTGAGATATGGGCGCCATCTGGCCATGATATCGGGAAACGCAAGAAGCTTGCGTAGTACGCAGAGCTACTGGTAGGTGGCAGCACCGTGTCGTTTTACCGAAGCGTAGGAAACGTCCGCTTTTTCGTTCATAGCGTCGCATTGTCAACGCAGCGTAATAAACACTGCGATCTTTAGAATTACATATCTATGCATTTTCTCAAATAAAGAAATACACCGCCCAATACTCACGTATTGATATTGTGCCTCAAATATGCGTAATATTTCCTTTTGGTCGACTGTGTTCACAAGTATGAACGCAGCTACCAGTTCCAGATGGGTGGTCGTTGAGGAAGGGGTTAAACTTTCGCCATTCTACTGAATCGAAAAGCAGGACACACACACACACACACACACACACACACACACACACACACACACACACACACACACACACACACACACACACACACACACACACACACACACACACACACACACACACACACACACACACACACACACACTCACACACACACACACACACACAAAAAAAATTTCTGCGTTGAAATATTCCAAGAAAGACTGTCGTCTTTAAAATTCGACACCAGAGTCCGTGTGAATCCAAAGCTGTTAAGATTGAATTTGTTCGTAACGGCAAAATTCTTGCAAATCTCAGCAGTGTAGTAAGACAACAGATAACCGATAGAAAGCACTTACGAACGTGCGTGAATGCACTCCAACAACTTCACTGCGTCATCAGGCGCATCTTTACGTGGAGCACTGCTTTCCCTAAAGATGTTCCATTGACGTAGTTCAGCTCCTGGTGCTATAAGAACACGCATGCAGTGCCTCTATTCCAGCTGGGACCCTAATAGGCCTGTGGCTGGCCTTCGCCGCTTGCAAAAGTTCTAAGCTACAGAAATTCCAGACTGCTAAAAAAATAATAAAAAATAACCTGCCACCGTAGACAGAGTCCATATTATGTGCTTTACATTTCTGAAAAATGGCGACTAAGCATCACGGCTATTGCAAATGGGTGCGCAAAGAAGCTACTCTTACATGGCCAAATCGGGTATAGCGCTTTGCAATTAGTCCTCACAGTAAACAACGGACACTTCAAGGTTTGACTGTTCACTGGACAAAATAACAAGAGCGAAAACCCGAATGAGTCTTCAGTCGACCGCTTACTACCTAATTAATATCGGCAGGGATATTTTTTAGCAACTGCCACAACTCCACCTGGCCGCATACTTTTTTGATTTTGTCAGTGACTGCGCACGCAGTGTCGACCAGTAGCTCATGCAAGAAGTTGCTTTGAGCCAATTCAGGCAATGACAGATAGTTCGGTTTTATGCCACGCTTCTTAATGCTTACGATGAATCATGTTTCAAGAAATAACTAGAACTTGTTGGTACCTGGAAATCATTAATGCTAGTGCAGGTCCGTGGAAGTTTTCTTCGAGCATACGTTGTCACTTGGCGATTTGCCGAGTGACACTTAGTTTTGTTTTTACAAGCAAATTTAAATTTGGTAAAGTTATAACGAGAACCCTGTGCCGAACGCTGCCAACGGAAAGAACTAAGAAAATTTGCGCATATCCGTTGCACTTTAGCTGCAACCTACGTGTGAAGTAAAGCTTTGTCGCTGTAGAAGCTCTTCAACGTAATGTCTATACAACGGAAGGCGATGAGTATATCCGGGCTTCAGTTCACCCTATATGATGTACATCCTATGTGTAGATGGACGCGCCCAACGTCTCAACATCATGTAATGCGCTTGTTTACTCGCCTATGCTGTTTACTATTTGGAATGCAAGAAATATGTTTCACGTAGATGCGCAATGCGCCACTGAGGATTGACGGCGACATGTATTGCTTGTCTATAAGGAGGAGCTGTGGGGGCAGTCATTGCACAAGAAACACCGACACTTGTAGAATTGCACCGAAAGATTCCGTACCAATTTCGCACAGTAGAACGTACCGGTTACGGAAGATTGGACAAAAAAAGAGAGAAAATACTCGCTGACGCATGCTCAGTAGCCAAATCAAAGAAAAGCTAGTTAAAGAATGCGCTAATGTTTATATATGAAGGCATCAAAAGCGCTATGGTGCGCGTTTGGCGGCTACCAATGGTGTCGCTTTTTGTTTATTTTTTTTCGGAAGGGAGGGGGTCGGAATACTATACAAAAACCTGGTACACGAAGAACTGCACACATATTAAAGAACTGTAAGCAACCAAAATCAAGCTGAAGCGTAATTCCCAACGCTCTCATTCATTCCCAATTGGTTCACCTCATTATGACAGATGTGCAAGCTCCTTCATGTTGCAACCGCGCTATTGCAATCGCGTTGTGCATGTAACAAAACGTTAAGAAACTGGGTTATCTACGTAGCACTCTATCTAAATCTCCAAAGGAAACTAAGCTTCCCTCATATAAATCGCTAATCCGTCCAGTAGTTGACTACACATATGTAGTTTGGAACCCGCATAAGCAGTGCGAGATTAACAGGATAGAAGCAATCCAGAAAGATGTCACCGTTATGACCGTCCATTTTCACCGTTTTCTACTGTCTCTTCACTGAACTTGATTTCGTTCTCTTCGCGTCGCGTAATAGAGTCATTAAAATTTTTGCATATATCGTGAAGTCTTCATGTAAATTATCAAGTTACAATGACCACATAAACTTTGCACCTCAGTCAACGACGAGAAGCTATCACAAATTAAACTTGACGCCAACTATGCGCGAACTAACATGTTCAAGTTCAGTTTTTTTTCCCCCGTGCCATTGAAGAGTGGAATTCGTTACCTAGTTGCGATCGTTCACGCCCATTGCCCAATTTTATATCCGACATCCACGACATGTATCTGTAACATACCCTCATATATTTGACATTGTTGTATAGCTCCTGAGTTGCATTGTTTTTTTGTTGTATGTTCTTTCATGTTCATCACATTTTTGTGCACTTTTGGCCTTGTGTAATCACACATCTCAAATATTTTACCTGTTTGCATAATTTGCATTGCTGTTAGTTAATATTCCGCATATCTTCATATACCGACACCTGCCATAGCGCACTTTGCGCTGCAATATGAACAAACAAACAAACAAATATATAATTAAATATTCCTTTTTATTATACATCCTCAAAAAGGGAGCAAGAGAGGAGCCATAACGACAGAACATTGTAAATCAATCGCCAAAAAGCGGAAGCAGCGTAGTGATCCTGACACCATGTGCTTGCATGAGCACACACGTAGCCAAATTCCCCAAACACTTTCGCAAATGTTTGTTGCAACTATTCGGATGGCATCCGTAGTTCAGCATCGTGATTGGCCGCACAGTTTTGCCGTAAGATGGTTTTGTGAATACTGGCCTCGTCGTCGGCGTAATTCGTTACAATTAATATACGCTTCGTTGCGACGTCATTTACATTGCGCGAAGGTACCCGTATTCATCATTATACTGTGTTTCAACTTTGTGAAGAGGACGACCCTCAGGAATGCTGGACTCTTATTGAAAGTGGGCGTTTGTACTAACATTCCCCGCCCGCTAGCGAGATTGATTTATTACTTAAAAGGGAAGCCTGATTATCCTGACAAATTTTTCGCCTTCCCTCGGAACTGATTGGAAGGATGCGTGCTAGAGGCAAAAGCTCAGGACATAAACTTAGGGGAAACAGAAATGACAAAGGCAATAAGGCCCCGACTACGATGGAAGGTCCTTTCATTGATTTTGAGAGCGAACGCGAAAATACTTGCGAGCACGACGGCGGGACTGTCTTGCGTTGTCCGTTTTCCTTTTTTTGTGTCCCCTGCAACACTGCGAATAAGTCCGCAAAACCCACAATATTTTCGTGCTTCGAGCGAGTCTATTTCAAGGAGGCGGAGTGCTTCACGACACGATACTTGCTGTCCGGATGAATTGGAACAGCTCCCCGACATGCCCGGTCAGCATCGATATGCGGTCAGTGCGGCCGAATCTACTGTGCCGTCGGATTTCGGAGCTCCGGTCTTTTTTATTTTTTCTCGTGGCATGGATTTGTGGATCGATTTCAGCTGTTTCAATAGCTGAGCAGAAGAAGTGCCGGTTTGGATGGCAGGAGGCAGAACGAAATACGATAAGGACAAGTTGATGCCGCCATGCCAAGCCCTGTCGCAATGCGAATGTTTACACACAGACACGCACGCACACACACGCATACGCATATATATATATATATATATATATATATATATATATATATATATATATATATATATATATAATCAAAGGGTCACGTTGAAAAACATAACATTTATTACGACGTTTCGGCCGCGAGACCGGCCTTTTTCAAGCTTCTAATACAGAAGCTTGAAAAAGGCCGGTCTCGCGGCCGAAACGTCGTAATAAATGTTATGTTTTTTCAACATGACCCTTTGATTATATAATTGACCTGCTGCCAAGGATTTATCTTTGAAGTCTACATATATATATATATATATATATATATATATATATATATATATATATGACGAAGGCCGTGCCACGGCCGAAACGTAGAACAATAATAAACGTGCGAGTTTCGCAAGTGCGCAGTTCGTTTCTAATATATATATATATATATATATATATATATACGCGTGTCATGTAGATAGATAGATAGATAGATAGATAGATAGATAGATAGATAGATAGATAGATAGATAGATAGATAGATAGATGAACAAAGTGCTATGGATGGCTGTATGTTGCTCGAAATAGGGCCCAATTATATTTGCTTTCCGCATCGATGGCATGAAACAAACCTTGAAATGTTTTTTCGCTCAATCTCGTTTCCTACAAAGTATTCACATTGTTTTGTCGTTCATATTTGTATAGATAGATAACTTGTTTAATTTGACGCCTTCAGATCTGAATCGCTATCGTGAGTGTCAAGAGTGTTTTGATTCCTGTTCACCAAATGGCGCTACATGCAGCATTTCCCACTGGTTTCGGTGTTAGCCTGAATGAAGCTTTAAAGACACCACGTGGAAGGTAAAACTGATCCGCGATAGAGATCACTAAAAGAAGGTTTTAGGATTGGTGGCGCAAAAGTAAGGAGAAGGAACGTAAACAGGGTGTTTATTTTAAATGGGAAACGTTTCTCTGTGAATTAAAATTTTTTTCTGAGAAAAAAAAAGGGGGACCGTAATTCAGATGGGTAATGCATTGGGCCTACTCATATATTAGCTCGGTGGTGAAAAGGTCCCATTACAAAGGAGAAGCTTATAGTTTCCATCCTTCCATCCCACTGTCAACCTTAAGTTTTTATTTTTACTGACAGTGTCGGCGTATAATATCTAGAATATGATAAGGTGAAAACGTTGGTCGCGCGGCAAGCTTTCGAAGTTTGTTCACGTCTGTGCGATTGTACGAATTACTCGTACAACGACATAAATATGGCCATAACCTCCGAAATTTGCGCGTGCCGGACCTGTCGGCGCACGAAGTCGCGGAGGCTATGATATGTCGCCGATCTTTCTATTTCTTTTTTTTTTCCCTCATGGCGCGCGTCGCCCGTGTGGTTGCTCTATGCCGCGACGCATCAGCGCAACAGGGTCTGCCTAGCTGTCGCGTCGCTTGCCGCTGTCGCGATGGCATTGCGTGCATGTTCTTGGACCTTTAGTCGATGCAGACACACCTCAGCTAGTGTAGCTGTCTTTCCTCTGTCGCTCTCGCCTTGTCCGCTTTCCTCCCCCCGATTTATTCCTACCACTGTTATTCACTCTCCGCTCCGCCTGGCGTTCGCGCTATTTCGCCCTACCCTGTACAAACAGGTTACTCTCCGTTACGCCCACGATGTGAAACACGAGAACGGGCGCTTAAGGGTACCGCTATAAGAGAAAAGAAAATACGTTGAAGGTGGTGCGCTATAATATTTCTTCCGGATTTCGGAGCGCGAGATGCGATACCAACTGAAAGACTACCCACGGATAGAACTTCCGCTTCTTCGAAGACTCCATTTCAATCTCCAAATAGTGTTATTCAACGCTGCTTGTGCACAGATCACAGGACAGGGGCACATATAAAACTCGGTGTATAGTGGTGCCTGTATTAGGCCTTCCGAATGCGGGAAATAAATATTGACGTCGAATGCAGCAACACGCCGCAGACTTTGACGCACACGCTTCTTCTTCTTTTCCTCTTCTTCCATTTTTTTTTTTTGATCTTACTAAATCAAAATGCTGCCACATGCAGGGACCCCGGGCATAACG
This sequence comes from Hyalomma asiaticum, assembly GCA_013339685.2. Lineage (NCBI taxonomy): Eukaryota > Metazoa > Arthropoda > Arachnida > Ixodida > Ixodidae > Hyalomma > Hyalomma asiaticum. The sequence goes on from CM023481.1 coordinate 166,227,008, forward strand.
GCATCCTGACTCAGACCCTCCTTTTCTAGTTTATTTAAATAATGGATTCTAAGTCACCGAGCTGAGAACGGAAACTTCTTGCATAAAAATTCATAATAGCAGAATAAGTGAACGCAGGAAGATAGTTTGCTAATAGGTTGCCAGTAAATCCTAATTTGTGCTGCACATGTGATTATCTAAGTAAGAACTTGAAATGGGCTTTCTTGATGTTTACTCTATGGCATAGTGACCGTTAATAGAGGAAAGGGAACAATGAAACATACACAGAACGACTACACTGTGACGGGAGAAGATATTTGACTGTTTTAATCATGACAACACCTAGCCGTATATAAAGGAATGAGGCATGCGCAGAACGCTGCGACAAGTCCACTCATCAGCCTAGTGAGGCAACCATTTATCAATAAAACCATGGCCCGTATTCGCGAACCGATCTCACGCTATAATCGTTCATAAAAGAACAGTCAATCCCGATGCTGCACTTACAATTAGCAGAGCCGGCGAGTCAATAGCGACAAGCACTCACGAAGGAGAGGCTTTGTGAATTCGGCCCTTATCTCTGACTGAAGCAGCCTAATGGAAGTATCGCCAACGCGATCCGGGCTTTTATTTCTTATATGGTGTGCCTCCACCATTGGACGTGCAGTCTGGTCCTGGCTTCTCCCTAGAATATTTAGCTCCCGAAGACACGGTACGTAGGCGCATTTCTTGCAGTGCGCAAGTGCGCCAAGTTCGTCTTTGTAATATTTCTTTGTCCCCGTCTTTTTTTAGCGGTCAACGTGTCATGCAGTTAGTGAAGGTTTCGCCCAATGGGAAAGTGCTGTTGTGAACGCAAATCTTTGGAAAAGAGGCCCCTGTTCTCTATCATTGTTGTCCAGCGCACCTCGTCGCTATAAACAAGGGGCGAGTATGATGATGTTATTTATGCACAATGCTTATTATAATACACGGACGTAAAATTGAAGTCATAATTCTCTGCAGTAGTACGAAGTTGCGCAGGGTATAGCGAACCACAATGTTCATTCTATCGCATAAGAAAAGAAAAAAAATCCACGCATATCCACGGAGTGAATGATGATAAGTGGGCGAAGCTCCGGAGGTTCATCGGTAAAAACCGTGAATCTCCCGTGAATCTTGCCTAGTGCATCATCAAAGACGTGACAAACAGTATGTGTCGCCATCTAGCGCTCTCCTATCACACTAGAGCACGCAGCGAGCGCCTCCAATTCACGTACTATAGCTAAGCAGCACCTCAGCGCTCGGACAGACAGACAGACAGACAGACAGACAGACAGACAGACAGACAGACAGACAGACAGACAGACGGACGGACGGATTCCCATACTACGCGTTCCCATACATCTGAATGAAGCGAGCATATGCTGGGGTTCGAGCGCATTATATGTAGACATACTAGCGCCATCTAGTGAGCGCTTCAGAGACTACAGGTGGCTACAAACATCGAAGGAAGGACAGACCCACGCCCTAAAGAGCTTCGCCCCTAAAAAAAAGAAAACTGACCCAAAAACGAAGGGCCACGAGGGATACTGATGAAGCTTGAAAGCGATAAATCCACTGCGGGCAGACCTACTGGGTCAGGGTGAATGATGTAGGGCTAGGTATGCTAAGTAAGTTGACCTCCGTATTTTAAGACAACCTTAACACATATTCGACCGCACGCTTAACATGAACGCTCTGCAGCGTGGACTGGACTCCACACTTGGACTGAGGCTAGCGCCCCGAAGTGGCCGGCATTGATGCTGAACTAGAGTATATTTGTTTATTTATTTACTGTATAACTAAATAAGCGTTCATCTTAAGCGTGCTCATGGTGGCATGTGATCCACGCTCGCCATGGCTACGAGTGGCGCTGACTTACACATTTAGAAATAATTGTACAGGAATACCCACGAAGTGGACGCCGTTGTTGCTCAGTTGGTAGAGCACCGGACGCGTTATCCGAAGGCCGTAGGTTCGTTCCCCACCGAGGGCAAGTGTATTTTTTCTTTCACTTTATTTACTTGACATTCATGTCATAATTACTATACTGCGCCTAAAAACTGATAAAATTTTCCCTACGCCTACCAGCCTTAGCCTCATTGTCTGTTGAATCCACTGTGTCTAACAAAAAAAAAAACGAGCCCTTGATCCTTTCCCCTCTCGTTATTTCATAGCGTGGGTGCAGATCTGGCAGGCCTGGTGGCATGGTCTAGTGGTTAGGATACCTGGCTCTCACCCAGGAGGCCCGGGTTCGATTCCTGGTGTCGGAATAAATTTTGGCGCTGAGCCGTGCTACCTTTTATTAGTCTGCAGAAACATGCGCTTATTTCCTTTCTAACAAACCACTCCTCTTTACGGCTCTAGGGAGCATGCGATGGTTTAAATAAGATGGATCACGTACTACGTGACGCCTCCTGGGTTATATATATATATATATATATATATATATATATATAATTGCACTGAAGGAGACACAGAAACGGCGCCTTTGCTGCAGGCGGGCTGTTCTATTCCTTTCTTACTTCCTCTTCCGTCTCGTCCTGATTCTCCCTGAGTGAGCCAGAGCTCCAGCTCTGCTTTGACTTCCTCACACTCGGCCACGACTTACAAAAATCTAACGAAAAAAATTCGCCGCGTATCTCCGTGCTTCGCTGCAAATGTCGTCGAAAGACGGTAGTCTTCTACCGGCCGTACTACATGAGTCCCGGTTCATCTGCGGTTCGGCACGAGCTTCGGGCGTCTGTTCAGCCGCCGGGTACGCTCGCTTAGCCTCTCGGTCAGTGACAATTCGCGCATCGCGCACCTCGTCTATTTCCTGTGTTCTATATCATCAAACGGCCATTTATGTTTTGCCTTGCCTCAGACAGTGCCCCGTCTATGTTGAATCGGCCGCATGTGGCTGGCATTGACGAAATGGAGACAGCGCTGCGTTAGGGTGCCTTGATGTCCGCGCGCTCCGCTGAGGGTGAGGACATCCGCGTCGTCTGCTACGATGGCCGCCATTGTGACTCCCGCCGCAGATCGGTAGCACGTGCAACGAGCTACCGCTTGCGGTGCGCGGATACGTTAGCAAACAAATGCGCGCGTTAGTGAGCTTTTTTTTTCTTTTTTTGAACCTGGCACAGAACTTGGCGCTTCTGTTGTTTAAATGCTTAATCGGGAGCGATGTACTTAACGTAGGCCGGCGGCCTGTGCATCTGTTGCTACAGCTTCACGTACACCTCCTTGTACAAAGGCGAGTCATCTTCCCTAGGCCGTAAAGGACAGTTTCGATAAGTCTAAACAGTTAATTACTTTCGTCGTAAATCCTGTATTTGAGATGCAAAAAGCATCGCTTAAAGCGCGTGTACAAGTAAGCTGCATTGTATGTATCTCACCCCACAGATTTTAGCGTTGCGAAAACTACTTAGGCGAGCTTACGGTGGCTTATTTTGCCAAGTTTCAGCGGGCAGTGTGGTGGAAGTAACCTACTAAGATGAAGTTAAGACTTCTTTGTTATTAGTATGCTTGATCAAAGCACATAAATACTGAATTTACAATTTATATGCGCACAAACACACACACATCTGTGTCTGTGTGACATTTGCTACCACCGCCTCTCCCCACCACCATCGGGAAAAACTTACATATACGTGTTATCAGTCTACCTTTATGAAAGCAAACATCCGGAAATTGTAGTCTGCCCCGCCACGGTGGTCTAGTGGCTAAGGTACTCGGCTGCTGATCCGAGGGTCGCGGGATCGAATCCCGGCCGCGGCGGCTGCATTTCGATGGAGGCGAAATGTCGAGGCCCGTGTGCTGTGCGATGTCAGTGCACGTTAAAGAACCCTAGGTGGTCGAAATTTCCGGAGCCCTCCACTACGGCGTCTCTCATAATCAGAACTGGTTTTGGGACGTAAAACCCCACAAAACAACAAACAACAACAACAAATTGTAGTCGTAATTTATTGGTATGCATAAATGCCGCGCTGACACAAGCAATTACACAAAGAAAATACTCCATCGCAGAATTCGCTGAGGACAGCCGCTAGGCGCTTCACAGTGATCGTGAATGAGTGAAAGAACCAAGAACTGCGTAATTATTTAAGGCCGGACGACAAGACAACCTTGAAACAGAAACACCGAAATAAAAGAAAAACTACGCGCATACATATATGGACATCAGATCAGAACAGAATGCTTACTTAAACACGGAGAGGAATGTAAAATTAAGCGTATCATATGCAGACATACATAGAACATGTTCCTTGATACATTTCACACTGGGAAAAACTGCGAACGCAAAAATCAAGCGCGAACGTATGACAAACCAAGTGCAGTGAGGAATGTTTATGAACCAAAATGCAGGATTAAAAGCCATGCACACGTAACCAAAATCTTTTAAGGTGTACAGCTGGCGTACGTGTCATTTCTTACGAAAGGTTGACACCCGCGCAAGTTTTGCTTGAATGCCCATTCGAACTTCCGGTTGGAACCTGCCGAAGGTGGATGCGCAGCCTTACTCATGCGTACCGCTCAGTGAGCATTCTGTATATATCCTCCTCGTGTTCCGCGCATACACACAGGCGGCGGCGGTGCACCTTGCTTAGGTATGCTGTAAGTGAACGATGCGGCGACTTCATTGTGATTATTTTATCCGTGCACCAAGAGTTGATTGCCGTAAAGTGCTCTTCACAGTCCTGAAGGGCCTTCAATCACTCCACTGCTAGGATAGATAAGATTGCCTCCATCCGAAACATACTCTTTCAGTGCTGTCAGTGAGGCGTACTCGTCATTGGCAGTTCCAAGGAGAGCTTCTTTGCATTTTACACACTTCACGGATTTCAGCATTCCCTTCAGAATAAATCCTCCGAGGTAAAACAGAATACTGCATTCTGTCGACGACAATGCTTCGATTAACAAAATTTCAGAATCATCAATTTCTTCAAGTTCATTCTCTATGCAGTTGTTCTTCCCCTGGGATAGCAGATCCACAAGGTACTCCCGGTCATCAAGCTCGTAACTTGCTGTGCGCGGCGTATGTAAAAATTGGCTAACACTCACAAGTCTCAGAGCGCACTTAAGATCATAGGCACTGGGAACCGGCTTCATAAGCCGCACCACAGAAAAAAGGTTCTCTAAGCAGTCTTGTAGCAGCCTGCTTGTAAGAAAAAACTCGTAACCTTCGTCACTGAGGAGCAGTTCTTGGAGGCGAAGAACAACGGTGGTTGATATGAGTAGCCCAGCTTGCGACGGTTTCCAGTGTGACGTGGCACCCATTTTCATAGTTCTTATTGTTTCCATTGCCGTATGCAATGTATCTAAGGCCTGAGAGTGTTTGGCCTTGTTTCTGTGGCTTAAAGCCATTGCTGGACGCCGCGAGGACATCAGTGCATACCATTTTGAAATAAGCTCCATGAACCAAGCTGTTGTTTCCGCTTCCGCTCCAAGAAGCCCTTCCTTTATAAGGAAGCGGATAGCTGTGGGAGCTTCCCGAAAAAGCTTTACAGCGACACCAACCTTCATTTTGGTGAAGTGGCCTGTACTGGTATGAACTTCGGACAAGTTTGGCGCTACCTTTAATTCTCTTGTAGAATCTTGTTCAAGTACTGCCTCAGCATATTCCAAGTTAACCTCTGAAGAAGGCAGACTATTTTTCGCTACTGTGGTTTCACTCAACGTGAAAACTTTAGAGCTCAACAGCTGGCCCCTGAGGTTCTTGAGAACGTGAGCCGGACCAGCCATGAAAAAAAGTTCTTTGCCGGCCATGCACGGATGAGTTATGGAACATATCGTTGAAGAATCTGTGACTTGAGAAGCCAAATTCCCTCCACATTGCGCGGTTAGCAGAGCCCATGTCACATGTGACTGCGCGAACGTTCAGAGATATTTGGCTGCAGGGATTTACTAGCTCCAGCACATAGCTTTTTAGCAAACAGCCATCTGCGTTTCTCCCTGTAAATTCATACGCAATAACTTGTTTCCATCTCTGGTTAAGACCGCCTAACATAAATACAAGAGCATGGTTCGCAGGCTTTTCAGGCTTGGAAGGAAGAGTGACTCCTCCAAGAAGTGCGTCTTCCGCACGGTCTAGCTCGAACCCTGGCACTATCTCCATTTCATCCAAAAAAAGGACGCAGTCCTTTTCTACGTCTTCCATAGTCTGAACTTTGCATTTCATAACGTTGATCACTTCGTGAAGAATGCCTGGGAGGAACTTCAAATTTTGAATCCTTCGCACGAGGGTTCTGTTGGATGGGAGAGGATATCCCATTTTCCTCAGTGTTTCATATCCTGTTGTTCCACAGGCAAATTTAATTTGAAGGCCTTGTTTGACAGTGTGTGGAGACCAAGAGTTTCCCAAGTTGCTGCTTTTTGAGAGAGCGCGAACTTGGTCTTGGTTGAGAAATTTCAAATTTTGTGAAGTATTCTTTGCTGCACTCTCGAGTTTTTCAACTTTCTTCTTGCGACTTTTAATTGTGTTCGTCGCAGTGGCATGATGTTGCTGAAGTTCAGTATGCTTTCTTGTAAGGTCAGCAAGCTGCTTCTTCAGTTCTGCTAATTCTGCAGTAGCATTTGATGTTTCACCAGCCGCATCATTGACTTCGCTTAAAGCTGTATCACTAGAGATTGCTGACAGTTCTACGACGGCGTCGCTGACTTCTATAGCGCCGTGTCCGTAACCTGACATTCCTTGCCGTGAAGACTCAAGGACTCCCTGGGTTTGTGAGGCTTCTAGAGGTGTTTCAACTGTAGCTGGAGATTGACGCAGACCATGACCAGATTTGCCGGTCTCTTCACTGAAGGGTGCAGACACAGTTCTTTCCTTTGGTGGCCTTCGTTCCTTGGGCAGCGCTGCAAGCAGAAACGTATGTATTTATAAACATATTCAAGTAATGCCTATTCGCGCCAAGACTGTTGTTCGTTTTATAGACGTAACAAATACAGAAGAAACTGGCATGATCATTATAGCTAGGAAGCCCACTGCCCTCCCCCGACCTTTTCAAACTTTAGGGCAAAAACTTGTTTCAGCCTTCGAAAATTCGTTGAACCGTGGACTTAATCCTACCCTTTACTACGTGAATTATTTTTGCCAGATGCATATGTCGGGCCCTTTCCACAGTATCACGTGCAAATTTTGCCAGAAGCTTGTCCCTCAAGAAATAAATGCCTCTGATTCGATTTACAACTTTATGTGCCAAAGATACGCGTGCGATATGAGACGCGCCATAGCAGAGGGCTAATATGCCCCCTGGGGACCTTTAACGTGAACTGTGTTCTCGTGTACATGAGTGTTTTTGTTCTGCTCCATAAATAAAATAGTCCCTGCAAGTGAGATTCTAATCAGTGCACGATTACTAGCGGAAAGCTGCAGCCACTGTGGCTGCTCAGAAATGTCTAAAAAGAGCGAAATACATTCAGACGTTCAGCGTAGGAATTAATTTGGGCACAGCATAAATGTTGATTGCTTGATTGATTGATTGATTGATGGGGTTTTACATCCAAAATTAGCTGTGATTATGAGAGATGCCCCGCAGTGGAGAGCTCCGGAGTAATTTTGAGCACCTGGAGTTCTTTAGCGTGCGTCTAAATCAAAGTACACGGGCCTCAACACTCCGCCTCCATCGAAATGGAGCAGCCGCGCCCGGAATTCGATCCCGCGACCCTCGGATCTGCAGCCGAGTGCCATAACAGCTAGACCACCGTGGCGGGGCCACAGCATAAATGTACATATGTGGTTTTAACGTATAGAAGCTGCAGGTACAGTGAATGCCTGCAATCGATGCTGCTTTCTATGATGTAAGAAAAAAGTTCAGAACTTACGTCTGAATGTGAACAAAGTTGGAACTGCATTCGGTTTCAACTTTTTCCAACCATCCGCACGGTTTTGCTCATAGTTGCTCGGTTCAAAGTGAGCCTACAAGGAAAATCAGAACTTTGTGTTAACAGAATGGCAAAATAAAAGTGAATGCTACCGCTGTCACTGAACCTCCATTAATTCTTGCAGTATGATTCATGGAAAGAACTAGCAGTGACATGCACAAAAAAATTAATTAAATCAGCTCACTTCACGAGAGCTTTCACGCAAGCCGTTTTAATGTTTGGATGTATGTTGTTTTTTTCTTTTCTTCTACAGCTTCGTATTTTGTATTTGAAATATGTATTTTTTGCTGCTTTTTTCACTGTATTGTACTTTATTTTTCTCATTTGTAAATTCACTGTACCCACCCTGTTACGGCCAGGACGGCCAACAGTATTTGGAAAAAAAAAACAAACAAATAAATAAATAAATAAAAAAGAATAAACAAGCGTGGTCATGCGCTCTGTCTACTGCTGGATCAACACTTCAAATTTTTGGACTAGAAATTCGTGCGAAGAAAGAGACAGTCTCTTGCAACGACGGAGGATCTGGCCTGTGACGGTGATTTTAAAGTGGGCGTTAATGATTTTGTTCCATCAAAAGCCAAGTCTCCGATTTCCTAGTGGGCTCGAATTCAGTTTGGAGCAAGTCTCCGATTTCTTAATAGCGTCGAAGTTAATTGTCCCGAAACAATTACAATTAACACTGCGCAGTAGCGCTTGTTTATCATGTAAAAGCCCCAGCTTCACAAGTATACAAACGGCGATACACAAGAAGCGGGACATGGTCTGGCGTCGTAATGTTACAAATTTTTTGCACGAGGAGCACAGGATTTGTAATAAATCGCTACAATTTCGGTAGAAGCGCTGAAATGTTGAAATGTGTGCGCGTAGGTATAAGCGCTGCAGTCATAATAAAGCATCTCCACACGACAACACTGCTCTGAAATCCGTGACAATACTTCGGAATGCATTAATACACTCGAGGCCTATTAACCAGTACGAAATGCCTACACGATTGCTTTTGTTCCACATATACGCCGGTCTCCTGTATGACGCATTTTCTTACAGCGGGGTCATTGCCTCGGATGCCCAAAACAGTACGCTTCACAACGTTTGACTGCCCGACGTTTGCCTATACGTACCCACTAAAGAAATAATGATGCGCTAAGTAATGCTGGCTAATCGAATAACCAGGCACAATAAAAAATAACTCTTTACTTACGCTGCAGATGTATGATGTATTCGTCGGATGCCACTTGTCGCGTTTGATCTTTACTGTCCAAAGAAGCCTCCTTTTCGGGTCTCTTGGAAAGCGGTACAGCTTCCAGCCATTCCTGGAATGATTTGCGCACTGTGGCACGCAACACCCGGGCATGGTGACGGAAGCGAGCACGTAAAACTGGAAGAAAACTAGCGGCGACGTAACAACAGCAGCACGCACGCCACGCACAATGCATTGCCCGAGGAGTCAAAATGGCGGTCGCGCTGCTGACGGCGGCACCTGCCCTCCCAAAGGCTGACACCACTCTGAGCGGGGGCGCGCGCATCGAGGCACTCTACGCTGCGTGAGATATGGACGCCATCTGGCCATGATATCGGGAAACGCAAGAAGCTTGCGTAGTACGCAGAGCTACTGGTAGGTGGCAGCACCGTGTCGTTTTACCGAAACGTAGGAAACGTCCGCTTTTTTGTTCATACGCGTCGCATTTTTAGCGCATCCTAACAAGCACTAGGGTCTTTAGAATTACGCATCTATGTATTTTCTACTAAAGGAACACACCATCTAATACTCACGTACTGATGTTGCGCCTCAGATATGCGTAATATTTGCTTTTCGGTCGACTGTGTTCACAAGTATGAACGCAGTTACCAGTTCCAGATGGGTGGTCGTTGAGGAAAAAGTTAAACTTTCGCCATTCTACTGAATCGAAAAGCAGGACACACACACACACACACACACACACACACACACACACACACACACACACACACACACACACACACACACACACACACACACACACACACACACACACACACACACACACACACACACACACACACACACACACACACACACACCGAAATTTCTGCGTTGAAGTATCCCAAGAAAGACTATATCGTCTTTAATAGCTCCGGTGGACGGCATGGGCAATGCCACAGTGGTCGTCCTTTGAAATGCACCGATGGTAGTTCCGGTAGCCGACATTGACTTTGTCGCAGCGGTCAGTGGTCTTGGACAGACAGTGATGGGGCACCTAATGTTGCCGAAAAGGGCTCCGGAGGGCGACACTGGCTGTTGCGGGAAGGTCTGAGCTGCCGCTGACTGTTGGTCGGTTGCGGTTCTGAACGGTCTTCGGGGGATTGCTCACAGTGAACGGAGGCTGGTTGTATCGATGTGCCGTGGCAGCAGAAATGCGTACTGACCATTAGCTTCGTCCCTCTATACAGTGTTGATGACGACAGACCAAACCTCGCGGACACGCTCCTATCGCATGAACAAGGTGAAATGTGATGCGGTAGAGTGCAAGACGCGGGAAACACCGAATTGTCGCATGCTACAGAGTCCATGTCAGGGTAGCTGAGATCTGCAGTGGTATACCACTGACAGACGTGGGTTCTGCTGGAGGGTCTATTAGAACGCCCTTCTTCATTATCTTGTCATTCACGGTCGCCATGACCTTTTGGTGTTCATTAACTGGCTTCGTCCCACGCAAAAGGAGGCCCGGTACTTCCTTTAGCTCGAAGGCTGGCGGGCTTGGAGGCGGTGGCACCGACTGCCGGAGCGTACAAGTGGATTTCGTCTCTGGTGATGCCGGTCGTAACGTCGACTCGAGTGTAGAATCAGTGTTCATTAGCGGACATCACACCTTGTGGCTGGTGTCAGTGTGTGTTGTCACGGTGCATTCCACGACTTTGTCTATAAAGGATCTGCAGGGTACTGCTGTAGCCTTGAGATAGTGTCCCTCCTGAGCTGCTTCCTTGGATTCGCGGTGAAGAATCCGTCTGAAGACGGTGATCAACCTGGCGCTCCACTCCGACCAGGACTGTTGGTTGACGCCTTCGTACCTGTGCCAGGCTGCAGCCTCATTATAAAGTCTATTTATAGCCACGACCAATTTGTAGTCGTCTGCCCAGGCATGCCGACCTCCTAAAGCGTTTGTCGTCGCCACCCAATCATCGGCGTCGTCCTTGAAGCCGTGGAACTCGGGTATATCGCACACGGCAGGTGATGGTATGGCGGTGGGCGAGCAGCCGGAGTTCACCGACGCTATAGTGTCGAGCTGGTGCGATATTTCGTTGATGGCAAACCAGAGCGTTGTGCGGCTTTTGGGCGATCTGTCGAATGAACCTGCAATGTGTACAGCGAATACATCAAGAAAGGCAGCGATGTCGTACATCGTACAATAGCTGAAAGGTGACGAAATCAACGTCACTCTGCACCCTTCCAACTGCCACGAAAAATACACTTCCCCTCGGTGGACTGGTGCTTGAGTTCTGAACTTGTGATGACCTCGTCCCAGTCCGAGGCCGTCCAGAGGGCCCGTGAAAGAGCGGAGAGGCTTGGCCTCCCGATTCCGACATGGGAGCAGCCAGCGGCGAACCGGAGGCCTCAGCGGGGATTCTCCGGCTAGTCCCTCAGGACCTAAATAAAGTTCAATTTCTGTCTGTCCCCTCGGTGGGGACCGATCCTGGCGCTAAGTTGGAAGATGGTATCCAACAGCACCGCTGCGCTGTAGGGTGAACCTCACGCGGAGCCAGCGGTTCATTCAACTCTGAGCCATCCTTCTTTCATTCGAAAGAAGAAGGATGCAGTTGAAGCGAACCTGATACAAGACGCTGATGGCTCATTTGTCGCATTGGACATGGAGTGTGCACACACGAGTGTATAATGCCACAGGCTGAATTCAAACTTAATATTTTGTGCTATTTCATAATGCCTGACTGCCATCGTTATGTTACGTCCTGGATAATGGTGTCAACATATTTATGCCGTAAGAATTGAGTTCTGTGCAGCAGCACAGAATTTTATGCTAGTGCATAATAATATAGAGCAGAATCTGAATAGATTTTGCTTTTGTGCGATTGCATGTACGTGCTTATGCTGCCATGTATGCATGACCGTAGCAAGCCGACCTATGAGGTTTCCTTGAAGGCCCTTAAGGTCATTGCCAGCATCCTTCCTTTTGATGTTTGTTTTTTAGTGGAGGGCGTAGGGGGACAAGGTGAGGATTTCAGAAACTGTTCGCTTGTAAATGCTATTGACAACTGGAAAGCAGCCGTTCCTGTGAATACGCTCGTTATACGAACTGCTTTAGCGTGAGAGCAGTCTGTGAGGGCCCAAATGCTCCACAACAGAGGCCCACCTTCTAGGTAATTAAGCACTTCAGTGTTTCGTAATAAGGCTTGCATAGCAAATATTAGCCACGGTGCTTGATTTATATTGAGGCCGGCGGTCTTTCAAACATTTGAGCTCCGAGAAGACGACGATGGACAGCCTCACGAAGCTGATATTTATGCCAGTCCGAGCAATACTAGAAAACCTAACAATGCGATTCAAAGCGCCAAGATCGGCGTGCCTGCATGCTGTTACGGTAAGATATCTTTTCCCGCAACGTCGCTGGGCGTTTATGAGAGCAGAAGGCGTCCCAATTAGTTAGAAAGGTCTCGCGTCTCCGTCAAAACCGGCCACACGCGAAACTTGGCGGCTCGCCGCCGACCGCTAGCATCACGCCGAGGCCGGGGAAGATGAATCCTCTCTCGCTAATGAGCGCCGCGCATACCTAGCGACCACGCAGACGTCGGCACATGGGCCATCCTAAGTGTCGGCTCTGCAAGCATGGTAATGAGAGCGGACGCTGCCTGCATCTCCCTCTGGCGCACGAGCTGTCCCCCCCCCCCCCCCCCTTCGCGCTCACCCGCGGAGACGTCTCCCGATGATTTCCGCACGGCACTGCTTGGCGAGATAACGACCGGCTTCTTTGAAAGCTCAGCCGTCGGTTCAGGCATTCCCGCGGGGCCTGCTATAGAGACACGTAGGAGGGATACGTCATCGTCGGTTACTTCATTGTGCCACTACGCCTACGCCAAATGCCGTTGCAACTGTTATGAACATAGAACGCTCTGACCACGCTACTGAATCAGCCGAAACCTTGCTTCCTGCAAGATGCCTTCGAACTGATTCGCAAGCGTTCAAAATGTGTTTTGTGTTATATTGGACATCATGACCGGAGAATAGCAAATAATCCGTCAGAGGAAACTCAGAATAACGAAACATACACGCTCTCGCACTTTTTTTATTCCTTTTTTTTCTTAGAGGGGGGGGGGGTGGGGGGCAGCGTCGTGTTTATAATTGGCGGGTCCCGCTGCGACATTGTCGACGTGTTTCAGCTGCCCCATGAGCCTTTTCGAGATGACTGGCATGTCGTGATCTTCTGATAACAAATGGCGATTAACGTGTCGAAACCACGATGTGATTGACACACGCCGTAGTGTCGGACTTCGGGTGAATTTTCCACCACTTGGGGTCCTTAACGTGCATCCAAATCCTACTACATGGGTGTTATGTTGCATTTCGTCCCCATCGAAACGCAGCCGCCGTGGCCGGGATTCAAGGCAACGCCCTAGCCGCTAAGTTAGCACCGTAGGCATCCTTGAGTGAAGATCACTTGGATTACCAAGGCCTGCCCTCACAAAACTTTTAAGCATAATACCCTTCGCAAGAGCTTAAAGGGGTCGTGAAAAAAATATGAAGATGCCCGGTTGTAATTTTCGCTGTTTGAATACGCATTAAACAAGCCGATTCCGAAATATTTCGGAGAAATATTCAGTGCACATTTAATAACGCCCGTTTGAAACCCCAGCATTCTTGCGCTCCCGAAACTACTATGCGACACTACCGGCCGGCGTGGTGACTACTCGGTGACGAGGCAGTAAGATATTTTTAAGTTCAAAGCTATAGTGAACTCGCGTTTGCTATAAAAGAATCGATTTACTTGAAAGCTAGAAAGAAAGAAAATACTTAAAACCGTGCCTGGCCGCCATTCGGAAGCAAAGCGCTGCAGCAGGGTTTGTTTTCCCGTCACCTCCGGGATCGCGCCAGTCTCCGAGGTCTGGTGGCTACTAACATGACGTCAACTGCAGAGTTGAGGGGAACGCGCGCAGTGAAACCGAAACCGCGTTTTTTATCGCTCTAAATCAACCCACAAGATGCAACGGAGCAATGCATATTGTTGATTCGACGGTCAGGATCCCGAATACGCACTTAGTACAAAATGTGGAGAAAGCGTTTCAGGACGTCTTTAAGAATGCAGTAAGCCGAATGCAAGGAGCTGAAACGATTTGTGAATTTTTTGGAGAAGCAAAATTTTTTTACAACATTAATGACGCCATGTAATTGTGATTTATGGCACTTATGGGCTGTCGTGCGACTCGCTACCTTTCTAATCCATTGCGAAATAGCCTGAGCTACAACATTGTGCATGTACTCATACGTCGTCATGTGCGTGAGTACGTAGACACAATGTAAACAGCGCCAAAAAAAAAACGAAAAGAAACGATGGTCTTACCCCCTACCCCACATTTTTTTGTGCTGCTTGCATTATGATTGCGCTTATGTCGAGAAGCGTCGTGTATGAGCGAAGGTGGAGCCCTTAAGCTTGTTCGCAACACCAAGGACCTCTAGTTGTAACGAAGGCAGTTGAATATTGTTATAAAGGCGAATTCACCAAGGTCTTCTATAGTAAGCTGTCCCTCTAATTGGCCAGCTGGCTTCGCTACCGATATGTCCGGCATTACGATTCATGTTTTTGTGAATACGGGACCTGGGCTCAAATTTACAATTCTTTTCGGTTAAGCGAACTTTGCCTTCACTAATGCCTTCACTAATAGTGGATTCTGAAGAATGCACTATCGCGATTGGGCAGAATCTTCTCCTACGCAGCATTCCAGTGTAGGTCTTGTGATTACTGGCCCTGCTGTTGAATTTCATGTATGTATGTATGTATGTATGTATGTATGTATGTATGTATGTATGTATGTATGTATGTATGTATGTATGTATGTATGTATGTATGTATGTATGTGCGCGGGTGTGCGCAATTTATCAACAAACAAATAGCATGGCGTTGTGGCGTTTACTCGTGTTTCCTTCGGTCGGTTACGCCGCTTAATTCGGGAGCGTCAATTACTGAGAAGCACTCCCCTCACTCCCAGATTAACAAGGAGACGCACGCTGAGAGAAAAGCTAGCTCAACAAAGTAGCTTGGTAGAAGAACCGCGGCTCTTCTATTGCGCTTTGCATGCAGAACAAGAGACGCGATAAGGCCGCCGCCGCGTGTAAGAATCAGCGCCAGGGCGCGTTCGACGAGCCTGCGCTCAGAGTGTGCCCAGAGAGCGTGCGCCTGCGTGTCAGCCGAGAACAAAAGGCGGGCCCACGCTTGCGACCTATGACAGCTCTGGGGTCCGCGGTGTTATCGCTTCGCCGTAAGGAAGACTCCCCCGCCCCTGTTTAAGCAGCCGCTGGCCAACGATGCTGCCGCTCCTCTGGGAATGCAAAGGAGCGCTGCGCGGGTAGACTTTGCAGCAGGATTCTGGCGCACAGAGCCCGAGCAGTATGTGCCTGCTATAGCGCACCGAAAGCAAGATAGGCCGCGCTTAGGGTTCCTTGCGTAATTAGTGTGGAAACAGTGACCGATGCTAGGACCTTGGCATTAACTGCTCTTTAAATGCCTTTCGCTCCCGAGATTGCCTTTCGTAGATATCGCGCAGTTCGATGCGTAGTGTTAGCGCTACGTTCAGCTAGTTAGCTTTATCTTCTCGCAATGCGTGCTCTGCAAATAACAAAGCTTCCAGGGCTCCCCAAGGAGAAATGAAGTTTACCGGCGGCGATTGTAGGCTATGGAAGTTGCGTACTTTCCCTCTATGCCAGTCCGCGGCTCTTACACTTTTTCCTATACGAATTACGCTATTTATGCATGGAAAGTCTTCGTTGCAAAGTGTATTTCAGCTCTGCGCTCCATGTAGAACGGGGCAGATGCCAGCGGGGCATCGGTTCATCGAAAAAGATTTTTTGTTTTGTTTGTGCCCGATTGTGTAAGGGCGTCAAATGGCGTATACTTTGTCCTATACAATAACAGTTGTGGCTCACAATCTTCTAGAACAGTGGTTTACCTTAAAGTATAACATCTTAATGGCTTGTCATTGTCTTTTAGTATTAATTGACCACGCGCGGGCTTCTTTCTCAGTCTTTCTTTTGAGACTGCCTTCTTCCCGGTGCCCCTGCAGCCGGTGTTTTCATAGAACTCGTCTGAGTGCAGTGAAACCGGATTCTTCGTGTTCTTGCCTGCTGTTTGTATCAGTCTTCGGACACACTGCTTATAATTACCGCACGGCGGCCTCTCCCGCTTGACACCGCGGCGTCTCGTACATTGATGCGCTGTACAAACATCACAAGCTTATATGGCTGTCCAAGGGAGTAGTTACACCTGTATTTACCCCATGTTCGGTCATCGCAGCTGTGAAGGGGCACTCTCTGCCGCTATCTTCACTCCCACGATTCACGCCAGTATTTTCCTGGTGTCGTAACGTTCGTGAACAAGCGATACACACTATAAACGGATCGCGCCATTCAGAGGAGCAATGATGTTGGTAAAGTCCGCAAAGAATGGGCATTTGCAAAAGAAATAGGTGATAAATGACATTTATTTTAGGTAAGCTTTAATTATATGCATGGAAATACGGGGAGCCGACATTTTTTTAACCACTTCTTCCGCGGCTGTTTAAACATGAACTGTACCGCTAAACTACGTTGCAGTAAACGTCGCTACAACCACTATATATCACGTCCTTACCAAGGGTTTTGCAGGCTAAGGAGAAAATACAGAAATATCCCGATGCCGCTAAACTACTGGATAACCAATGTGCGTTTATTTAGCTTGTTCAGCTTCGCATTGGTTCAGAACGGTGTATTCTTTGGCGCAGCTTCAGTTCCTCCCAAAGGATACAGGAAATATATCGTGTCTCCAGAAAACGTGACCGCGTGTCATGCTGAGAGCGCAGCGCCCAGGCGCAGCGGAGGTGAATAGGCCCATACGCTGACACTAGTCGCTTGCCGAGATGCCTATACCACACAACTTCGAGGAATCTGCCAAGTCTATGCGCTGGCCATATTATCTTTCGCGCTTTGCCACTGGCTGCTACTCATCGAGCACGTCAGCGAGTCTCCCATAACAAAAGCGCTGCGTTACGTCGGCGTTCTCTTGCTTTCTTAACCGCAACAAAAAAGTCCTTGCCTGTCAACGAATGCCTCCTCTGTAGGGAAGATACAGAAGGCGCCGATAGTCTAATTAGAACAAGCCATTCCTTCCACATGTGCCTAATTGGAGAGCGTGCAAAGGCGTGACGACATCAGGATCTCATTCGAGCACTGTGAGAGCACGTCTCTAGTGGCGAGACCCCAAAGAGTTTAGCCACTTTTGAATGGCGATCACGCTCCTGCTCCTCCCCACGCCTCGCCGCGTGTCAGCGGCAGGTGAGGGGGACTCGAGGAAGCTGAGGCCCACCTCAAGGGCCGCACCCTCCATCTCCTTTTCTGGAGGGTCCGTGTTGCATTAGCGGGCTAATGCGAAAACCAAACAGCTTGTTGAACGAGGTCACCAGTTAACGCAATTACTCGAGGCACGTCGGCTTTCTCCGCGTGCGCTCTTTCCGTTGTGGCCCTTTTCGTTACCACCATCGGACGACGACAACGACAATGTTGGCGCTGTTTTGAGGAGCTGTCCCCTTCTCTCGCTCTGTTGTCTTAAAGACTTGCCGTAGGTGCGTGCGCACTTCTCGTTCGCACTTAACTCGATTAAATGAAAACAGATCGTTGCCGTATATCGGCTCTTTGCCGCGCTAGCCGAGGCTTGGCTGTCCCCGTATGAAAATTACAGTGGCCAAAAAGCTGTGCCTCTTGTGACCGCGCCGCTTCGGTGCTCGCTCCCCAAACTGAGCAGCTCCCTTCACTCTGCTTTGTTCGCTGCTTTATTATACATTCCGCACGCGCGGGCCGTCCCGCAGCGTGAACTGCGCCTTCATCATTGTGAATATCTTACGCTTTAACGAGAAACAATAGCACAAGTTATCATTCCTTCTCAGCGCAGGAAGCGCCAATGTTTGTTTTCTTTTTAAAGCACCTAATTGTTTCATCAAACAATGTTTCATGGAGGACCGGCTATTGGCTCTGTTCTCATTAAATGCTTAGTGCAATTCCGCGTGCGTTCAGGCTTTTAGTAGTTTAATAGTAAGGTTTATACAACAGCCATAATAACGGCCTTAAATTACGATCTCGCCTCTGGAGATTAAAGTCGATATATGCCACCATGGCTGAAGGGGTGACAAGGGAATTCGTGCTAAGAGTAACGACACTGCTGATAGCGTCCCTGGATTGCGTGTAGAATATTTACATTTTGTCGCCAGCTGTCATCATTTTCACCTCACGTAACGCAGAAATTAGTTGATATACAATTGTGGAGTGCCAATATTGCAGATAGAAAACTTGTGGTCCATTCTGAGCCTCTGAATGGCACGAAATGTCTTATTCAAGCGCGTAGTATACCATCACTGAGGTGGCGCAGTCTTCCCGTCACGCTGCTTGTTGTTGTAAAAAAAGAAGAAATAAAAGAGGGCAGGGAGGGAAGAGCGCCAACTCGTGAAGGGATGCTCAAGGCCCGTATTCAGAAAACAATCTTGGACTAGATGTTGAGTTCGTGGGTACGAACATGTGCCTGTCGTCATACTGGATGGCAGCCTTAGCTTCAAAGCATAGAAACATCAGGTGAAATATTGTCCTGCCGTAGCGTCCTTAAATAAAAGCAAAAATAGCAAAGAGAAATGTCTTCCTGGAACAGAGAAATATCGGCGAATGTGACGTCACCTCAGAAGGGGCATACTTTTCTCCTGGAAGAATTCTATAGATAGCGCAGACTGAAAACTGGTGTATACGAGTAGAGTCTATTGCTTCCGGCTTGTCGAGATTACAAATTCATCCTATCGGCACGTGACTGACTTAAGTATTAATGACACGTTTAGCCTGCTTGCAGTGATAGGTTTAATGCGTTACCTCAGTAGAAAAAGTAGTGGCGAAAAAATACACACGAATGAAGATTTGTTTGTTCGTTTGTTTGATTCTTTCTTTCTTTCTTTTCTTTCTTCTTTCTTTCTTTCTTTCTTTCTTTCTTTCTTTCTTTCTTTCTTTCTTTGTATGTTTGTTTGCACGGTCCATGTTTAGAGTAGGCAAAGCGGACTGAGAAAGCTACTCGAAGAAGCAAGTCTACGGATACATTTCGACGACCACATATCAACTTGGCGCGATAGTGAAGCGAAGCAGGTTTTCATTGTTCATTGTAGATATAGCGGGCCCGCTGAACCTCCCATATATATATATATATATATATATATATATATATATATATATATATATATATATATATATATATATATATATATATATATATATATATATATATATATATATATGACTGCCCCACATCGCGACGCATACCTTGGTGTACACTTACATCTTCATACCTTCCACGAGAGTCCTTGCCGCAGTGCGGCGCCCGTTTATTTCCTTCCATCACTTCCCATTCCTGCTAAAATTAATTCACCATCGATACGGTAACAAAGATTTCAGGCGACGTCGTGCGGCCAGTTACGAAAAGGAACGGCAAGGCCCCGGCTAATCTTTCTTTTTTTCCGCGTCTCTTGGCCGCTCCTCAATGGTAATAAGTGCCCGGAAAGCTTCCAGAACTGTTTGTATAATTCAGGACGTAATTTAAAGTGTCAGGCGCTTCGCCGGCACAATAGATATAAATCTGATAGCGGGGTTCCTCTTCCCCGCTCAGCGACGCATTGCTCTCCTCTCTCTCTCTCTCTCCAGCACACCCCCTTCTTTACTTATTTATTTATCTTTTTTTTTTTTTTGGTGGGGAAGCGGGAGAGCAGGGTTAGGGCCTACGCCGGGGAACATGCTTTCGTGGAAGGCATCGGGGAAGCGGGCTTTTCAGCTGTCAGCGTAAAAAAACGCCCGCGCGCACACCAGTGCCAACAAGTGCAGCCCGCACGAAGGGGAAGCCTGACGTGCACATCCACCAATGAGTGTGGCGCGTGCCCAGCCGTGCGTCGCCGAGGGCAGTTGGAAGGGTTCCCGCGCCAGTTATGTCTTTGCGATGTCGTTTGCCCTCCGCTCTATAAGCGCAGATTTGCTTAAATTTCTCCAAGATTCTCACGAACGATTTATTTGTCTTTTATTTCCTTCTTTCCTTCCACCTGCTGGCAACAACCGAAACGGTGTCGCTTTACTCGTTGAGGAGTGGAGCAGCCCGATCCCGGGTGAATTCTTGTCAAAAAAAAACAAAAAAAGAAAAATGTTTCGCTATGCATAAACGATTCTGACATATCAAGCTCAATACTCCCCGGAGTATTCATGTCCCGGGCTTTCCTTTCCGGGCTTGCAAAGTGGCTCAAGTTTTGTTTCTCTGTTTTAGAGTGGCCCAGTGTAATGTGATTCTCGTTTCTGTACTCCGCCGGAGTGGTGTATGTACAGCGGGATATGCGGGTATTTAACGGCGTTGCAATTTTCTGTTCAGTCGGCGGAGAGCCGTGGCCTACCGCCGCGCCTGCCAATTAGATGTCGGCATATCGAAAATATCGCTAGTGCTGCGCGAGTCCTCGCGTGAGTATTCCTTCCATCCACGTCTCCTAAATATGGTTGGTTGTCTGTTTTTCTGTTCCTTCTTTCTTTTTTACTTCTTTCTTTTAAAGAAATTTTTCACCGCTGCTGAAACCACCGCACTGCACCCACTTCCTGTAACAAGGCGCTTCTCCCATATCTTGGTGTTTGCGGATCTACCATTTCAAAAGTTTAGTCAATTGCGGAAAGTCACCTGTCAGCAGTAGGAGGACTTTTGGGTATGGACGAAGGTCCCAAACGTATTCTGTGCAGTACAAACATCTGTAAACAGATAGGCGCTGCTCTATATTTTTCAATACTGAAATGAGAAATACCTGTTAAAAACACACACTCTACCAACGCTGCCCTATAGCCGGAATCAATCTTAAGGGTGCTTGAATGCCGCAGGATTTCGGTCGCTTTTTAACAGCGAAGCTATTGGCCTCGAGATCGAACATAGTCGACGCCTAGCGGCAAGTGGAATAGGCTCCCAAGTGTGGATAGCTCCTTGCGTCGTCTGCTAGCTACTGCGCTTTTACATGCGCTCGCATACATCGCACATGTCCTCCAACATGTTCGTTCCCTGAACCGGTGCAGTGTTGACTGCTTTCACGTATTCTTATCCAAGCATAAAAGTATTAGTTATAGTATTATTTGGCTTTGCTCTGCAGTCTAATTGCTCTTTCTTAAAATCAGTGAGCGCCTGTGTCGCGAGCGTGCTATATGTCATCGTCGCACCTCCGGTTAGGGCACAACTATTGTAGTTTGGCTGCTGCTGTGTATTTCAAGTATACGGCAAAGTGCACTTAGCGTCCTTCTGAATGAGTTAAGCGGGAAACACCAACGCCTGAATTCAGTGCTGCAGCGGTCTCGCGATATAGCGATATATGATTGTGAGCACGTCGGGAAATAACACCTTTTCCGCTTGAAGAACACATCTTTTCTTATAGCATAAAAAAATAAGCATTTTCTTGTCACGGTCGCATGCAAGTAATCATATGCGGAGAAAGCGATGCGTTTGAGTACTAAAACGTTTACTTAACATAGGTGTGCTTCAACTATCGTGACATTACTCAAGCGGCGTATGCACTCACGTAGCTTGACTAACTGAGCCAGTTAACTGCCTTGCGTTTCAATGAACATGAAATGCAAGGCATTTAAACGCAAGTGTGTTACGTGAATTATGCATTACGTGCGCTATTCATACTTATGTACATATTTCTGCGTCAAACCGGCTTGATTTCTCAAAAAAAAAAAAAAACGCGATGTTTGATTGCACCCTATTTTCACATCTGTTATGTCATGTATGACTGGTTATTAGTGTGTGTACACTGGTGATCGGCGCTTTGTCAGGCTTTCTTTGCCTTTACGCCAATCCCCTAGGCAACTATGTATACTGGTTGTCTGAAATAAATATGATATGATATGATATGAAGTATATGTGTAAGTGATGCAGCGGAGTACATAAGCTGCTACTTCTCTGTGCGCTGTAACAGCCGTTCTTTGTTGTTGTAGCCAACAGTGAAAAATGAGCGAGAACTCAATACATTCAACTCTTACAGTCGCGTGACAGCGGTGCCAACATCGTAGACAGTAGAAAACTTAAATATGGTGGAAGAAAAATAGGCGTAAAGAACCGCCGAGGAAGTCAAACTGTGAGGGAAGGTGATGGCAGTGCCCCGTTGAATGGCATATCACGCTTACTTCATGTGCAATAAAAACGTTTTGCGTGATTACTGCACTGACGTGATATTGAGGGATGCGTGTATCACCGTTTCACTGCAATTGATGCTTTGATTTAGCTAACGACTGCCTCAAACCGCTCACAACAGAGCGCTTACTGTGAACATTTCAATGCGCACCGAAGGACGCCTATCCACACTCACACGGTGATGGTGCTGCCATCTACATGTCGATCTCGAGGCCAATAGATGCCTAACCCCCGGGGTCCCGTGGCGTCCGGGTGGAGAATTCTATCTTCCTCGGGGACCCCGAGATGGCGGTAGCCATCCACACCTTGCCAGGGCACGCGCTCGCCTCGGGACAACTGCAAGGAATTGTGAAGGCACTTTTGTGACTAGGGAATAAGAAAACGTTGTGCAGCGAAGGAGAAGTACGCTAGTGTGTCCAGCGCTAGTGGGTCTGAGCTAGTGGCATTAACGCTAGCGGTTCCAACGCTAGTAGGCCCAGGCACAAGTGGGTCCAGCGCTCTTGGTTGGCAACGGAGCTTACGCTTGAAATCTGTCCGCTGATTTGACTGCGCTATTGTGCATAGTAAAATTATTTGAACGGTGATGGAGATGTTCACAACTTGGCCTTTGATACCAGACTGGCCTCCGCCATGTGTCGCTCAGTGTCGTGTGCTCAGGTTCGCCGGCCATCCACTTTCGCGGTGTGGAATAGCTCACAATTTTGTAATGATTATTCTAGATAAGGTTAACGCTTTCATTTGTGGTCCGATCATTGTTCCGCACATGTTATCACAAGGAATGCCTTGTTGCAGCTGGATTTACACCATACGTACAATATGTGTCCGCGATATACTCGTAAGTATGCGGAGAGATCGCGCGAAAAAGAAATTCGCCTGCATCCGAATTCACCGTGCTCCCCCTTATGCTATTGAATAAACGTTTGCATTATCAAGAACGACGCATCCCACCGTGAAAGAACCATCTATTTCCTATGCGTTACGCTTCATAGCGTTCGTTCGTCGGTAGAGATTGCGCAGAAGTGACGTGATTTTATGCAATTCACAAGCCCCCATAACGTCTGTAATGGCAGAACACCGAAATGTCCTGATACACACTTAGTGCGTGAAACTACAAATTAATGCGCAAAGTCGAGACCAAATATTACGTTAGGGCCTATGATACAGGGACAGTGCAGTATTCCTAGTTGTAGAAATACTGCAGCGGATG
Organism: Hyalomma asiaticum; assembly: GCA_013339685.2. Lineage (NCBI taxonomy): Eukaryota > Metazoa > Arthropoda > Arachnida > Ixodida > Ixodidae > Hyalomma > Hyalomma asiaticum. The sequence goes on from CM023481.1 coordinate 166,250,483, forward strand.
GTATTGTACGAGGCGGTGAGAATGCACCACTAGTGAGAGAGGGCGGTCATGCTTACGGAGCGAAAAAGTAAGCCTCGAGTTTTGTACCTGTACTATTGCCATGTTCAAATTCAAATTCTTTATTTCCAAAACATATTTGGTGGTTGACAGGGCTAAAAGCTGCGGTTCATAGTATCTTCGTGTTCAAACATCTCTCTCCACCGTCTACCCTCCACGTTCCTTATTTGTTTGTTTATTTATTGCAGCACATTGCCCATGGTCATTAATTTTGCAGGATTATCATGTTATGATGAAGTTAGGTTAGTACGCGCTCAGTTAAGTGCTTATGTATATTTTTTTCCATGCGAACATAATTGCGCCGCAGTTAGTATTACTTGGTGAGGTTTCAATTTTTATTACTTTTTTTAATACCCGTAGCGAAATGCTGCCTTCAGCGAATGCGCTCAACCATGCTATGTCTTGGGTTGTCGCATGCTGCACAAAGACCATTTGCTGTGTAGCACAACGTCTCGATCTCATATTTTACTCGTTGTCAGTGCTTAGAAGCTCTGTGCTGGGCAAAAAAAAAAAAAAGTTCATCGCAAGTCTGCTACGTCGAAAATAATGGGCCCAAATATTACTAGCGTTTCTTTAATGTCTTTCTCACCGTCTTTTTTTTTCCTTCTTGCTTTTTTACTGTCGCTCTCAATCACGGAAGACGTCAAAAGCATGTGAAGAAACGCATCTGTCCGAAACATCCGCCTGAATTGGAAAATCAAAGAAGTGTGCTCGCGTGCAGATGGCACAGAATTTAATCAAACGATGATTTATTGCTCCTTTACGTCTGTTCCTTAGATATGGGCTGTCACAGTTGCTCTTTTATTTTATCATTGTATTTAGTTTTAAAGCGCCTCTTTCTCTCTCTCTCTCTCTCTCTCTCTCTCTCTCTCTCTCTCCTTTTTTTTTTTTTTTTTTTTTTTGCTGGATGAAGTTGCTTCTATTCGCTTCAACTCGTCCGCTCTGAACATTTTTCGACAGCGATTAGGTGGAGGGCTCCAAAGCACCTGCATTCGTGTTAGCACGAGTCGGGGCTATAGTCTGCATGAAGTTATAAATTGTTTTAAATAAACTGCGCCTAAAGCAACCGCTTGTCATATGACCATCAGTAGCTCCAGGCAGCTCAACTTTGTAGGCAAGATGACAAAGATGGCACTGGAGTGCTTGGCGATAGATTTCTCTCGCCGCTCGATCAATTTTTCGTGAAGTTTGTGGCGATGATGTTAGTTTTAATAGCCAAAACGTGTGTCTTGAAAGAACATGATTTTTTCGCCAGCTCCGGTAAACCACGCAATTTTATTATTGCGATTTTAGTCCGTACGTTTGGAGATCAACTTTGGAAAACGAGTTGCCTTCAACTGATATGTTGACCCACGAAAGGAGCAAGAAATGCGTAAAATTTCAATTATTGCCAGAAATATGCTTCTTGTTTTAAATCAAAGTGGGATATTTCTTACATTTTGACTTACGCGTTTATGTTTAGATGATTTTAATTAAGATTGAAGATACAATAGAAGATGGTTTTCTTATTAATTTAAATAATTGACTGCACGTGCACTTTAGGAGAGAGATAAACTAAAGTAAGTCTATCAGTTGAACGACTGCGAAAATTCCTGTTGAATTCGCCCTAGGCACTGTATCAGCGGTAACATGGTTCCAGTTCCAAAGGACTACCTTGTGTGTTGGCGAATTCTGCGGTTTGGATGAACGTGCTTATCATAACAGGTACCTTGCTTGGTTGTGCTAAATTTCTGCTCGCAGTAGTATCGAGATAAACGTTCTTTTTTAACACAGCACCTTATAATCGTTAATATAAAATACTGATATCTCTCACGCCTTTCTTCTGTGACGTTCTAACGACTTCATACGCAATTATCCTTTTGCCCTATCAAGACGCTGTGTTACTGCAGTTTCCTGCACAAATGAAATAAAAGCTATTGTGTTTAACTGCCGGACCAGTGAATATGTGTCGTGATTATTTGCCTACAATGCACGTTGGTCTACACGTGTGTACTCATGCGTCCGTTGTGCCTTTGTCAGCAAGTGAGGCGCACAAGGAAAGATCACGAGCGGTGCTTTACATTGCTTAAAGCGGTTAGCTGAACAAGTTGGAACTCATACTTTTGATACGTTTCCAGCGCTTAAATAAACGGGCGAAAAATTGAACATTAAAAAGACAAACAACGGGAAGAACAGTTGAAGACCAGCTTGCTCCTGGTATTTCTCTTTCTCTTTCTTGAGTTTTTCCGATTGCTTCGGAGATGTCTTGCAACAATTTTTGAACATCGTTGCAAAACGATGCCGATCAGTCGTGGAGGCGAACATGTTAGCGAAGTATTTTTGCACTGGACGCTCAGGAGTGTTTGGAATTTGGTTTCAAATCCAGCTGGCAACCGCCTGCTCCTGTCTCGACAAATTAAGTCACCAGGACCATTCCTTATAAAAGAAAAGAAATATCAACCTGTCATCTTACCGTGTTGTGCGGTGACTATGTACCAGCCACTTACATGGAACGGCACAAGGCTGCGTGGTATCGACGTGTACATTTTGGCGCCGCCCGAAAGCGACACCGCTATCTTTGGTGGAATGACTTCCAGCCATATATATATATAATGTGTGTGTGTGTGTGTGTGTGTGTGTGTGTGTGTGTGTGTGTGTGTGTGTGTGTGTGTGTGTGTGTTCGATATATTCCATTTCAGTATCCACGTGTAACCACCAGATGCGGCACCTTCAAGCGCCTAATGAACGTCTCGAAAATACGTTCCATACACTATGGACGCTCCTGTCCGCTGACATTGCTACTTCTTTAGTAGAAATTTCCTCGAGAGTGTTGCTAAGTTCTTGAACTTTCATACATGTACCGTGTGTGTGTGTGTGTTGCTGTCCTTATTCTTATGCTGGATTGCTTGCTTCTCATACTGCCCTGCCCCCCCCCCCCCTTTTTTTTTTGCGTCAACATGTCCTTATGCCATATCAATGAATAAAAAAAAGTTGGCAGATCCCACGTGCAGTGGGAATCAAGGAAATGCGAAGCACGCATCAGGAACGTAAAATGAATCTGCAGCGTTGTCTCGCTATAACGATATTGGTATATATGAAGTTAACAAAACGACCGCAAGAGCACCAAGACTGTGGCATGCAAACCCTACCGCTCATGAAACGCATGTCATGATCGTAATGTTATGACCTGTCATTTACGTTCGTCATGCAGTCGCGTTATGCCATAGCAATTTCGGTATACATCTCCTCAACGAAATGCGTGGCATGTAAATCATGCCGGTCATGACATGCATGTGACAATTTTCATGTTCTTAGAACGTGTCACTCATTGTCGTGATACATTGTTGTCTCGCCATACCAATTTTGCTGTATATCAAGTTAACGAAGCGGCCGCAAGAGCACCAAGACCGTGGCACGTAAATAAGGCCCTTCATGACATGCATGTCGCGATTTTCACGTTATGACCTGTCATTTGTGTTCGTCATGCAGTCATGTTGTGGCATACCAGTTTTCGGCTACATCCCATTAACGAAACGGCCAGGAGAGGCGGTTAGATAGATAGATAGATAGATAGATAGATAGATAGATAGATAGATAGATAGATAGATAGATAGATAGATAGATAGATAGATAGATAGATAGATAGATAGATAGATAGATAGATAGATACGCTCAAAGTCGCAGAAGTTCGCTAAGAAATGGTTCGTATTTAAAATAAACTAAAAGCCTAGGAAATATAGGCCCGTACAAGGATACCGCTCAGAAATACACTGCAACAAACGTGAAATAAAAAAAAGTGACACTGACGCTACAGATCAATGACGTCAGCATCCCATTCCTTGTTGTACTTTTTTTTTCAGGGGTGAGCAGAAATTGGTGTCAGCGATAGATCTCTGAACATATCTTTCTGGTTTCGAACAACATACCATGCGTGTGCGCAGTCCAAACGGGAGTGCCACTCGTGTAAGAAGTTGTTTCAACAACACGAGAGACATGAATAATGTTTGCGAAGTTCTGTATGTTTCGCGGGCATAAATTCCTTGTAAGACACGCCGCTTTGTAAGGTAATCGAATTAACACTTACATTGTTGTTTCTCGGCATTGCATATTTAACAACAATGTCTCACCATGTTATGTCTTTTTTCTCCTTGCAGGTAAGTCATGCATCTCAATCCGCAACTTCCTCTACCTGTATGTAAGTGAATTCTTGTTTCGTGATGTTCGATTTTTGTATGTTAATGAATATTTCTCAATACACTTAAATAGAAGCAGTGGTGAAGATAGCACTGCACATGCACCGTAAGTCGTTTTGAGCTACAGTTGTGGGCTTTGCTCTGAGTAAAACTCAGACATGTGCTCCAACCAATTCCATCCATGGAATTCCATCCATGTGCTCCAACCATGTCTTCAGATCTAACTAAAAACATAAAACAACGAGTTTAATTCTTTGGGGTACAGGATCACATAGGGCACTGTTAATAAACGACAAGAAAACTTGAATGAATCTTGAATGTAGCCGAATCCTGACAGGCAAGATTTCAGAATGAATTATGTTACAAAATGATATCTTTGTTTGAATACAGGCATTGTATGTGCGCGAGCTCGTACATCTTGTTCAGGCAGGTGGAAATATTTTTCGTCGATAAAATGGTGGCGATGAGAACACTTATCTTGAATGTCTGTGAAGCCTTTTCGTCGGGCATCGCGTAGATCTTCATTTGAGTACTTATCTGTTAAATAAAACAAACCAACCATAATATTTCACGAGTACATTCTCAGCCCCGAAAAAGACGCACGCAAGAAAACAGAAAGCTTATGGAACAAATTACTTAGGTAAACTCTACTCTTAGTTGGCCTGAAACGGTGCTTGAGCATGAACTGGTACTGAAAAAATAAGTCTTACTTGACACGCATACAAGTGCACTAAGCCAAGAATATCTGCCACACTCAGTTTCAAAAAGGTTATCTCGGCACACACGCTCATAACATGAAGACGACACGATCATATTAATCTCACAAATTAAAAAAAAAACGTGGTAAAGCACTTATTGGACGAGTGGGTACCGTGTAACAATTGTAATACGTATAAAGAAACCTTCTTGTCCAGAACCACACTGACAATGCCTCTCACCATGCGACTCTTTGAGACGTCTGACGTCACGTCGCTTATCACCAGTGAAGGCTCGAGAATCAGGGCTCCTATTGCCTGATGCGTACTTAGGCTAGAACTGTTTTTATAATATAAGTTTTGCCAAACCTGACGCTGGGCATATCAGCGAAGGCGGGCGGCTAATGGGAAATACCACTTGCGAGTTGAAATATTTGTGGATTCGCCCTCTCTCCTTCCAGCTGCCAGAACAGTTCCTTCTATGGCACTAATTCTCACGGTGCGTGGAATCTGTGTAATTCTCTGTTGGCGGCATTGCCAGTGTGGTTGAGAGCAGTACGCTTTGAAAAGGAAGCAGTATTGCTTGGTGGAATTCGCAGTGTCTAGAACCTGGTGAAATATTTAAAGTCAAGACACCAAAGAGACAAACGGAGCCGTCAGTTGGGAAAACAAGTGGCACCGCAATAATGAATGAAGAAACAAAAAAAATGTTTACTCATTCATAAAGGGCAGATTCTCAACTTGTGTTTGCGCCACTACTGAATTGTGTTCGTTCAGAACAGAGGTATAATTTCTTTGCCTAAAGCAAGTGTCGCCGGTCACGAACGATTGGTGCGAACCAGTAAACAATTCAGCGTTATTTGAAAAGCACGGGGCGTCGCGAAGAGGACGCAGTGCCGAGTCGTGCGAAAAACAAATGAGATATGTTAAAAGATCACGCCATCATAACTAAGGCATCTGTTGAGTAATTGGAAATATTTCGATAAATCACACGGATCGACCGTGTTTAGTGAAGTTGAATCACATGATTCGCATAAATCACAAGCACTTACAGCGTTGTTTAATGATTGCACTCCTCTGTGTGAGAGCACCAGAATCGGGAGCAGGTCTCAACGTAAAACACGGGTGAATGGCCGCCGAACTTCTCGTCGGGTATTTCGCACTCTGAGAACACTGAATATGAGTGTCCATGGGAAATTTCCGGTAGTGGGAGATTTCTCAGCAGTACTATGGTGTTTCTCTGTAATTCCTATTAATACGCAGGTAATGATGGAATGGAGCAGAAAATGGTGACTTCAACGGCGCAAATGATTGGTGTAGTGTGACTGGCTTCTAGACTAATGAAGAACGTGCTTATTTTTTTATAGTGAAAGAGATGATGTTTCGTTTTATTGGCGCAAGGGCATCTAAGGCGATGATGACAACTTTCAATTGAGGCTGGGTTCTTGTCGAGGGAAAAATGACCTGACCGATGCGCTGCTCCGTACGAGCAGCGAAAGTCCTATACAGGGTGTTTCAGTTAACTTGCACCAAGATTTAATTAAGAAATGGACGTGGGCGTAGCAAGAATGCAACTATCTTAGCATTGCTTACTGTTGACGTGGCGGACCGAGACTACATTTAAAGATGAACATAGGCAAGTAAATATAGTTAGCAAAATTTTAAATTGCCAATTTAGCCAAGTAATATTAATTAGCAAACATTTACTCTGTTGCATTAAACGCAAACTGTTCAATAGGGAAGTAGTGGAGCATGTGAATTAGTGTCCGGATAATGCATTTTCATAATACTAGGTGCAGTGGTTTCACATTTTCCGGGCTCTCAATTAAGTACGCGAGATTTGCCAAATTACCGCTTCACTAGGCGCATACGCGCCGTGACATAGCGCTCTCAAACATGCTACCCCAGATGGATCAATGATGCACGCAGACCGCACGCATAGACAGGCCGAGAGGATGACGGGTGCGACCACATCTTGTCAATTTCCTTTCTGGTATGTCCAGTACTGTCTGTCTGTGTGCATCAATGATCGTGTGTTTGTCGCATGTTCGAGGGCGCTAACGACACGGCACAAAAGCGACTACCGACACGCTTTCTTTTTATTGCGATAGCAATTCTATGGACAGTCTCGGCTGGTTTTTGCCGTCCCCGTCGCCGCCGTCATGAACCATATATATATATATATATATATATATATATATATATATATATATATATATATATATATATATATATATATACACGGTTCAAGTTCCAAAGAAAAATACGTCAGATAAATGTTCCGACGCGCGAAATCGAACCAGGAACATCTCGCTCCGCAGCGCGTGGCGCTAACCACTACGCCACAAAGAGCACATCCTTCAGGGAGCTAACGGCGAGCCTTATATACACACCATTTACCGCTGGCAGGACTCAGAGACGGCAGGCGCTTATAAGCGTTTCTTCATTACCAGCGAGATGGCGCGAGGAGCGCAGGGGGCGCATTTAAAAGTCGTCGGCCAGCTCGCTCGCTTCTTCTATTTGCGCAGGGCCTTGCCTTTCCGCTGTCTGCTCGCGCGGTTGTCTCGTGGTGAGAGGAAGAGGCATGTTTCGAGCTTTGACCGTGATGTCCGCGCTGATGTTACGGGAGCGTACGAAAGTCACTCGAGCTCAAGGGACGCCGTTAAACGAACAAACAGAAGATGAGCGCGAACTATCAAGTGCCACAGCTCGACACTTGAAGCACGCTAGTTTACTTCGCTGCTTCGGCCGCCTTTGCAACAGGAGCGCTGTTCAAACTGGAAGTATCCATTGTGACAGCTTATTCGCGCTCGTTCGGTGTATATCTGTGCGTTCGTTTCATGCGTGCTTCACTTGATAGTTTGCGCTCATCTTCTGTTTGTTCATTTAGCGGCCTCCCCTAGCTTTGTATGTGTAGCTTTGTGAAACGCAACGTATAAAGCCCTTCGTACCAGCACGCGCTGCCCACGGGAGGCGCTCACTTAGCAAGTGCATGTTTGCTACAATTAATATTGCTCCTGGAGCTGCGAGCCTCACTTCGTATAGCATTACAGTTTCTTGCTATCGCATTCATTGCTTCGCCCTTGCGGCGAAACTGTGACCTTTTTTTTAATCTCGCGTACTTTCTTAGAAGCCCAAAAAATTAAGAACACTGCACTTATTATTTCAAACTACATTATTCAGACACCAATTAACATGACTTGCAACTTATCCATTTAGCATTCTGCATTTAAAGAAACGGTTTAAGCGTTGGTTAAATAAAATAATTGATTAAAAGTTATTAATTAGATGAGATCACTTGAAAAAAGCTGTTTGTGATGGTCAGGGCGACAGAAAACATTACGAAGGTGGTACGTGCACGTTTTCGAAAGCTTCTTGCAACTGAAACACCCCGTAATAGAATACGCAGCAGTAACTATGCATTCCACAGGCATCGCTACAAACGCACTCAGTCTGCAACGGAGCGTGCTAGAAGCTAAGCTTCGTCGCCTTGCCGCCTTTGCAAAGGCGCTACTGTGCCTTTTAAGTCTACGGGACTTCACGAACGATTGTGAAGATTCACCCGTGCTTGCGCTTCAGTGTTTTATGACTATATTCTCACTAAATGTCGCTTTGTTTAATTTTTAAAACTAAGGTGTTTTATGCCGGGGTCCTCGAAGAAATCACTGACGTACTTCTGTAACGGAGGTGGATGTCTGAAAAAATGGACACGCATTTACAATGAAAAAGTACCACCCTCTCGGACGCGAACACACATTCACCCGCGACGCGACGATAGGAGCTGGAAGCTCTACCGATATCCCGCCGAAACATTGGTCATATAGGGAACAGACGAGACTTATATCTTCAATCAGCGCTTTACAAGTTGCATCTAACTGGCGTACGGTTAAATCAAAGGTGCTTAGCAAGCAAAATGACTCTTAAATCAACATGGCCTACCTTTCACTGCACGTTTCGTTCGCTGCGGTAGTACCGCCGCCTAGGTATGATAGAGCGAAGCAGATTGTATAGTTGTATTGTGTTTTACTGAGTGTTAGTTAATCATTGATGTTTATATAGGCGTCGTGTGTGCAATAGCTTAAGTTTTTTGCGTGTGCGATAGTGTATGCGAACATCAACGATGTCTTTGTTCATTTAAACAATCCATTTTCTTGTATTTTTCCCCTTGAAGCTATGTATTCCGTTTGGATTTATTTTGTTGCCTACACCTGTACCATGATGTTGTATTTCCACCCTGCTAAGATCCCTTTGAGTATTGCAGTATCTGTAAATAAGATAAAAAAATATTGGCAGATCCCACGTGCAGTGGGAATCAAGGAAATGCGAAGCACGCATAAGGAACGTAAAATGGATTTGCAATGTTGTCTCGCTATACCGAGTTTGGTACATATGAAGTTAACGAAACGGCTGCAAGAGCACCATGACTGTGGCATGTAAACCATGCCGCTCATACACGCATGTCATGATTCTAACGTTGTGACCTGTCATTTACGTTCGTCATGCAGTCGTGTTGTGCCATAGCAATTTTGGTATACATCGCATTAAGGAAACGAGTGGCATGTAGATCATGCCGCTCATGACATGCATGTCACAATTTTCATGTTATGACCTGTCATTTATGCTCGTCAGGCAGTCATGTTGTGCCAAACCAATTTTAGTATACATTCCATTAACGAAACGGCAGTATAGCGCCAGAACCACGGCATGTAAATCATGCCGGTCATGACACGCGTGTCATGATTCTAATGTTATGACCTGTCATTTACGTTCGTCATGCTGTCGTGTTGTGCCATAGCAACTTTGGTATACATCCCATTAGCAGAACGCCTGGCATGTAAATCATGCCGCCCATGACATGCATGTTATGCTTTTCATGTTATGACCTGTCATTTATGTTCGTCATGCAGTCATATTGTTGCATACCAATTTTCCTATACATCCCATTAACAAAACGGCCAGGAGAGCACCAAGATCGTGGCATGTAAATCATGTCGCTCATGACATGCATGTCATGATTTTCATGTTATGACCTGTCATTTACGTTCGTGATGCAATCACCTTGTGGCATGCCAATTTTCGTACACATCCCGTTAACGAAATGTGGGGAATGTAAATCATGTCGCTCATGACATGCATATCATGATTTTCATGTTGTGACCTGTCAGTCATGTTCGCCATGCAGTCATGTTGTAGCATACCAATTTTCGTATACATCCCATTAACGAAACGGCCAGGAGAGCACTAAGACCGTCGCATTTAAATCATGTCACTCATGACATGCATGTCATGATTTTCGTGTTATGACCTGTCATTTATGTTTCTCATGCAGTCATGTTGTGGCATGCCAATTTCCGTATACGTCCCATTAACGAAACGCGTGGCATGTACGTAAACCATGTCACTCATGACATCCATGTCATGATTTTCATGTTATGACCTGTCATTTACGTTCGCCATGCAGTCATGTTGTGCCATGCCAATTTTCGCATACATCCCATTAGCGAAACGGCCAGGAGAGCACCAAGACCGTGGCATGTAAATCATGCCGCTCATGACATGCATATCATGATTTTCATGTTATGACCTGTCATTTATGTTCGCCATGCAGTCATATTGTGGCACACCAATTTTTGTATACATCCCATTAACGAAACGGCCAGGAGAGCACGAAGACTGTGGCATGTAAATCATGCCGCTCATGACATGCATGTCATGATTTTCATGTTATGACCTGTCATTTATGTTTGCCATGCAGTCATATTGTGGCATACCAATTTTTGTATACATCCCATTAACGAAACGGCCAGGAGAGCACCAAGACTGTGGCATGTAAATCATACCGCTCATGACATGCATATCATGATTTTCATGTTATGACCTGTCATTTATGTTCGTCATGTAGCCATGATGTGGCATACCAATTTTTGTATACATCACATTAACGAGACGACCAGGAGAGCACCAAGACCGTGGCATGTAAATCATGCCGCTCATGACATGCATGTCATGATTTTCATGTTATGACCTGTCATTTATGTTCGTCATGTAGCCATGATGTGGCATACCAATTTTCGTAAACATCCGATTAGCGAAACGGCCAGGAGAGCACAAAATCGGAGGCGGATAGATAGATAGATAGATAGATAGATAGATAGATAGATAGATAGATAGATAGATAGATAGATAGATAGATAGATAGATAGATAGATAGATAGATAGATACGCTCAAACTCGCCGAAGTTCGCTAAGAAATGCTTCGCATTTAAAAATAAAAATGTGCGCCGGCAGTCAGCGCTTAGGTAGTCTTCGCCCCTATGTCACTGCGTAAGTTAAAAGCGTGGCTACGTCCTGACGGCGCGTTGTTCGGGCCAAGTACAACCGCGGCCGCTACAAAGCTTGTCTTGTGTGGCCAGGTGTGCTGAGTTGCGACGGGCTCAGCTCCCGGAACGCAAAGACGGTCGTCGACAAGCAAATGATCCGCCTTTCGCTGCATGGGCTGTGTGTTCACAAAACGATCCGCTGACAGCCCGTTCGGTTTCGCTTGCAAGATGTCACCGTCTGCGGACGGTCCTGGTTTATGGCAGGTGCCAGAGCAATATGATTCGTTCGAAAACCTTCGCTTGTGGGCAACTGTTGAGGATCCCTCCTGTGTCGTGTCGAGTTGCCGCTGATGCCCACATGTAACGTGTTCACATGCCCAGAGTACCCAACCCATTCCCCTCCCCTCCTCCCCGATTCACCAGATTGCCGCTTATGCATTACACAGCTTTGCGAAGGCAGGTTTCACTTTCGTGTTATGCCCGTTCCTATGACAGAGGGATCAACTACATTTTTCCTTCTCTCCCTTCCTCAATCTTATCTATTATTCTCCTGTCCCCTTCCCCAGGCGTAGGGTAGCCAACCGAGCAGGCTCTTGGTTACCCTACCTGCTTTCCCCTTCATTTCTCTCTTCCTGTTCTGTTCTGTACTATCTTGAGTGCTGTGGAGAGGTGAAGGTCTATCACCTCGGATACTCCATTTCTCTGTGCTTCGCAGCAAAAAATTATAAAGAAGTTACACGAAAATAAATAGGCATGTAAGGACACTAAGAGCTAAATGACACTCACAAAAAAAAAGAAATAAAAGTGTGTCAATGGTGAGTTCATTGTCCAGAGTCCATGTTGAACTTTTCATGAAAAGTTCACATACACTCAATTCTGTCCATAGTGCACTAACACTATACATCGATTCACGTACATCGCTGTCCTTAACCGCTTTTCACAGACACTTTATAGCCACGGTCACTGGTAATTCTTCCAAGAGGAAGAATTCTCCATGTACCCGGTTACGTCTAGGTTATAACCACAGAACACAGGATAGTGCGCAAGTATGTTGCGTCACAGGCTGTTAACAAATCGCTGCTCGTCACGACCGATTGTCCAGTTCCGTTTCCACTAAGAAATCCTTTAAGGCAATGTTTGCCTGTTGCTGCAAATGATTTGCATGCCACGGCACAAGTAACTTTTGTAGTGTGAAAGGGCGCTTCTCCGGACCTGTGAGTTTTCTCTCTAACTTCCCTCTTTAATTTGCTTATTTTGTGCACTCCATGATAATGTGGGCAACGTTCTCTATTTCGTTGGCACAACTGCGCTCAGGTGTGTTGGAACGATGTATACCATGGAGGAAATTATTTATATATGCCGCTTCCAGTAGAAGTCTGCGAATTGAAGTCCCTAAGCATCTTGGAAGATCTGCGACTATAGAGAAAGTTCCTTGCGGATCGATCTTTTATAATTGTGATTCTTTTGCCTTAACACTGTCAAACCATTTCTCTGTAGAACAGTGGGTAGAGCCTTGAGTTATAATAGTCCGAACATCGGACCCATACATAGGGAATGCGCGAACACGTCCCTCATTCAAGGCACTTTTGGCGAGACTGTCTGCTTCTTTTTTACCCTTTATTCCAACGTGGGTTCGTACCCACTGAAATACTATGTCGTGGCCCTGTGCTGAACCTACTCCACGTTTTCTGCTATACGATGGGCTATTTCACCGTTCTTAAAGGCCGTCCTCACATTTTTGATGATCACAAGAGCAGATTTCCTATCTGTACATATGACCCAGTGTCTCTTCCTTCTCTCTTCCTCTTTTGCACTAAGCGTTTGGTCTCACTGCTATGCGTCACACTTACTCCCGCGTTAGTCGTTATGGTGTAGCCAACGTTACTAGATTAGGGCAGCTGGAAAACTGCGCGGGCGCGCCTAGGGAACGGCGTGTCCCTACGCTGTCGCCCAAAAAGGGAGGCGCTGCGATCGCTTTGCGCCCTATTCACGTGACATGCTCTGCGGGTCTGCTCGTCTGCTCGCCGGCAGTTCTGCACGCTGTTGACACAGCTTGTTTTGAGCACTCCGAGGCTTCACCATGAATAATCTGGGTGACAGATGCACATTGAAAGCCTCTCCATTACAACCACCGTAGCTGCATGAATAGAGACAAGCGCAGGCTGGCTATATCCTGTGGCAGGAAGTGTCATTGGCGCTTGGCACAAGCAATGTGGTAAACGTGAGACTTTTCTTTGCGACTCCTTGAATGATGTAAGAGCCCTTCGGCACCAGTTCCTCTCTTGCGCTGACAGCGCAAGAGAAATCATGATTGAATCATGAAATCATCATTCAGAATCATGATTGCACTACTTTGAAGTTCAAAAAAAAAAAAAAGAAATACTTTCCTCCGCGTATGTCACACACCGTGATCCTTCAAACATAGATAAGTCTTCGAAGTCACTAAGGCATGGTTCACCAGTGGAGTTTTGGCTGATGGCTACTTTCATGCGCAAAACATTCGTGCAGCCCTTTTACCGCGTACTGATACTTCTGTGCGTGCATCGCTTTCGCCTTGACAAACTGAGTTCATGGAGTCTTTTTTTTGTTACTAGCGCACTCGTTGCATACGAGTCGCCTATTTCAACACCCAGCGTTAAGGCATGCTCCCCGCTATTCGCAAATTGCTGCGGTGACTTGCCCTTCTGTAGCTTCAGTCACAGCGACAAAGTCACAGTGACTGAAGTTTGTCACAGTTTGTCAGTGACTGAAATTTGTCACACTTTGTCACTTTGACAAAGTCACAGTGACAAACATATTATTTAGGATTTGTTCTGACGTTTTGGTTGGAGACCAGCCTTTTGCAAAGATATGCGCCAAGGGTGACCTTTGAAAAAGGCAGGTCTCCAGCCGAAACGTCAGAATAAATACTAAATAATATATTTGTCACTTGTCACTGTGACTTTCTGATCGCACACGCACACACACACACGCATATATATATATATATATATATATATATATATATATATATATATAGGTCGGAAAGAGGATTTCCCTGAGCCCGAATAAATATTTTCAAAAGAAGAGATTCACACGATTAACAAACACAATATAACTTTACTGACGTTGCGGCCGGTGGACCGGCCTTCATCAGAGTAAAGACTCTGACGAAGGCGGGTCCACCGGCCGCAACGTAAGCAAAGTTATATTGTTTTTGTTAATCGTGTGAATCTTTTCTTTAATATATATATATATATAATGGTCGTTCGGAGCGCGTTATTTATACACAATGCACAAGGAAAGAACCGCTGACCATAATGAGAGCGCCCAATAGCCACCATTTCGATTGTGTAGTGGAACAAGTATTTCACCTCTTAGTCTCGTAGTCCACAGCACCGTGCAAAGCAATAATCAGACAATAATATATCGCTATGTTTTACGTGTTGCCAATAGTGAAAACTGTCGATAGCACGCTCAAGGATCGCACTCAATAAATTATTTCTGTGCGATTTATTCAGGACAGTGTGTTGTAATCAGTGTGTTGTAATCAGTTTGCTTTCCCGCACAAAGTGTGTTATTGCAAAGAAGAGCACTTTGCCGGCAGTGGCGAATGCGAAGGTGACAGTCGTCGACTTTCTGGGGGCGGTACCGCGATACAAATTCTTTAAATAAATTTTAGGGGCGAAGCTCTTCTTAGTCTAACCTTGTCACGCGTCAGGCGTCAGTCGTCAGTCGTCAGGCGTAACCCGCGTGCTGGGAGGCACGCGCTCGCCCTCGGCGCGTGCCTCCCGGCGCGTGCCTCTCTCTCTCCCGGTGTGTGTCTCCCGGCGCGTGCCTATGCTGTCTTGTGAGAGAGAGAGAGAGAGAGCGACAGAGAGAGAGCGAAAGGCGCGCGTTGGCTATAAAACGCTGTTTCTTAGAGGAACGCTCTACCGGCTCGCAAAGAAGGAGAACGCGCCCTCACCCGCGAGAGACAACGTTGGCGCAGGCAGCGTCTCCTAGCGAGTTTCTTGATTGAGAAATACCGACTGCTCGCCTTGGAGAGTCGTAATAAATGTTATGTTTTTTCAACGTGACCCTTTGATTCTATATATATATATATATATATATATATATATATATAGGCACTGAACCTTGACTTGCAATGAAGTGCCGGTGGGAGATTTCACTTGTGCATAGTTGAACCATGAGGATTCTTAGCGTGCGCGTTAACTAAATTAATCCGGAACTCGGCACGATCTACGATGAACATCTCGAGCTTCGCCCACTCATCATCATTCACTCCGTGGATATGCTGTAATTTTTTTAAAAAAAACTTTCGTACCCACGTAACAAGGTGACTCGTTTTTCTCGCGTATATTTAGTAAAAACACGATGCGATACTTCGTCAGGAAGGAGATGGGAATTTCTTTTTCGGCCAGTCGCTTGCTTTGTTCTGCAGGGACCTAATTTACAACACATCTCTTTCGTAAGTGCTTTATGCCACTGCATTACCGGTATCACGATTGGTGGAAATATTCTCTTACGAGGATTTCCAGCTTAAGGTTTCTTTTTTAATGAATACCGGCGGTTTTTTACAGGCTTTCTTTTAATAACGCTCGGAAGCACATAATTTTGCATACGTAGAACACATTCGTTATATAGTAGTATATATAGTTACGCCCACAGCTCGCAAGTGACGCCTAAATTTAGGGCTTTCGGGTAAAAGTGCGCACCCGAGCGAATCGCTCAATAAAACTTCAGAACTAAAGAAAACAATTTCCAAAGAGGCACGAGCGAGCATGCCGCTGGAACCTGACGTACTCCCGTTTGGAGCAATCAATCTCCGTCTTTCCTTCCTGCTGAGACTACAGCCCGTCCACCGTCACTCTATCAACAAGTGTACCGGCGCGTCGTTTTTCCTGGCTGTTTTTCTCTTAATTTTTAAAGATGTGTCGGCGCGTCTCCTTTCGGTTCTTTTTTTTTTGTTTGTTTGTTTGTTTCGAAGTCGTTACTCTGAATTTAGACAGATCCGCGTGTGGCATTGCAGCAGAGCACGTGAGCAGCGCAAGGTAAGCACGCTTGTACGTCGCGGCTGTGGCCGCCTCGATGCAAGGTCCTCGTGGGGTCCAGTGGAGAGACGCTCCAGATTTCCGCCGCCGCCTGTGGCGAGGAGGAGAGGTGATGCCGCCCATCCTGAAGCGTGTCGTCGCGGGGCGCACGGGCGCATGCGCCGCGGCTTCGGTAGGCGGGGGCGGGTACATGACGCCGGGCGCACGTGACGGGCGGCGCGGCTACGCGTCACTTTTCGAAACGCGCAGACGGCGTACCCGCGCGCCGTGCGACTGTAGTCTTCGACGTGCGCGGCCGTGGGCCGAGTGGCGCGCGCCGGCAGAGCCTGCGCTTTAGACACACCGAAGCGTGGGGACTCGTTCTCTGAACTTTGCGCACCGGGGGTAGCTCCACTAGGGAGGGGGTGGGGGCGGGGGTGGGAGGGTTTGTTTTTTAGCCCGGGTCCGTCGCGGTAGGAACACGCGTGAGCCGCGGTTATGCTGCGTCGCTACCAGGGGGCCGGTGGTTCAGCGTTGGACCTGGCCGAACTGCAGCGTGAAGAGATCATGGGCGCCGCGCCGTGCTCGTCTCAGGACAATCCGGACAGCGCCAACAAGGAGAGCCGCCTGCGGCGCGTGTTCACCGCGCACGTGCGCCGTCAGAGTAAGAAGCCGCGCCACGGCGGCTTTTCGCTCAACAACATGCTCAAGGAGCCCCTGCGGCTTGTCAACTCCGTGCCACTCAACTTCGACTTCGCCAGGTGAGAGGGACCTGCAGGCTAAGTGGACATTTTGACAGCCCGGCTCCCATTTGTTTCTGTCTATCTGAAAGTTCAGGCACATTCACTAATTTCTGACTGTCCTCTGAATCTGAACGAGGAAATGGCAAACACTTTTCCTTTCTGTGTTTTCCATGTTACTAGTGTTGTCGTCTGAACGTTATTTTATGTAGTAGTCGTGAGAAAAGTGGCATGCACTTCTTCGCTTATTGTAAAAATATACACGATTACTGCATGCGTGTTTGTTCAATATGAAATAGATAACTGAGAACATAAGCATCAAAGCTAGTGTAAATGTAATTTTCTTTAAGTAATATGATACATACCCATTATCATATTTACGTGTGGCACGCTTCTAACAGGCGCCGCAAGGACACTTTCTTTTTTTTTTTTTTTTAATGCAAGCAAGTGGTACCAAATGTCATTAACTTATTGGACTTCTTTTGTGCTGCACCCGGAGTGGTATACAAACAAGTAATATTAGACGAGGCTGCATGCTCAATATCTTTTTGGTGCGATCATCGGCGCGAAATTTTTCTCACTATTGAGTCGAGCGTAATGGGAGAGCGGACAGTGTAAAGAGCTCGAGAAGACGCGAATGCACAGAAGTGATGGAGTGTGATGCGAACAACAAACGCTCGATCGAACGAACCTCGAGAGAGTCTTTGATCTCGTGCAAATCGAGACAAATATTCTGTGTATGACTATGGGCAGAATAGTAAATATGCAAGTCATGTCACAGTCGTCTGACCAAGACAATGCCAGCGAGTGTTTGTTTGTTCGCATATATGTCGTTATTGACCGCATTCGAAGGGAGAGACATCGAGTCATGGCCACGCGTGCAGCTCTTTTCTCAAATTGCACTCATTCGTGCGTGCCTTTTAGCTTCCGAACTCAACAACCAGCCTGCCACATCAACGTGAGCTATTCACCTGCGCCAATGACTTCGAGCCACCTTTCATCTCGAAAGGTTTCTTGGCCCTCGTTTGCGAAGTCGGGTTTTAGTGAAAGCGAAATTCACTGTCGTCGCATAACAACGACAACAACAACAACAACAACAACAAAAAAAAAAGGTTTAGTCGAAAAGGCAAAAGAACGGCAAGCTTCCGCACCACCGCCACGTATTCAAAAAATAAAATCGGTGCATGGCTCTGTGATGCAGCCCGACCGTTCAACGCATGTAAGTACTGGAGGCAATGCCGGAATGACCGGACACCGTCAACTGAAGGTTTGTGCGTAACTTCCCAATATTCGTGGTTTGTCACCCCTGCATGTGTGTTTGACCCGCTACCGATGCGAAGGCGTTACGCTTCTTCGCTCGAGGTTGTGGGCTCAATTGCGGGCGTATTCTGATTTGACGTGGAATGCAAAAGCGCTCGTTAAGTAACACTGAGTGGGGAAAATTAATCTCGAATCTCCACTACGGCGTGCCTCATAATGACGTCGTAGTTTGTGCGTGCGGGTCGACGTAAAACTCAGTGCGCGCCATGTTCAGCGGCTTTGTTTCTTCTTCTTTTTTTTCCGCCATGGGCACCGTTTTCTCAGTCCGCATAGCACTCTGTGCTTCGGTAAGCCAACTGATCCCATGTACTAACAGCAGCTTTTCGGTGCTGAGTAAAACGCGAAAGGTGAAAAGGAGGAGAATTTAACATCTTCTCCCCCATACTCCCAACGACGGGGAAAATGAAGAATGTGCTGCCGTGAAGAAAACTTGCACGGGATTTTCAAACGACTTGCGCGAATTATTACCGTAACTTGCACGTGCATCAACTTGTCGAGTGACACCGCAGTTTAACTTCTTCCACCCAACAGCTAACTGTGGAGCGACTTGCTGCAACGTTCGCGGGGAGTTATGGGTGAATACTTCTAAGCAGCTAACACACCTCCCCTTCTCGCCATTTTATTACATGTCATTTTGCTTTAAACGTATGAAATTCTAACGAGGACAACTGACCAACTGAACGACCCTTGCAAAAAAGACAGGTGTGTTGCGGTATGAAACATCTATGACCCCGAGAAAAATAACGCACCAAAATGTATTGATTTAAGAATGGAGCGGTTGACTCCACCTGACAATGGGGAGTAGAGAAGTCATTTGCCGTTCGCTTTAAACCACCGATAGAAATATTAGACCTTCCAATGTTTCTGGCATATAACTAAAGGAAAATAACTATTAGAATACGTTTGGTGATCGCGAAAACCGCTAAAATAATAACAAATTCAACGGACACATATATAGCTAACAAACTAGAGAGATATTTAGAGATTCGCCATCGAGGTGTGTGCATCGTGCCCTCAGGATGTATTTAACGTGATCGGCTAAAATGCGCGTTGCCTGTGCGAAATCGAAAGTAATCGATGCAACATTAAGCATTCTCTAAAGAAACAGCTCCTGCCGATATAGGCCAATATTTCTACAATCAAGCGCCTCCTGCCGGTTTAGCATCACGCATCACTTGAAAGGCGGTGGATGGGGGAAAGAACGCTTATCTCGGTGGCTTGCACTCGTCGTTTCGGGAAACGTTGGGCCAGGCCGAAAGCTCATTACTCCCTTCTGCTTGAGCCCCGTCGGTACAAGTTGTACAAGGCTTTGTTCTAATTACAGCGTGATCCTAATAAGCGCGCATTTAAGGCGGTGAGAACGGCCAGCTGGCGGGTTTATAATGCACAGCACTCTGCGCCTAAGCGCTCGTGCTGCGGCACGTTTGTGACGTCACACACGAAGATTGAAGGTACCGTGTGCTGGCACGCCGAAAGCTCACACGTCATTGATTCGATGTGCTGCAGAAGAGACGCAAAATGCTAGGCTGGCTACAGGACATGCGTAGTTTTGTGCATTGCCGGCAACTTGTTAGCTTACGCACGACAGACGCGGATCATGGGGTCCTAGGCCGAGGACTCCACCCACACCCGGGGCCAGTCGAAGGACCCTGTTGTCTAGCATGATTTTAATATGTTCTACCTCTCTCTGTCTTCTGCAAATTCATGTTTACGCTTTTTTTTTTCAATTTGCATGCTCTGCGAAGACAGAGCAAAAAAGAACGCAGATAATAAAGCAGGAAAAGGAAAAGTTCAAAAAAAGAAGGGCCCATGCACCACTCACTATAAGCCGTGTGGCGTTCGCCGCGGTGGTCTATAGTGGTTATGGTGCTCGGTTGCTAACTCCAAAGATGTGGGCTCGTCCCCGGCCGCCGCAGTCGCGTTTTCGATAGAAGCGAAAATGCCAGAGGCCCGTGTACTGTGATTTTTCAGTGCACGTTAAGGAATCTGACCCCCGTATTCACAAACGCTCCTCGACTCGACCCTTCACTCGAAACGCTTCTTGAGGGCGGTTTTCCAATTCACAGATCGCCCTTCACTCGAAGCGTTCCTCGACTGGAGGAAATCTCGAGCGTTTTACTCGAGATAGTCAAGGTAGGGCCAGAGCTACCTTGAACCTTTCCTTGAGTGAAGTATCATGGCGGATTACGCTTCGTTTGTCGACTATGTGCTCCGCGTCGGCGATCTGTTTGACGACGTAGAAAACTGCGTAGGCATACCACGACGACGGTTGAGGGACCGGATAAATCCAATGGATCACTACACCGACAGCGAATTTCTGGCGCGCTACCGCTTCACGAAGTGCAGCGTGAAGAAGCTGCTTGACTGCTTGCCCCTTGACGAGAGCTGCAGCAACCGTGGCCACCCTCTTCCACCAGTGACGCAGCTTCTGATTGCGTTGCGCTTTTATGGAGCAGGCACGTTTCAAGTAGTGGCGGGCGGCCTGTTGAATGTGTCTCAGCCGACAGTGAGCCGCATCATCGAACGTGTGTCGCGGGTGATCGCGAAGCATTTGTTCCCAGCCGTCGTGAAGTTCCCCGACACCGATGACGGGTTCCGTGAGACGATGGTCGAATTCCACCGAATTGCCAAGTTCCCCGGGGTGACATGGTGCATAGACTCCACCCACATCCGTATAAAAGCACCACATCCGTATAAAAATTTCTCCCAGGCACTGTCCTTAGTGCGCTTGGACACGTTGTCGGTGTTTCTGTTTTCAATTACCGATCTGTGGCGCGTCACCAAATTACACAGTAATTCGCACTCTTCGCGCGTGTAAACGAACCTCCGTGAGGTCGTCTTACCGCCGTCGCGCGTGACGCTGTCGTCCGTGCTCATGTCGCCGTCTGTCAGGGCAAGCAGGACGCCACGAGAGAGAAGGAGAGACAGCTCTTTATTGAAAGGCAGAGAATTTAGCCGGCGTTGAAATATCGCTGACATGCTACTCTGCGTGGCGAGGGAGTTTGGGGAGCGAAAGAAGTGCAAGAGACAGTGAAAAAGAAAAGAGAAAAAAAGTTAGGCCTTGTGTTTCTGACTATGATGCCTAATTGCGTCCAAAGATAGTTAACGTTTTCACCAACCCGCAGTGATGTGATAGGATGTGTTGCATGATGGGTGAGTGATGGTGACGACGGAGATAAAGTCTATCGAGTTGACCTATACTTAGTAAATATGTAAACAAAAGGTCCATCGCACGTCTCTGTTGTGTGGGGCAAGCTAGAGGGCCTAAAACACACTGAGGTGATAAAGGGAGTTGTGTAAGTGACTGCATGCAATGTTCATAGAGCGCACGCTCATCACTGTTCGCTCTGCATTCAAATAAAATATGTTCTACGGTTTCAGTAGAGCCACAGTTGCTGCAATGTGGGCTTGTCTCCTGATGGAAGCGGTACCGTAAGTCGTTTGAATATGCAATGTTCAGCCGTAGTCGATGATACAAAGTTTCCAAATGTCGAGGAGTGTTGGATTGTAGTTTTGATTTGGGATATGGGTCGACTGAGTATAAGAAAGGGGTGATGATCTGTCGGTAACTTCCATAGCCGGTTCCTTTATTCGTAAGCGAATCGTTTAGCCATATGCATCAGATTTGGTGAAACAGATTCGCTTATAGTTTTGATATCGAATACCGTTACGTGCTGCTTCGTCGGCTTTTTCGTTGGGCAGAATGCCGCAGTGAGCTGGTATCCATTGAAATGTAATGCAGTGTCCTGCGTTAAAAGCCAGGTGGTGTAAATAGGCTATGTCGGCAGAAACGGCCGGGTTGATGATTAGTTTTCTTCAGGTAGTTGTACAATGTTTGCAGCGCTCCTTTGGAGTCGGTACGCCACGATGCAACAAGCAGCTTGCACAGCGCACCACGGAACATCAAGATAAAATCTGGCGCCCACACACAATACGCGAACAACAGTCGCACATCCGGACCTGTCCGGGCATGCTATCCCAGCGGATTCGGCTCTGGCGTGGCTTGGATGAACGTAGCATCGCCTGCTGTCGAAACTAGCTGATAATGTTTCAAATTTCACTTATAACTTCCAATGCAACATGTATTTAATAATAGGTAATAATTTTTAAATCGTTGGCTAGCATTTCAACCGAAAATTTCCGTACTTATTGTAGTATTGGGCTGTACACCCTCGCTACCAGACGCGTCTTTCGTAACTCAAGTGAAGGAATGTTTCTCGAGCAGCCTCTTGGCGGAGGAGCGCTCGAGTGGCGTTCTTGAAACCCAGCGGCTCCTTGAGCAGAGGAAGGCGCTGCGCCTCGACTCGGTGAAGTCGAGGAGGAGCGTTGAGTGAAGGTGCGTTTGTGAATACGGGGGTGAGGCCGTCGAACTATGAAGGCGTACCTTATAATTGTTGCGGTCTTCTATTACGGTGCACCTCATAATCATGCCGTCGTTTTGACTCGCAAAACCGCGCCATTATTATTGAAGCTTCACATGGTAGACGCCTAGTGATGTGAAATAATAATCCATCAAGAAAAATATACCGGTTCTTATCATCTGCAGTCTAAACTGTTGGAAATCGACTGCATTTTGAAGCACCCAAATCATCGCCTAGAGTGTCTTTGCTTTTTTTTCTTTTTTTTCCCCTTAAGATTGCATTGCGACTCTCCTATGTCCACTTATATAAATAATTCGCGCGAAATATGCGGATAACATATGGGTTAGTAACGCCTTTGTCTTTAGCTTTTTGAATATGCAAAAAATAACAGCGATCTCTTTAGAGTCTCTCTGCCCACAAGTGTTCCGACAGCGGCGGGCATTACCAGTTTGTGAGGGCGCACGATTTTCCTTAGTTCTGTTTGTCAAAGTTACAAACAGCTTTGATCGCCCACCTTTTTCTATGACTTTTCGCTTATACGTTGAACGCCAACCAAATGCGCCACTGTGCATTTCGCGCTGGACAATGCTAGGTTCATCAAGCTTCTTCGACACGAGCTATTGCGCCTCTACGGAGCTTTGCAGCTGCCGCCCGTTTTGTTTTCTGCAGCCGAGCTTCGACAGAACCGCTTGGCCCGAGCGCATTTCACAGCCGCACAGGTCGCCGCGCGGTGTTCTCATGCAGCTGCCTGCATTCACTTGCGCTCGACTCGCGAAGGGACTAAAGCACAGCTTGTTCTTGCTAGCAGGTTGTGTGGCGAAGAGACGCATTGCCTTGTTGGCCAACGAAAAGCGCATGGATGTGGTTTCCATACATGCATTGTCTGCGACTTTCCGCATCTGGAATATCGTTTGGCGCAATATGTGCGCGTGTATTCTAACGGCCGAAGACGACGACAGGCGTAGCCGCAGTGCACGGTAGGAAAATCGGCAGAAAGCGACACATACGCCGACCACTTCGTTTTCATGCTACAAAATCTGCGACAATAATTGCACGGAGGTTATTTATTTAAAAGAGAGAGAGAGAGAGAGAAAATATCACCGTCCTTGCCTTCAAGCTGTTTTTCTGCATAACCACAAGCTTTTCCAGTATGACGGAGCTTGTCTCGATATTATGTTGTATAATGTTTCGTATAGGTGCAGTCTCGGCGCAATTATGAATTACGTCACGACTCTCTTCTAAGGAGTATGCCTTCTCCCGATAAACATTGAATCCTTATGCTGTCGAGTCACAATAATTGGGCATTATGTTAGCAAATGTTTCTAAGAAAAACTTGAATGTTGAGATGTAATGGTGCCGGAATTGCAATATGATTGTGATGCAAGCTGTAGTGCGGGGCTCTTCAACTGGCACATTAGTAGAAGCACGCAGCTGATTTTCGCGTTTCGCCCACATCGAACGTTATCAACCCGTGGCGTCGTGCTTAGCAGCGCATAGTCGGTAAGCCACTGCAGTACGTGAACTAATCTCCTGCTCAACGCGTAAGGTAAAATTACACCTAGTCATGATGCAGTCATGATGCTGCAATTCCGCCGTCCGCTAAGCCGACGGCGGAATTGCAGAGAAAGCTTACGAAGGAAAAGCGATCTTCCTAAACGGGAAATGGGAACTTTTCTCTCGGAAGAGGCTCACCGGCCAGCCGTGATGTACAACCGGTCGACGTTACCTCGAAGCAGCGAAGAAGAACTATGAAAAAGCACTGCTTATAATTTCTTTGCTTTTTTTTTTCCTGCACGACATACCGAAATGGCAGCAGCCAAGGTAGTGTTTACCTGTATATCTGCTTAGCAGCCTCTGTTTCAAAGCGTGCAGTAAAAAAAAAAAATGGGCTAGTATTCCATCCAGGTTATTGTTTTGACGAAGTTGCTATAGGAGGTAAGGATATTAACTGTAGCTACTTGATCTCGCTAACACCAACGCAACGTGGAAAAAGATGGCGGTAAAATACCATCACTTATGCATCTAAAGTGGTTTGTACATGAGATTTGATTGATTTCTGGGCTTTTACATCCCAAAACAACGATATGATTATGAGACGCCGTAGTGGAGGGCTCCGGAAATTTCGACCACCTGCAGATCTTTAACGTGCACTGACATGGCATGCCGCCTCCATCGAAATGCAGCCGCCGCAGCCGGGATTCGATCCCGCCACCTCCGCATCTGCATCAGAGTGCCATAGCTACTAGACTACCGTGACGGGGCGGTTCGTGCATGAGAAGGAGAGAAGCTGTTTAAAGGGCTGTTACACCATTCGGAATACCTCAATGTCAGCAACCAGCCTGACACTGGAAATGCTTCTCCATATAGGCGTGACGTACTTTTTATTGCTATGTCCAGGTTTGTGCAAGCACTTCTTCATTCCTGCTCTAATTATATTATGCAGCGCAGTTTCTGTAAGCTCCGCTGGCTCTACTGACGCTGGTGGCCCGCACCGGGCCACTTCGAGGCTGCGATGCAGGCTGCGCTGTTGCATCTCCTTATTTGACTGTTATGTGTTTACAATAAACCAACTTAAGTGGTTTCAGACGTGAGGTCTGCCATAGTAGGAAATTCTGCAGAGGCGCTCTAGATTTGCTCAAATTTACGTGCATAACAGCAGAGCAACCTCACAGTCCCTCCAATCTTGCGATACCTTGTAAAAACGAAGGAAGCTGGACGAGCACGGACAGGCACGGACGAGCTAGGCAGCAGTATTTTAGGACATTGTGTCGCCAAAGTTGAGTCAAAAGTGCCCACCGTAGTCGCATGCTATAACGCGCAAATTAAGATTTGCTACCAACGGCCATACGCTAAGTCTCCTCAACTAAGACGTATAACACAGAAGGGCTCACTCAGCTGCACCAGCTGCAGAGTAGAATGGCGCAATAATACGATAAAAGCTTCGAAGAAAAGTCATTTTACAGGGCATGCTTAACTGTCCAGACGCTCTTCCATTCACAGGCGGGGACAATAAATCAACTTCCAAATTATTTCATTGTACGCGACAGCTTACTACTTGTCATCATCCCACCGAGACGCCGAATAGGGAGAAACTGACGTTAGCTCAAACACTGCATTATCGAGTTGCAGGCCCTGTCTCCGTCAATTTCCCTCAATACTTATTTTCGTACGCTTATGGCCGCAAAGTATAAATATGTTCTACAACGTATCGATTATGCGCATCGTATTATTCGCTTCGCCAGCTCGAGAAAACACCGCGGATTTAGGGATGGGTCGCGTCTTTGCAGCTACTCGGCGCGCATCAAGCGTTCCTCGTGACCGTGATCGAGTGCACCTGAAATTACTTTGCTCGGGAGCGCGACCGGCGCTCGGTCAGCGACACCTACGGCTGGCCTTCGTAATCCCTCTACCCACGCATTCAATCAATTCCGGCGCCGATCTCTGGCAGCCCTTCTCATCTTGCTCAGGACGGCCCGCTCCAGTCCTGTGTCAACGCGTCGCCTGGAGCAACGCACCAACGCGCAAAGTGCGCCCTTTCCAAGTATGCGCAGCGTCTCAGTTTACAGCGCCGCTGCCGCTACTGGTACACCACGAACAGCCGTCAACGGCTGCACGCCCTCGACCACTCTCCCTCGCCTTCTTGCACGCGGCCACAAGAAGTGGTAATGCAGTAGGGAATTTAATCACCACCTCTTAGCGCTGGCGGACGGGACGAGCATAGAAAAGAGCCCCCTCGCTGCTTGCACCGAGAAACAAAAGGACGATGCGCGCAGCCCCCTAAACTATTACGAAACATCCTATACCACGCTGCGAAAAATGCACAGAGTGACGAAAAAAAAAATAAATCCGCGAGAGACGTGCAAATCATCGCACGCACACCGCGCACCGACGCGTTGCGAGAGGTTGTATGCTGAAGAGGCACGTGGGAGGTTAAACTTTCGCTACAAAAATTTTGGAGGACGTGAACGTTGCGGGCATCCCACGCATTCGACGAATCGGTGTAGGCGAAGCTCCCACGAGCCAGCAAGCAAAGCGACGCATGGCGATGTGGGGCGCGCGCTCCACGTTTCAATGACGAAATGCGCCTTTCTACCACCACGGGTTCCACCCTGCAGAAAAGCACCGTGGGGCAAAGGCAATATGAAAGATGCGCAGCAAATGTCGCCAATGAATGCGCCCCGTCACCTCGATTTTCTGCGCTAACTCCTACCTCTCTCTCTCTCTGCCTTCCACTGCGCATTCTTCTTTTTATTACGCTAGTTCGCGCTGCAGCAACAATTCGCGTTGCACAGAACTTTGCAGTTTGGTTTACTGCATAAAGTACAGGAGGGACCGATAGTGTTGACCGCAGATCCACATTTGTAGGCCTGGCAGCTTGGTTTGGTGCAGTCCCGCACGCCGTAGTCAGGGTGTTCTTGAACAAGATCCGTGTTCTCGCATGGATGTTACGATAAGGGCGACAGGAGTAAGAATGAGCAATGTTTTCCCCATTTATTTCTTAATCGTTGCCCTAAACGAGACTAGAGCCAGTGAATGCTTTCTCGCGCACACGTGCTATGCCATGTGCATGGCACACGCAGCCATCAGCCCCGCCACTGTGGTCTAGTGGCTATGGTACTCGGCTGCTGGTCCGAGGTCGCGGGATCGAATCCCGGCCGCGGGCGGCTGCATTTAGATGGAGGCGAAATCTTGAGGCCCGTGTGCTGTGCGATGTCAGTGCACGCTAAAGAACCCCAGGTGGTCGACATTTCCGGAGGCCTTCACTACGGCGTCTCTCATAATGAAAGCTGGTTTTGGGACGTTAAACTCCAGAACTCAATCAATACGCAGCCATTGTTTCGCAGAGCTAGACGCAGTCGGCGCGATTGAAGTGTACGCATGTTATTTGTGACGCAAATGGTACAGTGCCGCGTGCTGTGCTGGAGGTCTGATGTTAGCTTACGCTGTAGTTAAATGCGGGCTATTAGGCAACACGGCCTTCGCCCCACTGTAGGACAGCGAACGAAAAGTTTTTCCTACGTTTAACTTCGGCGAAATTCCCTCATATTTCTCTGTATCTATCTCAACAACTTTGACGAAAAATGTGCAAAACAGAGTAAACTTTGTTGGCGGCGCTGAGTTACCGGCTCTCTCCGGCTCCACGCTTCGAGGGAGAGTTTCTTATACTCATTAATCCATACACCAACGCTTGCCGAAGGGGATTATATCTGAACTATACAAATGTTTTGAGCCGGCGGTAAGCAACTGTAAAATGAGAACACTTTCTATGAAGGCTCCTTTCAAATGCTTCGTATTAATAACGTGCTGCAATTGAGGGCTAGGATGGCGAAGAAGATAGCAAGAAAGGTAGCCTCAGATTGAGAGCTAGGGATGTGAAATTGCAATGGCAATGCAAGCAGTGAGCGGAATAACTCAAGCTATTTATCTAATGCAATGAAGTCACAGCGCTGACATAAGTCACAAGTTCAGCGAGTGGATCACGGCAGCGGTTTTGTGCTTGACATAAAGCATTTCAGCGAGCGTGAATCTGCACCCCCTTAACGTTCCCACCAAATTTTACCAAAGGGAACTCTGGAGCCGATATCCAGTAGTATAACCGTGATTGTTCAGTGAGTGATGGAATATGGATGGCCGAGCTATCAGTCTACACTTCAATATTATGACTTCCAATGTCTTGGTGACTCACAGTAGTAATCTCTTCGTTGTCCCGATTGGAAGTGCTGCTCGAAGAGTTCGCCAGGTCAGGAAACAGGCAGTCTCATTTTGCCCATTCGTGTGCACTGCGATATTTCAAAATACTTCAGATGAAGATGAGTTTACAGTAAATATATCGCTTTAAAAACGCAACGATTTGCGGTGAGGTCACATCTACACGTAGTCTTTTCTCCTTCTGCGCTTACCAGGTATTAGAGAGAAAATTATAGGATTGCACGTGCCGAAACCACAACACCATTGTGAGACACGTCATTGTTGGGAACACCGCGTTAATTTCGACCATCTGGGTCTCGTTAACTTGCACCAAAATCAAATTGCACGGGTGTTTCGCTTTTCACTCCTACGAAAAGGTTGCCGTTGTCACCGGGAATCGAACACTCTTCTCGAGATTAGCAGGGCAACGTCCTAGCCGTTGATCCACCTCAGCGGGTGATGCTTAAGCCAATTAATACGAATGAGGCGTCGTTACCAGAGTGGCAAGACTGCCTTAAGCCACAAGCAAGCACATCACACAGATACATTCACCTGCTATTACTGCTGCATAGTAGCCTAACAATTGCAACGCAAGAGTTCCCATCTAGTAATTTTAACGAAAAATTATTCTGACTTCAACTGCTGGATGTCGATTCGTGGCACAGACAGTATAGCTTTCTTAGGTGCCCCGGGAACAAGGGAATGTAGATTAAGCATTGAATGTTTGTAGCTGCGCATCATCGAGGAGCAGATATGTAGCGCAGATGACAGGTGAAACAAACGATAGAACCCTTTTTTTGTGCAACGTTGTGGCAGCAGTAGCTAATCTTGGCACAATATATGCACCATATATTTGTTGTATTACGATGAAGGTCTTTCATGCTGCAACGCCAGTAACGCCTCGCCAAAGCGAGCGTTGTATGTACTCACGCCATATATACACTGGTTAACGATAAAAAATAATGATCATACTTGCTGGGCTTATTACGTGCCAAAACAACGATATTAGGGCGAGGCACGCTGTAGTGGAGGGCTCCAGGAATTCTGATTACCTGCGATTCTCTAACGTGCACCGATAACGGGCCTTGAGCATTTTTGCCCGCATCGAAAATGTGCCCGTTGCGGCAGTGATCGAACCCGCGTCTTTCGGGTCAGGAGCCAAGCACCATAACCACTTTAACAGTGCGCCAGAGAACTGGTGAATCACAGAGCTTCGGCGGATGTTTGCTTCATGAAAAATCTTACAGTGCCCGTCAAGTGTGTCAGCAGCATGGCGCACTATTCAAGCTTGCTTGCTGTGCGCCATGCAGCAGGTGTGTCGGCACAGGCCAATGTAGCTGAATGTCTGACCATTACTCAGCCTTTCCGCCTGTGGCCTCTCTGTCTCACCGGTTATATGGCGTTTTTCACTGGCGGATCTGGAGCAGTCACCGAAATCCTGGAGGGAGCGCTCGGATTTCCCGTATCCGAATCTGCCAGCGGAATGCGAGAATGCTCCGCGAGCGAGTACACAGGAAGTCAATGAGCCCGTCATACAAACCGAACTTCCGCTCCTTTGGTTTCCGTGGCAACCAAAGACGCCTTCCCCGGGCACATTTTGACTGCAGCAGTTTCAGAGTTGTTTACGTTCGATTCACGCATTCTGTGCTCAGGCTTTATTACTCAGAGAGGGCACTAAGCGCTAAATACACGGTACGATTCTGCGTTCGGTGCCGTAAGCTCCGGCATGAAGCGTACGATGGATGGGGAGAGGAACGATGAGCACGTAGGGACGCAGGCTCGGCCGCATTTTGCACTTTGGCATACGCGCTCGTAAGAGTTCGTGTCTTCATCAACAAGTAGAGAAGAAAGAGTTTTGCACTTCCTTGCTCTATAACACTATTGAAGAAAACTCTCAATAAAGCTGTGTCTTCGCGAGCGACAAACACATCCGAACAGTCCCACGTCAATGACGACTCCGAGGGTAGGCTTAGTTAGAACGACGCCGCTGCTATCCCGTCGTCGTTCGCGACGAACCGCGAGCTCGCAATGAAGCGGTTACTTTTGTCAACACGATAAACGTTTGCACTCAGATGTCATGCGTTAACACATCCAATCGCTTTTCTTGAAACATCGGTGTGGAGCACAGTGATGGAAACGAAGCGAGCCTTATCGGTTGAACGGCCAGTGCCGCTGTTTACTTTCCGTACCGCGGCTTCGGATCCATCGAGTGTTTTGAAAACCGGTGCTGCTTTCCACTTTAAACACACTTACACTCCTTTGTAAGCTATTTCATTTGACATCCAAATCGCAGTCAATATGTTACACGTCATAACGGCAAATACAGCCTACGCCAGACCTAGTCGAGCGGCGGGGAGAACCGAACGGTGGCCAGCGGCGCGACGTCACACGTACGGCGCACGACGCTACGTATACAACACGTCGTGATCACTGTCTCCTGAGCTGGAAGAGCTTCTGCTTGTCCTGCTGTCATCGCTAAACGGGAGCTCCGCTTTCTTGTACGCTCCAGCTCCACAGCCGCAGCGAACGCAGCCATTTTGACAGGCAAGATGGAAGTGACGCGAGGACGCGGCCCGCTTCCGCCCGAATCTGTCTGAATCCGTGCCTCGGCGCTGGAGCAAGTCAGAGCGCTCTGGCGCGGTTTGAGTTGCTCCGAATATGCCAGTGAAACGCACCAACCCGCTCCCGCTCGACCATTGAAACACGGATTCGTCGCGGCGGAACAAAAAAACCTGCTCTGAATCTGCCAGTGAAAAACGCCATTAGATTCATGCATCTCGCCAGGTAGTGCTAATCCGAAAATGTAGCGACTGGCTTTCGAAAGGAAGAGAATTAATCATGTATATCTTTGACAGCTTCACAGACTCCGCTGGCCACGCATTCCTTGGAAAATTGAATTTTGAGCATGCATATTGCATTCTGTGGGACCGAAATGTTACACAGGGTATGTGTTAACATCCACGACTAGTATACGTGCAAATGCAACTTTCGGTGGTGAGTTTCGGCCCATAAATTTGCCTTTCCGACGCTAATTCTTGGCCATACGAAAGCAAAACCAAAAGAAAAATGGCAAAATGCAGTGCTGTGATGTATTTGTTTAGTAAATGCGAAGCATTTCTGGCTCTCATGATTTGTGCGGTGTATCACAAAACTATCATCATCATTAGTTCTGATCCCCAAGATTGCGCGTGCACTTGTTCTATGCAATGCGCAGTGTGCGGCGTTCACTTGCGCGCTTCTTTCTTCTTTTGCGCACATCACCTCAGCTGACTGCCAAATTGCACCTGGCGTGCGCACATGTTGCACGTGCAAGCAGAAAAAAAAATTACAGCATATCCACGGAGTGAATGATGATGAGTGGGCGAAGCTCGGGAGGTTCATCGTAGATCGTGCCGAGTTCCGGATTAATTTAGTTACGCGCACGCTACGAATCCTCATGGTTCAACTATGCACAAGTGAAATCTCCCACCGGCACTTCATTGCAAGTCAAGATCCATTGCATATATATATATATATATATATATATATATATATATATATATATATATATATATATATATATATATATATATATATATGGTTGCCGGTGAACGCTTCTCCAACGCGAGCAGTCGGTATTTCTCAATCAAGAAACTCGCTAGGAGAGGCTGCCTGCGCCAACGTTGTCTCTCGCGGGTGAGGGCGCGTTCTCCTTCTTTGCGAGCTGGTAGAGCGTTCATCTAAGAAAGAGCGTTTCCATCAACGCGCGCCTTTCGCTCTCTCTCTCTCTCTCTGTCTCTCTCTCTCTCACACAAGACAGCAGATGGAAGAGTGAGAGAGAGAGAGAGGCACGCGCCGGGAGGCACGCGCCGAGGGCGAGCGCGTGCCTCCCGGGAGATACTGCCGGTTACGCCTGACGCAGGACAAGGTTAGACTAAGAGGAGCTTCGCCCCTAAAAGACAAAGACAGTGTGCGTCGGTTTTGTCCGGTGCACAGCGTCTCGCCAAGCTATGCGTTTGTGCATAGCTTCGCGGCACGCGAGCATGCGTCCTCTCATGTCGCGAAACCATGCACAAACGCAAAGTGTAGTATAGCAAAGGGGTGGGACGGCGTCAAGCCGAGGCCAAATGTGCCGCATCTTCCACCGTCTGTGGTTCGCCGCGAACGTCTTCACGCTGAGCTCGGCGCGAAACTTGGAGAAGCGATCGCTGGGCCTCACAGTGTTTCCCGAAGCCTTAGAGCATGACGAAATGCCGGTGTGCCGGAGACAAACCTGGACCAGTCAAGTGCCCATGAACTTGGCTAGCCTTGCGCCAGTGGTGCAAGCTTCACAAATTTCATTGCTGCGAGTTCCTTCACAATTTTTATAGCTTATACACGGGCACCGAAAAATGATATTATTACTCGCATCATTCAAACGTCAACGACCGGAAAGGCAGAGCAAGAAGTAAAAATAAAATAGGGAAGACATGTGTGCTTCTCTGTGCTTTAGTTATTGTCGTCATCTAATTTAATTATTTGAAGTTGTTATGTCTATTTCTACCTATTTGTAATTTTGTTATGATGTCGACTAAGAATGACGCCCTTCGAACGGACTGCTCCTTGACGAAATTCCCATTATGAATAAGTGCCCCTATTTTGAAACCAGTGCGCGGTATAATGGTGGCAATTCGTTTTCTATGTAACACAGCTAGTAATGCGCGCGCGTACGATGACTAGAGGCTGGATTTTAAGGCATTAAAAAAGCACGTTTTAAGCGCAAAAAGTAGGCAGACGAAGCAGTGTTTTACGCCTCCAAAATCATAAATATAGGCACAATGAAGTTTTACGCAAACGCGAATAAGTTCAAACGATGACGTGCGCCACCTGTATCTGTGATAGTAAAGCAACAAAAAATGTTATCGTTTATGGTGACACAAAGGCACCCATACTAGCACACAGCCCTGAATGTCCCATAAAACTCCTGGACTAACGACGATCAACCGACTTGGTTCAACATGCCCCCTGCTGCCATTCTTATTCATTGGCCAGTGTCGCTTTATCGAGCGTCGCATATAGTAAAACAGGCGTGAAAAAGAATCCTTGAAAGCTGGGAATGCTGGGGCTGAATTCACAAAACTTCTCTTTCGTGTCTTTTGCCATTGGCCGAGGGCTTGCCTAATGATATGTCGAGCATCAGGATTGGTTCAAATTTTCCTTTACGAACATTTTTGTCGTAACTTGATTTTGTGAATACGGGCCCTGATTTCTAAAAATAGCACAATTGTATTATGCCTGGAACAACTAAATTAAGACGCAACAAAAACGGTAATAAATGCAATAGAGACGACGATTTAGTAAGAAATCAACATGTTTTTACATGACGACTGTTAGGCACAACTGTGGCAGCTTTCTCATAGGCAATGACATTATCTGCATTGTACAGTGAAGCCGCCAAAACACGGCCAAATACACATTCGCCCTGACTGAGAAGGCCAGATCTGAGAGGGGCAGAGCAGGAGCAGATAGCCGAACCGCTAAAAAATTACACCATCTCCCGCTAAAGGGGACCATGAGGCGATGCGAAGCAGCACGGGGGGTGCACACGCGTTTGCATCGGTTTGACTAGGTGTCGCGTTTGCATCGGTTTGACGCTAGCAGACGCTGCCTGCGTCAGCCTTGTCTCTCGCGGGCGAGGGCGCGTTCTCGCTCCTTGCGAGCTGGTAAACCGTTCACCGAAGAAAGAGCGTTTCCATAGTCAACGCGCGCCGTTCGGAGAGGAGGTGTGCGAAGAGGGTCATGTGGAGAGGGTTGTGGAGAGGAGGTTATGGAGAGGGTTTGCGCATGCGCAGTAAGGGTGGTCACGCCACACACCACCACCACCGGATTGAACTCCGCCATAAGGTTGCAACAACGACCGCGCCACGTTCAGTGCGCTTTGTGGGAGCAAGTGATTCAAAAAAACGTGACAGCATCCATTGTCCGCTTACTTAGACGGCCATTTTTCGTGTCACTTGAAATCTTATCTAAACAGAGTTAAGTAATTCATAAACGAGGCTCCTTGCTCAGTGTACGCGTCGCCATACTCTCAGAAGGTGAGCGCAAATATAACAATATGCACATTATTCGCATAATCAGAACGCACCGAGGCGGCGCTCTGGTTATGCAAAACGAAAAAGAAATGCAAGCGGCCTAAAGGCAAAATGGAGATGGCAAAGCATCGTACTTCCATCAGCAGGTCAGTGGATCGCGCGAACGTTCTACAAAGCAACAGCTTTAAATAAGCCTATAATAAAAAATTGAGGATGTAGGAAATCGCAAGACGATCCGTGGCCGAATTAAATAAGCGATAACATACAAAAAAGAAACTTTTCTTCGTCGGTGCTGATATCTTCCGAACCATTCAAGCTTGCAGCCTGTCTCAAGCGATGAACTATTTCTCAAGAACGTTTGCGCGGGAACGCTGCTGGTAAATTTTGATAGCGAGGAATGTGATAGTATAAGTTACAATCGGAAAAGTAAGCGTATTTGAGTACGCCATATTTTATGCGGTTCCTCGGCCGATTTAACCAAGCCCGTATCGTTTTTCGCCTACAGGTGTCGTTTGCCTCAACATCTGATGTTGCTAACATTCGCTCTCAGTACGCGCGCATTTGCTCGAATGATCGAAGTCCATGGAGGCAACAATAGAGACATTAAGATACACACTACGTCTTATCGTCTTAACTAAGCGACGCATATATGACGCTATGCCAGGGGATATTGTTCACACCGAAATGAGTTGTGACCAGTCAGTGGTTCTTGTAGATATATCGAACATTGGAGTCTTGAGAGCTTGAAGCATATCTTAAAGAGAACAGGCGGTAGTTCGTTTGGCGCACGCCTAGCATAGTGTTCGAATGGCGGACACGGGCGTCCAAGTCTCTCCTTTGTTGTGCGGGGGCCAGTCGCTTAATTGCTATGGTGCTGGCTATGTCTCTGTTTCTCTGTTTTCGCTGTAAATGTGTGACCTTTATGTCGGGTACGTCGGTATTCCGTAGCGCTAAAGTTAGACAAGCTGTTTTGGTTCCGTGAAAACTAACGGTGCTTGTCGATGGGCGCAATGTATTTGTTCGCGGCCATTTATGGGCTGAGCGTATACCGGATAGCACGCAGCCGACAATACGCATGCCACATTGGCATTAAAGGGGCGCTCCGGTGGTTTTTTCACCATGTTCTGATATCGCCGTTTTCCAATGGCACTGATAGTCCTGTAGCAAGCAGGGTGGTTCAATTTGCTAAAAAAAAAAAAAAAACTCGCCAATAATGTTTTTAATAATACGAATGAACGGTGTGTTTAAATAGAATTAAATCAAGACGGGTAGACGCTTTGTGCAGCGTATGCGATGACGTCACAGCTTCCCCGGCTTCAGGAATACGGAGCTGATGCTAGAAAAATGACAATGCGAATGACGATGTATTGAGTTATTCCAACTTTTATAAACACGTCACAGCGACGATTTGAGCGCTGCAGTGTCACCGTATTGCTTTTGAGCGCCCGCCTTCTCGGTTAGGCCACGTTGTAGGTAATGACGCCAAAAACACAGGGTGGCCCACATGAGAATCCGCTCAAAAATTTCAAAATTAATTATGAAAGAAAATAATAGCTTACAGCTTCCTGGCTTCGCGTACGATTTTGCAGTATCGAGGACAATATATATTGAAAATATCATTAATATCAGTGGGCACTATAGAAAGTCGGCGGAGTTTCCTTTTAAGTATGATAACCTGATGTCCTTATCACATGCACTGATCATCATACGTTAGTTTTGTGCGGTACCTTTACTGGTATAAAGTGAATTGCTTGAAATCAAATGCACTATCTCACTATGAGAAGCATAAGCATATGCTAAGTGAGTCAACGCTGCGATAACGTCCAGAAGTTGTTCAACTCGCAGAGCATGTATTTTCCTCCCGGTGGGACGATACCAAGTACCGTGCGTTATTGCCGTCACACTTGGAAATTCTTTATGTTCTGTTGGCCTGCTTGAAAGATTCTAAAGTGTGCTGAGCTTTCTACGTTGAAAATATTAATATAAAAGCGTCGTCGCTGTGAAGATCGTGAGCGTGCATCTTTCGTATCAGGGATTCCAATGCGGGGTCCGTATGCCGCATGGTGTCTGAAAGAACGGTGGAGCATTTACGTACTACTTCTACCGCAGTAAAGACTGTGCAAACATTGTGTTTAGTCGGCTATTTGGTATGACCTGCGTCCAGTGTTGGTACGCACATCAGCACGTCCTATGCAAATGCGGTCACTCTTCAACGTCCGAGCTTTGCCTGCCGTAGTGCTTGCATCGTGATTCACAACTTATGGTCCTGCGTCAGCAAGATAGGCTCTCGCTTGGTTTCTCGCGCTCCTCATGTGAACGTGTTCTCGTATACAATGACCTTTATATCTTAGAATTCAGTGCGGCATTTCGGGTTTTGAGCCAGGCCGGCATATCTATTTGTTATTTAGGGGTAGTGTCAACGACGATGTGCCGCTTGGATGGAACTCCCCTTTGTTGGAAATTTGCCTCGAATATTTTTAAGAGGACACAGTGACGCTGGCGTTATTTTGTGGCTGTTGGAATGCAGTATTTCAGAGTTCTTTTGATCCGCAGTAGCATTCGGTAGTGGCCTTTTTGTGGAAGCGAAGAAGCTGGTCTAAAGCCAGCAAAGGCTGAGCCACAATATCTGACAGCATTATTTCACTATTCGGGCTCAACGCAGACCATGGAAATTCTGGAGGGAAAGCCGCGGCAGCAGAGGCTGTCATCTCATCAGGGACTCCGTCTCAATTTTGGAGCGAGCGCGTGCTCCGCAAAAACTACGCCTAGTTAAATCGCGCCTAGTTAAATTATGATATGCAGCTAAACATGCGGAAACAACCACCTGGTCACCAACATCATTTGCAGAATGGAGCTCGAAAAATACATAAGGACGTAGGCAGCCACTATGAAGCCAGGGGGAACCATGGGCGCAGTGAGTGTGCCCTCCAGTTGTAGATATAGAAACTCTTATACAACATTCAAAAACTTGATCTGCACGGTTTTGTGGAATATCCCGAATGTTTTTTTTTTTCTTTGCAAGATTATGTGATGTTTTCTAAGTGGGCTGTTCGGGAAAATTCAACGTTGAGGAAACATCGGGAAATTTTTAAAAAAATGTTATCTACGCGAAAATAAAAATGTGGATTTTTCTATTATTCAAGCTGCACACTTCAAGAAAAATTTGTCGTGGCTTCGTAAATGAATTAAGCAATTCAAAAAGGCAAACCTAAAAAAAAAATATTGGCAATTTGCCTGTTCCAGTCACATCTTAAGCATAACCTAGGCGAAAATTAATTGCGCTAGTTCCGTCGTCGTCGTAATGACTATGGCATTTTTTGTTGCTTTTTATGCCTGGAAACTTCATTCTAATTGCTTTCTCAATCACAACTGTACCATCGCTGTTTTCACACCGCCAATTGCGTAGGAAACAATAACATAGGTATAAGGAAAGAGCGTCGAGTAACCGAGGAAACTACGTAAACAACGCTTCACTAAGTATTCTATTTAGCAAATCGAGAACTCAGAAAAAGAAAAAAAAAAGGAAGGTCTGCTGTTTATGTTTCACAAATAAGCTGTGCAAGCCACTCCGACACCAAGACTGTTCGGATACCCTTATCGGGAACGCTTGCTGCGAGGGCCCTTCATTCACTTCGTGGCACAAAGGCGCGAACTTTTCGGAGTGACCCGAGCGTTGTGGACGCTTTATACGTTGTGCAAGATGCAACCTCCGTCCAACTTAATGCGCCGTAGCACAACTTTGCTGTGCCACCTGTGGCTAGGTGTGGCTTTTCCAAAAGCGTGCTCGCTTCGCGTAGAAATGTCAAACATTTCCTAGTGTGATTATTGCAGCTGTGAAAAGGCGCTAGAACGTCTATTCCGCTTTCGTGCTGCCCTGGGCGATCTCTTTTTCCCCTGTTTTTTTATGTAAACTCAACCAGTGACCATTTCCAGAGAAAAACATTTTCGGACCACCGCCCTACGCAACCACGGGCTAGCAAGGCGACGCGTGCATTGCCGCAGGTTTTACACTCGACCGGGCTGAGTGGTCCCTTTTTTTCTTGACATCTTTTAATCCTTTTGCCTCGGAGTAGGGTAGCAAACGGGAAGCGCGTATGATTGACCTTTCTTCTTTGCCTGCAACGCAAGCTTCTGTGGCACAGTGCAGTGCGAAACTGACCTACCGCCCACTGCTGACCTCGACATTTTATATAGATTCTCAACAGAGCTAAACCGCAAGTCGAATACCGCGCTTCCCATGTGGCTGCTTGCCCAATCGAATCCTTTCGTTGTCTCTACCGCGCTAGGTTAATGACAAAGCTGTGTTTCTCTTCCGCGTGTGTGTTCCCACCTGCTAGTCCACAACTTTTGCAGTACAGTATTCCTACATATTCTCTATTACTTTTGTTGTTAGCTGTACCGTGGCCGATAGGGCAGGTCAGGCGTCCATTAAGAGAGCTCGTGCATCTCGCTTGAGCACAGTCATTAGCATAACGAGCCTAACGGCAGTTATAGATGTATCTATTCTTTCTTGCCTCTCACGGCACGAATCCTACTGTTTCGTTTATCGGCAGTGCTTCTTTGGCGTCGCGACTGTGTTCGAGGAAAGCTCACCGAACGTCTGCCGATCTTGCCTATACGTGTCCGAGCAGGCACTCAAGCGAGAAGTCCGACAGAAAGAGAATACAGTCGACTCAGTTGACGCTTCCGCGATACAGACCTTCCCGCGGTGTCGGTTAGCTACGGTAAGAGAAACGCGAAAGAGTGAAGACGCCTGGACGATGTAATAATGCACGACCGTGTCATGCGAGCGCGCTACACTGTGCGCACCGGAAAGATGTCTGCAGGCGCGTATAACGGGATACAGTCGTCGAGAAGAGAGATGATGAACCTAACGCCACTTCTTGAGGAGCGCAGTGGACACCGGATGGAGTGGACACGAGAACCTCGGCGCGCCGGCAACACGTCATTCCTCTTTAGAGTGCTCCGCACCTGCCATTCTTCATTACGGCTTTCCTACCGCCACTCGAGAGGGACACTCCTCTCGCAAGGCAGTGGGTTTACATTACTGCCCCTAAAGTGCAGACCTAGCTTGGAAGGCCGCTTTGGCATATACAGAATATGCTTGGGAGCCCCATTAGTCCATCACTTTGGCCTGCTTCTCTCGGGCTCCTGTCGCGGCCTTTGCATGTCTGGGCCTAAGCGCCGGCTTTTAGCTCGGACCTTCGCGAAATTTTCATTCTGCGAGATGAATCAAGGACACTTTGAAGCTGACTGTTGCACAAGTGCGCTCTTGCATTTCCTTTTGTCTATGCTCAGTGTTTCGGCTCATCTTTTAGAAGTGATCACTGTATAGTTACTGCGCTAAATTAACGTTGGCATATATGTGCGGAAACTGAAGTTCTTATGGATCCGATGAATTATAAAGGCAGAACGATCGACTCGCGACCAGACCCTGGTCGAAACGTCGCATAAAATTACTTTTTATCGTGAGTCGATTGTTCTGCCTTTATAGATAGATAGATAGATAGATAGATAGATAGATAGATAGATAGATAGATAGATAGATAGATAGATAGATAGATAGATAGATAGATAGATAGATAGATGTGTGTGTGTGTGTGAAGGAGAGATGGCGATGTACGGTTCACTCGAGTGGCGCAGCACAGAACAAGTCAACTCCACATACAAGCGTTATGTTTTTTCTTAATGCAGATGCTACGACAGTATAACCATATGAACTAAGCGGAGTCAGTTATGTGAGGAGGTTGTAGGGATTAACAATTTCTTGCCTGACCATATTTAGAAACACGAGAAATCGCGCTCAAGTTCAGACATTCATAATCGAATTCAATGGCGATATCTGAACTGAGCGCATCGGATATACTACTTACCATTTGGCGCACTGCCAAACAATTTGGCAAAGGCAATTTTCTCGCCGACTGCTTCGCATGACGTGGGATCTGCCAGCTTTTCTCGCCGTAGCCGGCATCGTGACTGTTTCACATTTCTTTAATATCTCCACGGCCACACTGTGTCGTAGACCTAATGTGTCTATGTTATTTCTTACGGCACAAATCCCGCTCTTATATAAAGCGGTGAACGTGCGCGAAGATTAAATCAAAACACACACTGTAGGGGCAGCAAAAATAACACGCTACATACCGTGCACAAGGGCGCCGCAACACGCACTTAAAGGGAATAATACCGGCTTAAGGCAATCTGCGTCATTCCTCCGATCCTTTCCTCTCTGTAACAGATTCGAAACAAGAAAATGGCGCGAATGAGCAGCACTGGTGCGCGAGGCCATAGTAGTAGGTAACACGTGCAATCGATAACGAGCGCGCGCTTTCCACCCGATATTAATCACCGCAGTACGTGAGTCCAAACGGCGGCCGATGCTCCCTCCGGCGCCACGTCGGGCGCAACGCTTGTCGCTGAGGGCAGCCCGTCTTGCGCGTTCGCCTTCGGCAGCAGTGACGGCTGGGCGGGAGAAGCGCCTCGTGGCCTCGCGTGGCTTAACCTGAAGGGTGTGCCCTCTCCTTCTGCAAAGCCTGTCGGCTGGGCCCAGCAAGAGACGGATGGACGAGCTGTTGGGACTACACGGGCGCATTTGAGCGGCCCGTCTCATTAGTGTGAAATGTGCGCTTCCGTAGCCGGCTCCGCTTAATCCCTTCATTAGTGAGCGGTTTCGCTGTTTCTTGTCTTGCTATTGGCGCGACGGCTTCATAATTGGCCCCGCGGAGGACATATTCGTGTAATTACAGCAATGCAGCTAATGAGCGGAAATCAATCAGAGAAATGGCAAGTTTCGTCCACGCTTTCGTCTCAACGTGAGCGCGCTAACATATATAGGCTACCTGACATCTGCGAGCGGGCCAATGTTTCGGACGGTTTCGACGAGCTCTTTGAGAACGTGCGGTCGATGAAACTTTCACCAGCGCTCCCAACGGAGACGCAGAATAGAGCTTTTTGGCACAGAGGACAGAATGCTCGCATCTGTTTAAGGGAGCACACAAAGTAACAACATTCCAGCGAGAGGCATGTATGTCTCTAGTGAAGCACGCGTTACTATGACGCGTTAAACTCGAGCTTCGTGCCTGCTTGGGCGAATGAAAACCAGCTGGTTCTCTATGCTACTGATGTATAAAATATATGCGAAATCAGCGAGAGAGAGAGAATGAGGTTAACCAAATACGTGTTGGTTGGCAGAGCTAGTTTCTAATCTGACTATACGCGTGCACAGCCAATGCACGTCATGGTGAATGCAACACCGGTATTTTTATAGCAACCATGTGTTTGGGCCGTTCAACCCGAAGATATCTGAGGCGAATGCGTCGTTAAGAAGTTGAGTCGATAAAAATGAGACGTTATCAGCGTATAACAATACCTTCGGCATCTGCGGTTTTTACATCGTAATTTTGATATACAAGAAGCCATTTTCAATCGATATTTGAGCAATCTTGACAATTTAAATAAACTCTGCTGAAGAAATTTGCTTCTCTGTAATGCTACTGTATGGTAAATGATAATGTACGTACGTTCGTGACTTCGCACCACGCTCAAAGTTTGTGGTCGATCTCATGTCGTGCATGCACCGCTTAAGTGAAATGCCTGTAGCACCACTTGCACGGCAACCCTAGCGCACTTAACACTTTTCACTCAGAATATTTCGCAATATTTGACATGCTGCACGGTACAGAATACTTACACACCTCTCTCCTGACTTATGTCTTTTAACAGTGACGCTGTTAAAGCTGGACGAGAAACGGTCATCGTTGCAGAATATTCCGCGTCGTTGCCTAGCAACAATCAAGCCACAGCTTTGTTGTTGCTTTTCATGTATACGATATGTATATACCTTCCATGTATACCATTGTACAGCAAGATCCCGGCCGCGGTGGCTGCATTTCGATGGAGGCGAAATGTTGAGGCCCGTGTGCTGTGCGATGTCAGTGCACGTTAAAGAACCCCAGGTTGTTGAAATTTCTGGAGACCTCCACTACGGCGTCTCTCATAATCAGAGCTGGTTTTGGGACGTTAAGCCCCACAATATCATCAATTGTACAGCAAGGAGGGGAGAAAGGGAAGGAAGGCTGAGGAGGAAGAGGGTGAGAAGGCGAGCAGAGTGTGTTTAGTGTAATATAGCAAGGGGGTGCGAAATGAAAGCGAGGGTGGAAAGGAGTGATGAGCGAAAACGTGATTCTTAAAAGAAGAAACAGAAGGAGGTGGGATGCGGAGTGCACGATTACTGCCTCTCAGGGAGGACACCTCAACCGATCAACTCACAGGGGAGGGGCAGTAAACGGAGAGAGACGAGGAAGGAGGGATCGGCAGAGCACAAAACTACACCATGTCAGACCGAGGAACTACCAACAGCCCGGCGAGCGGGGTTAAAGACGCCCGTTCATGCC
The DNA here is from genome assembly GCA_013339685.2 of Hyalomma asiaticum. NCBI lineage: Eukaryota > Metazoa > Arthropoda > Arachnida > Ixodida > Ixodidae > Hyalomma > Hyalomma asiaticum. The sequence goes on from CM023481.1 coordinate 166,293,291, forward strand.
GGTTTCCTTGATGAAGGTGAGTAGAGCGGCAAGTGCGGTGCGGCCACGCTCGTTGCAGCCATCAGGGTGTGTGCTCCGTTTTAGAACATAGTAGACCGTGCTTTCTGTTGCGGAGGTGAGCAAGAGCGAAATAAGGTGAGGAGAGGGTAGACCATAACATACCAATGCATATTATGGTGTAGCAAGGAGGTGCGGAGGAGAAGTGAGGGTGAGCAGGAGGGTAAGGCCATCATTTCCGCAGTATAGTATAACAGGGGGGGTGGGAAAGGGAAGAGGGAGTTGAAGGTGAGAAGCGATCTGACACTGAGGAAGAGGTAAATGAGGATGGTATAGCATAAAACGTAGCATACCTGTGTATAGTATAGAGGCTGGAAACTGAAGTGAAGGTGAGGATGAGGGAAGCAGGAAGGGAAGACCGCCAGTTCAGCTGTGACTTAGCCTTGCGTCCCTGGTGCAGGCTTCCCGCAGTTATTTTCTTTTTTTCTTGTGTCTCGTAATATTATTATTTTTTTATTATTTTATTTACAAATACTGCATCTTGCACAGCAAGATATTGCAGGAGTGAGTACAACACAAGATAAAATACAATACATTAAGTCACACTAAATCACATTAAGTCGCATTAAATATAACACAAATAAAGTATACACATTGAGTATACACACTGAAGTATACACACTGAATGGGCAGAACATCAGGAAAGTATACACAGCTGATCAGTGAAAAAAGTTTGGCAATTGTTCAACGAATTCATCGTTTGACAGCTCGCGCAGGGAGCCCGGGAGACCATTCCAAGTATCAATAGTGTGAGGAAAAAAAGAAAACTTGAAGCAATCAATGGATGACTTCAAAGGAGCTATGTTAAGGTGGTGACTTCTCCTTGTGATTCGAGAAGAAGGGTTAGTGAAGGTAATGGGTGCATCAATAAATGTTTCCCCATGAGCGATCTTATGCAACAGGACAAGACGGTCACAAGTGCATTATTCGTGCGGGTTGCCAGGGATACTCAGCCGCCATCTATATTTCCATCTGGTGACGTCCCAACTCTTATGGTTGTTTCAGCGCGGCTCTGATGTAGTAGAAATCGGTGTGTAAATGCAGAATATACACGCGGTAGAGATTGACGCCTTTATAAATAATTCGAGTCTTTAATACACTAAAACTACGACGTGATCATTACACGGGCTGTGGAAGAGGAACTCGAATCGCTCTTGACCACTTGGGGTTTATTAACGCGCACCTAAATCTAAGTACGCGGGTGTTCCTGCATCTCGACCCGATGAGAATGAAGCTGTCGTGCCCAGGAATTCATCCTTCGTCCTCCGGCTTGGCAAAGCAACACGTTAGCCGCTAAGCTGCCACGGAGGTTGCTGACGCCGTATATGCCTCTCATTACGGCGCCCGGTATGTAATTTTGATACTGCTTCTAGTTCCGCCGTGGATTGCGCATTTTTTAGAAGCTTGCGACATACTAATTATACATGGGAAGCGTGTTGGTGATATGCTAGAACTTGTGCAGATTGATCTGGCACTAATTACACCCTCCAGCATCGCTGTTAAGTGCGCCCTAGATTCACTAACCCTCGAGGCATTGTTAAGACGACGCTCCAAAGGCAATCACCAGCAGCATCCAGGGATTCGGTAATGCGCTGCGCGCGATCGCAATACGCTTGTCATCGGAAAGCTGTCAACACCATGCATACATAAACGTTATGAAGCAGTTGAAATGTTTTTCTAGTGGAACTTGGGTTCGCTAGCGCAATAACGCGCAGCTTATCGAACATTTTTAAACGTGAGGCGAGAGCGCGCAACGACTGCGTTCTCGCCGTTCGCTATTGCTGTATTTTGCATTAGACTGGAATACTTCGCATCGCGGCTATTACCGAGAAGAGGTACTTTCTGGACTTCGTGCATTCAATTCATTCTGCCATATGGCACTAGTGAAAACTAATAACTAAAATATACCGGGTGAAGAGCACGAATCAAGCACGTTACTTATAACGCTCTCTGTGTGGCATTGCAATTAGATTTCGTAATGGATAATGGATTGCAATGCGGGGCTTGCGTGCATCGTCATAGTTGAATACCAAGTAAAAATAAAGTAACGCAAAATAAGAGATGTCGGTTCACCATCCTAGCCCTGCGAAAGAGGTCGTCCAGCGAAGCAGTTGAAAACCACCACTACAACTTTTAAGGGGTGGTATTCGTCATAGACAGGCCATGAGGCGGGAAATTTGGCGTCAACATACAATGGTACCGAGATGCGTGCGACAAAGTGGTGCGGACACGTTTCACATGATGGCGCGCCGAAGGTACCGAAATGGCATATCATCATGCAAAACTTCGCTCCATGATGACATCATCTTCACGTGACTATGTCGTCTGAAGGTGTTATGACGTCAGACACCCCGACCCCCCCCCCCTTATCACCCCTACCCCCATTGTGACGCTATCGTCATCAGATAATTGTGTCACATGATGACGTCATATGATGCCTCTTGCAAAAGCACCACACTGGACCCGTTACGCTTGCTTTCATGCAGTCTTCTGGGTCGGCCCTGAGTTCTGTATGAGCACGCCACGAAAAATCCATACTAACTGGAGGCTATAGCCGCTTCGTAGCAATAAAACAATTTAAATGACTAAAGCTGCAAGGGGTACCTTCACGCCGGTGCGCGCTTTTGCGAAAAAAAAGGAGCTATAGTAGCGGTTCCGTTTTTGTTTTAGTTTCCCCGGCAGACAAGTTCGTTCCATTGTGGCAAAGGACACATCACACAAACTTCTATGGCGTTCCGCATAATGCCACTTCAGGTGAACGAAATTACAAATAGGCGGCGCGCACATTTCGCGGCGAGCGCCTGCCGAAGATGACCAATAAGCAGTGCTGCTTGCAGTGCTCTCTCTCTCTCTTTTACCTCCGCCTCCACTCGCCATCAAACCTAAAACACTGAGCTGACGGGAGACATTCTCTACGGGACTTCTTCGAGTTATGCGATCTTTATTGGCACCATTTAAATTAAAAATAAGGAAAAAGTGTTTTCTTTCCTTTAAAATTTCTAGTCCGTCCGCCCATTACATTACGCCGATGACAGCAGCTGTCGTCATCGTCTTTGTTGTGTCGTCGTAGTGCCACGTCATCTCTTTGACCGTCGTCAGAGTGCGAGGCAATTACATGCGTGGTAATGCTGCGGAAAGTCCTAGCACGGCCGAAATGCCCTATATCTGCAGCGTATTCGACTCATGCAGTGATGCTAGTGTGTGTGTCTTTCTACACTAACCCATTAAGAAAGGCGTGCAAAAAGGCGACAGTAAACATCCACTAATGACTGTTCCCCGCTCACAAACGCGTTAGGATGTCTGGTAGCGCCATAAATTAAACCTTTCTTATATGCATGTTTCATATGTCTTTCTCTGACGATTCTTTCAATTATTAAGAATATCATATTTTTGATAAAGCGTAAGAGTTTGCAAACTGCTATTTTTATGCATGGTGGGCATTAATGTTGGCTTCATAATTGCCAATGTGAAACGAACTAGTGAGACCTCGCGTAAATATTTAGTTAGTTGTATTTTAAAGTGCTCACTGAATTTGCAGCCCTGAAAGTAGTCAGAACTAAACCATGAACCAAGCTGGGGTCGACTGTATTTCGCATGCAGTTAAATAGTTGAAAGCGGAAACATCGTTTAGCGCTGCGTTCAGAAACGACTGAACGGAGAATGACGGGTTCCACCTATCTACCGTGCGGCGTTTTCACAATGGCAAAACACCTTGGCCTGTAATGGACACTAAACTTAATCTTTGTTCGTTCGAAGACACATTACAAGCATGCGCATTACATGGACCATACGGAGAATAGCGGTAACAGCAAATCTCGTGCCGCCTTAAATTTCAAAACAAAGAAAAAAAAAATGAGCCAGGCCAGCGCGGAATCGCGGGACAGTGACAGCGTAAGCTGGAGGAGCGACCTTCTTAGAGGCCATTGTAAACGCTTGGGGATCTGGCCAAGCTATTGGGCAATCAGGTATATCGAAGGGCCAAGTCAATTAGCTGTCGGGGCTGCGCACGTCGCCTGTCGCGTGACGCATGTCACGATACGACAAAACTGCTTCACGAGGCAGCGCTTTGTAATAATGATGACGGAAAACTTGAAGGAGATCGTTACATGATGATGATGCTGATGATGGCTCTGTAATGGGTGCAGAGTTACAAAGCATGCACCCATGTGTTCTTTCAAATGATTCCTCGCACTCGCTATGCAATTCACTTTCCGCGACGGGTAGTGGAGTAGTTCTATTTTGCCACGTAACATTACATTCGTTAATGCGATTCCGCGGCAGGCTTTGTACATGTTTAGGTCTTTTAGCGATGATTTTACAAGCATAGTACAGGTTAAACGCATTTACTGGAAATATTTTCATGCAATAAAGAAAAATCAAACAGGCGTAGATCAGTCGTAGAATGCTCGACTACCACGCAGAGGGATGCGGGTTCGAATCCTCCCCAGTCCCGCTAATTATTTTCTAAAATTAGCGCGATACTGGTTACGGACGCCGGCGGGGGTGGCAGCGGCGGACAACTGCGGTGCCAAAATCGGCCTTTTTTGTGGTCTCATAACAGCTTACGCTGTAAAAGGTTACCTCTCACCCTATCGCATAAGTTCGCATAGAGTATCACAGGCCTCTTCTAATTTAGGCAGCTGTCCCTTGCTGAGACATAACATTTTTTTGCCTGTTTGTTTCAATTGTCACTGTAGCTCCGTCCATCACTGTCTTCGTGTGGGTCCATGCGTGAGTAATGATCCATAGCAAGGGAAACTTGACTCGAAGTCGAAGGCAAAGGGTTCCACAAGGAGAAGTGGCTTATATGGAAGCAGAATGTTCAGTTTTAGTTCGATCCACCTGATCACGCACTACACAAAAGTTTTTGCCGCTTATGCGATAGCTGGCGTGGACAACCCGAAACCAAAGCATAGATGGGGTGTATAGGTTCTGCGCCTCGGCGGCTTGTGTTTCAAGGCGCACTAACTACCGGGTATTATATTCCACGGCACACGTGGTGTGTTCTCCATTGCCGGCAGGGTGCGCCGTGTCCAAAGAAACGTTCCGGGCGTCTGCGTTCCTCGCGTCCCGTTCGAGATATACGGGGCACCGACTCTTCGCCACCGTCTGAGCTGGAAAGATGAGCTTGCTGTCTGCGCCGCCTCCGCGCTTGGCATTCTGCTGTTTACACATCAGCCGAAGCGGCTCTGCTAACTCGAGAGCTCTCACCTTATTGGAGTCGCGTTTCAGCCTTTCGAGGAAGGGAAAAGGAAGACTCGGCCGGGACCCCTTGGTTGCTTTTCACCGCTCCTATACTTATGTGTGCTTTTCTACCCTACGCTTCTTTCTTATGGGAACCATTCCGTCAACTACTTTGGCTGCGGCTCGCGTAGGTGCTGCGCGTGAGCATTTTACCGCGCTACGGTATCCCGCGAGATTTGCCCGCTTTTTCCATCAGCGGGGGATGCGATGCGTGAGCGTGGCGCTCCTTCTCTTTCAATTGATTTTCGTCCCGTTTGTTTCTCTTTTTGGCCTGCATTTCTCGCTGGTCTTACAAAGTTTCGCCTTCATTTCTATATACATACGTGAGTCTTGGAACCGTCTTAAACCTTCAACGAATTTCTCCACACGCGCTGCAATGGAGAAAGAGAGAACTCGGTTATATATCTTCAGAAACTATTGTTCCGGGCGCTTTGTGGTCTTTTGCATAAGACGCCCACAAGTTAAGTCACGAGACAGTGCCTCAAAACTGCAGCAGAAGTGTATGCCCTGGTTTCAATGGGCTGATGACTTCGCACGAACATATCTATCGATGAATAAAATATACCCGAGGCTGCGTACCGCGCGTATTACCCCGCAGGTACTTCCATGGTAATTCAAAGGTCTGCAGAACTTGGGCTCCAAGGAAAATGCGAATTTCCACTCCTTTAATGCGTGGCCCTTGAACTTCAGTTTGTAATTACGAAGGTTGCAAGAACTGCTGCAAGCTGAATATTTTTGTTCAAGGGGGCCTATACTGTAAAACGGAATACGGAATACTATTTCGTCTTGGTCCTCCCTAATTGGTCAGTTCTGCTTGTTAAGGCAGGACTGACCATTCAGATAATCGAGGTCGGTCAGGGAGTAATGAATTCTGCCTTGACCAGCAGAACTGACCAAACACGGAGGACTAAGACTGAATATTATTCCGTATTCCCTTTTACGGTATATGCAACAAGGAGGAAGAAAACGAATCGACTACGTTCGCCTGTGTTATTCGTCGCGCTGTGCTTTTTCTGTTGTTCTAAGGCGTCATCTACTACGTTGACTAGGGCGTCTTTCATGATAAAGGGAGAAGGTTTTCCTTCAAGGCTACCTCAAGGCTACCTCAATTCGGCCGTCCGCCAGCTACGTCACTCCAGATGGACGACATCACCGGTGGGAGCCCACCGCCCCCAAAGTCTACGGATAGCTTCATCGAAGAGGCCATAAAAACAGATGATGGATTCACCATCTTCAGAGGTCGTCGCTTGAAAAGAGAACTAAGCTGGGCTTCACCGCGGAGTGAATCGGCGACGACTATGGACGGCCAGTCCTTAATGATGTGCTGTGTCGTTGCATCAGCAAGTGAAAACCTGCACTCTGAATATAGTTTTTTTACTGAATTCTTCGGCCGCATGGCACCTGGCCAGGCAAATGAAGTTTGTATCAACGCTGACAAGAATATACTTACGGTTGATGAGAAAAATGTAACCATTTAAGAGAATTCGAAGGGACTTCAGCCACTTGTCAGTACACCAGTGCATTCTTTTAAAATATGTGGAAAAGATATGTCTACTGGTGTTTTGTATGATATGGACTCTCACATCACGGATGAAAGCCTCATCAAACTTGTGCATTAACTGTTCGCATATTGAACGTTCATCGCCTCGGACAGTCCCGTTGCATCAAGCTAATCTTTGACTCAGCTTCTCTGCCATCGTTTGTAAAAGTGGGTTGGGTCATGTAAGACATCCTGTGCGGCCATACGCACCGAAGCCTCTGCAGTTTCACTGATGGCAACAAATAGCTCATGTGAGCGCGTTGTGTAAAAACGCCATAGCATGTCAATGATGTGGTGGGAGCCACCAAATGGAAGACTGTCAAAAGTATGCACCAGAGTGTCCCAAACGTACTGGATCGCATGACGTGGCATACAAGCCGTGTCTGAAAATCGTAAATGAAACATGGGTACTGAGAAAGCTGGCTAGAGATAATTCTTACCGCAGAGACGCAGCTTCATCCGTGCGCCGTTGGCGCCGCCTCTCGCAGCGAAAGCACAAGCGTGCAAGCAGTACAACCAGGTCACATGAACAGGAGGCTCCACAAGTCACCAAGTCACCCACGTGTCTTCACATCAGTTGACAAGATCAGGAAACGTATGGAAGCACGGAGCGATACCTGCCGGTATGTCAAATCCCGCTGTTACAGACCCCGTGCGCAATGCTGCCGAGGTTGGTTGCCTGGCCTTCTTTGCCATCCATGCGTTCTGACAAGGATCATACGGAAGAGGGTTTTATGAAGCGTGCTACTGACAAGCTTGGTGGAGTCGAGGTCCAGAGCATTCTTCGACAACTGATCACGATGTAGGATGTGCTTTCTAATTTACGCACGCCCTCAGCGTTGGCGGCATTGCAAATTATGAATACCTTAGAGCCACTTCTAGCGGATCTACTGCAGCGATTCAGTGTCGCGCTACCAGCGAGAAGTTGTTCCGAAAAGTGCATGCGTCGATCTGTTGTTGTTCAGTGGAACGCGTGTGGTCTACGTGGACCCCTTTCAGACTTTCGACAATGCATATTCAAGTGCTAGTTTCCCTTTGCCGTTGTTTGCGAGCCCAATATACCATCTCGCTCCCGACCGTCAGGCTATTTACATTTGGTCACAGAAAGACATCTTCAGAAGCAAAGTTGTTTTGTGCATACGTCGCGACATAGTTTAGGCGCGCCATGTGATTCCGGAACATGCTTATAATGAATACAGCTATGTGATGGTAAGACATCAGGAGCTGTGTTTTCGATTATTTGAGGCTACATGCCACCGTAAGAGAGATTTGAATGCATGCACCTGAGTTCTGTCGTACAAAACTGTCCTGCACCATATATAACCGTCGTAACGCCCATCACTCATTATGGTGCAGCTTTACGGTGAATAGACGGGGACAACCATTAATTACGGTTCTCCTACACTTCTTCGAGAACCGACATACAGCAGCTCATTGGACCTTGCATTTGTGTTCAACATCCTGCAGCCTGGCGCACAGATCTGGAGACTCATGGTAGCGACCACATTCCTACTTATATACAACTAAAATGGTTTCATCAAGCTCCTCGCCCTCGTAATCGCTGCGAAATTATCAGATAGCGGTGGCGAGCTCTTGTTCAAATCAATCTTCGCCGTCTGACCTAGAAAGCATTGTTACCACAGCTCTTCATGACATGACAAAAATCATAAGCGTATTGGCACACAGAGCATCCGTCGACAGTGAATACGAAAAACTGCGTGCTGCACGTCGCCGCGCCGAGAGGATATACCGAAGACCGAAATCCTCCTCAGGACTGCGATGTCGCCGAGCTCAACGACATGTCCGTCGGCGCGTCGACAAAATGGGCATTAAGCGCCGGAAAAGATTTTGTAATTTCCTTGATCCTCGAAAGCCACTTTCTAAAATACGGTAGGTAATGCGCAGCTTACGTTTTTCTCCCCAAGAAAAGCGCCCATTCTGGGCTCTGGCAGTTGTACAGTGTGGAAGCGACGTTGAGGTTGCAGTGGACTGCTGCAAAATGATTGTGGCTGTAGCTCTTGGCCCACTTTCAGTCATCGACCATCAAGCCCTACCAACGTCACATGACCGTCTCGACTTCAAGTTCACTATGCAAGAACTGGACGTTGCCCTGGCTTCTTGCCGAAGATCATCGTCGCTTGGACCAGACGGCATCACATGTATACGCTGCGCTGCGTTTTCTCGGGGAAGAGTCATACACTGTGCTCCTCTTCCTCCTCAATATCTCGTGGAACTCAGGCAGTGTGCCGGTGAAATAGAAAACTAGTCGTATTGTGGCACTTTTAAAGCCTGGCAAAACACCCCATGACATTTCATTCCACAGAACCATTGCCCTGGCAAGCTGCATGGGCAAGAATATGGAGAGGATGGTACTTATGCGACTGGAGTGGTTTCTCGAGAAGTTCAACCTTTATCCAGACACGATAACGGGTTTTCGCGAAGGAAGATCCTCCATTGACAGCGGGATACACTTAGTGTCGACTGTAGAGCAGGATAAAAAGCATCCATGCCTGTTAGTAGCAGTCTTTTTGGATGTTAAAAGTGCGTGTGACAATCTGTTGCATGACGCTATGCTCGACGCACTCTAGGAGCTAGGAATTGGAGGCAGGATGTTTCACTGGTTGATGAACTATACCTAGGCCGGACCATATTTATGACGACGACGGATTGGGAGACTATTCATCATCAAGTTAGCCGTGTGTGCCTCAAGGAAGTACTCAGTCCGAGGCTGTTCAACATAGCAATTATTGGACTCGCCGATATAGTGCCAGAGACTGCTAGAATGAGCCTATACCCTGACGATATCTTCATATGGGTTTCTGGTGTTTCGCGGCCACAACCTCGTGCAAGATTGCAACGTGCAGTGTCAGTCACCTCGAAATACTTGCACCATCCAGGTCTATAGTTTGCGCGGCGCTTGCGTTTGCACGTAAAACAATGCACCGCTGCCAGAATGTCATAACGGCAAAGTCATTCCGTACGTAATGCATCACAGATTCCTGGTAGTGATGGTAGACCGCAACTTGCCCTGGGCTAAGCACGTGTCTATGCTAAAGTCTGATTTAAGGAGCTTTACATGCAACTTAGATATGCAGCAGGCACAAAGTGGGGCCCGTACAGCTGAGCAGTCATTGCTACAGCTGTGTGAAGCACTTTTAGTAGGCTGCCTAAATGCATTGCGATTAATGACGTGAATTCGCCTTTCGTGCGTACACTGTAGAGCCTAGAAGCCCAATCACTCCACACATGTCTTGATGTTCCACGCTGCACTTCGACAAAAGGCGTAATTGCCGAAGCAGCATGCTTCCTATAGAGGGACGTTTATCTGTCATGCGAACGAATCTTTGAGGTTATATCTTCGACTACTGACACAAGTGTAACGCCGCCCTCTGTACCTTCTATCGGCAATTCGCATTCTGCGCCCAGAAAGCACTTTCTTGGAAGCAATTTCACGCCATGAGAGCGTCACTCCATCAGGTTTTACTACTGCAAAAGCAGCGGGCGTGCGAGCGTGGATATTGTCAAAAGCCGAAGGGAACCTGCCCATTCCTGGAGTCAGGAAAAAAAATCACGTATGCACTTATGTGGACTTAGGCAAATTACTTTATTCCATATATAAGATGAATACGCTGCTTCCATGCATATATTGACCGATGGGACGGTGAAAGCAAATACTTCAACTACGGCCTTCGTAGTACCAAATTTGAAGATAAGTAAGCGCTTCCATCTCGAACACCAACTACGTCAACGGCGACAGAGATAGTAGCCATTCGGGAGGCAATAAGGTGCAGACTGATGGGGCCGCCTCAGACTTTGGCTATATTTTGCGCTTAAAAGGTTGGCATTTGATCTGTCCTTAGACAAGGACCTTACTACGTCCTTACTCAAGAAGTGATAGAATCACACGACACCGCCGTCAGAGCTCGCCATCGAATTAGTTTTCAGTGGGTTCCGGCACACTGCGGCTTACATGGTAATGAGCTCGCCGACATGGAGGCAAAGATGGCCAACACTAACGCCCTACACCAGTTCCCATACCATTTTCGCGACCGGACGATAATACCCAAGCGTACAGACGTCTGCGCGAAATAGCCGCAGCAGATTGGCCTTCGCCATGTCATCGTCATCGCTGCTGCCTTCACGAACTTGACTCAAGAGTGGAAATACGACTACCAACCGCCACAGGCAGATGCAATGCAAGTTTGCTCCAGAGACTGCGATTAAGTGTTGCATTCACGCAGCGCTATCTTCATCTTATCGGCCGTAAGTCTGAACTGCGAGTAATGTGACACTCCTGAGGCGACAGAGCACCTCTTGTGAATCTTCCCGCGATTTCATTGAGAGAATCGCTGAAAGTCATTTTGTCGAAGTTTGTTTCTGAACCATTGACTGACAAGATTCTATTGGGACCTTCTCCCGAATCCCGTCGCCGGCCTGATAGCCTCAAGGCCCTCGACAAATATTTGCGTGACAGCGGCCTGGACAAACGTCTTTGAAGAGCCGCTCAAATGCTTAACTCCCCTATTTCCCTTCCCCTAACACCGAGTAGCAGGTTAGAACAATGATTCAGGCCGACCTCTCAGTTTTTGTTTCATAATAAATTTCTCTCTCTCTTTCTCTCTCTTTTAGTTCAAGACTATGTTCTCAGCCTAAGCAAAAATCCAGGTTTTCTGCGTCTTTTAATCCCTTAATCCCTGTCCCCCAGAATAGGGTAGCAAACCGGACACACTCCTCGATGACCTCCTTACGCTTCCTTCCTCCTCTTTCCGCTTATCAGCCCTCTTGTGCCTGATAGTACAGTGATTGAACTGTATCTTGGTGTCCCTTGTGGCCTTCTTTATAAAAGCGCCATACGAACATTTATTTTTGTCGAGGTTTTTTAGGGATATCTGGGGCGATCCAGCAGACGCGATGATTCGAGTGTGCAGGACGTTACCTCGGTGTTACGCATTGTGGAGTTGTAGGTGCTGCTCGCACTTGCGGCAAGTTATTTCAACTTATTAGCTTCGCACTCTAAATCAAAATGCATGTATCTTTTTTTTACGCTTTCCATGGTTGCAATGTGTATGTTGCACGCCGACATTGCTGCGACAGGATAATTCGGTCTAGGCGCTATTGGGGTTCCTGTACACTCAAGTGGCATAATTTAAGAAGTACGGTGTTCGCGGACATTTCCCTACGCCTCAACTTTCCTTTTTTTTTCTTTTCTTTTTTTTTTTGTCCACGTTCATTGCTTTCTCCACGCGCAATTTAATGTTTATTCCGGCGCAAACTTACTGCAATATGTGCCTTTAGCCGCGTGAAATAGGGTTACCATCCCTATGCGCAACGCATTTTCAATAAATGTTCACTAAACTTGAGTTAAGGTGGCGGAAACGGGGGAGTAGAGCTGCAGCTGTGAATTTCCTCATTGTCTAGGCAATTTTGTAGCCTTTCAGCCAGATGTATAATCTCCGTGACCTACCCCCAGCGACAGATGTGATTTAAAACGCTACTCTATTATGTAGGGGCGAGCACAGAAAGCGCCAAGAGCTGGTAAGGGAGGGGGGACCCTGTGCGTGTCGTGCCGTACTACATTGAAGACAACAGGTGCCGTGCGATGGCTCCGAGCTGGACACACGGGCCACGAGGGCAAGTGTCGCGCCTTCCGTAACCGCTGTCGAACAGGCGCGGGCATTCGCAGTACGCGAGGCAAGGGGAGAGAGAGAGACGGCCCGTAGCCCTCTCCATTTTGCTTTTGTTGCCGTTCTCTCTCCTCTGTGGTCGAGCCGCCTTGTTCACTTTCATTTTGCGTGATGAGCCGAATCTCGCACGTTCGTGTTTCCGGGTCTTTTCGGGCGCCAATCGATGTTGGCGGTGGCGGGTGTAACGCCGGGTGCCGGCGGATGGCTTCTCATCGAGCGCACACCACGGCGTGTCTGTAACTGTCCCACCGAATGCGTGTAGAGGGAGAGGCCTTCATTTTCCTGCCTAGAAAGCAGCCGCGTCGAATATGAAGCATCGATTCTTCCCGCCTTCCCTTCTGATGACAAGCACACCGCGCGCGTGCTGCTATTATCGAATCTCGGGCCCTTTCATTTACTGTTCTCCCGTCCGAGGAGCGCCTGCCGCTGGAGCAGCCGAGCTGCGCCGCCGCACAGGCGAGACTCTTTCTTGGTGGTCGTCTCGTGGCCTGTTCCTATCTTGGGAGTGTGTCTATCTCTTCGTTCTTTTTCCTCTCTCCACCTAACCTCAGGCTTCTGCTTATTTTGCGTCAACATCTCTGTTTCTGTCTTTTTTTTTCTTCTCATTCTCCTCCTCTTATATTTTCCCTTTCATTTTATTTCATTACCAAGTCGGGGGTCTTTTTATTTGACGCCGTTTTTGTTCTCCCGCTTATGCCGTTGTGCGCAGCATTAGTCGCTTTCTCTCTTGTTCGTCGCGCTCCCATCCCAAAAGAGGAGGCCAGAAAACGAAGGAACGCCCTCATCAGGCTGAGCGATTTCCGCTGTTTCTAATTAGCGCCGTACACTTGCGGTAAACAGCGCGTCAGGAGCACGCACGCACCCGCCATCGCCTTTCTGCCCGGTGGAGCGCGAGTCGCAGGCGCGTGCGATCGGCTCAGACTCGAGCCTTAGACGACGCGCGCTCGTATGCACGCGCCTTCTTCTTCTCCTTTGCCTCAAATACCACAGCCGTGTATACGCCCAGCGGCAGGGATTGTCGGCGGCGCCTGTTGTTGTCGTTGCCTTGGCGTGCGCTCGCCTGCCTCCTCTCAAAACCACCCCGTTCTGCCTGCCCCATTTGGCTGCGCTTTCGCGGCTTCTCTATCACTGTTGTGCATTCACTTTCCCTGCCCTTGCGATCAAGGCTCGGGTTATTTTTCCTGTTATTGTTCTTCTTGTCTTACACTGCGTATCTTTTATTGGCACCTAATTGGCAAAGCGCGGCTAATGAACGTGGAGAAATATGGGCAACATTGAACACTGCTGACTCAGAAAAGCAACCCCGCGACTGCCTTCCGTCGTGATTTGCTTCCGGAACAAGCAAACGTTTTTCGTCGTGGTTACAAAAGTGTGCGCTGCCGATAGAGTCACGTAAAGCGGTCCTTACATTCATTACATACTGCCGAGTTGCTCGCTTATACGTTAAAAGAGATTACGGCCGATAATCTCGCGTAATGGTGTGTGAGCACGGTGTACGTAACTTGCGCTACGGACTTCAAAAATATGCAGAGGTGCTTCCGTTGTCAAAGTTCTTTTTGTCGCTTTACGCTTGTGTGGGCCACGCCCATTTCACGGTTGCTTCCAACGCGGCACATGCTGCGCACCGGAGATGCGCTTGGTCCATTGGAGCTGTTCAAAAGGAGCAGCACTCGCGCTTGTTGTTGGTGGTGGCTTGGGTAGAAAAGACGCTTCTTTCTGCAGCCCATAAGGGAGCACGGCTAAGCGTCTGAGGGATGGGGAAAGGGGACAAAAAGATGGTGATCGCGCTTGCCGGGGCGTCGGCGGCGGTCTGGCAAGATCGTATCAACAAGCGTGGTCGTTCGGTGTGCTCCCGGCGCGGTGTAGGCTATGGACAAGTGTCGCTCCCCTGAGGGATTTCCGAGTTACTTAACCCCTTGCGCATTTCAACGTTCCTGTTAATAAATGTACCTTGTTTGAGTTCCGTTGGCGAGTCCACATTGCTTTTTTGGGGCAAACGGTCCGAGCCTCCACAAGCTGTTGGACTGAATGTGACAAGAAACTCCGTGGTAGAGCATAATTTTGCTAGATCCCAGGAAACAAGCAGAGGTACAAAGCTCGAGTTTATTTGTTATACAAAGGCCTTTTATAGAGAGAAGCCGATAACAAAAAATATATCCAGGCTGTATAGCTAGGGCGTAGCCAGGGGGAGTGTTTCGGTGTGAAAACACCTCCCGAAATTTTCCTGCGTCAGTAGGCTCGAGCGACTTCTGTGATCTTGATTCTTATTACAGTGCCACCAGCAGCTGTGTTCCTCCAGTGTCCGATGCATGTTAGAAACAAAAACCGCCTGATAACGTACTCCACGAAAGCCTTATGCAAACTTTTGTCCACACCCCCCCCCCCCCCCCGCCCCTTTCCTCACTGCAGTAAAATTGTAAAACTTATTGGTAATACTATAGCGCCCATGTCGCAATCTGAAGATGCGAAAAAGTTCCATATAGACAGGATAAGACACGTGTTAGATGCGTGCTGGCGACAGAGATATCCAATTTAAATAGCTTGTGCAAGGCATGAAATATAGCGAGAACTTCGCGATGTCGCTGTTAATGCTTACCACAGGCGTTTTCACATATTCCTAATACAAACATGTGACCTTTGTATCGAGAAAAATCAGGTCATATCACATCATCGCGCATCAGTCGACACGCGCAGCCGCGGTAGGAAGCTGTGGTATAAGGCATGAAATGAGCTTCTTTGTCAGCACCAAATGCAAATAACATTAAACGGAAAGTGTTTTATGCCGGGGTCCACCAAGAAATCACTGACGTACTTAGATAATGGAGTGAATGTCTAAAAAGTCAAGGCGCATGTACAATGAAAAAGTACCACTTACTCGGACTCGAACGCACGTCACCCGGGATGCGATGATAGAAGCAGGAAGCTCTACCTGTACACCACCGAGACATTCGGGGTATACGGAACAGACGGGCCTTATATACCTTCACTGCGCCGCTTTACAATTTGCATCTAACTGATGCCCGGTTAAAGCAAAGGTATTTAACGGGCAAAATTACTCTTAAGATCCCCTTCCCTTCCACTGCACTCTTGGTTCGCAGCTGTGGTATACGGCCATCTAAGAATGATGGAGCAAAGCAGATTGTCGTGCTCATGCGCGCCGGCAGTTAGCGCTTCGGTAGTCTCGTCGCGTCGATCGCAGCGGAGATGAGCGGTCGGTATGGCTACGCGGCGACCTCCCGGCGCGTGAGCCAGTTATGTTGCGACGCGCTCTGCTCCAAGGACGTAAAGACGGCCGTCGATAAACTGATGATGCGCCTTTCGCTTCAGTGGACTGCGCATTCACAAAACCATCCGCTGACAACCCCTTCGGTTTCGCTTGCAAGGTTCCAACGTTTGCTGGTACTCCTGTTTTATGAAAGGTTTGCGCATGTATCTGGTGCGTGCAGTGCAGTGTCTCCGGACAAGTGTGAGCCGTTCGAGAACGTTCGCTTGCGTACAACTGGCTAGGATCCCTGTTCAATGACGAGGTGTCGCCTATGTCTGCATGCAACGGATTCATAGATCCAGAGCACTCAACCCATCTCCTGCCCCCTGATTCGCCAGATTGCCGCTTGTGCATTCGACGGCTTCGCGAAGACAGGTTTCACTTTCGTGTTATACAAATCCGTATGACAGAGGGATCAACAACATTTTTTTTTTTTATTCACCGTGTGACGTTTCGAAGGCTAAGCCTGAAAACGCTGTATCGATGGTTCGATATATCTGTGCTTGGCTTGACCATCACCATTTACGTGTGCGATTTGGCGTACCTGAAATAAAGCGTGCTGAATGAAGGTGGCGCGCACATCTCGTGTAAGCCGGAGATCGTGCCGCCTCATGCCATAATACTCGTTGCGCATACCTCCGCGTACTGTAGCAGCCGGCAACATGACCTACGACATGACGTCCACCAGCTGCCCTCAACGATCTATGCATCCCAGCATTGGCGCATATTTCGCAAAAGAAAGCCGTGCAAAATTGCATATATATGTGGGTTGGAATAATGGGAGATCTATGGGAGAGGCCTTTGCGCTGCAATGGGCGTAAACAGGCTGATGATGGTGAAGCGCTACGAGACTTCTCTGATTTTTCACGTTCTATGGTATTCAACTTTTGTTTCACGGCTTCATTGGCACAATCACTTGCACGTGGCGGGATACTTGGCAGAAGCCTTGGGCAGGCTGTTGAATCTGACTGATGGCCGAGTTCATAACCACAATTTGTGTAATGTTCTAGCTTAATGAATATGTCATCGTTTTGTGGCCAACATACTTAACGATTCCATTTTTGTTACGTGGGCTTAGCAAAAGTAACGTCTCTGAGCTTCGATGGCCAGCGTCGTGAGTGCGACTTCATGAATAGTCATTGAATGGCCGGACGAGTGCGCTTCCGCCTTATTCTTTCCGGATTTGCTTCGGACGGATGTCGCTCTGCTGGCAAAACACGCGTTGGATATGTCTTTTTTTTTTTTTTTGTCTCTGACGTTTGCACAGTGCGCGGAAATGTGCAGCACGGGAGCCCTCAGCTGTCTGGCGTCGGGGTCAGCTCGCTTCACCAACCCGATATCAACCAGATTTATTCGAATACAAAGAGCGACGCTAGAGAGCGACCGAAAATGTGGGAGAGCATCAGGCTTCGGTTTTCAATATACATGTAACCTTTGCAAACGCTGTTCATGCATTTTTCCGCTGCAACGAGGCACGCTTTACGGACGGTTGCAAACACTGAATAATGCCGGCTGCTTAATGCTTTAAGATCGCAGCCTCGGTAAGACAGTCCTCTGGGCATTGCGTCTCTGCGCGCACGAATGTAGTGCCTTGCCTCTTGCATTGCATGCAGAGAGCGTCGGCTTTCCGCATGCGGCTCGAGAAGTGGATAGAGTCAAAACAAGCGCGAGGGGCTTAGGAGGGGCGCGGAAGGGCGCGTACGCAGCTAAGGACCGCAAAGAGCGAGCCCACCGGTGCAGTGGGGCCTATCAAACGCGGCAGCGTGAGGCTGCCGAGCGCAGGTTGCAAAATTGGTTTTTCTATTCGCTCTTCTTCCTTTCAGTAACCGCAAGACGGCGCAGGAATAAAGAGGGCTACGAGGCAAAACCTTGGGGCAAGGAATCCGTGCCGTGGGCTTCCCTTCTTGTCGGTCGATAGCACAGAGGACGACGGGCATGTGCACAACGGAAGATTGAATTGAACTTGCGGCGGAAAATAGGATCGCGGCCTCTATACCAGCGTGACTTTTTGGAATGCCTCGCAGCGGACGAAAAAATATAAGAGGGGGAACGAACAGTGGAACAGCAGGTGTTTCCACTGACTTGACGGAAAATGTATATTTCTACGCGCTTGCTTATATGTCCCTCAACTATTACAAGGCTCAATTCGCGGGTCTTGCAAGGACATGGTGCCTGTACACATATTGCGCGGTCCCTAGCGCCCCCCTCCCTCTTCACTTCCTCCACTGCCGCCTCGAACATTGCGGTACAGGAGCTTTGCTTTCAATCTGGGGCTCTTTTTCTTTGTGCTCGGGGTGTCGGCGCGAATTTCGCTTTTGTGCGGCGTTCTTGCCTTTCCGTGCTCCCATTTTCTAGATCTGAAAAAAAAAATTAAAGGACGCCATTCGCGCATTTGTACCCTTCCACCTGCCGTCACCTTTACGCCGGAGGAGGAAACCCAACCAAACAGAAAGAACCCTTATGGAGAGCACGTCCTCTATTGCATTAATTTTTTTTTCCAAGAATTCCTACCGCGTACCTTTTGTCGCTGTCTTGAGGTGTGACTAAATGCGATTTGCGATAGTGGTACTACAGTGGTGTGTTGGGCTAGTCAATACGTGCGAACTTTTATGGAATTTTAGCGCCAGAAGACTAAAATAAGAGGAACACCACGGTGGCCCTAATTTCATACGCACATTCACCCACCTGCTTGTCAAACCGTCCTACTGGCCTTTTCAGTAAAGGCTAGATCCTTGTCAAGCATGTCTGCATATGCAGTGTTAACGCCCCTTTCACCGCCGTCTATGAGAGCTTCCGTTTTCTTGCAGTGGCGCGGGGCGTAATGCACGAGTGACGGACAGAGGAGACGAGAAGAGTATGTGCGCACTATACTCTTTTTGTCTCTCTCTTGCCTCGCTACAGCAGTGTAGGGACTATGACACTCGGCAGCTGACCCGAAGGTCGCGGGATCGAATCCAAGCCGCGACGGCTGCATTTCGATGGAGGCGAGATGTTGAGACCCGTGTACTGTGCGATGTCAGTGCACGTTAAAGAACCCTAGGTGGTGGGAATTTTCGGAGCCCTCCGCTACGGCGTCTCTCATAATCATGGCGTGTCTTTGGACGTAAATCTCCAGAAATTATTATTATTGTATCTTTGGTCTGTCGTACATGCATTTCACGCACCCCAGCTGCACGGTAATGTTGTTCAATGTATAGTCCAAGTTCAAGCTTTCCTCAGAACTCTTAACAATTTCACGTACGTCCTGGTTGCTCTGTCTGGCCAGGATGAAACACTCATGAAAAAACGGTACGCAACGCCTCTGTTAGCTATGAACGGATAAATATATGACCGTTGCGGCGATAGTATACGTCTAAAGAAATCTTATCTGGGACATTCATTTGGACTTCGTCTCTTTCCCATGCAAAAATAAGACAGTGATTCCTTATCTGATATGATTCCTTATCTATACAAGCACGGTGAAGCAAGTGCGCTGGGCCAAGTGTCCATCTGTGTGCCTAAGTTTATCGAGTGTCCCGACTGCTATTTTCAAGTCCATACTTGACCACTTTCGAAAGCCTAATCATCAGACTTCAGCTTTTCCGACGAAGCTGCTCGGGAAAGTAACGAGGCGTGAAATATTAGTTGGCTTCCCAAACGAAAAGGTGAAATGTCAGAATCAATTTTTGCATGTTTTCTGCGAAGCGAATTCACCTTTCATGTTTTTAACGAATTGCTACTTAGGGACGACTGACTTCAATATTTATGATATCACTATAGCTTTCTGCGGGCACGAAGACAGATAATGTATATACATAAGGCGCGTATGTGTGTGAAAGATTACGAAGGGCCTGACGCAGGAAAAGTGGCGAAGAGGATCGTTGCAGTTCCGCTGTATAAACGCTCAGCTGTCGATGTGTCACATAGCGCGAAAAAAAAATGAATGATGCACGCGATTCCAGCGACGCTGTGTTCTTCCGTAGACCGCGGTGATGACGAGGCGAAAAATGTGGCTGGTGGCGCATATAGTAGAACCGGAACATCGCTGTCAGCGTTGTGGCCGCTTTTCCGGTGGTGGCAAGACGCCCCACCGTATTGTGCTAGGCTGTCGACCATGCACTGATAACAGAGGCGGGCTCACCAGACGACAAAGAAGCACCGCGATAGAGCCGGGACACGGGGAAGGATGGCTGGTTCCTTGGTAATGCAGTGAATTAACTGTGGCACTTAATAATAATGAGCTGCCTTTGGTGCGGCGTCCCGTTTTCATGGTGTTGCCATGACGGGGTTTCCTTTCGGGGACTCTATTTCACCCTGTTCGTTTCATACTCCCTCTGCCCACCAAGATCCGTGAACTGCTGAAACGCCTGCGCTGCTCTTAGCACAAAGACTCGATGCTTCGTCTTTGTCGGCGAGCCTCCAGTACCCTGGCTGCTTAGTCGGGCTGGTGACAAAGGCGGTCCATTAACGAATATTTCTTTTTCCTATGTCAAAACGCCGTCCTCCTTTCTTTAACTTTTTTTGTGCTCTTCTGTATTTTGACTTGTTGCCTGTTTCCGTCTCCTCATAATAATATAGCAACGTTGTTTCCTTCAGAGGGATATGACCGTTGGTTGCCGATTTGATGATTGTCAGTTCACTTCGGCGTATTCCTGCACTATTTTGTCCGTCCAGTGCCCTGCAGGACGTTTATGTTTCCTTCTTTTTCGTCAAAAAATAAATTTTCTTCTTTCTTTCTTTCTTTCTTTTTACTACTGTTGAGTTTACATCAAACTTGAACGACGAGTGCCCGATGTGGGCTTCAGCTTTATCTCGTACAAAATAGGACGGATGTAGTGAAGTTGTTTACGGCAGCTCGCATGCGGGTACCTTCCTTTCTTTGTGATCCCGGGCAGAGGAATGTAGCCTGCAAGAGTACCGCCATAGTTTCTCCGAATGCTTCCTCCGCGTGCCAGCGAAGAACAAAGCCCCTGTTTGCAATGTTTGAAGCGGCTGAAGCAAGGGAATGAAGACAAAGGTGGACGTCCACTTGAGAACCTCTTTGAAAAATGCCACAAACGCATAGGGGTGTAAATCCTTTGGAATTTCGGCTGCCTGCTGCGGGTCAAGTTGCAATATCCTAACAAAGTTCGGAGGAATATCTTGCACCTAAGTAAAAATGGACAGTGTGTATTGGAAGTGCTGAACCCGCCACTGAAGTAACGTAAGACGGAATGCAGTTTCAAGCAAGACGGCGAACAGTGATCTTCCGTGTTGCTATGGCGTTCATGGGAGCAATTAAAACCCGTTCGTCTGTCATACTGGAAAAATGGATAGAGATTGAAAGTCGGCGACAGCATCCGGTAATGTCGTTCTTATTCATGCCCGTTATCGTCACTCGGTTTTCCGGTATACTTAAGGTCACATTATGCTGTGCACATCTAAAAGCGGTGCAAAAGAAAAAAAAAACTTGATAGGAGCAAGGAGACGGGATGACTGGACAGTATAAAATTCGAGAGCAAACGGAGGTATCCGATAGTCTAGTTGAGGCTAAGGTAGGAATTAATCAGTTGGTAAGGGCATGTACTTCGTGTGGAACGTAAATGGTGGTCTGATGGCGGTTACAGAAGAATTCCTGACTCACTAGGAAAAGCATATCATGCGCGCAGTCGAGACAGGTCATTATGTATACCTCGTTAGCTGGAGCCATGCAGGCAGGAAAATAGCTAGGGGAGGGCGTCACGTGACAATTTCAAATCCTAAAAAATTTAAAGGAGCAGATCAAGGGAAATGGGCCCTGGCAATGTCATAGACATGCGGTAGGTTGACGTACTATCAAGTGCTGCTGATCCACATGGTTGCCGGACCGCTCGAGGTGTTCCCACAACTCGAGCGGTCCGGCAACCATGTGGGCTTGATCCTACCCAAAAGGCACCGCGCACAAGGCGTCAGATGAGGTTTGCTTGCCGAGGCAAGCGGAATCGCGTGACGCCGCCTTCTAGCTGTTTTCTTTTTTTTTATCCATAGCTGGAGCAGTATTGGAATGCATCTAAAGATGTAGGACACATTCGACATGCACTATAGACATAAGATGATAGAGGTTATGACAATCACGACGCTGGAGTTTGTTTAACGTGAATCGCGTGCTGTTAAAAGGTATGCAGCCAAGGAACTATCCGCCTGGTCTTCATAAAAGCGTAAAAGCCGAACTGTCCAGTGTTCGCAAATATTAAAGGGGCCCTGCAACACTTTCCTAAGTTATAGCCTCGCTAAAACGAATGTCGATTCAAAAATCTCATGCCGCGAAGTGTTTGCGAATCCATCCAGTCCAAGCGGAGTCAGGAACTTGCAAATCGCCAAAAACGCGTATTACCCTCGTTTCGCCACAGAACTGGAAGCTACAGCGGTGCAGGCAGTGCGGATGACGGAGACGCCTCTCCGCCCAGGGGTTACTTCAGCGTTGGGAACTCTTTTTGTATATTTATAAATCTGTGACGTGTTTGCGCTACTATACCGTGTCTCGCCCGTGCCACGTGGTTCCCATTACGATCCACCGCGCTGCACAGAAGTTTCAGTTGCTTGTTAACTGCGAGTCCGTTCACGGTGCACCGCAGTGTTTTGAAGTTTGCATCACCTAGGGATACCACCCTGCGTGCGCGTTTGGAGTGTATGGCCGCCGTAATGGGCTTCATTTCACACTTCGACGCACGGCCGTGTAAAACAACTGCACGGTCGGACGACTACCCTGGACCGACACCGTCACCGAACGCAGGAGGCAGCGATATGCAAGGCACGAATCTAACCACCCTCGGTTACAGAACCACAGCATTTTAGCTGGTGGGCGTTGTGTTTTTCTTTGGGAAATATACGTTTAGCACATTGAGCGCGCGCAGAGCGAGAACTGGCTGAAGAGGAAAGCTAAAGAAGAAGAGAAACAATTATGGAGTCGCACGTTTCCGCAATGGCGCGACCGTACTTGACCTCGCTGCCCCTGTTACTCTAGGCCGTGGGTCGAAGTGAGATTCCAAGGCGCTTTTTGGGGAATTACACTTAAAGGGGAACTCCGGCGTTGTTTTTTTTTTTTTCACCCTGTTCTACTATCGCTGTTTTCCAATGGTACTGGTAGTCCTGTAGCAGCTAGGATGGTTCAATCTGCCCAGAAACTTATCAATAATTTTAAATAACCGACTGAAAGGCGTGTTCAAACCGAAACGAGTAGACGCTTCTTGCAGCGTATGCGATGACGTCACAGTCTTCCCACTATCACAAATATGGAGCTGGTGCTAGAAAAATGACAGTGGTGAGGTCATCCCCCGACGTCTTGAGTTATTCCAGCTTTTCTGGACTTGACAGCGACGATTTCAATGCTGAGGTATATCCGTTTTGCTTTTGACGGCCCGTTGGCTCGGGTAGGCAGCGTTGAATGTGATGACGTAAAAAGCACGTGGTGGCCCGCGTGGGAATCCGCAAAAAATTTTTAAAAATTAATTTCCAGGAAAACTAAATAACTTGCAACCGTCTGGTTTGGCATATGTTATTACAGTACCGATGAGAATATATATATTGAGAATTTCATTCAGATCCGTGGACAATGAAAAATCGCCGGAGTTGGCCTTTATAGGGCAACTCCGGCGATTTCTTTAGCCTGTCAAGGCAATGACGATTCTATGTTCTTGAAGCGCTCCTTTCACACTCCTGATAGCAGAAATACTCATCAAGTGCTAAAATAATTTTTAAAGCGCAAAGAAAAATGCGCGAAACCGAAACCCAACCTAGCCGTGACGCCAAATCAGTCAACCCGCCTTTTTCATGATGCGAGAGCGCATGCGCGCGCTTCCCCTGGCGGTAATGTCGCAAAGGTTGGAAGCGCACGCAGATCTCGAACGCCGTTATATAATACCGGTTCGCTTCTTTCGCTTTGCCTAAAATGACGTCAACATACAGTATGCGCAATACTTGTAAGAAGCTAGGTGGGCGGTTTGAGGTAATCAGTAAAGACTGAATTGCAAGCGATCTGCACATCACTCGAGCCTGTGACTTTTCACAAACGACGGAACGTGGGCCAAGGAATGCACCCAGCGAACTTTATTGAGATCTATTGACTTCGAAAAATATCAAGGAGTTGGCCTTTAACAGATAGAGAACCGGACTGTGGGCACTCGCCAAACAGCGAACCAGGCAGATCTGTGGAAATTGCATAGAAAAGACCCAAGTGCATTCTATATACGTGTGCTGCTGCTAATCCTGTCGACCTGTCTTTAATCCATCCCCACCTTCATCTACGATAGTCATAGCAAAAGTAGATGACATTCGACAGACGTTGGAGGCTGACGTATCCTTAACTAGCCAGCGCCAGCATCGTGGTGGTGCTCTTCGGGGAAGTGCTGCATGTGTTGGCGGAGTCGATCTGTACAATATGCGGCTGATGCAGTTCCCACCTTACGAATTGATGGATGGATGGATGGATTTATTTCTTGAACTCGAGACCATTGCTAGTTCTGCCTCAAGTGACGTAGTCGGTGCCCCTAATGGCGTTATAGTTGAAAAAAGTGCAGACGATTGCCAGCTTTATTCGAAAGCAAAATCCAAATTCCCTGTTGCGTGCAGTGCAATAATACCTGTCTTATTGTGTACAGGAGCCTCCACTGCCCTTCCGCGCCGTTGTCTTGTTTATTTATTCATTTAAAAAATGCTACAGAGTCCCCTTAGGTAGGGATGTCAGTCTCATGGCATTTTGCAGAGTATATCGTGAAAATTCCTAAATATGTTGTACAGCGAAGCTGTTATAGGCTAGGTTCGAGGAGATCGTTTGCAGGCAAACAATTTTCCCTCTACCTCGAAGCGCACCGCGTTGGCTAAGCCTCCTCCGTGGCCTCCTCGCTCGCGCTTCGTCATAGCAACGGACATGCGCTGTGTCGGTGTCTGTCTGGTCTCACGCGCGTTTCTCAAACCTGATCGGCGATAGCCGCGACTTTTCTCGCACATGGCTCTCCTCCTTATTCTCCTTTGATGCTGACCACGTTGGCGCATTCTTGCGCTTGCACCAGCATTCTCGTCGTCGTCGTCGTCTTCTAGCACATCACACATAGACCCTCGATGTTTTGCGCACACATCGTAAGCTCTCCTTTGGCAGCTGAAGTCCATCACAGCTAATCACGCGCTTGTCTGCGACGGTCATTCTTGCTCCGACGTTGTCATGTTCGTTAGACGGCAGTGGTATGCCCGAGGAACAGCGAGCTTACGAAGAGAGACGCCAAGCGCAAGCGACGAGACGCAGGCAGCGACGCTGCCGGTCGTTTCGCCGCTGTCAACGCCGAGTTTCAGGGGGACCTTCCGTCCGCGCCATAAGAAAAAAAAAAAAGGGGGGGGGGGGGGGAGGTGGCTGCGGGAGGGGGATGCTTAAAACGACGGTGCGACCCTTCTTGCTTGTGATGGTGTGAAACTTGCGGCAGTACCGCCGTGCCCACTACTCCAGCTTCGCTCGTCGCCTAACTACGCGTAATGTAATGGCTCCGACCTTTCTTTTCTTCTACGCAATTTTTTTGCTTATTTACGGCATCTCTTAGGTTAATTAATTGATTGTCATCCGTCTGTCTTACATCAGTTCCTGGCTAATTTTAGGTAAGTTTAGTCTGACTTTATCAACTGTTCTGTGCCAGGAAGCTTGGACCATGCACTCATGCGTACACGCACAGCTAACTAGACGGAACGTGCGCAGAAGAAGCAAGTAGGAGCTTTTTTTTTGTTTTTTTTTAGTAATACTCAATAAACTTTTCTTGCTTTCTGTCTCCGGTTCCCCTCCTTATATAGCTAAATGAAGAGCAAAAAGCGCGCCTTTTTCGCAGTCACAAGGTGTATCGGTTTTCGTGTGTTCCTTTCTTTTCGCGCAACGACTCCTGCGTAACTCAATAAAACCTGCCAGTCGGCCCTGTCAAAGCTTGCGCATTGATCGGCGGCCGTGTCACACGCCACGTTCTTGTCGATAAAGATGTCCCTCTATGGAGGCCCCTTGATTGCGAGCAGCCTTTCATTCTCACACCGTTTCGATTAGTTACTTTGAATCGAATGCGAATGTATCAAGTTCGCGATGTTGACATTCATCGACGTTATGTTTTTTTGTTGGCCCCTTCTACTTTTCCATCTGGTCATTAGCTTTATGCGTCAGCATACGTTAAAACGAAAGGAGAGAACTTATATCCTGTATACAATGCAATAGAAGCGCGGATTGCAGCGTCGCTGAAACATTAGTTTTTTGTTTTTGCTTTTGTCTTTTATGTTTTGTTTTTCGTGAGCTATCTCGCTACGGGTTGAGGTTTCAGCTCGCTGTAATGGAACGTTTCTACATGCGAAATTGTGACCCTGTTTATGAGCAACCACATTTATGGAACACCACGCCCGCGATGAATCGAATTAATTCACTCTCGAAATTTAGCTGCATATCATGAAGACAGCCAAGGACAACTCAACACTGCGTTCCAGTCGACACCGAACCTTTCTGTACACTCAACTTTACGACTGTCATCGTTACAATGCGACCTTCTATGAAACTTCCTTGCTCGCTAAATGAACACCCCACACCCCATAAGCCTCTCCTCGCTTCTCCGACCGATATCGCTTCTCCGACTAATTTTGTTTCACTTAATCCTTCCCTGTCCCTGATCGCCACCATCGTTCTCCGGAAGATGAAGCCTCGCTCAGAGACGTCGAATGAGACTTCATACGGTATTGAATACGTTATTGATCATCTACACGTGAATTTCCGTGTCAGAAGTGTTCGGCTTGGTCTATCCCGAGTTTAGTTGAGTAGAGACGAGAAAAAATTCCTCCCAGCTGGAGGGAGGAAAATGAACTGACGCTCCTTAAGAAGTAAAATTAAGTTCACCGAGTGCGGCGAAGGACATTTGAGTGAGTGGGGGGCTTGGGCGGGGTCACTGCCTCGCTCCAAGAGACGAGTGAGGGGAGCTTTGCCTTTCAGTTCTTTGCAATAGAAGGGGCAGCTGCTTCCTAAGCATGCCGGGTCATCGCCGTCACCGGCGTCCGTCACTCGCCAGGACAGGGCCGACAATGTTCCGGAAATGGTCACTGCCTAGGTACTACTAGTTTTATATAGTGTATAGCCACTCGAACCTGCTATGCCTGTACTATAGGAGCAAAGATTGTCCACGAAGTGATTACAAGAGCACAATATATTCAGGCGTGAATATATATGCAGGCGTGAATTGCACCATACCTGATAAAGTCCATAATGCAAGGCATTTCCTAAATATTTACGTCATGATGGCTCGCGCCCTTCAGTTAAGCAACCTTCGAAATAAGTTGATGCACCAATGTAATGTGGCGCTAGGAAATGCAATTACCACTTTGGAGGCATTGTTTGTTGTTGTTTTGTGGGGGTTTAACGTCCCAAAACCAGTTCTGATTATGAGAGACGCCGTAGTGGAGGGCTCCGGAACTTTCGACCACCTGGGGTTCTTTAACGTGCACTGACATCGCACAGCACACGGGCCTCAACATTTCGCCTCCATCGAAATGCAGCCGCCGCAGCCGGGATTCGATCCCGCGACCCTCGGATCAGCAGCCGAGTACCATAGCCACTAGACCACCGTGGCGGGGCACTTTGGAGGCATTGGCGGGCTCGTTATTTGCCCCAGATCGATGAAACCAAAGTGTAATTGAACAGACAACGGCGAAAATTAAGGCGCTAATGCAATGCCTCTGTGTGTGCCTTATTGTTGGCCACTGTCTCTTCGATTGCTCTGAGCTTTTGTCAATGGCTACGCGAAATAAATAAATAAATAAATAAATAAATAAATAAATAAATAAATAAATAAATAAAGGAGCTTTCATCAAAGAATATATGGCCCAGGTCAATAATGGCTGAGATATTCCAAGAACATGTTGAGCGCCAGGAGACAAGCACATGAGAAGGACGACACTACAGTGCGCTTCTCATGTCCTTGTCTACGAGAGCTCAACATGTTCTCGAATTCAGTTTACCAACAAGCCCAAAGAGTGGCAATGAGATATTCCCTTGCGAACATTTTTAGCATCGGAAGTCTTTGTAAATACGACCGCAGAAAGTTTTGCTCGTAAACGTATTGTAATGCGTATTGTTCACTGTGTTAATATATTGTTACTGCATTGCGGCTGTGATCGCCATTGAGGGGGTCCGTGACTTCGTCAAGCAAAGTGACAGCTCTTTCCGTCCTGCCCTTCGTATCATGACGCTGTATTGATGGGAAAATAAACGTCATTGACATTGTCAAACGGAGTTGTATATGCGTTCAAGTGCATGCACCATGTGAGAGGGCTGAATGTCGTGTCGCGCTGACAATTCCCTCAGTAACATCCAGCTCTTTCTGGCAGCTCGCGAAGCTGTCACGTCCCTCATCCAACCCCTTGAATCTTCGTTGACCGCGGCCGCGCGTGTTGTGAAATAAAAGCGCACCCGGTGTTCACGGACGCGAAACTGCTGTCCGTGCTGAAGCGAACGCATTCGTAAAAAGTGGCTCGTTGCACGGGACGCAGGAGCCGAGCGTCGCCCGCTGAAATTGCCTGAAAGTTGCATATTTCACAGTTCCTGTTGTCCATTGCGCCTGGCTTCTGTGACCGATAACTTCCGCCTTCCGTATAACATAGCAGCAATATTGAGAGTACTCTAGTCTGCAGCCGCATCGAGCACGCAGCAAGGATGTCGCGCGCGCGTGGATATGGAATTGTTTTCTGCCCTGGCTTGGCAAATTGCATTTACGCACATGAGAAGCGCTATTACAGCAGCGGTGTGCGTGCATTGTTTGCGCGGCCCGATGTTCACTTGCGTCGATGCGTTGCGAGCTTGTTAGGTGATATATCGGCTGTGACAGATGCGACGCTCGGAGCAGTCGCCTGTGCGCGCAGATTCCATTTGGCGCGCGGTTCCCGGCTGAAGCGGCCGGATGGACTTGTGCAATGAGACGAAGCCGCTCGGCGGCGCGTTCGTTCCCACTGGCTCGGACGCTCGTCGCTGCCTTTCAGCATGTCGTTACCAATTACTCTCGCTGCCTCGGTGAGTCTGCGCTGTCGGTGTGGTGGACTTGGGTTTTCTTTTTTTTTTTCTTTGAGTCAGAGAACGTGGAAACAACCCCTCTCGCAGCAGTTTTTCACGACTGCTTAGAGAGAAAGTTCTGTGCACCCGTTCAAGCATTTTTCAAAGACGTGATCTTGTTCTTCTACTTCCAAAACTTAATTAGAGCGCAACCACACGACACACCCACACATCAGATCTAGACTATGAGATGGAAGGAGCAGGAAGAAAATGTATGTCTTGATTGTGTGTGTTGGCTTTATCTGATGTTAATGCGCGCATGTGCCACATGTATATATTCAAGCCTTCGTGCGATGAATAAATCAGTTGGAAGTGAGCGCTGTGTGTGTGTGTGTGTGTGTGTGTGTGTGTGTGTGTGTGTGTGTGTGTGTGTGTGTGTGTGTGTGTGTGTGTGTGTGTGTCGTGTGCTGGCGCTCTAATTAAGTTTCGGAAATGATCTACCAGCTAGCTCACAAACAAGCTCTTTTAGAGTATTGTTCTTCTACGTTCGAGAAATTAAGGCAAACTGTTTAGCCTCGTCATAATTTGGTAATGATGACGTCCTGCATAGATGAATGGTAACGAAGCCAGAAGACTACAGTTAAGAATTTCTAGCAGTCCAGAGCCTTCACTTTATGTAAATTCCTACCAGGGTCCACTTAGTGAACAGACAATCTTAGAATACCGTCCTCACCGACCAACGGCTCAGAAAGCAATGAAAGCGCTTTTGGCCTTTCTAAAACATCTGGCCTAGCCGAGCGCCTATGATATTATCTAGTATTGCTCTGCAGGCATTCCCCCTCTCTCCTTCTCTTTACTTTTATTCCCCTTTTCCCATCCCCCAGTGTAGGGTAGCAAACCGGACTCATGACTGGTTAACATCCCTTCCTTATTCTCTCTCTCTCTCTCTCTCTCTCTCTCTCTCTCTCTCCTACCAGGGTATAACGATTGCGGTTTTTCTTCCCTCGCGACGGCGTCTTTTCTAAGGTAGCATGACTGTGTTTTGGCGTGCTTGGAATTAGCAATAAACAGCTCTGCAATGAAATATACAAGCCTGATTTCCTAACTGTCGTTGCAGAGGACGCAACTTCATTACAGAAGAGGCGAGCTTCTGTACGATGTGGTCTTCTTTTGTTTCCGACAATTGCGTTATTGGGCTTTTACTTTTTTGAATTTTAGCATCCTGGCCACACACAGTGCCTGCTACATATAAATGGTTAAGTCCACGCACAATCGCCAGCTGACGTGGCACTACCGCCACGATTTTGCATTTTATGCTATTGCTCTAGTATATATTGGGAATTTTTACATACGCTATAGAAATCGGTGAATGAGTATAAAATAAGTATATAAAATACTGCGTTTTGGTTGTACCACGTCAATGGCTCCATCAGCTTATTTCCGCCGTTTTGGCTATTTTCGTTGTGCTAACGAGGCTGCAAATATCTGCTCCGTTGCCACTTACATCAACAACTGCGTCGCCTTACACCGCGCAGTGTCACGTGGAGCAAGACGCATGTGTGCTGTTCACGGCGGCTGATAACGTGTGATCATCACCATTGCGCATGTATAGCCGTCGCAGTGCATTACCGTTTTAATAACTCCGAAAATTGCCTTTTCCTGCCTACCATTGACAATCTAGAAGCTGAGGAGGCAGACGTCAGGCGCTTTCCATCGACTGCACCTTATGTCGGAGGTGTGCGCATCTCCCCACCTTCGACAAGACCGTAGCTCTGTGTCACAGAAACTCTGGGTAAATTGAACGGCAACGGGTGCCGACAGGGGCATGGCAGCATTCAGGGCTGTTTTTTCCTCGCCGATTGGCCGCTGTGCAGCACGGAGCCGCGCGTACAGCAATCAGGTGCTCATTTTATCCTCTGATCTTCGCTGCAGGTCTTTCCACCCGAAGCGGAAATTCGCTCTTGTTCACGTCGGCGGAAAAAGAGTAATCACGGCACCTCTAACAAGGAGCGAGTGTCACTGCTGTGACGTTTGGAACGTCATTCCCGAGGCCGCATGATGAGCGTGTGGTCACAAGGGACTACACGCTCATTATTTTCATTCATTCTACCCTGTACTAGGACGGCCGGCCATAGACTTCAGTCTTCGCGCGCGGTGCCCTTTGCACATGTAGGCTGCGTCCCCTTCTTGTTCGATGGCGCAGCCTGATTGCAAAAAGTGTGAGACTTCTTTTTTTCGCTATTCGTGTTTGTATTTGCTCTACGCTTCGCCTCGTTTATTGTCTCAGAGATTGTGCTCTAGCTCTTTCCTGGAGAATCCTATGTGCAGAAAAAAGAACATGCACACACACACACACACACACACACACACACACACACACACACACGCACACATCTGCTCCCTTTTCTAATTTTATCCTCCTATCTCTCTATCCTGTATACTATACTTTCAGAACGTATTTTCACCCCCATAACGACCAAAGCAGGCCTCTTTTCTGTTTAATGCGTTACCTGCGAACAGTTGCGATGATTTGTAAAGCAATTGGGATGGAAGTGCTTGTCCCATAATACTGTAACGGGGATCACATGAAACCGGAAAACCGAGCGAAAAACACAAGCCTGTGCGCTGTCCACCGCAAGAATGCCGCTACCTTGTAAGGTCGAGAGGCGAGTGGTGTTGCTCCGGTTAGCAGTTACGTGTCCGAATGACACATGCCCGACAGAACAAAAGAAAGCGAAGACCAACTCGCTTCAATGTGCTAAGAACTGCAGTGAAGATGACGTATGGCAAATAATTTTTTTTTCAGACACTGTGGCGGCACGAAATGTATTTCAAACGCATGTTCCTAATGGTTCGATATGGCGGTCTATGAGGTCACTTCTTGATTCCAAGAAGTGCTGAGGTCTTGGCGAGTCCAGCAGGACTGTAGGTTGCGAGCGATGAGTTTTCGCTGGTGTGTAAGACCATCGTGCACGGAAGGAAATGAAATCATATCGGCCAACTTGGAATTCTGTGATTTGGTACGGAGATCACAAAAAAGGAGCACAAACCGCGTACACCACACACACACACACACACACACACACACACACACACACACACACACACACACACACACACACACACACACACACACACACACACACACACACACACACACACACACACACACATATATATATATATATATATATATAGATATATATATATGAGAATGTCCAACATACTGGAAGTACACAAACGCAGATATTCGTGCACCTTGTGTAGAAATGCTTTGTTCACTGTGCCACTCACTCTGTATTTGTAGGAGCAAGTTTTTCATCAGTAATTAACGAAATTGGACTAATTAACTTTAAGCCAGTGCAGCTAGACGCTCAAACGTAATTGAAGAATGTATGTTACTTGTAAATCCATTATCCGTTCTAATATACGGGAAAGGGCGCGAAATTGCTAATTTCTACTGATTTAAGAAATCCGACTAATTTCGCCCATAAAACCGAAACTGAGTGGAGAAAGTGCCCTCTTTCACCACTCATTCAGGGGGAGGACATTTCCATAGAACCAACGGGGACGATTTTTGGAAGCGATGGTAGCGCTGTCTGGCTGTTGAAGGCATTCGCACTAACAAATAAACATGTTGTTTTGCTAACACTTTGAACAGCTGCGGCTATTTTACGCTCGCAATTCAGGTTTTAGAACTGTAAATTTTGTTTGTAAGATTTATAACTGCTTAGAAAGTTAAATACGTTTTAAAATTACAAGGGCGCTTTCGAAACGTCGAAATGGCAGCTGGCGACCGGCAAAAACAGACGATATGCCGTCGTCGTCTGCTACTGTATCGCGGGTGCTCCTTCGGTCGCTACAGGCAGGTACCCCCAAAATTTCTCTCGTTTGCACCATGTAATTGCATCCCGTTTCCACGTTAGAGACTTATAAGCATCTTGCATACTTACTTGGAAAGTTACCGCTGCAGTAAGGACGAGAAGATCCACAACATTGATCACACAAACTGGCGGCAAGTAATTAAACTGCTTTATTGTAATGACATCGATGTTTACATGAAATGAGGGACAAGTGAGTAGTGTTTTACGAGATGCACAGGCGAGTATCGTTCATAATCGTTGGTACGCAAAAAGGTACGTACTATGTGCAGCCCCACCACAGCGTTCCACCGCTGAAGGAAAAAATACATAGAACTGCACGAATCCGTGTCAACAGACTATACAACAGACAACAGACTGAAGTCCCTGCACTTTTACGATGGTGCCTTTCATGACTCCGTTCACAGTACCAGTATCTTGCAGCTTGATTTGAACGTAACCGCCTTACTTTCACAGGCGTCGAATGGTGCGTACGCGACTGTCAGTCTTCTCCTACTCACTGCCCGCTTTCCCTCGTCACCACCCATTCAAGAAGTTTCATTATTTAAAACATTTCAGCGTTCGTGCTCAGTACGCTTCCCGTGACTTACAATTGAAGGGCAACTCTTTTTTGATGCGAATCGCTTTGAAATTCTACAAATAAAGTAGGCAATTTAAAGGCTTAGATGGCGTTTCGCCTGCGGCCGCCGGCGGTGCGCTGTCGTCGCCTCGATGGTGGCGCCACATGTCCCCCCCCTCCCCCCTGACTCATTCTGGGTTTCCCGGGAGAAATTAATCGTCGTCCCTTTTCGAATATTCCAACAGGTAATGGATTGCCTGTATAAATAACTTCCATTCTTCAACTAGGTTTGAGCATGTATCTGTTCTGGTTTAACAGTTTATTAGTCTCATTTTGGTCAATGACAATTCAAATTTTTGCTACTACACATATTACCGTGCCTGCCACAATCAACAAAGCTCTTCTGCAAAAAGTGCAGATATATATACTTTTCTGTATTTATAGTAACCACGGACACATTCTCTCTCTCTCTCTCTCTCTGTGTGTGTGTGTGTGTGTGTGTGTGTGTGTGTGTGTTACAACCAGGTAATAAAGGGCGAAAATAAAGGGGGGCGGGGGAGGGTAGCAGCCGTCTACAGGCAGCGGCGGCAACTATAGTACGCTTTGCTTTTTCACCCAAGGACCAAAACATGTCATCATCGATACCCAAGCGAGATACTCCGTTTCTTATGAGCAGTAACCAAGTGCAGACATCTTGATTCATCCATTAGTAATATTACACTGCACGTGCCCGTTTCCCGACCGTCATTTAATATAAAAAAATAAAATGCTGTACCGTTCTGCCTGCAAATAACTGTTCGTTTCTTTTTTCTTTTTTCTCTTTTTCTTTTTTCCGTCCGTCAGTCAACTGCTCAAGCTTGACTTTATGTGTGCGTGTTTGGCTATCTTAATGCATCATGAACATGCATTTCGAATAGTTTCGTCGCGATGCTTTGATTCTGCTTTAAATTGACTTACCTTTTCTTCACTTTGTATGTGTCGTCCTCCTGCAACGCCAATATTCATTGCCAATAAGGGCTAAAAAAATCCGTTGTGATGGAAGTTAGAAAGCAGGTTCAAGCATGCGCCTCATTTCCGGAGGCGTAAGCTTGAAACCTATGCCTTCAATCGTCGTTCCTATGTTATCCCAACGCAAAACCAACCATTAAGGAAGTTCGCATCCATCACACTTGAGCTCATTAGAGCGAAACTACCTTAAGCGAAAGAGCGCATAAGGGAGGGGCGGGGTAAGAAAAAAAAAAAACGGACGCGTTTTTCGAGGCTGCGCTTGTGCGCTCTATAGCATACACTGTACACTGCTCTTTCTCGGCTCTGTGATTATTCCCAACCTCAAATTACAGCGGCGCTTATCCGTCGCACTTTGAGTGCATTCAATCAGCGAGATGTGCATATGCAGAGAGCTTCACCTGCCCGACGGTAGACCTTGAGGACGAAGCTCTAGCTAAACGAAGCCGCATCTCCGCGCATCTCTTCGTTGTTCGGTCGTTTATCTTTCAGGATTGAATGAGTCTTCCTCGGCGCGTGCATCGAAGAGAAAGGAAACGACCGACAGCAATAGAAAAACGCGACTGCTGAGGCCCTTTCCTTCACTCGCTTCTTCCGCGCAGCGCTCGCTCGGCTCCTTTCTTCTTTTGGCCCGTTATTTTCGCGGCCGTGCTTTGGATTGTTCCCATTCAATCATTTCTATTCACTCGTCGCTCTCCT
Source organism: Hyalomma asiaticum (assembly GCA_013339685.2). Classification (NCBI taxonomy): domain Eukaryota; kingdom Metazoa; phylum Arthropoda; class Arachnida; order Ixodida; family Ixodidae; genus Hyalomma; species Hyalomma asiaticum. The sequence goes on from CM023481.1 coordinate 166,328,207, forward strand.
ATTTTCATAGCTCAGCGTCTCTCGCCCTCCACGCCTCGCTGGGCGGCGTAGGCGCCGCTTTCTGGACTGATTTCCCCTTCCGATAAAACTCCTCCACCTGTCCAGCTCTCACGCTTGTCCGCGCCCCCGTGCGTGGGGCGGGAAGAAAATTCCCTCTCGGGGTAATTTTTATCGGGAACCCGATGGGCGCACGTGGCAACTTAAAGCCGCCATCCCGCATGCGCGCTCGGAGCTCTCCTCCATTTTCGCTTCTCCGTTCGACTAGGAGAGATTCGCGCAGTTTCTCCTGTGGTGCCACGGTTTGTGTACACATAATGAAAATGCTTCGCAAATTACCTGTCCGTTGTTTTATTTCGCTTTCTTATTGCGGTCTACGGCTGCTATACTCGAAGCCGATTGCGTGCACTTGTTCACTTGGAGGTAGCGTGCACTCACGGTGCACTTTTCGGAGCCGCCCCGGCCGTTTTTCACAGTGCCTACTATAGGTCGACGTTTTATTCTCCAGCTTCATTGCGTCAATTTGTTCGTTTCGACGTTCGGCAGCAATATTTAGAGCGCTGCAGACGTGAAGGCTTGAGCCCTATTGGCGAAGCACGGAGAAACCGCGCACGCTCCGATCATCTGAAAGCAATTTACAATAGGGCACTTCATATTCTTTTTTTGCTGCTGTTTGTACGGCGGTGAGACAAACGTGGTCTCCGGACGATACGTGTTTCCTCGCGTTACGGCAGTGGTCGTGATCGCGTAGCAACAGCCTTTCCGTGAACCGGTATGCTAACTCTAGACGTTTTCAGGCCCATTGAAAAAATTAGACGCCCTCAAATGGTCGAAGAAAACGCGTTTGTACGCTGCGATATCAATGACAGGTATATTGAAGCATTGTGCGAATTTTACGGAAGCTAGTGAACTTTACATGCATCCGGGCTATTCTTTTACAAAGGTATACTTAAAAAATGTGGCAGTTTTTACTGATTCAATATTTCGCTGTTACGAGAAAGGAATAAAACAGGGAGGAATGTTCCATCATAAGGTATTCCACTTTTCTCTTTTAAATATTTTTCTCTATTCGCGGACTTCGTAGATTCCAACCACGTAGTGATATTTACGTGCACGTGTAGTTCGGCGTATACATCTCACAGTGTCCTAGCTGAGGCGCTGGCTTTGCAGGAACGAGGCTGATGTTGCTGAAAACCTGTTCCGTTATTTCTCCATTCGCTTCGCTTATAAAAATAGCTACTGCACCACTTAGCAGAAATAAAATGGTCGTCCAAATAAACCCAAAGCTCAAGAAAAGTTAAAATCCAAAAGCCGAATTCACAAAGCTTTCTGTTCGTATGTGTTCTCTGCCGTAGGACGGTTGACTTCGCTAATAGGTCCAGTGTCAGCATTGGCTTAAATAACCTCTTCCTATTATTTTTAGCGTAAGACATTTTTATGAACAAGGATGCAAGTCGTTCTTTCAAACTCGCATGTGCATTAAGTCATGGTGTTTAGCTGCTGCAGTGCATGTTTAGTAAAAGCAAAAAAAAAAAAAAAGATCACCGCCATATCCACGAAGTGAATGATGTCAGAGGAGCTTGCTCGGAGATGATCGGGTAACCCGCGTATCCTCCGCACACATTCCTCTACGATCATATATAGACGTGACAACGTTTTTATATATACATTAAATACACAATGTCTATTAATTTACATTTGGATGCGCTATATAAATCTTGATGAACTATATACATTATATATACACAAGAGATGTTCTTTTACAAAGTACAAGAAGGGCGTCCCTCGATGATCTCGGGGACTCGTTTCCCTTTAAAGATGATTGCTTTAAGATGGGTGAACTCCCGCCGCGCTGCTGCCTTGGCCAGGGTGTTCATGCTGCGGAGCGGTAACGCAGAGCGTTCACTGAGTGAGCTCCGGCCGAAGAGAAAGGAAGCGCGCCAAACGAGAGGCACGGCTCTCTAGCGGTCACCTATCTAACTGGCGCACGCGCCGAGAGAACTAGTGTACACGCCGCCGACAAGGCGCGAGCATGAGAAGCTCGGCGAGCAAGCTCCTAAAAAATGGTTGGCTCTCATGGACACGGGGTACGTGCACACAGGGGTACTGCATTGCCAAGTGTGAATAGACAAGCATAAGTGCACACTATAGAGAACCCTGGTTGCACGAGCACCTACACGAACTGACGGAAGGCCATAACAAACCAGCTAAACAGTAAACCAGAGTCCGTATATTCATGAAAACGTCTTGCGCTAAAAATATTCATTGCGGTTTGTCGCAGTCAATCCTCATGTTAGGTATATAATTAGAGAATTGAGACGACCGGCCGATGATAAAGGGCACTTACGGAACAGGATATCTGGGTCTACAGCATTTGTATTCACGCCCCACCATGGTGGTCTAGTGGTTATGGCACTTGGCTGCTGATTCGAAGGTCGCGGGATTGAATCCTGGCCGCCGCGGATGCATTTCGATGGAGGCGAAATGTTGAGGCCCATGTACCGTTCTGTGTCATTACAGGTTAAAGAGCCCCTGGTAGTCGAAAATTCCGGAGACCTCCACTACGGCGTCTCTCATAATTACATCGTGGTTTCGGGACGTAAAACCCCAAAAAGCATTATTATTAGGCTCGTCTCTTCATTAAACAACATATTGTTGCGAGAATGCTGACTCATTGCTTCGAAGCTCCCAGTGCATGTACGACGCTTTGTTTACGTGGTAAAAGCTTGACTGGTTGTCAGTAGTCAAGGGCATAGCAGAGTATGAAACCGAAATATCACTCGGACTGTGCGTAACCTCAAAGTTCGTTGACTTCGCGCCAATGACATTCGTAACACGCAGGCAAAACGTTTCACCTTCATCGCAACACTCGCGCGAGACGGCGCAGCCATTCTTCGTACGGCCGCACGCACTTACGTTGGATTGCAGGGTTATCTCAGTTGGAGCATTGGAGCATTGCAAGTCTTTTACGGGCAACTATGAAATGCCCGATATGACTTTGAGCTCGCTGCCCAAAACCGTGGTTCTGCGGTATGTTCATCACTGCTCAGTCAGGGTGCGCTCCCTCTTGATGGCTGCGTACGCCGTAGCCTTGGAAGGACATCCGGAATATGTGCCCACGTGGTGTCGTTTTCAATTGGCGCACAACAGACTTGCAGGCGATCGGCATACCTTAAGGCTGTGAGGCCCAGCGCAGATTTTACATATCCTATAGTGTTGGAAAAGCTCTGAGGGGTGTCTATAGAGCTGACACTTATAGCACTGGTGAATCCGTGGTGAATCCCTGGTAAAGTGTAATATGGCGCTGTTTTTTAACCTTCTGTGCATTTTGCTGTTGACTTTCATTCTGTCGATGAACCGACGCCGAACAGACACCTGGCCGTAGTCTCTCGGAGATTCTGCGAGCTAGGCGGTCCGTGTAATTGAACTTGACGTCTTAGATCCTTCCCAGTCGTCGCAAGTACCAATTCAAGATGCAAGCGGAGAACTTGACACCGGCGAAGTGGCTAACGGAGATAGAGAAACTTAGGCCACGCTAGCACTCGAACAAGACACCGTCAGAATCCCATCGCTCCTGACCTGATGTAACAAGCGTTCGTGGTTGAGCAGCTTCCTGCACTCTTTGATGATTTGGTGGGGATCGACGTTGTTGTAAAGTCTTTGCTACTTATAAGCGTGAACAGCATATGAACTTCCAATCGGCCTATTCTTTCCGGTGCGGCTGTTTCAGGCCTCGTCTGCTGCTCTTGATTCTTCTCCATTTAACCCGCCATAGCCTCTTTCCAAATTCAAGATGTGCCGACTTCTTTTTTTTTTCCTTTTCCACTTAATACCATTCCTAAACAAGACAAATACGGATAAGTGATCGGCAGCGTTCAATACACAGCGTTCCTCTTGCGGCGTTTTGTTTCACCGCGAGCGATCGTGTAAAAGAAATTCGGACGACTGTTGTTCCGATGTAGGCGATTGCTACAAGTGGTCAACCTTGTTGTCAATTGAAAGAGGCAGTGGGTTTTTTTTTTTTTTTTGGTTAGGTAAAAACCACCAACTTCAAAGTACGCAGGAAAAGTACACGTGTTCGCTTGATGAATTCTTTTCCCTGTCTCAGGCGTGCTTCTGCTGCCTTGAAGCATCGCTATTGGAGATGAAAGTCGTATAAAGCTTTTTTAGAATGCATGTACTCGGGAGGTAGTTATGCCATTTGCTGCTGCGCACGTATCCTGTTGCACAAACACTACTCTGTAGAGAAGCCATGCAGTCCTGGGCATATGCGCTTTATATCACGAAACATGGGGCCGTATCGTATATTAGGTGTGGAGCGCCTTAGGCGCTGGGCTCGTCGGCGTGTGCTGCTGTTGTGGTCACGGTGGGCCTTTCCTAGAGGCAGTGCAGTCAAATAGTATGTGTGCATTTGTGGGCCGATCCTGGAGGCAGAATCGGCCTGTGTCAAAAGAGCTGCTTCCGTCCGTGCGCCCAACTCGACAGAAGCCGAGGAAGCGGCCATAGCGCTGGCAGTGGCAGCCGGGTACACCTATATACTCAGCGACTCAAAAGCCGCCATTTCGAACTTTGCACGTGGCATCGTGGCCCCCAAAACGCTGTGATTACTCCTCCCCACTCTCCTTCCAGGTGAGGATGATACACTATGCCCCATTGAATTGATATGGGTTCCGGCTCACGCGGGGAACCCGGAGAACGAGGCGGCCCACCAATATGCTTGAGGATTCGTCAGCCGAGCGGTGGAGCCTACGTCCGATCCGGGCGACCATCATGTAGCCCTTACCACACATCACGACATTACCCAGTATTACCGCTTGTCGAGGGAAATGAAACCACCCCCAATCATGAACTGACCAAGCGCCAGGAGGTTATCTGGCGCCGACTACCAACCCATTCCTTTCCGAATCCATACATTTACGCGCGCATATATCCTGACATATCCAACCCACATTCCCCGCAATGCGGCTCAACAGCCACACTTAACCATATACTCTGGGACTGCATGGAAGACCCACCCTCTCCCGATCTCCTGGCCACACCCTCACCTGAGAGGTGGGAGGAGGTTCTGACCTCCACCAGCCTTGTGTCCAACTCCAGGCCATACAGAAAGCAGAGGAGGTGGCCACCAGGCTCCACCTGGCGGATCACCTACCTCCGTAACTGACGACAATAAAGTTTTATCTCCCTCTCTGGAGGCAATGCACCAAGACAGTGTACGTTTGAGGTTGTCGGGTCAGAAGTGATTCTAACGATAGATAGATAGATAGTCCCAAGTTTTCAACAAACCACCTGCGCATCACGACGATTGTTTTCGGAAAATATAAACACTACGATGCCATTCTGTCATCGCAAACTGAAAAGAGCGGTTCCCGCTAGACGCTTTGAAGCGACTGTACTGCGATGATTTCTCTTCAGCTCGACCTCTTACAAACTGTTGCCGTATATACTCATAATGATTGTGTTAGGACCCACTTTTGGCGTCAGAGTATAGTTGGTAAGTTAAAATGTAAATCACTCAGCTCTCTATATAACCCGGTGATGCAGCAGTTTAAAATGGGAGAAATGTAGATGACGACCAACACATTCAATTCAACAATCAGATTCATCTCGTGCAAAATCTTCAGCATAATCTGATCATGGCTAAATATTTAGCGCACTGCACTTATTTGGGCTGGTAAGGCCACCGAAGCACCAGTGTAAAAATGTCCGCGCAGCCACGCATTAGTGTTACGAAGACCGAGGTTGCAGCGTATACCTGCTGGCATTCCACTCCTCCTCCACGCCCTCCTTTCCCACTCTTTGCTACGCTATACTGTACAGTGCTATGCAATTCCCTACCCTTACCACTCCTGCTTTCCCTCCTCACCCTCACCTTCCTTTCGGACCCGTCTTCCTTTTCCTCATGCTTGCCCTCACTTTCCTTTTTCAGTCCTTGCTACACGATACGAGACAATGCTATGCTCTACCTTCTTCCCTCCTCTTTGGCCTGACATCAGTCCTGCTCAACCTCCCCTCCTACCACTCCGACATCATTCTTCCTCACCTTCCTTTCCCACCACTACTTCTCACCCTCACGTTCTTTCCCAGTCCTCGTTACTACTGCGAATGCGCTGCGATGCCGAGGTTATGCCAGGTGGTGCGCCGGCTGTGGCGTATCTCGTTGCCACGCGACGGGAGGCGAGGTTTTCTGTGCCGGCAGCCTTTTTACCTCGAGCTAGAACAGGTCCGCTGTTAAAAATTCAACCTGCTTTAAAATATTTTGCTGTGAACTAATAATATCTATTTAATTCTGCTGTCGGGCAGTCTATCAGCAGGAAAGCTTTGGTAACGCTTCACACCCGAGCTTCATTAGGTGTCAGCCTACGCGCTTAATTTTTCTTTCTTTTGTCAAGTAAAAGAGAGGAAGTTGCAAAATGTATGTTGCATTAGCGCATTTTTGCAATACGTAGAACTTTGGAAGAGAAAAGGAAGTTGTAGTATATGTGCGTGATCATGCTATGTATGATGTGGCGTGAGTCAGGATCAATTTTGGTTATTTGCTTTTGACGAAAGTAATCTACCTAACGGCCTACGGGTCTCGGTGCTCTCCTGAATGTCTCGTTCACCTGGTATGCCCCAACATTTGTGAGGTATCAACGTATGACGAACATAAATGTCTGATCTTTACATCACTATAATGACATCCTCGTCACGTACGTCACTATACTGCAGCCACGTGTGGCTCGTACACGTAGTTCCCGGCCCGTGGTATTCCGTTATGCGCCACAAGTGCTTGAATTTCATGGATCCCATGTCAATCAAAGACCAACTAAAGTAGATATGAACATATCATTAGAACACACTTAAAAGCGAGAAAGACACACCATTCTTCATAGCTTACGATTCAGGTCTCGCAATAACAAGCACACAGACGCGCAGCCTACCAAGTAGTATGTGGGTATCGAACCCGGGTCCCCAATGCTCCAAGTGAACACTCTACCACTAGGCTATCGCGGCTCATCCCACACGGTGTATGTTGCAAATAAACCTATTGCACCAGTATTTGTGCTGATGGTACCAGTGTACGTGAATAGAGCTTCTGATGTTTGTTAAGCGCTACCATACCAAAGCAATAAACGGTACTTGTATTCTACTGTCACTCGGCATGTTTTTCTCAACTTTGCTTGGTCCCGTAGGGATGCCTCGACGTACGACGCTTATGGTAAGCACATTACCAGATCGTAGCGTGCATTTACTCCGTACAAAACCAGCGTCTGTGCTGTGCACTAGGGTTAGTCCTAACATTACGTCGTACCACGAGCTACAGTTCAGTCGCCACCGCGCTGCCGACGTTCCTGGTTAGCATACATTAATCATAAACCCACTGATACACTTCGCACAAAGACTTTGATGCTACTCGTAACCTTTGGCTTAATGCTCAACAATTCATCATAGACAATTTTCCTCGCCAGCTGCTTCGCATGAGACCTATCCCCACAATGCGTGGGATCTGCATGATTTTTTTCTTTTTTTCTTCTCTTTTTTCATCTTTGCATTCCCTTTTCCCACCCCCCAATGCAGCGTAGACTCTTTCTGGATTACCTCCCTGCCATTCTGTTTCCTTCCTTCCAGATCCTGCTATTTTTACCTCTATGCTAGGTGCCCTCTGAATTATGACACAGTACGCCGCTCAAAAGGAGACGCGGAGTTTTGGCAGTACAGTATAGCAAATCTGAATGATTTCGCTCTCTTACGGGATAGATCCGGTGGAAGGCGTGCAGCACCAACCGCTAGAGCCGTGCGAGTCACGTCACTTGCCCGGTTTTCTGACCATTTTCGCTTTGTTACGTTGTCTCACCCATCAGCCTCCTTTACTCGCGACATTTGGTGTGCCCGTCAAACTGCTCTCGCGAGCGGTCAGTTCTTGGCCCTCACTTCGCAGGAACGTTCTGTGTACGAACTTTTGTAACTGTTCACGTGAACATAATTAGCTTTAGCATATAAATGTTTGCGTTTCAGTATTCAAGAGTAATATCTTGAAGAGAAATTTTGGACTTTGAACGCCTTCGGGAAGGAATCAAACAGTTCTCTCGTGTTGTTAGCGTAAATCAATGTGTAACTGATTGATTTGCTTGCTTGAAGGGAGGCATGTCGACGGGCTATTCAACAATAAATTGGCCAATGACTTAATTATGTTAAAATGTGGTTTCGTAAAAAAAAGAAGCGCTCGATAAAATCCAAATCGTAAGTACGCATAACAGACGTGCAAATGTTTAACTTTGCGCGAGTAACAACAAACACGAAGAGACGAGGCGGACAAGGACCAGGCGCTACTAACAAATATTTATTGTTGTCAGAAGCGCCTGTCCTCGCCTGTCTCATCTCTTTGCGCTTGGTTTGGTTTTGTTTGCGCCAAGATTAACTTTCCCACAATGCAAGACCAACTAGCCTAACAGTATCTCTTTCTCAAGCTATAAAATCAATATATAAAACAAACCAGCAGCACAACGACGCAACCTCACCTTACTGCAACTGAATCCAAGTCAACGGAATCAGTGGGATAAATAAAAAGAAGCGTACAAAGGCGTTGCGCGTTATTAAAGAGTTACATTGTCACTTTACACAAAGACAGTTACTAAATATTCGTAGCTACTCTCCTATGAAACATAGTAGCTGGTCGCTTCAGTGCGCTTTATATGCCTCTATAGCCTGTCGTCGTCGTCGTCGTCGTCTTCATTCTTCATTTACTGGCATTTCCGTATTTCGTTATCGAAGTGCGGCAGTGTACTTTTTAACACTAATTTTGTTATGCACACTTTTTCTTTTTCGTCATAGTTTCCTGTTTATAAGGGAAGCGAAGCGAAAAATGCGTACGCGCTTCACAGACGCTGGCGTCTACTGTTCTAAAATTTGAAAGGTATATACATATAAGAAAGGACGGCATAAAAGGAACAGTGCCTCAGGATAAAGCTCTGGGACGCATTGCGCCTGTTGCACCGGAAAGTGTTTCACGGTGCGCAAACGTCCCAGACGAATGACATCCGCTGGCGTCCCCGACAGCTCAGCCGTCCCGCAACCGTCGACGGGTGGCGACAGCTAAGGCCGTTGGCGCCTATTGTCTGCTACCTGCTCGACAACTGCACTCGTGCCGACGCTTTTGTTTTCGCGTCGCAGCGCGCGCCATTCAAATTGAGGCGGCACCCCTTGCTTCAGAGCATTGAGCTTTGATAGCTCGGTGCCCAGGGATCTCACCTCGTTTCGTCTCTTCTCCGCGCGCACAGCCTGTCTCTGCTGCTGCCGCCGTAAATGTCGGTAAGTTCACAGCTCCCGCTGTCAGACGTGCACAGCGGCGCATAGCGGGAGTCTATGGGCAGGGCTTGATCGGGTTCATTCGAAACTCCTAAGAGCACTTTGCACCAGCAGCTCCTAGAAATATGAGCGTTTGGCAGAGAGGCTGTGGACCTTTACGCATGCTTCACGATTGAAGCCTAGTTGAGCTGATGAAAGACTTGGCGTATATCGCTAACCTGTACTAGCTCGTAGGCAGTGTATTAGAGATCATAACAATCTGGTTTCCTTAATGTTTTGTCCAGGATCACGATTCCCTGAAATTTTCTCTCTTGCAAGCAATTTCAAACTCTTAAAAACAAAGTTGAACAAAATCCAGTAAGTGCATGCATTGACTAACTGCCAGTGTAGTTTACTGCCTTCTTAGTAGTCTTTTACTAGCCGAGGGAATTTGGAAGCTAGTAAACGCTGCCCTTACTAGCCACGGACACTTACTGGTGTTCTGAACTATAACTACCAAGCCACTTCTTTATTGCCATATGCTTCGTAAATGGCTGTGCCTAAATAATAACCACAGTAGCTTCCGTTGCTTGTAGCCACAATTATAGTGCGTTCATCATGTTTGAATAACAGCTTTATGCGACGTCATGACACACGTATATGCAAAGGGTTAGGTATGCGAATTTGGATAAAAAAAATATGCGCTACTTCCCTGAATTTGTGGTTGATCACCAGTACAACGTGTGCTCCTTAAATTAAGGCCGTATGTAGCTGTGAGGTTGGTGTTAAACTAGATGTCACGTAGGAGCCTTTATGCCATGTGGATGTATGTGGACGCCTGCCTGTTCTTGTTTGTTGATGCCTGTATTGTTACTTAAGCTTGTCATAGCGTTGTGTATTTAAATGCATCTAGTAAAATAACGGGTCTTAATAAGTGTAACCAAATACGTCCCACTGCTTGATCTGCTTTTCTTTTGTTATGTCTTTTGCTATGGCATGCAATTTCAAACAGCATGTGTAAATCAAATTTCCGTGCATGTATGTTCCAAAATTGTAGTTTACTAGCGTTAGTAACCGTTCTAACAATGTAGTCAGCATTCATTTGATTTGTGGGGTTTCACGTCACAAAACCAGCTATGATTATGAGAGACGTCGTAGTACAAGTCTCCGGAAAATTCTGCCACCTGGGGTTCTTTAACGTGCACTGACATCGCACAGTACACGGGCCTCTCACATTTCGCATCCCTCGAAATGCAGCCACCACGGCCGCGATTCGATCCCGCGACCTTCGAGCGTAGTAACCATTGCTACGAACGTGTATTAACATATGGTTAATACTCTCAACAAACTTTTTCACTGGAAGGGTGAGCTTGGGTTAGTATATTTTCCATCAACTTCAGCTGGTAGTGAATGTCGCTATCTGGACTTTTACTACGTGCAAATGCTAATAAGGTAGTGGTTTTCGGGGGCTAGTAGATGCATAGTAATTTCTTAGTGAATATGCATCTTATTTTAAGTGTGCAAAGTGAGATATGTTTGCCAATAAATGCCCAAAACTCCAGAGTGTATATATATATATATATATATATATATATATATATATATATATATATATATATATATATATATATAGCAAACGTGATGGTGTCCTCCCTCGGCGCTAACTTTATTTGGAGCCGGGAGAAATAGATTGTGTGAAGGAGGGAGGAGAGATAGACTAGTCTTCGCCTAAACGGTGGCCGGGAGTCTTTGGGTCCTGGTCGGCCTGAGCAGCGCTCTCACTCACTGATCGGCGTTAGTGCCCTAGAAGTCTTGGGGGGTCACCTGGGGGCAGGCCTACAGGGTGCGAGGTATCTCCTCCCTTTGAATGCATAACGTACCCATGGGTGAAGATGCCGGAATGCGCATTACTATTATACGGGTGTCTTCAAGATCGTTAATTGACATTCTTGAGTCTTGGTCCCTGTGCACTTGATATGGGCCCGTATTCTGGAAATGGGAAAAAGATAAAAAGACGCCGTCTTCCACCGAATTTTGTTTTTCACGCTTTAGATAAAAAAATAAACACTCTCGTAACTCGCCAAGTTTGCCATCTTAATGCAATTATATACCATATAAGCGAGGCTCATAGGCGTTTTTTGCTAACAGGTGCGCACTGCTCTACTTTCTTAAAGTATTTATTTTCCACTGGATTATTAGTGCTATGGAGTTGTCGCCTGGTTGTTCAGGCAGGATTTGTGCGTTAGCGAATGATACGCTATATTAAATATTACCGCTGTTGTTTCACGAGCGAAGATCAAAGGACATTCGATGGAACACCCGAGCGGCGCGGTAAGCGTTGAAGCGGCAGAAATCTGAGCTATAGTTTCTACGGGTTCATAACGAAATAAGGTAGGGCGCGCAAACATACCTTACCTCTTGGGTTCGTGTTTGACCACATTACCTAATGGTTCCTAATTTCATTGGGAAGCCTTTGTAACTCCTAAGAGTGGAGACGCGTACGACACCAAACGAAAATAGTGTCACGGATGTCATCGGGAGAAGAAAAATCTAAGCCAGTTCCTTAGTCCCATTGCAGTGAAAGCTATGCCAAGTGCGGAGCACGGATTCGCCTGTGTTTTCCTTGTGTTTCTACTGTGTTTGTCGATGGCGTTTTTGAATTATTTTCGCTTAATTTGACCTGATTGTGCGATTAATTACCCTTAATGTGTGTACTTTACTATACTAATCTGGTTCGTCTTAACCATTCTTAATACGTATTGATTTAGTTTATCTTTAACCATTATTGATCGGTTTTATGAAAATTTATCGCTGTATCTAAGCGTGTGCTGCTGCGGAGCAGTGATTCGCCTGTGTTTCCCTGGTGTTTCTCTAGTGTTTATCATCGGCGTTTTCGAATTGTTTTCGCTTAATTTGATATCGTTATACGAATAATTGCCCTTAATCTGTATCTTTTCCTTTATTATATCAATCTGGATTATTTCAACCAATCTTATCTGGACCGATTTTAACCGGTTTAGGTGAGTGACTATTGTGTTTCGCTTATGTTTTCAAATGGTTTTTCTGCGCGTGCAACGTATGACATGACACATTACACGCCGACAGCTCGGGCTCCTAAAGCGCCCCACACTTAAAATTGTTGTTTTCTAGATGGCTTATAACATTTCACATCGGAAGAAAACTTATTTGGGAGTCAGCAGCGTTGACTGTCCACTGAGTAGCGTTTATTCTATAGTTGACGCGTTGCCATCGAAGACCATGGTCACCATGCGCGCTCCGACGCTGTGAAACGAGTTCGACGATCGCACTCGTAAGCAAGTGCGTCCTGTATTGTGAGTGTCACTAATCCGTTTGAGGGAGTTTAAAGCTGCGCGGAAGTGCATGGACAATCGGAAGGAACGTACAAAGCACGCGAGCGTCGTACGTGTCTTTCTCGTTGTCGTTGTCCCTTCCATCAGTTTTGAACTCCCTCAAAGCATGAACCAACTAGACCGCAAGAACGCCCTACTGATAGTCCCTTGTTCCCAGAGTTCCGCTAATGGCGAAGTGCACCCGCTAAAAGTGAGCTAAATATGCCTGTCTAGCAGAAGTTAAACATTTAATCGAGCCCAATTTGTATTCAGAAGAGCAGGCAGCACTGAAATAAACGATACTGACAGGTATTCCCGTCGCTCATGGAATTTTATTTCATCGGTCAAGACGGTCCGCTGCTCTTACTTGTACCACAGCATAGAGACGAGAATGCTTGATCATACTCACTTTACATTCCAGAATTTGGACACTGTTTCGCTACGAAATATAGCGGCAGTGTGTAAGTGTGTAAGTGTGACTGCATATATCAGTGTGTAAGTGTGACTGCATGTACGTGTTGTGTTACACGTGATCATTGTAAATATCATAATCACCGCTAAACAGCTGACATCTCCCGGAGTCATTAATAAAATAATCTCTCTCTGTCTAATCTCTCTATAGCAGCAGCGTTAGTCGATTTTCGAATGTAAAGAGCACGTCTTGCGCCCAGTGACACGTCGACAGCAGTGAAACACCTGTCACTGTCAAGAAGCAAAGCAATGAAGAGACAGAGAATGAATTCGCAAAGGGTTTTCTTTCCCAAAGTTGGGTTTGCAAGACGGACTAAATTCTGCGGACGAGTACTGCGTGTATCAGTGCCGCCCAATCACGGCGCACACAGAGACAAAGCACATAAGCTGCTCAGGACACGTCATGCTCGTCCGCGGAATTCGGTCCGTCGTGGAAATCCAGCTCAAGTGAGCTTTGCCATCCGCCGGCCGTCTTCGGTAATGATATGTCCACCTTCCGCATTGACTGGAATTTGTTTTTACGTAGTAGGTACTTACAACTCAAGCGAAAAAAGCTTCTTCTGAACAGGGGCCAGTATTACCGCCGCAGTTAGGCTCTGTCTGGTTGTTTACCGTTATTGCAGCCTGTCCGCATCACGGCAGCGCGAATCTTGCGTCTGTCTAGCACTAGGACTATTTCGAGAGGCCGCATTGTTTTCCATGTCCGCGCCACTTCTCTCCCACTTAAATAACGCCAGGCTGGGCAGGTTGCTTGAACTCGCCGACAACTTTTTGGGACAGTAAAGCGAAGGCTACAGGGGGCAAACTCTCCGCTTTTATGTTGCTGCGCCAGTTCGAAGCAGCGCCTGTGGTTTGCGCTCGCTGAATCAACTTAGACTGGGTGAAAAAGGAAGTCTGACCATGGAACAAAAAAAAGAAAAGGAAGTGGCCTGATCATAACGTTGTTGTATAGCTGTCGGTTTCCTTCCACTAACGCTGAATTAAGCAAGATGCCTATGGTTTATACTCCTTCGCTTATGTTTAAACGGGAAACAGTCTGCGCAATCTCCTACAAGGAGCGCTATTGGGCGCTTTCTTCCTCCATAGACGTATTTTGCTTCATTGACACAGAAATTTGGCCTGAAGTATGTACTCTCGTGAATCCTTCCTCAAGTACTGGACGCTTACAGTAGTAGACGAAGCATCGTTTCAAGACATGCCATTACTCGAAATGAATAACTTGGGCCATTTGATGGAGTGCAGTAACGCGGAGTAACGCAACAACCAGGTGGCTGGAAATACATGGCAAGGCGCGGTCTTTGCGGCCATACTCTTTGCGTTCTTTCAGTATTGCTGTGTGAAGGCGTTATGACTGTGTCGCAAGAAAAGCTTACTTTGTAAATAAGCCGTTGAAGACCCGTACGGTAATTACGCGTCTCGGGAATTATTGCTCCGAGATAAAACTCCGTGTCCGTCATTTGTAACATTTCGCCAGTGCTCACTTCCATGCTGTCAATGGTCGCTCGGTATTTGCGGATGTATAAAATCGAAAGATCCGTGCGGAGCGTCTTTGCGAGAGTTTATTATTCTCTGGTGTAAGCGACTGAGGCTATATCGCCAGGATGCGACAGCTTCTGTGGCAATAACACTCTTCATTCCATAACGCGAAGTATCGCGGCTTACGTCAGGAGCTTCGACTGGTGGCAGGGAAAGCTTTCTCATCACTGCGCTGATGAGTTTCATGCAGCGGTAGTTATCAGCCTCGTAAGCAACGTGTGCTTGTTCGCCTGCGCTTGTTTTTTGACAACGCGCGCTTTCTATATTGAGGGCAGCCCACGTCTAACCGCGCTTTCTCGTTGGATTGTGCTGCTTATATCGTGCTAGGACTCGTCTCTTTTAAGAGCGCGGTTCAAACGTCGTTTGCCTCCATTCCGGTTCGGTCCCCACGGGAAACCGTGCTGCAGGTCGAACGCAGGTCAGGGAACCACTTCCCATTCCGGAGGTTCCCCGATCCGCTTACCCGCGGGGGTGCAAAAACAAGAGGCGACGCGTATGGACCGTCACCGTTCTTTTGCTCGTCGCGGCAAGCTGCTGCCGCACACGAATGACCTCGTGCAACGCAGCCATCGCCGCCGCGTTGAGGGGCTCGCTATAGCGATCGAAGTCCTTCGGCCTGCATCGCGGGGAAGTGCGTTCGGGGACTTTGCACTCCGGCGCATGCATAATGTAGGCGCGTACGAATCGTGTGTATATATACACGCCCACCGCTCGCCGTATATATACCAAAATAAACAGCTCCGTGTGTGTGTGTGTGTGTGTGTGTGTGTGCAGACTGTCGGAGCGTGCGCGTGTTGTCGGTGGCCATGAAGCGCGGTGCCAAGCGGAGAGATATCGCGATGTCGTCTTCGCCGAGGGAGGGAAAAAAAGTGAAGAAAAAAAGTAATAATAAAGCCGGGAAAATAGGTGGCCACCGCTGTCGCCGCCGGCGCGTCGGCCCAAAACGTTGCGAGTCGTCATCGCGTCCGTAGATGCGCGCACCACCGCGTGGCACCGCGCTCGACGGTGGCTGCAACTGTGGCGATAATGCGGTGCCGACCCAGATTCGGAGCCTGTACCGTCAACCGCTATACGCTTCTCTCTTTCGTCGTTTGACGGTGGCTGTGCTTGCGGTTAACGCGGCGTGGTATGAAAGCAACGCTTTCTACGTGCGCTGCAGTGCACGCCGAACGAAGGGGTGGCGGTATAGTAGAGTCTGGTATAAAATTTAAAAAAAAGGTTCTAAACTGAAACATCGAATCGATTGTCACGATTTAAAACAGCTGATAATCACCGAGAAACAACGACTCAAAAGCTACGTACCATGCTAATACATATATAATGCGAAAGCGAATGCATGTAATGCGAATGCGATGCGGAGGAGCACAGTCGGTTAGTGCGTGCGCGGGGGAGAGATAGTGTGTGTGCATGCCTGAGACCGAGGCGGGAAGGGCGAGTTCTGCGTGATCTCGACAACAGAACGAGGCGAGCGTGAAGATTTAACCAGCTCCACAGCTTCGCTATTCAATGCGCACCGCTGTGCTGGAGTGGTACGCAGGCACGGTCGCTAGGGCGGGCATGCAAGTTACGACAAACCACTTTTTCAGCTGTCTGTTATTTGTTCGGCTTCCGCTCTGTCTAGCCGTGCACGCTGTGCTGCCGCACCGGTTCCGCATTACTCTTCTGACGAGCTTAATGGGACTCATA
Source organism: Hyalomma asiaticum (assembly GCA_013339685.2). Taxonomy (NCBI): domain Eukaryota; kingdom Metazoa; phylum Arthropoda; class Arachnida; order Ixodida; family Ixodidae; genus Hyalomma; species Hyalomma asiaticum. The sequence continues at coordinate 166,344,514 of CM023481.1, forward strand.
AATGCGAATGCACGAAAAATAACGCGTTCATGGCGACATTGAATTACGTTACTCGTTTTTCCAAGTGCGTCGGAGTTTTTTCGTATAGTCAAAGCGTTCCATATGTCAGCTCTTCTCCCACTGTGTTTCATTTTTTTTTCTTTTTTTTCTTAATCATGCACTTATGCTCCGTGATTTTATATGTGCTTCGAGCCATTTTTCTTTCAGTAATTTAACTACCTTGTCCTCCAACTTTAATAAAGGAAACCCGCAATACTTAAATGTCCGTTGTGTCTGTTGTTCACTAATCCCTCTGCTTCACATCTATGTCGTTGCCTTCTCCTTTCCCCTCCTCGTATCTTCCTTCTTTCTGAGCACAGTAGCGCGTCAGAGGAGGTTATCCCACGCCAACCATGCTGTCGTTTCTCTTCTTTTTTCACCACGTCGTCACTCTCACAGCTTTGTTGCGTATGTAAAAGATGTAAATTCTGGGGCTTGTTTCTGGTATGAGAGTGGGACACGCCATAGCGGGAGACCCCGGACTAAGTTTGGCCAGCTGAGGTTCTATAATGTACACCTGAGCCTAAGTACAAGACTGCTTCTGCATATAGACTCCATTGAAATTCGGTCGCTGTTGCCAGGAACCGAAGCCACACCCTCTAACTAGTAGCTGCGCAGCTGGTTAGCTACAAAGCGAAATAACGGTTCGAAAATTGATCGGCTTTATTACAAAATGTGTTACCGGAAGTGAGTAGGTGGGAAGGATAACGGTGAAAAAAAATGCCAAGTAAGCCATCTTCCTACGGTGATTGCTTTCGTCATGTATGGAGAAGGAAGTTGCAGCACGTCCCGTCGATGCTCTCATGAAGCCCTGAGACACTATAGAACATGGCGTGAAAACGGTGCCGATCAGTCGTGAAGGCTCCGGAGAACATGTGAGCCAAATATTGCAACTGTACGCACAAAAGAACTTGCGCTAATATTTAAAATACAGCTGCAAACCGCCTGCTCCTTCTTTCAACAAATTACGCACCACAAGGAGCACCTATACTACGTCGAATGAGGCAGGGCTAGCATCGGTTGATTTCGTGATCGCGCCAACATGCTCAGTGATGCTTGAAATATTCGTTTTGAGTTCAACAAGTAAAAAAAAAAAAACATATGTAGGTATCTATGTTTAAGGACACCGAAAGAAGTAAAGCGACGCGGTGGGTGCACCTTGTAACGCAATTTGTCGAAAGAAGCGCAGACGACTTCCAGCTTTGTCTGAAACTAAATTGCAAATTTCCTGCTACGTGTATAGTGCAAGAAACTGTCCTTAACATCCGCTACTGCGCACTCAACGAATGAACGGTAAAGAAGCAGCTTATTGCACACAGAACCCCCACGTGATGTGAGCACATTTGTCAGGTTCTCTCGTGCGCGCTGTCATCATGCATAAATTGCGCAGACGGCAGACGCTTTCCTGGTGATCAAGCCGCCGTAACAAAAAGGTCGCTTGCGCCATTGCGTTTTGCCAGGCTGCTACTGACAACGCTGCTGGTTTACTATGTCGCAAAAATGTCTGTCTGCGTTACTTAATTTTCGCGCCATTGACGTAACAACATTTTATTCCGTTTTACAAATGACTCGAACGTGGTCTGCTGCCACCGTAATAAACTTATGGCTCAACTTCGTGATTGAAAAAGGATTAATCAATTTTCAGCCACTGTAATTTCTTCGACAGGATCTCATTTAGCTCTGACATTCTAGTGGCAGTCGTGGCACATTTTTCGTAATGCCCAGAAACGGTAACAAAGTGCGACTAGCGATAATAATTTTTCTCTCACCATCGTGGCGCTAAAGCTAGTCCGAAGTGCACCTGTACAGCTGTAAAAAAACTTTCTTTCGACCAAGTACTTTGCTGCACTGAAGCTATATATATGGTGTATGGTTGTATTATGCAGAAGGAAAGGCAGACATTTCCTTCTGCATAATTGAAGCACCATGTCAATGATCATTGTTGCTTGCATGTTTTTCTCAATGTCACAGCCTGGCAATGTAGGCGACCAGTGACTATACAAGCATTTCCCAATGAACACGTTACTTAACCAACTGTGGGGCAAAAAAATAAATGAGAAGACTCGCTGCAAACAGCTTCGTGCTTTCATGACCACGATGGCTCTTTTCTTCATCAAGTTAAACAGCAGAGCACAGTTCTGAAATTTCCTGGCGGAATTCTGGTGGCGCCGAAATTAAAGATATTTCGCAATCTCACATTACATCCATAACTGAAAAAAAAAAAAAAAGGCCCTAGTGGGTAAATTCAAACCACTTTCCGACTTAATGCCGCAGTGGCATAAATTTCAAATGCATGCCAAAACGAAACATTTTGGGCCAACTGTCGTCAATAACACTTACAAAAAAAAATAACGGAAGAGAAAAAAAAAGCACTCTATAGTGTGCTGAGAGGCTCCCTAGACGGTCGCCCACAACTGTTTATGCAGACGTTCGTGCAACACCATCCCTACCGCTCGTCAGCCCATAAGGCAGAACGTCGTTGTCTGCGTAGCACCCTTCCTCCTCTCCACTTACCTTAAACTTTTGTTTTTGTATTTTGTTTCCCAACCTTTAGGAGTCTGGCCTCAGATTCCTATACATAAATGTCTTTTTCATATGGTGGCTTCGTGCGTAACATATCTAGCAGGATCGCGTGGAATGTGTGCGTGCGTGTTTGTGTGTGCGGGGGGGGGGGGAGAAGGGGGGGGCCTCTTATTCTAAATGTGTATGCATTGCATTAAGTAGGTTACCGTGGCAACGGCAAAAGCTAAAATGTGTGAAATAGGTCGGCGACAGTCGCGGAGCTCCTAGACGGTACAGAAAGGCTAGGAGGAACGTCGCGCCCGATTTCTCCTGCCTGGGCAAGCCAACCTCCCGTGACGCCGCCAATGCGCGGTGCCCCTTGGCAAGGCATAAAACCCCACAGCCATCCTCCATGCCCGCAACAGGTGCTACCAAAGCGAACCGACCATAGCTGTAGTTTGCATCTGGCCTATTTCTTCCTTAAACTTATTATGGCTATAGCTTCAAGATTATTCCGCGACACAGCCTACTGGGCCTTTTTTTTTTTTCCTCTTGCTCCACTCTTTAGGCGCCATATCATTCAACGACTCAACCAGTCTGAACTGAAGCCGTACGTCAATGAAATCTTAATTATCTTGCCGTGTATCTCCCACATATCGTGCAGCATGCGTACTTGTACTGGATGTAAACTGTCCATACCAGTTTTTATTTTTATCACTGTAACAAAGTACATGACTTTCTTTGGGAACTGTATGCACATTGTAAAATCTAGTGCGATGTGAGTGTCGTGGGATCGAATCCCGGCTGCGGCGGCTGCATTTTGATGGAGGCGAAATGTTGAGGCCCATGTGCTGTGCGATGTCAGTGCACGTTAAAGAACCCCAGGTGGTCGAAATTTCCGGAGCCCTTCAGTACGGCGTCTCTCATAATCAGAGCTGGTTTTGAGACGTTAAACCCCACATAACAACATAAAATCTAGTGCGCCTGTTCTAACGTTCAGCGGAATATGCTTAAGAGTTTTCTAACTTGTTTTTTTTTTTTTTTCGGATGGTTTAACTGTACCGTGATCAGTGTCTATTGTTCGTTTCGTTCTGAACGCGATCGCACGGATCGATTGTCATTGGTAGAGAACAAGGCCATTTGTAACATAGGTGGCACCAAAGTGGTTTATTTTTATCGATTATTATTATTATTATTATTATTATTATTATTATTATTATTATTATTATTATTATTATTATTATTATTAATATTATTATTAACAAAAATAAGAAGAAAAAAGGAAGATAAAAGCTGCAACTATGGAAAACGACGACAGCAAAAGCAACGTTCATTGCATCATGCGTCATCGCAAAATGTCGCTATTCTGCGGTATTGATGCGAGGAAAATAATTAACCTTTACTTCGAATAGCGGCCACGTGGCTTTCCAATGATTGAACAATGCTGTAGTATAAATCATCTTTTCCTGAATGCATTTCGTTAAACAGGTTACGCACTGGGTGGTTATGCAATTTTCATTAAGCGCAAGAGGCAGAACCGCTGAGTTTCGCTGCCATCGCATGCAGAGAGCGTTTGTTGCGCCTAATTCGCTCTTCCCAGACAATTTGATCGGCGCCAGCGCTCCCGGCCGAAGATCCACTTCGGGTGACCGACGCTTGCAGCTCCTTCAAAAACTCCGAGCGGAGCCGCATTTGCAATCACTTACCGCTCCGGTAGAGCAACAAGCAGCTTTTGATTGTTTTACCGTTGTCTTCGCGCGCTGTTTTTGTGCCGGCGCGTCCGCCATCGCTTAAACGTAATTTGCCTCGTGCATACCCTACAAGCGGGCACGCTGCCACATGAAGCACTTACCTCATTTGTTTCCTCTCTTGCGTGCATGTGTGTTGTTCTTATATCGTGTGTGTGTGTGTGTGTGTGTGTGTGTGTGTGTGTGTGTGTGTGTGTGTGTGTGTGTGTGTGTGTGTGTGTGTGTGTGTGTGTGTGTGTGTGTGTGTGTGTGTGTGTGTGTGTGTGTGTGTGTGTGGCGAATTTTCCGCTTGAATAATCGATCGAACATCACAAAAGAAAGCAAAGAAGAAAACCTAACGCCCGAACTTTCTGATTAACGAGACTGGAGAAAATGGCTTTTGGTAAAGTCAATCGCTCTTTCATTTTTATCATTTTTTAATATACCTTTTGTTTGTTTTAGCATAACTGTTTGTTCATTTGTTAGTTCTAGCCGGGGTGCTCCTTGACTGGCATTTCCCCGAATTCGTAGGGGCGAACCACCGTCAAAACACACTTTGCATATTTCAAGATTTCTGAGAACGAATACAGTATACTGGAGGTATATACGCGACACGGGAGGCCATAGCGCCATGCACGCCTGTACCGCTTCCGGGTTGGGGTGTGGTGGGACGCGTGCGGGCTTCGGGCGGACGCTCTCAAATTACGGATTTATGGCGATGCGCTTAAGCGCCACCGCTTCCGCAGAGAAAGGGACAGCAGCTTTAATGCCTCGCAGCGCGCGACGGCGGCCGCGCCGAGGAAAGAGGCGAGCTCCGAGTCCGATAGAATAATTGATGCCCACATATAGCATTCCAGTGCGCCCACTGGCACGCTGTGTTCCGTCGCGGTGTATATGTGTATAGGTCTAATCCGCAAAGAGAATGCGAGTCTTCTTTTTCATAGTCCAACATCACCGCAGCGTCGTTAGGTGTCCCGAACGCTTCTTGCTTTCGAAGACAGCTTCGTGGTGCCTTCTGCAATGCACAGTGAAAGAGACGAAGAGATGTTGCAGAGCGCCAGACGGTCATAGGGATGCTTCCAGCGATTCTGTTGCCTTCGACGATACGATGAGGCTACCCTTTTACCCTTCACTATTCACTAATGCCCAAACTTGCGCGGTGGAGTGGCGCAATAATTATTGGGGCTGGCATCGTGGACAACCTTCGCGCAGGCGTGCACCCTCGCACGACGCGACAAGGCGGCTCGGTTTGTGAGTTTACTGCTAAGATCCTATCCAATGAACGTGCCCCATCGCGCAACTTCGCTCAACACCGGATCGCAGTCGGCCTTTGCCTGCAAATAAGTTCCTCGTTGACTTGAACAAAAAAATTAAATAGCAGCGAAGATGCGGCGGCAGAACATGAGGCTGCCTGATTCTACGGGCTTCCTTGCGCTTTTAGGGCTTATTTATGAAACGATCGCAGCATCGTCAGTGGCGGGCTTATTTTTCAGCTCGGAAGAGAGGCCAGAGAACGGTGTTATGTAGGCTCTGGGTGATCCTGCAGATTCCGTTTGATCCACCGAGAATGGCGCGAAGCTGCCGCACCCAATTGTAGTGGTGTTATTTCTAAAAAGAAGCTTAAGGTTAAGCAGTTGAGGTGAGAGAAGTGATTAACCAGGCCGAGCCCAAATGAATACTTTGCCGTTAGAACAGGGGAAGAGTGACTGTTAGATGTGGAGTAAATTAGGTGACCGACGTATACACACGCCCAACTAAGATAATTAATCGTTCAGAAGAACCCGCTCTGGTCTCGGACCGAAACCGATACCGGTACCAACACCTTTCTTCGGCACTCGCTCTGCGACCCGTTTTAGTCATGCGACAGCAAGTTTTTTGTCCTCCTGCTGTGTTCCAGGATTCCATTTGCCTGGGTAGCTCACGTGGAAGAATGATATAATCTCTATATATGAGTAGCTCACGTGGTAAGGCGTTATTTGTTTTGGGTTTTTTTTTTTTGAGGAAACGCTATGATTTTCCTTGTAGAATATTATGTAATTAATGGTGATGGGAGATTTTGTTTATATATACACAACCACCCACGCCTTCTCGCAATTGTCATTTCTGGGTAAAATTAATGGCAGAGATGGAATGTGGTATTGCTATTACAAACAAATTACGTTTATAGTGAGTGTGAGGAAGCAAAGAACATATGTACTTATGTATCCAGCAAAGTAATCGTTGTCTCGGATATTGTTATAATGTTGTTTGTTAAAGAGCCACACACAGTTTGTGAAGGAATCGCACGGATTTCTTGTTTTTTTCTTTAAGTCTTTAATAATTACACTTTGTTTTTTCAACGTAGACCACTAGAGGCTGAACTCCCAAAGTTCTTTTCCGTAAGTGTACTGCGTCGTTGGGCCGACGCCATCGATGACAATAGAATGGCGAACATCAGGATCCAATGAAATTTCCTGTTATTCACTAGTCTGGCGTAAGAAACCTTCCTTAATACTGGCATAGTGGAGCATACAGCATACTGCCTGACTCCTGCAGTCTTGTTGACCAAGTTAACGGCGCTCAATGTGAATCTTAATAATCACTGCAGCGACGAACGGAAACTTATGTAAAGCTATGAATTCCAGCCTAAAATAATCGATAGAGCAAATGTGTTGTAAGTGAATTCCGTGAATAGCTTTTTGTTGCGAAACAGGAGCATTGTTCGAATTCAAGAATTTCCTGGTGCTCTCGTTCTCCTTCTTTCTCTCTCTCTCTTTCCTCTTATAGCGCAGTTAAAAAAAAATGCAGATCCCACGCATTGTGGGAATCGGTGCTTTGCGAAGCAGTCAGCGAAGCAATTGCCTACCACGAATCGTTTGGCACTCAGCTTACTGTGATGAGTTCGATCAAGGCCTTAGGGGAAAGAACATGAGTACCCAGTCAGGGGTAAGCTTAACGTGAGCTGACCAGGAACGTCGACAGCACCGTCGCGACTGAATGGTAGCTCATGGTACGACGTTAAGTTAGTACTCAAGTTAGTCCAAAGCACAGACGTCTGCTCTGTCGAAGAAAAATGCACTATATGGTGCGTTGATGTGCTGTCATTAGCGTCGTTCATTGAAGTAGCCCTACGGGATCGAGCAAAGTTGCACAAAAGCACTCCGAATCATAACACACACACACACACACACACACACACACACACACACACACACACACACACACACACACACACACATATATATATATATATATATATATATATATATATATATATATATATATTGCTTTGATAATTCTTATCACACATTTTTCATTTGAAACATCAAATGACACTACAAAAGGCACAATAGTGATGCCGTGAGGTGAAAGCTAAAAGCCATAAACGCTTGACGAAGGCTTTCACCCCATTTAACGCAAAGAGCAACATGAAATGATCAATCTTTATACAACATCCAAAACCAGCTGGAGAAACATATGGACAGCATTCTTTAAAAAACACATAAAATGTTTACAGAAAGGAAAGGTATAAATGATTTATTGTAGGCAACTGTTTAATGTTTGTGCATGGCAGTGTATAGGGCATCATATGGCGTCCGTAGTTATTACGTGTGGGAGAGATTTTGCAGCCATCAGTGGCTCGTGCGCTACAGGGGCAGGTGTAGGGTTTGAAATGCGCTAAATCTGTAAGAAAACAATCATGTTTTTTTACGCAAGTATGGTATCGCTTCAGTAGAACCGAATTGTAAATCTGAGGCATTGGTTGTAAATTAAGGGCCTCGAAAATGAGTTTCGAATGTGCACCACCTGGAACACCTGTAATTATGTGCACAGCTTTCTTCTGTAGTCTATATATTCGGCCTAAATTCTCCGTTGTGGTGCCCCATACCTACGACAAGAGAAAGATTTGTATATGCCAGCTCAGCCTCATTGTTCCATAGCATGTTTGCATGGAAAATTACCCCCAGGGTTTTCACAAGAGGATCAATTTTAATAGATTCTGAGTCAATCATTAGGGACAAATCCAAATTTACGGCTTATTTTTCGAACGAAAGAGTGCAGATTTTGTTTTTAAGGTGTTTATAATTAGTGAAGTGTTTGTGCTCCATATGTTCAGTAGTCGTAAGACAGTGTTTGCTTTGTCAAGAAGTTCATTCAAATCGCTGTCCTTAAAAAATAAGCTTGTATCGTCGGCATAAATAATAAAGCTTGTTGTGTTGCTACCAATGCTTACTAAGTCGTTCACATAAATATTAAAAAGTAGTGGACACAGGATGCTGCCTTAGGAAGCGCAATACACGTTACACAAGGGCCATCACTGCAACTGCCGGTGAAATAGACTTATTTACTCTATATAATCGTGTGGGAGAAGCCGCCGTTAAATATAGCGTAGCGATAGTGTGCTTGCTTGTCACCTCGACGACCCGTGTTGGATAGCCCCCTACCGCTTCGTACGTTGCGTGTGTGTCTGGGTGCTTGCTATACCTGCATTTAAATCCCACGGGGGGGGGATAAACGGTGAGCTCTTTAGGCCGGCCGTTCGGTGTGTGGGCCGATCCTGGAAGCAGCGCACCGTGTGAGGTGCCGAAAACTACGCTTGATTGCAGTATCGTTAATCGTGACCTGCATGACGAGTACATCATGTCAGTGATGTAATGAAAGGGAAAATTAGCATCCACCCGCTTGTAGCACAAGGCTACGAGGAAATCCTATGGATTTGCTTCTTGTAGCCTTGTGCTAGAAGCGGCTGGGTGCTAATTTTCTCTTCTATAAACGTTGCTCTACTTTGCGGGTTTCCACAGAACTCATGTGTCTTGGTGATTTAAACATCAGTCATTCATGTTCGTCACACGCCTACACCCTACCTCCCAAATATTTGGGGATACCAGGTGACCGAGGCGACCCGAGGAGAGCACCGAGGCATAGATAGATAGATAGATAGATAGATAGATAGATAGATAGATAGATAGATAGATAGATAGATAGATAGATAGATAGATAGATAGATAGATAGATAGATAGATAGATAGATAGAAAATTCTGCGGGCTTAAAAAGGCTACCTGTGTGCTCTCTAGGTGGAGAGAGAAGCGTAAAGTGAGGTTGAACGCTCGAGGAGGTCTCCATTTGGCTGCCCTGTACTGGAGAAGAGGAAATGAGATGTGAAAGAGAAAAGTCTATGACGACACTGCAGCAAAAAGAATTTGCATGTGCATTATACGGAGTGTAGGTGCGTTGATGAAAACGACCTTTTGCTTTATATCCGGCGCGGTTGATTTTTGCGAGCCCGAAGTGGGCGTCCTTGCCAAATGCAAACCCTCGTCGACACAACTCAAGCCGTCGCTGTTTTTCCCTGCATAGTAGCGCGCTAATTGATTCCATGCATCAAGGTGGCGACCATAAAGTACAAAGCCGCGCTCGCGTACGAGTGCGGCGCGTGGAGGTCGTGCGAGTGGTAATTTAATCTGGAGTTGCATTAATTCCGGTGTGCTGCAGCCGTTGCCGCCTCCCTTCGTGGCCCGTCGCAAGCGCGCTGCTCGTCCGCCGTCGCAGGCCCTGCAGCTTGTCTCGGGCGACGCGGAATACCCCGGCCCATGGCTGTTGCTGCGGCCATTTCTGCTGCTTGGTCCGCGCTGTATGGCGCAGTCAGCTGAGTCTCGGCACGCTCTCGTCGCCAGCAAAAGAACGCGGCAACAGAAACAAGCAGCAAAGGCCCGAAATGCAGCAAGCCAAATTGCCCGCGTAAATCTTCTTTACGGCCTCCCGTAATTCTAAATTTACCGTCTCGCCTTATACTCACGCTAACAGCGGTATACTGCACTATGGCGGGCCCTTCTCCCTTCCATCCATGCCCGAGCCATGCGAGCTCGCGCCGCAGCCTCGTTCTATCTTTTCTCGCTTGTTTCTGTTGCGCCGCTCGGCCCGCGCTGCTTGGACGACGAGCCCGCACGAAAACGGCGCGGCGGAAGTATAGTATATACGATGGCCGCCTCCCCCCCCCTTTTCAGCCTTCCCGTAGCAGTGTGGCCGGCAGCGGTGTCTCGCTGGCAGACTGGAGCCGTGTTGCGCGCAGGCGATGAAATGACACGCTCGACAAGAATAAGGGGCGAATTTTAATGAGAATTTACAGAAGGCGAGCCAAATTGAAAACGCCGGGCACGATGCCGCGCACCCGCGCTCCAAATCTGCGAGACGTGCCGGGGGCGCCCCTTATGACGCTACAGCGCATGAATGCCGCCATTATTTATATTCACGAGGACAGGGAAAAAAAACAAGGCCTCGCGGCGGCGAAAACCCGGCCGAGGTGCAGAATATGCGCGCCGCGGGAAACGGACGGGAACCTGTCAGGCGTCTCATATTGAGTTGGCGGCCGTAATGAAAAGCTCTACACTGTGTCTCATCTTCCTCGCAGAAGAGTTGTGTTATGCGATAGAGAAAGCGAGGTCATCAGTTTATATCAAAGCTCCGCTGTCTCCCGGACTGCCGGAGTCATTTAATCCCGAGTCCCGTTTATCAAGCGACGCCGTGACATGACATGAAACGATCCGCGGGTGCTTTGAATTCCCATATACGGCAATGTGCGCCTATTCGGGCAGCGCTAAAGTGTGCGTAGAGCACTTTTGCGCTGGCTTTGTTTAGTGACGCCAATGATTTCATTAATTACTGAATTTCACTAGTTCTTTTTTTTTTCTGTTAGGCCATGTGCAGTATCACTTGGCTTGCTGTTGTGTGACCAACAAAGATCGCCTATGAAAATTCGTCGCAGCATATTGTAATCATTTGCGTTGAACGCAAGGAAAAAATGTCGGCAGTCAGAGGTGCACCGGTCTAAAGTGCTTCAGAACGTTCATGTGACACAGCTCGCGAATTAGGGTGGATGGCGTCAAGCGCGCTCACCTATTTATGGTTGTAAGAGCGGATAAAGCAAGAGAAATTTCTCAACGCCTCTTTTGATTTATTTATTTATTTATTTATTTATTTATTTATTTATTTATTTATTTATTTATTTATTTATTATAGTGAACAGATGCAACTCGCATTCTATATTTACAGTGTCCGGTTTATGTCACGTGGAACTTTGCTCTCTGTTAAATTGTACGAATTCGAAGAGGAAAAGAGAAGAAATTCTTTCTCCTATGTCTTTGCGCCGGAGAAGGAAAGCAGAAGAATGGACTCGACATCACGCCCATTTGTCGGGCCTTCCCGCTCCTGCCGCAATAAATATGTCAATAAGCATGTGGAGCATATGTCATGCAATCCCGATGTTGGACATATCATTGAACAAGCGGATTGTCCAATGGCGCTGAGAAACTGCGAAAGAGAAGTTGGCGTGAATTCGTCCCTCGAATCTTAATCTCGGAGGCCTTACATTTTCATGCTCTAGTGAAAAAAAACACCATCACACACTGCAGCTCGAGCTTCACTAAAGAAAACCGCCGCGCTCTTCCATCACTTTCTTTTTCCTTCGCTCTTTCTTCTGCGCAGGCGGCGCAGATCCAGCATATGCGGAGGCGTAATGAACGATTGCTCTCGGCATCCGCGGTGGTGCGTAGCCACATAGTTTTGCCGAAGTTGGCGCCTGACGTAGAGACGCGCATCCGGCAGTTCCCACCGGTGCGTGCGAGATAGTTGAGAGACGGCGGAGGAAAGGGAACGCGATTTCGGGGCAAAAAGTATCGGGGCCTCGCCGCTGCAGCGCCGCGCACCGAATGAGCGGCCATCGCTACCCACTCGGGTTGCTCGGCCAAATACCACAGCGACCAAACGCCAGTTACTGCGGGAAAAAAAGATAATAATAAAGAGACCGAGTGAATGAGGCCTCATTAGCCGACTAGAGTACCGGAGGGAAGTCAACGAAAGTTGGTATATGAGAAAGAATAACATAGAGAAAACGTGTAACGCGGACAACTGCCCAACATTATAGCCTGCTGAACGGTGCTGGTGAAGGCGAGAGCGGTTTCTGGGACCTGAGAAGTGCACGTGACTTAGCAGCGTTCCGTGGGTAGGCAGTCAGATGCCCGCTATGAGCACCGGTCTCTCTCCCTCACACACACGCTGGCGCCCACGATTACGAGACGCGACGGACGACATCCTGGCGCTGCTGCTAGCGCCTCGACTTTCACGCGGTACGCGCGTTTCCCACGCGCACGCGGCGTGGTCAAATCGTAGAGAGGAGATCCTGCTGTGGCAGTCGTTTCCGGTCTCGGGTTTTAACTCGGATCAGCGGTCGTAATTGGGGGCGATAAAACTGCGTGCTTAGCTTCGAGCTCGATCGCGGACGCCCTCTAACTCGAATTGCGTGCCTCGTTTACTTCCTTTTCGTTCCGATTTGTTTCGGTTTCTTGCTATTCTACGGCTGAATTCAGAAAACTTCTCTCTCGTAAATATTTATTTGCCCCTCTCTGGCCAGTGGCTACTTCTCTAATGATACCTCCAGCACTCTATTGACTGAAACATTGTCTTACGAAACTTTTTAGTGTGAGATGTATTTGTGAATGCGGCAGCTCTTCCTTTGCACGCTCATTACCAATGTGTCTAGGTTAGCGTAGTTCCGCAATGCAGATTGCGTGATAGCCACCCAATAAGTTGACCATGAGTGCTTCGTTTGTTTCTTTCCGGACCAAGAGAAACTAAGAGCGCCATTAGAATAAATGGCCGCTTATGGGAGGCGTCGTACATACGTCGACATTCCAATGCGTTCGGGCCCTTGCGGCACTAGCTCCCGATTTCACCGTCGCAATAAATAACACTCATTAGAAGAGAACAGGGGGCACACGAAGTGCTTGAGTCTCCATGATAGCAGCAGTGCAACTTCCGGCAGCAGTGTCATAAAGTACTACTTCGCAGTAGCAAATGATTGCACTGCTGCTGCTAAGATAGTGTCAGCCGTGCGCCTGTATTCTGTGTCGGTTCAGCATTCTTTGTGTGTGTGTGTGTGTGTGTGTGTGTGTGTGTGTGTGTGTGTGTGTGTGTGTGTGTGTGTGTTACGAGAGTGAGGGGGCAGAGTACCCTTATGCACTCAGCTGTACTCTACGGTGATGTCGTCGGGGCGCCTCTGCTTCCTTTCTTTCAAACGTGCGGAACTTAGCCGCCCTGCAATCTTGAAAAAACTGCAGCGTTTTATACGAGACGTTGACGAAAATTGTTTTTTGGCGGTCGACTGCGTACATTCGTAAGGACGTAACTTTTTTTGATGATACTATGTTAATCGATTTCGTCCCTGAAACACCACCTTCTGGTCGCATTCGTAGCTTCTCAAATAGACTGCCGCTCTCATGCGTTAAAAGAGAGACGAGGCGTGAGGCCAATAGGGCCCTAAGCCAATCACCTCTATGTTGTCATTTTATTTTTGATAGAGGTTCTCACCGGCCCAACGTTTCGTTCATATCAGTCCGTTATTGCCCCAGAAGATGCATTGTTATACTCTTATTCAAGATTTACAATCTCTTCTGGTATTGCCTATTGTGCTGTACCCCCGAGATAACTGCCTAAGCGAAGAAGAGCATGTTTGTTTTCCTCGTAACGACACGCCGTGAGCCCCCCCCCCCCCCCTTTTTTTTTTGGTTTCCCCATCCCCGACCCGCTGCTGTGATACGTAGTGCGCCTGCCCACGTAGTGTGGCAGGGTAACTGAGCAAGCACATGAACCGCGACTAGTGAAAATATAGAGCGCAAGGCATCTTTGTTATCAGTGGGTATAGGCTGACTCACCTGAGCTGCTTAGGAGGGCGTTTTTCGCGCTAATCAAGCGATCGTGGTGCTTTTGAAAAGGAATAAAAGGAAGGAAAGTGAAGGGAAATGCAGCAACGGAAGCTAAAATGCGATTGCCGCCGTATGGGCGCATTTCTCCCGACTCGGCCTTCGCGCAGCGGCTATGATCACAGCGTCTTTGCCGATGGGAGCCATTGGTGCCGTTTGTTTTTCGGCGCGATCCCAGAGGAAAAATCGTTATAGCCTCGTGTCACATTGCCGAAGCGACTGCGAGGGACAGCCTTCGGTCTTCAGTGCAGTTCAGCCCCTTTCTTGTATCTTGCTTTTACATTTTGCGAGTTCTTCATTCGCGTTCTACATTGTTATTTTGTGTTGCCTCGTGTTTGTTCCATGGAATAAAAACGAACCTGACTTACGATTTCTTCTTCGCGTTTGTTTTTGTCGTTTTTTTCTTTTTTCAAAATAAAGGACGCGACCCTATCCTTATGCGCTGGCAACTATAATTACACACTGGACGCCGCTATGAAAGCTGTCGCCACTACGCGACGCCGCCTTTCCAAATGCTTAAAACGTACGAAAAATACGCATGTTCACGGAGTTAAAAATAGTGTGTACACAGATGGCAATGGACTGAGCGTAAACAACGCAGAGAACAGACCACTGCGCAGAAGCCGCAAACTTGCATTCGCGAATCGTGCCGCACGCTGCGCATAATAATCGGCACTTCACTTTCAAAGGAACGATGATGTTGCGCACTTGTTTGGATTCTTTAGTTAACATGTTAGATGTGCAACATGCACGTAATTAGTGCAGTCTGCGTAGCACTGATTTTCATTCCACTAGCAGACCTCCGATGTTTATGCTAGGAATGAGTAGCTAGCTGACGCGTCAGACTTTTCACTGAAAGCGAGTTCGCCCGAAGCTTACACCTTAGGCAGCACTCAACATTTACAGCTCCTATTTTACGAAAGTATAATGGACGATACGAGGACGACCTTCTATTTGCTTGTTTTGCCTAATGTGCGTTCTATTGATAATTGACGTAAAAATGAATTAGTCTTAAGTTCTCCGCAGAAAAATCTGAGAGGCGGATGCATTTGAGGGCTGGGTAGGGGTGAGGGGGTGAACATCCAGTAATCACAATGAAATAGACGATCAAGCGCAGTATATAGAATGCAGGCGAACTTATTTCTCCATTGCCGACATACTGCGTTTTCCAGCCTCCGATTCTTCAACTCTTCCACATTTACACAACCGAATTATACGGGTAACGGGCAGCTTTCGACCGAGGCCATTCACACGAAACACGAATGAGGCAGTCCAACGACTTCTCTTTGAGGCAATTTTTCAGTCGCTCCTTGACCAGTTTCAGAGCTGAGAATTATCCGTCATGTGGTGGGAGAACAAGAAGCGAACAAGCGTTACAAGGAGAAATAGCTATTTTACATCCAGTGCTACAAGTAGAAAAATTCTGGTGACAGCCTTTGCAAGCGTTTACCTTCAAGCACAAAGTTTGCGAGGATAATCAACTCCGCAAGCACGTCCCAGGTAAATGGCTGACAAAGATAAGGGCACTGCCTTTCCAGCGCGTTGGCGACTTCGATTCCGTCGCCACGCGCCATGCCTTTGTAAGTGCTGCGTGCAACACAGTACAATATCCGGCCAATACAGCCTGGTCTCGAAACCTCTTCTTTTATTTTTTCTTCCATCTCCTTAATGAATGTCGTTATAGTGAAACGGAGGCATTATTCAGACTCGTCCGTGACCTCACGCGCCACGCTCCTTGGAGGCCGCATGTAGGAGACGCCGAAATTTCGGTCGCTGAAACTCTTCAGCATCCTATTTATCCTGTTTTTCGGACTTTCTGCTCTGGTTGCAGGATCAAAATGGCATTCAACGACTTAAAGCCACTACCGCTGCCACGCTAATTATTTTTTAGCCTTGAGCGAGCGTCCTCACCTTCCAATCCCAATCCGTTTGAAGCCGTAGCTCTTTCCAAAGGCAAGTTTTGACGCAATTCAAAAGTGGTACACGGGGAAGCTAGCTCACACTCTGGACACGTATATCTTCAGGAGAGTCCGTTTGCGGTCAAGCACGTTTAGCTGCTTGGCGTGTTTTCCTGAATACCCCTCACGCAAGCCAACCTACCTGGTGCAGTTCACGGCTTCTCGTCTACAGAAGGCTGAAGGCTATCCGGTGATCGCATAGCGTGCACCCCCCGAGTTTCAACGCCAAGCCCCTCTCGGTGTAGGTGCTCCAGGAGCCATTCAACAAATTTCGCCAGGGCAGCTTATCAGTAATAATAATCATAGATGGGCTTTTTACGTGCCAGCTACGATGACGAGGCATGCCCAATAGCGGAGGGCTCTGGAGCAATTTCGATCAGCTGGGGTTCTTTTAAGGTGCAGCTAAGTACACTGGCGTGTCCTTTTTTTTGTTTTTTTTTAATTTCGCCCCCATCGAAACGCGGCCGCCATGGCCGGAATTCTATCCCGCGACCTACAGCTTCGCAAGCCAACGCCTAGCAGACAAGCTGCTACAGCGGGTACCAGAACATCAGCCATCGACCCCAATTCTAGCACTCTGACCAGGTTGTTGAGATTCTCAGGGGTTCGAGAACGAGAATTGTGCGAATAGGAATGGAATTAAATACAAGACAAAACAGGGAATGGGGATGCTGGGCAGTTGGCGACATCATTTGCGCATTACGTGGAAGCGCACAGAAGGCGCAGTTGATCGCGAAAGGCAACTCGGTTAAACAGGCCCGAATTTCTTCGCCAATGTGTAGGTTTCTACATATATGGTCAACAAAGTGCACTGTATGTAGGTTTAAGTGCTGTCCTCGCAGGGGTGACACTTGCAGCGAGGAACGTCGAAGATAAGTGTAAGTTGTTTCTTTCTTTCTTTCTTCTTTCTTTCTTTCTTTCTTTCTTTCTTTCTTTCTTTCTTTCTTTCTTTCTTTCTTTCTTTCTTTCTTTCTTTCTTTCTTTCTTTCTTTCCGCCATGAAAGCAGCTGCCAAGCTAACTGTTAAAACAGTGGCTGCTGACACACTTTCACAAGAACTGTTAACAGATTTAGACAGGTCCTAAATTCTTACTTCGCGATTTCGAGAATATTTGCTTGTTTTCGTCAGGGGCGCTATATCCTGTGTATTTTGTTGCGTGTCCACAGGTAAAGACACGGCTGGCGCTATTGCAAAGGCTTTTGTGGTGCCTTGCATCTCTGTCCGTTCTCGAATGTTTTCTTGCCTTGAGTGCGTTCAGCGCTCAGTTCTCGCCTCTCTCTTACTCATTCTATTATACGCGAGAGGGGAAAAAGGGGGGGGGGGGAGGGGAAGGATTTTGTCTTTGGTTTGCAGCTGTACTGGTAAAAAAAAATCCATGCGCTCTACTTTGTGCTCTTCTATAACGCGTGTGAGTGTTACCTCTCGCACGTATTGCATTTTAAATCTTTGAGATGCCGTGGTACGTTAGCACTTTTGCCATCCATAAGTAATTTCTTACTAGCTTAAGTGAATAACATGTATAAAAATTCAAGCCAACGAAAAGAAAGAAAGAGCATTGACGTAAGATAAGTCGAGGTGTCAGTGCTATTCAGAGCGCGTGTGCGTTTGAGGAGTTTCGCGATGGCGTTGGCTTGTAACTGCGCACATTACTTTCCTCTTTTGGTGCGTGAAAGGAACCAACGACGGGTGTTTAGCATGACCGCGCTATTTATGTCGGTTGAGTGGGCGCTTCCGAGATTTCCCCTATTGTCAGAACAGTGGAAGCCAAAGAATGTAGATTGGAGAAGGCGGGAGAGCAGGCTAAAATGATTGTAATAAACAAAATCTGCAGCAGGGCTCGAAAAGATTGGAGGAGGGATTCTTTCTGCACAGCAGAACAAAGTCGAAGAAAAAGGGAGGAAGGGGAGGCAAACGCTGGAAGATGGGGCTCACGAATTTCTCGGTCGCCCTTAACTCTGGTCGCCGCTGCTGCCTCCGTGTGTACGTTCAGCCGTGTTTCGTGCGCGCTCAGTGATCGATCCATCGCACGCCGATCGTCTTATAGTATTTCTCCAAGGCGGCTGTACACGTGCTCTTCCCCGCACACGCCCATCCCAGTCGTGCTCGTCTCGACAGCGCCGCGAGACCGCCCACGAGCCGACGCCTATTGTTTGACTGCTCCATCCCGACTCGGATCAAACGTTCATCTCAACCCTCCCACCTCATCCCTTTCTTTGTCCACGCTGTCTTGAAAGCTTTCTTCACTTTCTCTGTCCTCTTTTTGTCATTGGTTAGTTTTCGCCTGTCTGCCTACTTCATACATAGCGAAGGGAACAAGAGTCGTGGCGGTGTGCGGCGGCGCAAAAAAGCGCAACTTTGCCGTCCAGGAAGGAGCAAGGACTGAAAATGGCAGAAATAAAAAAAAAAAAAGAATCACGATAGACTAAAGATAACCGTGCATGAGAAAAGAGCGCAGAGGGGAAAAGAAGAGGCGAGGGGGGGATTGTCGATTGAGCGTCTTTACAAGAAAACAGCGCTTCTCGCCCAAGTTAGCAAGATCGACGCCAGTTTACCCACCGCCGAGAGCACGGCCGACGACGTGAAAGCGCTTCTTGCGAGATGCGCCTGTGCCGACTCATTCATCCTCTTGTGATTACCGAGATATGTCATTAACTTGACCACGTCATGCGCCATGCTATGCTACGTTATGCTTCGCTGCTTTGCCAGCCTCTGCTCGACAAGGCTCTTTCTCCTGCGCTTCGTAATTCATCGTCCGCCATTGGATTATCCGCAGGCTGCGAAAAACAACGTGCGACTGCATCTCAATACCACTGTCATTTTCACTGACCGTTGTTGCTCAAACCGTTCAATGGAAATGATTTGGTGCCGTTGTGCAAGAAGACCGCGTTGATTTTGGAATAGCGCGCAATACTGTTTAGACAAACGAGCAAGGCTATCGCGCGAGTTGAGAGAGAAAAATTTAAAAAAAAAAAGGTTGCGAGGTTATCCAAGTTGCATCTGGTTTGCCGCACTGCACAGGGGAAGGAAGTGGACAGAAAAATTACAGTTTCTTCGCTTGTTTAGCCTACGGAGGTGAGAAATAACATATATGCTACGTAAGAAGGAAACGTTGCCGTCAAGTGAGCAATGATCTGTGCAAACCTCGGACATAAGCCTCTGTGGAGACATGGAAGTGCTCAAAGCTGTGGCAAGTTACTACCGATTTGCCTACCTCATCCGATCGAAGTATCCAGAGAAATAAAGCATTGTACATTTTTACACCCACCATGCACATGTTTCATTGAGCATTGCCCACAAAAAGCATCAATGACGAATGAAGAGAATAGTGCTGGAAGATTATATGATGCGCTCTGCAACTTTCAAAAAAATTAAGAAAGCAATTACTACAAAAAACGATGGCTTTTCCTCAATAAGCTTACAATGTAGCCGGTCGTGTGCGCTCATTCAAGCTACCCGAGTACTCTCGCGATAGTTTTCTTCTTGCCTTGTTACTGTTACTACTAATATTAACTAATACACTTTGATAAAGGAATGCGAGGGAGGTCGCATACTACTACTACTACTACTACTACTACTACTACTACTACTACTACTACACACACACACACACACACACGCACACACGCACACGCACGCACGCGCGCGCACACACACACACTTAAGTGCAGCCTCCATTTCGGTGCCTGGTGCAGGGGTCGACATTTCCTAGCACAGACCACTTAATTGAAAGATGGCATAAAGAATGGCCGAGTGACTATCAGCATGCCGAGAAGTGCTCGTGACTTTACATGTTCACATATTTATCGATGTAATAAAGCGTGGGAGAACAAAAGGAAATGGCCGTCTCTATACTGCCCTCGGTCCTTCCAGCCATGCACGAAACATTTGGCAGGTCGAAAATTCGTTCCTTATCAACGACTTGTATTTTATGCCTCTCGTGCGAAAAACGAAATAGATTTCATAATGTGCAGTGATCCAGGTATAGTACAAGATACAAAAGTGGTTAATAAGGTCAGAATTAGTGACCACAGACTAGTAAGGGCGAAGATAATCTTCAATCTAAAGCGGACAAGGACAAAGTTAATCACGCGGAAGCAGGCCAACCTCGATATCGTCAGGGCGAAAACAGGAGAATTTAGAATTGCACTTAAGAACAAGTATGAGGCTCTAGGACAGGAAGAAAATGAGGACATAGAGAAGATGAACGAAGACATCACTAAGCTGATCACCGAAGCAGCAATCGAAGTAGGGGACAAAGCACCAAGACAATTTGTGAACAAGCTCTCGGAATCTACTAAAACCTAATCAAACAACGCCAACAGATGAGAATAACTAACTCAAGAGACAAGATAGAATTCGCCGAGCTGTCTAAGCTCATCAACAAAAGTAGAGTCAGGGACATACGTAACCATAACGTGAAAGAAATAGAAGCAGTCGTCAAAAAAGGAGTCAGTATCAAAACAACTAAAAGGAGGCTGTGTGCGGGAAAGAACATAATGCATGCATTGAAAGATAGGCAAGGCAACACCGTTACTAACTTCAGTGATATAGCCAAGGTGGCCGAGGACTTCTATTCTGAACTGTACAGCTCAAATACGAGTCTTCCCACCATAAGGGTAGTAAATGTCGATCAGGACACCGAAATTCCATGCGTCACTGCGGACGAGGTTAGAAAAGCAATTCAGGGAATGTCCCGCGGAAGAGCGGCTGGAGAAGACGCCATAACCGCCGACTTGGTCAAAGATGGAGGAGACTTCCTAGCTAGAAAGCTCACGACACTATACACACAATGCCTCAAAACTTCAAATGTACCAGACAGCTGGAAAAACGCAAATATTCTGCTATTACATGAGAAGGGAGATGGTGATGACTTGAGGAACTACAGGCCGATCAGTCTACTCTCAGCACTTTACAAAATTTTCACTATATGGGTTAGCTCAAACAGAATAAGGGCCACACTTGAATTTGATCAACCAAGAGCGAAAGCAGGGTTCAAGAAAGGATACTCCACCATAGTCCACCTTCATGTGATCAATCAAGTAATCGAGAAGTTCGCGGAATACAACAAACCCCTCTATATGGCTTTCATAGACTACGAAAAGGCTTTCGACTCGGTAGTGATACCAGCAGTTCTAGAGGCATTACGCCGACAAGGAATACGCGATAGCTACGTAAACAGAATAGCCAATACCTATAAAGATTCTACAGCCACCCTACTCCTCCTTAAGAAAAGCAGGAAAATCCCAATACAGAAAGGTGTCGGACAAGGAGATACACTTTCTCCAATGCTATTCACTGCATGTTTGGAAGAAATCTTCAAAAGACTAGTGTGGGACGAGACGGGAATAAGGATTAATGGCGAATATCTAAGTAACTTACGATTTGCAGACGACATAGTACTCTTTATCAGTGATGGCCACGAACTGCAAAAGATGATTGAAGACTTAAGCAGAGAAAGCTCTAAGCTAGGATTAAGGATGAACATGCAGAAAAGAAAGTTCATGCTAAGTGGCACGGCGAAAAAACGTGGCTTCACAATCGGAAACCAGACGTTAGAAGTCGTAGAAAAATACCTATATCTAGGGCAGCTGCTGACAGGAGAACCCGCCCATATAAAAGAAATCCACCGCAGAATAAACATGGGATGGCGCGCGTACGGGAGACATTCCCAACTCATGAAAGGAAATCTACCACTATCACTGGAGCGGGAACTGTATAACTACTGCATTTTGCCAGTACTGACATACGGGGCAGAAACTTGGAGAATTACGAAAAAGCTCGACAGGAAGTTAAGAATCGCGCAGCGGGCGATGGAACGAAAAATGATAGGCGTTACACTAAGAGATAGAAAGACAGCCGACTGGGTCAGAGAACAGACGGGAGTCACCGACATAATAACCGACGTTAAAAAGAAAAAATGAACAAGAGCTGGCCACGTGATGAAAAGGATAGATAACCGATGGACAGCTAGCTAGTTGTTTTGTGGGGTTTACCGTCCCAAAACCAGCTCTGATTATGAGAGACGCCGTAGTGGAGGTCCTCGGAAATTTCGACCACCAGGGGTTCTTTAACGTGCACGGACATCGCACAGCACACGGGCCTTGCGAACAGCACGCCACCTTGCGAAAAGACGTGCGGTTCCGCCTTTTTTTCTCACCTCGATACGACCATAGTGCAATCCTATGAACGCCAACGTAGAAACTAGTTACAGGCGCCGAATATTTTTTTTTTTTGTCATAGATAGCCATGTTCAATCGTTCCGCTGTTGTCATTGATGCCGGCTCACTTAAGTTCGCGAGCGACACTCGAAAACGTATAAGAGCATATTCTATACGGTTAGAGCCGTTGCCTAGCGATAGCTGAGAACGCGGATGTTGCCTTCCCACCTTTCCACACTCGCAGCTCCTGCTATTTTCTGCCCCTATATTTCGCTGCCGCAGTAATTACTTTCTTCGTATTCGACACTCCTTATGTGCCGTTTCTCAATAGGACCCTCCCCCCTTGAAGTACGGGCGTGTTTATTCTTATTCGCTGAGGCATACAGCGTTCCTGCTCTCCCTCCCGGGTTTACGTGACTACATTTTCCTTTGAAGAATCCTTTTGTCCACTTCGCCTAAGGCTCCTGTTCATTATTCAGTATTCCAGAATTTGCACAAGTAACAAGTGGGCGCCTTCCTGGCTCCGTAGAATTCGTCGCGTGGCGAAATAATCAAGTTCAGGCCGCCGTTTTTTGGGTGCATATTTAATGCAACGCAGGACTCGCCGTCGAAATGAAGGAGGGGCGAGGGCGAGAGAGGGGTGAGGGGTTAAAAATTTGGCGTTACAGTGCGCGGGAACTGGAGATTCCAACAATTTTTTGCGGCCTTTTGAGTCGCAATTGCACAGCCGCTGCCTCGAATGGAAGGGCAAATTCACTTGTTCTTCGTAAGAACGTCGGCGCTATCGCGAAGACGACGACAACGTTCAAAATGGACACTCGCGAACTGCTTTGCGATTATTTTGTTCCTTTCTGGCACGCAGAAGGAGCAAAAACGTATATATTAAAGTAAGTACCCACCACCATCGGACGTGCGTGTGAGTACGTGAAGACGTCGAGCGCTTATAAAAAAAAAAAAGGAATGAAATAGACGGCCAGGCACAGGGGGGCGGCGAATGTTTTAACAAAACGTTTTCTGCACAGTTACTTTTGTATCAGCGGCGACATGTCAGACGCGTCGTCATTCTTCACGTGCGTTTGTTTGGAACTGCCACTGTAAAGGCGACACGAAATAGCCAGAACACGAAGCCCCAAATACCGAAATAAACAGCTTAACAATTCCCCCATATATCCAGACTTCGAAGGAAGATTCGTAAACAGTCGCTTATTCCACCGAGCTGTTTCTGTCTTCATTTCTTTTTTGTTTGTTTGTTTGTTTGCTGCGAAGGCATAACCATCGACTGTCGGAAATAATGCGAAGACCATGTCGCTCAGTGTCTTGAGAAAAATGTGACCTCCCGAAAAGCAAAAAGAAAAAAAAAGGGAGGTTTCCTTGAAACATGAACCGAGTTTCGCCTATACGACATGTTTGGTTTCCTTCGCGTCGTATAAAATTACATTGCTCATGGCCTTTTTGGCAGCGCGCTGATACTTCTGACCGTCACGGTGGATCGCACGATAAATAACAATATGGCAGTGAAACAAGTCGGTGATGTTGGTGAATCAGCTCACCCCGGGGAGCTGCATTCGTTGAAAAAGAGGGGCACACTGAAAACAGACGCCAGTAGTTTGCCTCCCTTTCTTTTTATGTCGGAGGAAGCTGAAATCCTTGTAAAGTGCGGAATAAATGCCTTTGGATGACTAATGCTTCGCGGTTGCACGGGAAGTTTATTACTTCACTTTTTGTGGCGGCTTACAAACAGAATATTGGAAACTGTGCGCCTTCGTGTGATTTGAACGAATACAGAAATACGCACCATATGAAAATGCAATCTCGGGTCACCAGCTGCTGTGGTTCTTCAACAGTGACGTCGTCAACTGCAGAGCATTAGTTCGTGGGCCGGTTTCCCAGCCGCTCGGCGCCTCTATATATGGAAACCGACGACAGAAACACGAAAATACCTCTCATTTTTCGCTGTCTCCATTACAGCGTCTCTCACGAGGGACACGAAGTCCGTAAGACCAATCAGTAAGCCTGCAGGCACGAGCAAATGATTATATTTCGTCCGGAAGAGCGAAACCTTAGAAAAATGTTTCACTGCTGTGACAGCTTTTCACCTATGCCACTTTATTAATGGAAGCGCGAAAATCGATCTGTAGACTTGCACAATGTTTTCGAAAAACGCCACCCTGCGAATGAGTTCTCATGATCAGTAAATTAATAAACACAAAATATTAGATTCGCTAACTTATGTGTATTTTTGTGTGCTTCTTTTCCCATTCCTTCGCTCCTCCCTCATTTTGCACCCGGATTCTTAGTTAGCCCCGCTGCCGACTATATTATTATTATTATTATTATTATTATTATTATTATTATTATTATTATTATTATTATTATTATTGGTGGTGGTGGTGGTGGTGATTGTGGTAGTGATGTTGATGATGATGATGACGATGATGATGGTGGTGATTATGCGAGTCGCCGTTAGGTATGAATCGGGGAAAGGGCGCACTTGCCTGCGCGAACGGTAAACTGAGCCGAGGCTTGGCATAGCAAGATTGTACCCCTTGCTATCTCCTGTTACCCACAGTTACCACAGATACGCACAGTTACCTCAGCCCCTATATCTGCAGCAAATACTTCCCAGATATAAGGCCAGAATGCCCTAAATGCCAAAATCCAGAGTGCGACTTAAATCACATGCTGTGGCAATGTCCCGTGCTAAACGCTAGTTTCGGGTCTCCTGCCACCGAAGATCAACCGCCTCAGGGGCACTGACAGGGCCCTTCAACACAAGGGCATCCAGAAGGCCCACAAGGTGGCTGGCGAGCTCCGACTCCCAGTCCCTACATGGGCGGAGCCACCGGGCCGGCCTCCGTAAGGGGTGCCCAGGCCCATTCAGGACCTTTAATAAAGTTACTTCTCTCTCTCTCTCCTGTCGAAATGCCCCTTCTGAAGCGAGGAACATTTTATTGCTCTCTTTCTGTTCCTTCCCGGGTAGGGCCGCAGTTTCACGGCGGATGACGACGACGCTTTGTCTTCTCTCCGCTCGTGCTCTCTGTCCTTGGAGCATTCGGCTTGCCACGGACTGCAATGCATGCGCTCGCACACGCACAATCGCGAGCACACTGTAACAGTTGTCGTCACTGCTGCTGCTGCTGGACGCTGACAATAGAATACTTTTTTTTTTCTTATCTGTTCTTTGGTCATTCTCTCTCGGCGGTGTCCGCAGTGGTCTCGTGGGGTACTTGTGGGTCGTCTTCATTATTTTTATTTACCATTTTGGGGCCTGAGCTCTGAAGTTCAATTGATTCCGGCACGCGCTGCATAAGAGAATTATCGTTGTAACTGCCAATTATCTCGTCGGGGTAATTCGTTACGTCGACTCCATCTTTCGTTTAACATGCAAGTACTTAGAAACGATACGCACAAAAAGGTTGCGTCTGTCCTAACTTTTTACAAGAATCGTTAAATTTAAACTACTGACGTTTCTTCCCCGGTCTATTCCAGATTGACACGCTATTTATATCACACATATTTAGGTAAAGCAAATTGTAAAGCCCTTCCTAGCAAGAGTAACCGCTTGGGACAAATGAACGATTAAAGTAGGTTGAATGTGAAGCTTCCATCTGAGCCCTTAACGTCGATGCTGTAGTCACGGCCTCATGCAATTCGTACAAGAGTATTTCTTCAAACACAAATCGCGCCCAACAAGGTCTGCGAGAAATCTCCCTATGCATCTCGAGAAACTCGAATTTTGATTAAGCGTACTGAAATCTGTTTATTTTTTTTTTAATTTAGCCTCAGTTATTAACTCTTCGTCGCTCTTATTGCTTAATCACATGGTGGCATGGCGCTTTGTGAGTTTTGCGCGTTCATCCTCCTCGACTGCCAAAGCGGCCTGTCATGCCAATATCAACAGCAAGTGCCCCATATTTGCTTACAGTTACATGACGACAGCTTCACTACAGGACAGATTAGGGTCCCTATTAAGTAGGGTCCCTAATCCCGATTAGGGTCCCTATTTCCGTGCACGCACGTGCACGCAAAGATGAAGGATACTATCATTACGTTGTTTATTTGTGTTAATGTGTCCTGCTAACATGCCTCTTGATGCTGCGTAGTGAAAAGATCATTGCAGCATTGGAAGAGATATCAGCCATTGCGACTATGGGTCCAAGCAAATTGTTGTGCTTATTTTCTGTACAATGTGCTTATGTGAACACAAAAGCAATCAATCAAATGGAGTGAAGCAACGCGTAGTCGTACTGGTGCACCACGCGAGGACGGAGTTCACAGGGTGTCGAGACGAAGTTTGCTCACAATCGCTCGCACTTGTCTGCGCATACGCCCACGGTTTTACGGGGAAGCCATAAAGCGCCACAATCAACAATCAAACTGTCGCTTATCCCACAACACGCTTTGCCACACGTTGCATTGTTAGACTTGGTTCGTTTGCGGATTTCGAGACATCGTTGAAGATATGTAAAAAAAAAAGAGAGAGAAAGAGAAACAAGGGAAGGAAAAGGCAGGGATGTTAACCAGACGCGCGTCCGGTTTGCTACCCTACACTGGGGGAAGGGGGAATAGTGATGCAAAGAGGTAGAAGAGAGAAAAAGAGGAGTGCCGCCCCATTCGAGAGTGCACACTGTCCCAAGAGTCTTTGGCTGATGTCAGTAGAATGTAGATTTTGGCCTTGAGGCATGTATCCCAGGCATGGCGTCGGGCAGCAGATGTAAGATATGGCCAAGGGTATTTTAGACCTTATAATAGGGTCACCCATGTATGGTACTGTCTCTGACAATAATTCCGACATTCATCTGGGTGCAATTGTCAACTAATATTAAATCGTATTACAATTGTAATTCTCTCTCTCTTTCTCTCTCTTTTTGAGTACGTGCGTTCGTGCGATGTAGAGAGAAAGAGAGTAACATATTCTGTGTGACAGGGTATTTTAATCCCACAGACTCACTTAGGGCGAGTGACCTTAATGTATACCCCATGGTTACTACCTCTCTATACAGCCCAGCCAGCCAAATTATTTATTTTATTTTATTTATTTATACATACTGCAGCCCGTTAGGGCTATGACAGGAGTGGGCATGCATGAAAATAAAATACATATATATATATACATACAGGAATATGCGAACATTGCAACTGAAAAGTAGAAACAAGATATGAACAGGTAAAATGAACTATACATCTTCATGATGGGGAACATTGCGACATCATCATGGCAACCGAACAGTGGCGGCAAGCATGCGATAACAAGAGCCTGTGTGTTATCGTGGTTGTTCCTACCGCCTCTCACGGCAGATCCCCGACGCACCTATAAAATATGGCCGTTCCCAAACGGTGCCGCAACGCTGCGTGCCGTCACTATAGTACGTACAGTGACGGCAGCATTACCATTAAAAGAAAAGAGATTTTAGAAATGGGAACCGGAGGATTTTGTTCCGCATCTCTTCCTCCCGGGGCACCTTGTTAAGATAGAAATCTTCCTTGTTAAGATACTATGGACGTACGCGCTCGAACTCATCAGTGGTAGGTCGGAAAATCGGATTACTGGATAAGCATGACGGGCGGATCTTTTATTGCTGCGCACGTACGTGGTTAATCTGGATGCGCGCCCTGATCTGGTTATGTTTTTCTCTGTACACTAAGGGCCTTAGGCTGCACGGTGCGCGAGAAGTATAAAACCTATACTATACGGTTGCTGAATCGAGAAGACATTCTAAGCAGCCTTAACACTGCGCTGGGTAAAGAGGAGTAAACAGAACTCATGCACTTTTGGATTATCGTTGTACGGGTGAGATCGGAGGCCACCGAATTCGGAAAGCGTGAAGTTCGCTCCGACTATTTAGCTTTGACCGGTAATAGCATTCGGCTAGGGGCGAGACAGGCTGCTAATTCTTTGCCCTGAACGCGATCTAATTAATCTGCGTTCAAGGCAGCCCTTGCTTGCAGCCCTTCCATCTAATCATCGGCATGAGTACAACTGCGGATATTTCCCAAACGATTCGAGTGGAATGCCTTATTACCGTATGGTGATATCTTACATATATTGCTAGGTCTGGCCCAGTGTCGCGAGTATATCCACTCACAGCGGAGAAGGGGATGGGGAAGAGCTGAGACATGAATGCATTCGTGACTCGAACAGTTTATTTCGTCTCGAGCACTCGTCGTAATGAATAGTACGACATGAGTGCCTCCTACACGTTGCCTTTCCAACTAGCGATACAGCTGTGAACACGCTTCTACGACGTCAATGATGTCCTTCCGCGTGTTGCATCCATTCTTCGGTGAGCCTAACTATTGTGCCCGCTGGGTTGTTGCTCACCGCTACAACGACGCCTTTGTGGCAAGCCGCGAGGTAGAGGGATTCTGTTCCTTCCATACTAATGACGCACAGCTTACTAGAGGGAAATAAATGTTGTTCCAGCGTACAAACAGGATTTACGTCTCCCAATGGAGACATCTAATGGAAAATTCACAGAGCTCGGGATACATAACACTCTCGATGAACTCATCGAGTCCCATACCACAGTGCAATATGAAAGACTCACACACATCACGACACTAAAATACATCTTAAATACAGTATGTGTGACGTACGCAGTACAGCATGGTTTTAAGAGAAATATCCCACGAGAAGTGAGAGCGCACATTTTTGTTCCTCCAATACCCCTAAATATGCACATCGAATATAAGAAGGAGCGACGGGAAGAAAGACCAAAGGCTCTTCATAAGCAGTTCCAGTACTCTCGGAGCCTGGTCTAGGCTGGTGCGGCAGAGTATGCGAATGACAAAAGTATTGTTGTCGTTGCAATGAATCTGAAAGGTGATTCCATGGCTAGCGCATCCATTAAAACCGAGAAAGCCGAAGTGGCAGAGGATGTGCCCATCGCACTTGCGGTGGCCACCGTAAAAGCTGAATATATAGTTAGTGATTCGAAATTGCGCTAAAGGTAGAATCTCGCCCTAATTGCAAAAAAAAAAAAAAAAATCACAGCATATCCACGGGGTGAATGATGATGAGTGGGCGAAGCTCCGGAGGGAATCATCGGTAAACCGTGAATCTTTCGCGTAAATCGCCCAGTCGATCATCATGTAAAGGCGTGAGAAACACTGTATTCGTACGCTGGGATCTCGCGTTTAAGGGGGATATGCTGTGCTAGAGCCAGGCCTGCGCGGAACTGCAGGACAGTGACAGCGTAAGTAGGAGGAGCTACTTTCTTAGAGGCCACTTTAAACGCTTGAGGAAACTAGTGCAAGTAGAAGTGGTAGGTATCTCCTGCGCCATAACTTATCATTTTGCCAAGTAGGGAAGTACCCACTACGCCATAATTACCAGTGCCTCCGTAATGGGTTCAAAGCTACAAAGCACGCAGCTCTGTGTTCTTTCAAATGATGCCTCGACCTCGTTATACAATCCATTTTCGCGTCGTGTAGCGGTGTATTACTATTTTTCAACGTAACATTACGTTTGTTAATGCGATTCCGCGGGAGACATTATACCTGTTTAGGTGTTTTAGCGACAATTTTTCAACCACAGGCGTAGCTCAGTGGTAGAACGCTCGACTGCCACGCCGAGAGCCTGGGTTCGAATCCAGGCAGAGGACACGACTTTCGGAATTTTTTTTTCATAAAAGTAGACGTGGCTACGTACATCACCAACAACGAACACCATGGGATGTACAGACCCACGCCCTAAGGAGCTTCGCCCCTAAAAAAAGATACTTTGCTAACTTTAAGGATAGGAGAGACGTTCGTGTTATATGGGCGCCTTCACACTCTTCCCTTGCTTGTAACGAAGCTGCCCGAAACCTAGCTCAAGGGCTGACGGACCAGCGGGAACGGAGAGAGATCGCGTGATTAGTTTCAGTGAGATAACTAAACATTACAGATTGGGGAGGGTCTGTTCCTCCCCCCCCCCCCCCCTTCCATGGCACAGTCCTTACTTAATAGAGAGCAGGCGACGTCCTGGCGCCTTTTACAAACAACTACTCTAAGCCTGTGGCATACCACCATTATCACCCAGATTTCTATACAGATAGATGCAAATTCTTCCATGAAAGGACGGACCACAACCACATGACCTGGGCTTACTCTCGAGCACCTATGCAGAACAGAGCCTATAAAGGCACAGAACAGTGGAAGACCGCACTGGCTCAGCTTAGACCCAGATGAGCAACTTACACAGTTCGGCAATTCGAGGATGCCGCCAAGGCTGAAGGGCTCCCGGTTGTCACCTATAGAAGAGAGTTCTAACCTTTTGTAGCTTCGTCGATCCTAATAAAGTTTTTCCTCCTCCTGTCGATGCCACGCAACGCAGTATACCTTACCGGTGTCCAACCCCGGCTGCGGCGACCACATATCGATGAAGGCGAAATGCTTGAGGTCCGTGTACTGTGAGATGTCCGTCCACGTTGGAGAACCCCGGGTGATTGAAATTTCGGAAGCCCTCCACTACGGCGTCTCCCATGACTATACCGTAATTCTGGTACCTAAAACCCCAGAAATTATTATTTGTAGTATCCCTTAGGTCACATGATGGCTCGGGTCGACGGGCATTTAAGGGTATAATCCTTACGCTATGTTTTGAGTTCATACTTTAGAGTGCCTCCTGTGTCGTGCTTCATCAATTTGCGCACACAATCCGAAATTCTCGGTGGAGTTGGTGCGACTCCCTCAAGGCAATTAGACGAGGTGTCGTTTTTTTTTTTGTATTAAAGAGCCTAAATGACTGATAATCATATGCAAGTGTCATTGTGGGCTCAGCTTTCAATTGATTTTTGCGTACCCACACCTACAGTGATATAAGCGTTGCTGTCTTCTACAAGCGAGCTGCACAACTATTTCCAAGTAGACACATGAAGTCCTGTCGACCTTTTCAAAGACGTTGCGCGTGCACCGTACGATACGTCTTGCTACTTAGAAAAATTCACGAAAGTTACTTACAGTATCTTTGAAATCTCATGCAGTGTTTTCTATAAAGAATGAGTGGTGGCATTGAAACATCTGGAAGATAGCACTCGGCTGCTGATCCGAAGGTCGCGGGATCGAATCCCGGCCGTGGCGGCTGCATTTCGGTGGAGGCGAAATGGTGAGGCCCGTGTGCTGTGCGATGTCAGTGCACGTTAAAGAAAGCCAGGTGGTCGAAATTTCCGGAGACCTCCACTACGGCGTCACTCATGATCAGAGCTGGTTTTGGGACGTTAAACCCCACAAATCAATCAATCAAACATCTGGAAGAAAAACTACGCTTTCACAAAAACGTATTAAAAAGAAAAAAAGATCCTACAGATCCCACGCGTTGCGAGAATCGGTGTCCCGCGAAGAATTCCGCGAGGAAAATGCCTATGACGAATTGTTTGACATTCAACCAAGTGTTTCGAGAAGGATGGAGGTTTTCGGGCAAAGTACATGAATACCAGCTCATGACTATGCTTAATGTGGGCTAACAAGGAACGTCGACAGCGCTGTGGTGACTGAATCGTAGCTTTTGGTACGCCATAACGTTGGCACTCACGTTATTCCAAAGCACAGAAGTCTGTCCTGTCGAAGAATATACGGGGCGTTGATGTGCCATCGTAAGTGTCGCTCGCTGAAGTATTCCTACGGGATCGAGCAAGTCGCACAAGAGCATACCGAGTGGTAGCCGAACATATGTGTAAGGCAATGATAGTGCTCATCACACATTAGAAGCGCCGTTCACTTCCACAAGCGCCATCGTTACAACCGCTGGTGTAATAGGTATGTTTGCTCTATATACGGTGTGGGAGGAGCCGCTGCAGTCGTGGTAGCGTGCTTGCTTGGCACCTCGAGGGCCCGTCTTCTATGCCCCCTTACCGCTTGTTAAGTCGTATGCGTGTATCTGTGCTTGTTATGTCTACATTTCCATAGCACGCGGGGACATATAATGTTCCTTTATATTTTTAAAGGTGGAGCTCTTTAAGTCGGCCGCCCAGTGGAAATTCCAAATAGAACAATGTGGGTCGATCCTGTAGGCACTGCACCGTGTGACGTGCAGAAAACCTGAGACGCCGCTCGAAGTAGCGGGTTCGATCACCGCAGCCGCGGCGTTTGATACGTAAATTTAGTTGGTCCTTGATTGACATAGTCTATAAAATTCAAACACCTGTTGCGCATACCCGCGTAACGTGGGTCAACGAGTACGAGATGACCTACACCTGATCGCAGAGCCCCGCCACGGTGGTCTAGTGGTTATGGCACTCGGCTGCAGATCCGAAGGTTGCGGGATCGAATCCCGGCCGCGGCGGCTGCATTTCGATGGAGGCGAAATGTTGAGGCCCGTGTTCTGTGCGATGTCAGTGCACGTTAAAGAACCCCAGGTGGTCAAAATTTCCGGAGCCCTCCACTACGGCGTCTCTCATAATCAGAGCTGGTTTTGGGACGTTAAACCCCACAAATCAATCAATCAATCTGATCGCAGTATCATTCATCATGATGTACATGACGAATATATCATATTTGCTGATTGATTCTGGGAATTTTACGTCCCAAAACCACTATATGATTATGAAAGACGCCGTAGTGGAGGGCTCCGGAAATTTCGTCTACCTGGGGTTCTTTAACGTGCACTGCACTGACGTCGCACACTACACTGGCCTCAACATTTCGCCTCCATCGAAATGTAGCAGCCGCGGTCGGCATTCCATCCCGCGACATCCGTATCAGAAGCCAAGTGCCACAGCCGCAGTAACAGTGGCCTATTGGAAATACAATAATACTCGTGCCCTTTCAGTTATTTCTTTGTTATTTTTTCTTAATCTATTTATTCCCTCCGTCATTATTTACCCTGTCCCTTCCCGCAGTGCAGGGTAGCCAGCCGGTTGCTTCAATTCTGGCTAACCTCACTGCCTTTCTCTCACTTGCCTCTCTCTCTAGAGGCTATGGCACTGTGGCGGCGGGGAAGTATATCATGCAGGCATGTAAAGATCAGTCATTCATGTTCGTCGTACATTTAGACCTTAAACCGCCCAAATATTGGGGCGTGACAGATGAACGAGACGACCGCGAGAGCACCCAGACGTAGGCGGATAGATAGATAGATAGATAGATAGATAGATAGATAGATAGATAGATAGATAGATAGATAGATAGATAGATAGATAGATAGATAGATAGATAGATAGATGCTGTCAAAGTGACTTAAGTTCGCCAAGAAGTGTGTGTGTGTGTGTGTGTGTGTGTGTGTGTGTGTGTGTGTGTGTGTGTGTGTGTGTGTGTGTGTGTGTGTGTGTGTGTGTGTGTGTGTGTGTGTGTGTGTGTGTGTGTGCGTCGTCGTTGTCGTTGTTTTTGAAAGCCCGTGCCGTCCGTTCTTTGAGAGTCTAATAATTTCACTCCTGGCGTAGTCACATGACCGCGCCGTTTTTGGCGGATCAGTGTTTTCCTCAACCGTTTAACCTCTACACTTATCCACAATGGCAGGAACACAAGTCTTACATTTGAATTCGGGTCGGCACTGTCTGAGCGGCTCTGGCCAGAAATTGTTTTGTCGTGCGTGTGAGTGTGTCGCATTGCGCCCGTTTCTTATGTGTACACTTTTCTTCGGCGTTGTTTGTGCGCGCCTTGGGTTACCTTATTCCATTACGCCCACTAAAAGGGCCCACCTGGCTCTGGAAAGCAAAGAGAAAAGCAAAAAAAAAAAACACGGTGCAGGGGGCTTCGTGGTGAAGAAATTTGCTCGGAGAAGTACGTTCCCGGGCAAAAGCCAATTTTCTCATCGGCGTTTGCCAAAGTCGACTGCTGCTACCCCGCTCCCCTCAACCTCTTATTCTTTATAGCGCTGTCGTGGAACGTTTTACCTTTCTCATTCTGATAATTCCATCAGGAAGAAGACGAGGTTCTTTTTACCGCCTGGTTGGGGCCAAGGTTCGGGCCTCAAGTTTGGCGCACTGCCACTTTCAGCTGTGCGTACCTCAAAGCTCCTTCTTAACGACCTTCCCGACGTTCGAGAGCATTACGAGAAAAACAGTCGAGTTTGGCGACAGCACCGATTTGCTTAGCGTCAGAAGAAGATTGAGAAATAAAAGAAGAGAAGCTGCTGGTTGTTACTACGTTCTTGATTGGGTCATCATCAAATTTTTGCTGCTGTTGCGCCTTCTTCCTGATGACTTTAATGGTTTATGTCAATGAGTGCTCGGCCGTGCAAATGAAACTGTTATGTACTTCGTTGCTTGCTGCGTCTAGAGTAGGCTGACCGCGTACAGTTAGTGCAAATAACCAAACACGTGGGACGAACACGTTGGTGCATTTCAAGGGGTAGTGGACGAGGACGTTACGTTAACAGCCGCTGTTACAGTAAGAGAAGGATCAGATCGAGATAAAGCAACAAAGAACTGATGCTGAACTTGTCGGGAGGTAACGCATCAACTTGTTGGGAGGCAACGTTATCCGATGTTGTGAGTTCTGTATTGGAGCATTACCTTCCAAACGAACCTTGAACGCAACCTAGAAGTTTTCAAAATATTTCGTGCGTCTACGAAACTCGAAATCCGTTTCGTACGTACTGCGATGTACAGGGAGTGGGATCGCTGTCGGAAATTGAAGAATATAAAGGGGCAAGGAAGTTAGGCTTTCATTTCCAGACAAATTATCCCACTTTTTCAGATAGACAAATAGAAAAGCGTTTTGGAAAAATAATTTTCTACGTATTTCCCAAAATTAATCAACCTACGCTGTTGTTTAATACCCTTTTACTAGTCAGAGGTGCATGTCTATAGCCTTCAAATGTAGCGCTGAAAAAAAACAAAAAAACTCCCCTTAAGACTTTTTTTTTTTTTATTCCGTGAATGCGTGACGGGAAACAAAACCAAGTGGGACAGCGAGTGTTGGGAAGATGAGTATCTGCCAGCTCTGGTGGCTATCGAATACTGGATCACACCGTGCAAGGTTGAGGCAAATGAAGCCTCCTGTAGATTTGTCACTGGCTCTATATATACTTGTGTATTAAAGTGGCACGACGTGGACAAGGCACCCTTCGGTCCAGAACGCCACGTGCACGCTCAACGTTGTTTACAATAAGAACGCGGGTGACTATTTGGGCGTTAGTGACTATTGTTGAACGCGTTGTCTTTTTCAGATATGTGGACGACGTGATTCCACACTGAACCTAGACGTACTGAGGGCACAGTAAACGAGACAAAGGAGCGAAAATGCGTTCCCCATTTTTGTTATTCACAACCGCAAGGACCACGCAGTTAAAGAAGTCATAGAAATCTTAGGAAGCGTTATTTTTAGCTAGCTTTCACTGGAGTTACAAGCTTAAGGTAAAATGAAGGTGGACGAAAAAAAAATTGCTTCTAAGACACGGTATAGGGTGGCTATTTTTAGTCTGTAGTACTTGCTATAGATATATGCGCTATATGTATAGGTATATGCTTAGAGTTCTACGTCTATGCTGGCCGTTCTACACGTCTCAACTGGATCATAAGTTATGCACAGTCTGCAGGGACGAAGATAAGCGAAAGGCGAAATGGACTAAGATAAGACACTGCTCCTTCACTGGTAATGCGCCAAGTAACCCTCAGTAATAGCCTGCCCAGACGTGCCTTGACGCCGCATGCTTTGAGCAAATAATCTTCGATATGTCCAGGAGAGGTGGGCATTGCGGCGCATTGTAGCGTCTCCTCTTTGCTCAGCCAAACAAAGATCGGCAAACACATAAGTCGGCACAGAAAAGAATAGCGTTAAAAATAAAGCGCAAATAAGAGTTGAAGGGCACTTCGCAGAGACTTTACTCTGCGACACGAAATAGGAAAAAAAAAAAAACTTTGCAGAGAACCGCATACCTAACAAGTATGCTTATTCCATGGTTATTCTCTGCATGGTGCCTACATTATACATCACAATGCACGCTTTGCGTAAACATAAGCGCTGTCCCATGCTGTATTCATGAGTCGACGCGCGGACGACGCTATACCGCCCATCAGAAAAATTCAGCTTTCCCTGGCATCGTAGACTGCGCGCTCTCCCTGCATGGCAAGCCGTCCCGGGTGGTCTATACCGCGACCTCGTTCATAAGCGCTACGCTTATAAGCACGCGACCAGTGCTCATGCCTCGCTTTTCTTCGGGTGGTCTCCCATGCGACATCGTCTGAACCTTCTCGTTTCCAGGCGTAGTGAGGTGTTTCCCCCGGGGGGAACGCTGCCATCATTTCTTTCTCATTTTCGCTCGCTGTGTCCCCACTTTGTCAAGCCCTCGTGAAACTCTGGCCCGCGAGAAATTGAGACCTTGGCTGCTGCATTCGGCGCGGCTCCATCCGGGACCTCGCTTGGCGAACACTGACGCCCGCGGGCCACCTGCTCCTGCCGTCCCGTGAAAATGGGCTCACGGAGTCGAGCTTTCTTGCGCTATATATGAGAGAAGGGTGCGAGACAAGGTAACACAAAAACTCCCAAGAGTTCAGCGAGTCGTATGCATTTGGCTTTTTTAGCTTGACAAAGGGGAAAGCGTCAACGTTAATCGAAAAATTAAAAGCGAGACGTATACGCTTTGCCCACGCCCACGAAGCTTTAATCTGGTTGTTTTGACCAAAGTAAGATTGCGCGCTTCCTCGGCGAAGAAAAACAAAACGAACAAAACAAAACATCGATCTTGAAAAGCTAGCACACACACACACACACACACACACACAAAAAGAAGGAGCAAAGACGGGTGCGGAAGATGGAGATGAACTGAAAAAGAGAACGACACAGAGCGACTCGTTACTTGACTGATCCGCAGTCGTGATTGGATGTAAAACACCGCATATGGTGGATTTGTCTATCCTTCGCGAAAGAAAAAAAATCTCATGGCAAAATAATTGCGAAGGACGGCTTTTCTTTCCCCGTGTTGAACCACATGGCTTTGTAGTGCAATTGAAAAACTGAAGGTGATAGATAAGAAGAAAAAGACAGCGCTCAGAACACACGAGCACGCACACGCGCACAGACAAAGCAGCACGCTGAAGCGTAATTAACCCGCACCAGGCACAGAAATGTTGCTGCTACCGTCGCCCGTTCATTCCTTATTGTCTCCCAGATATTCCCATAATTCTTGCATAGCTCACATTATATCAATGTTCCAAA
Source organism: Hyalomma asiaticum (assembly GCA_013339685.2). NCBI lineage: Eukaryota > Metazoa > Arthropoda > Arachnida > Ixodida > Ixodidae > Hyalomma > Hyalomma asiaticum. The sequence continues at coordinate 166,381,711 of CM023481.1, forward strand.
TAAGGAATTTTAATTAAAGTTATAATATTATCGTCTCTACGGGTACACGAAATGTATCGTTCGTTTTAAGAGCATGATCTTGCCGAAAATTGAACCAGAAGCAGCACGAAGTGGACGATGTTCCATAACCCTCTTGAATGAGGTAAGGAAGGCTTACCTCGCGCCTTAAGTCTTAAGTGGCAACGACCACTGCCGCCTTACCATCCCCTGGGGGCAACAATCAATGCGGGAGGGCATTTACCCAGATACTTTTGCACAACAATATCAGTGTTCCGCCGCGAGTGGATACGTGCCTTTGGCAGAAATCGACGTAGCCGCCGTTGTATGGCTCACTTTGTAGAGTGCCTATCGACGCTAGGTCTGTTTCTTTGTACACTTTAATTCCTTCCCATTTATGTCATTGTTACTCTGCAACTAAAGAAGAAAGATTACAAGTAATTTCCGCCTCATTGCTCATTGTGTGTTGTATACATCATGTGGCGGCTCACAAGGCAGCAAGCCCCATATACAGGGTGTTTTTTTTTTTAGTTGCAGCACATTTTGAAAATTAGAAAAACATAAATCGCGGGAATGTCTTGTGTACCATTCGAGTATACGGATTGGCGGCCTCTAGATTATTATTATTATTTACAGATACTGCAGGCCTTTCCCAGGCCCATGCAGGAGTGAATACAAACAATACAAACAGATAATAGGTAAATACACTGAAATATACAGAACAATTTCCGAACTTGTATGCATAATTAGCGAAATTACGCTAATTAACATTATAATTATTAGTTATTGGTGGCTACAGCAAATGAGTACTTTGGAGCCCGTCCTCGACACTACCTATCCCAACGATCAAATTTTGAATAGCGGAGTGCATGTCAGAGCTACGCGAACAATTAGTTCCCCGTGGCAGGCTCCTTGAAACCGAAACTGGATGGAAAAAGAGCGTCTGTGACGTCGATGTCGCCGCCCCCATGGTTTTCGTCACTCGCCACTCGCCCGTGGTCACCACCGCTCCGGCCGCGCAAGCAGCTTGCGTTATCTCCTTGTTATCAGCGGCGTTGGGCGCCGCGGGCGAGTGACGAAATCCGGGGAGGCGGCAACATCGACGTCACAGACGCTCTTTTTCCGGCAATTTCGGTTTCAAGGAGCCTGCCACGGGGAACTAATTGTTCGCGTAGCTCCGACATGCACTCCGCTATTCAAAATTTGATCGTTGGGATAGGTAGTGTCGAGGACGGGCTCCAAAGTACACTTTTGCTGTAGCCACCAATTACTGATAATTAGAAAGTTAATTAGCGTAATTTCGCTAATTATGCATACAGGTGCGAAAATTGTTTTGTATCTAGAGGCCGGCAATCCGTATACTCGAATGGTACACAAGACATTCCCGCGATTTATGTTTTTCTAATTTTCAAAATGTGTTGCAACTAAAAAAAAAACACCCTGTATATATATATATATATATATATATATATATATATATATATATATATATATATATATATATATATAACACGCCTGCGAGGCGTGTGTTGCACAGCCCTTGCAGGAGTTGTAATGGTGGTTTACACATCTTCGCTGGACATCCACCTTCGAGGGGCCGGGACATCTTCCTTCCATCAATTTAATTCACCGCTGTTTCGCGCTCTTCTTTAATTCGCTTTTGGTCACTCTGGTTGAGAGCGGGCATTATATCTCTATTTGCTCAGTTGTGTATTCAGGAACGCGCCAGGTTGCCTTTTCATTGAGCCGCTCCTTGTGTGAAAAGTTGTTGCTTCTGCGATAATATTGCTCTGTATACATTCTAACCAGAAGTTTACCAGGCAGTGTGGTGTTATTATGGGCGGGAACTGTTTGCATAGCGACTTGTGGCGTTTGCATAATTGGATGAGCGTTATTGTACAGGCGATGATGGCAGCTGCGCTCGCGTTGACGACCCAGCGAGCCACTGCAAGCAGATCTCCAGAAAACTAGAATGTAATTGAACCAGGGGAACCAAACCAGTTAGGCACAGCGCTTATAATACTCGTGTTATTCAGCTTCCGCTATGGCCACTTTGTATTACACTCAAGCCTGAAGCATAAGTTCCAAAGCTACTTTAACGTCACATGCTCGTCACATAGCTTTCCCTCCGCTTTTGAGGCGGAGCGATGTGAGGGAGCGACACGCCTAGTGAAGCCACACATCGCTTCTACAAGAGAAATGTTGCTCTAGAGGACCTTGTTGCCCCAACATGCCTGCAGGGGGTGATGCGATATCTTGCTAATCGTGCACAGATTTCTGTACTGCGTATGCTTTACGTCTCAAAACACACACACACACACACACGCACGCACGCACACTCATCTGGCTACAGCGACTAGGCTGTGCTATGTTTTGTAACCGAATATTGTTCGTGTGTCCTTTGCGGCCTTTGTACTACTTTTAGTGCTGAGAGTAAAAAAAAATACGCATAGGGAGGCATTTTGATTATAATGTCGCGACGCCAGATCCTGCTGAAACTGAAAAAAATAAGAGTAGTTACAGGAGAAACAATAAGTATGGCATTGTCGTGATGTTATGGCAGCGGACGTGAGAGGAACAAAGAGTCCAGGATCACAATTGTGGCGCGGCCGCAATCTTCGCTGACCATAAGGAGCACGGCTCGAGCAAGTCCGCTGCATTACGTGCCAGGAAGAAACTGCGTTCTTGAGAAAAATTAACGCTGAAGGGGCGTTCCCGTCATGTACCTCGGTCCAGGTAATGTAAGCGAAAGACTATAAAAATAACGGGCTCGTAACGGCGCAGGCGGAGAAAGAGAAACAAGAAAGTAACTATTTAAAGGTAGGGTAAAGAAGATACAGCAGTTCTAGCGCACCCGCGCCTTAATTATGATTCGAGTTTAATTCGAGTTTCGCCCATTAAACGCATAATTCGCCGCTCGGCTTAGCGTGGTCGTCCGGCCTCAGCCCTGCCCTTCGTCGCGGACCCTTGCCCTCATTTCCTCTCTCTCTCGCTCGTTTCTCCGCTTTTCCTGTCACCCAGCTTCTTTCACCAATTTCCTCTCGCACCCTCTCTCTCCGCACGAGAGCTAGCTCTGTGCGGCAGGCGCACCACGGTCGTTCCGCTGTAGTCCTGGTGGCCGCGCTGCTGACTCCCTTTCCAATTCTCCGCGGTACGTGGTGTTAATCATGGCACATCTCTTCAGTCCCCGTCCTCTGTCCTCTTTTCTTCCACCATCTCCGGCATTAGTCGGTGCCTGAGTAGACCTCGGAACTCGCTTTGCGAGAAGCGGACGCTCTCTGGGTCTGCAGCACGGGGGGGCATTCTTAGTTCGCCTTACACGTTTAAACGCGGAGACCAAGCCTTAGAATGGTTTCTGCTAAGAGGCCTTCTCACTTAATGTGGAAAGATTCGCCCTGTGTACGCCTTTTGTGGCCTTGCCGGAAAGGACGACACTGCGCTGCCATGTACTGTGCAGAGATAGTGGTTCATGGAATGGGAGGCAGTTTTCCGAAATTACGAAGCTGTTAAGAATGGTACGTAGTTACGAAAATTGGGACTCGACGTTCGCGGTACTTCTTGGGCTCACTTCGATGAGCGTTTGCTCCAGCTGGATGCCTCTGTCGTTCGTGAAACAGTCCAAAAGAGGGGGTTCCTTTGTTATGCGATACCGCAGAGCAGGCAGATAAAAAAAGAAAATTGTGTTCACAAAATGGGCGAGAAGACAAAACTTTTTCGGTAGCACCGTTCTTTTATTTTTTTTTATTGACGTCCTACTAGAAACGCGAGAACCTTTGGCCGCAAGGGAGCACGCCAGTTTTATATTTCAGTATGGACCAAATAGCAGGAAGCATAAAACAATCATCGTGAGATGGGCTCCGTCGGAATATTTTGCCGGAATATGAGCTCCGCCAGAATATGTTTATTTCTTACCGTAATAAACATTCATTCGGTTACACATGCCGCTTCGAATGCATTGGATTGGTCCACTGCAGTAAGCGCATGTCCATCAGCGTGCTATAGAAAGCATCATTAAAATTTTTTCGAACGACTTTCGCGCCTAGTAAAAGGAATACTAACATATTTTAGGGTTTTACGTGCCATTAGATTCCCAACTCACCGAGGAGCAGCCCTTGTGGCGTTTCTGGTGTGACCAGTGTCTGCATTTAAGTGAGAAGAACTGGCCATTAAATATTTTAACTACAGATGGCATACTGAAAATCGTATAAATTTATCTTGATTCTGGCGTAATCCACACCGAATAACACTGACGCTGTGCCGGTGTTAGAACCAGGAATCAGGAAAATAATTTAAGCAATGGTAGTTAAATAGAGAGAGGACTCCAACGATTGCTTGAGAACTGAGTGCCGGCAGCGCCATACTAAACATGGGTGAAAGTATGATGTCTGTGGAACGTTATTTCTTAAATTTGTTTTCATTAAAATAAATCGAACTTACATTCTATAACGAATTTTGTCAGCAACAATATCGAGTGAATTTCAGAGAATGACATGCAGAACAAATATCATTTGCGGAGGATTTATAGGCCGCTTTCGCCGACCCTGTCCACTGGGCGCCTTTCGTGATCTAGAACTTGTGGCATTCCGCATTGGACGCTTCCAGAATTCTTTTTTCCACTTCGCCCTGCCCATCTGTCTGGTAACCACGTGAGCCGACCAGCATGCCAAATTCAAGTTGAAGCCGTAGAAACATGCCAACGACCAAATCAGCCGTACGAGGCCTTCCTAAAAGGTAGCGAAGGGCAGTGCTGTAGCCGCGTGTACGAGCGTTCTTCTCTTTTTTGTTTTCTTTCTGGCGGAGCGGCGCGCGAGCACGGTTTTGTGTGCTCGCCCAGTGAGCTGACGGGCATTGTGTGCTTTGTGCGCACACACCGCAGGTCGAGTATGGCCTGCCAATTGCGTCAGACGCCAAGAGGGGCCCGGACCCGTTGCTGAGCTTGGCCGCCCTCCACTCGCCCATATCCCTTCCCGGTCACGCACGCTTTCACGATCGGGCTGCTGTTCGTCTTGTATAACGACGTCCACGGTGGCAGAGCACGTCGCACCCGCTGCCCTCCTGGCACTCCTTCTCCGCTTTCTCTGTGTGCGTGCGTTTTTCTTTCGCATAACGTTTATGCTCACGCCCTTGCACCCCCCACATTCTTTCTTTCCTCGCGTAACTCATAACTGCAGACGGTGACCGAAAGGGAACACGCGATGTCGGCTACTCTGCGAAGGCGAGTTTAGGAAGACCACAAAGCGTGCACGTGAGGGCTTCTGACATCGTCGTGCATGCCTGATCATAATTGGAATCTAGCGGCGGAAAGGCAGTCACCTGAAAAGAATGCAAGTATGTATCCACACTGACCGAAACGTCTGTCTCAAATTAAACGATTTCCAAACGAATTCTTGCACTGCTAGTAGTTGCTATTCGACGCGCTTGTATGAGTTGGGTTAAGTACAACTCAGAAACTGCGTATGTGGTAGGCGCATGCACTCGTGACTCACGCGCAACCATCTCGTGCAAACCGCGCGGGCTGAAACGGTCCTCCGTAATTTTAGTGTGAAGTTATGAAATAGACTCAAGGATTGCTAGATCCCTTTCTTTCCCTAAGGGCATCGTCAGATGTTCGCCCTTCGCTGCGCTACCATTCTTCCATCTCTGCGAAAAGCGCTGAGATTCTCTGCGCGAGCGGCGGCAAAAGCGTCAGCATTTGGCCTCGCGAACGGCATCGACAAGATCGGTGTACAGCGTGTAACCTGGAACTGACCTGGAGCAGGCCTCTTAACTCGCTCGCAGACTTAGATAGTGCAGCTGGGAAAAAAAAAAAAAAAAAGATTGGAAAGGGACGCAAGGCAGTCTCGACATGGCGCCGTTAAGACAGGCATTTATATCACTCTCCAGATGATGGTTATCCGAGGCGACCAAGCTCGCAGGCCATCTCGACCCGTTGGCCGAAATAGCACTTCAAGCGGGCTCGGACCGGGAGAGCACTCGTGCATATTGCAGGCCACCGTCGTGTAAGGCAAGGCACCTACGTGGAGAAGCCGAAGCTCGCGTCGAGTTTCTGGGGCCTTCGCGATTCCGGCCCCAGAGGAAGAGTCCCCGCGGAGTATGAGCCATGGCACCCAGCCTTTTCTGCATCTCGCCGCTTTCCTGCCTGCGGTACTCTCGGTCGGTCGCCCTGGCACGATAAAATATTCACGGCTCGCCAAGGAGCGTGCTCACATCCGCGACGAACGCGAGAGAGACGGATGCCTCCAAGTACAACGCATCCTCTGCGGCCATGTGACCCTCCCACTCGTGGCCCTTAGGTCCTGCGCCCTCTTCTGGCGTGTCGGCTCTCCGCGTGCAGCCGCGGCCCAAGAAATGGCCTGCGCCCAGAACGGGCACGTTCACTGGTCGGCCACAGCGTGAACGAGCGATAGGAAACGTTCGAGGCTTGAAAGATAGACACTTTAATGTCTTGCACTGCAGCTCCCTAAATTGCCCTGTCATGCAAGAGAGAACAGGAATATGGGCAGTATTCTCATTTACGACCTCTGAGTACTGCTCACATGATGGTTTTGCACTTGATCGTTTTGTTCCTGGCTGTTTCCACATTGGAAGAAGTCTACGCAACGGTCTTTGCGTTGCTTATTGCATACAGAGACTACACACTGAACATGTGCCCCACCCCCTAAACCCCCCGCCCTTCACACGCAACCGGTATGTATAGAATGGATGACACAATGGAGGAATTTACTTTCATATTGGCTATAAGTAAGTAATGCTTAGTTTCATAATTTTTTTTTCCTGGTGCGATTCTCTACTTTCCTGTCTGTCTGTTACTGGTAACGTATACTGGTAACGTATATGCGTTCAGGCTTTCCTCTTTGCTCACCTCCCATACCAATACCAAGATGTTGTTTTGGTGTTGTTTTACGGTGAGGACACACACTGTTCAATTAAAAGGTGATAACCGTCGAACAATGAATATGGTCGGAGTGCGGATAAACACGAAGGATCTTGCGAAGCGAGAAGAAAATGCGCAATCAAAGACACGCTTCGCAGCATCGGAGCAGTAAGGTCTCGATTTGCGAGTTAATTAGGCAGGTACCTAGGAGTACGGGCTTACCAGTGCGCAGGCTCCAACATTCATGACCGTCAAATGAGCATCTCGTTTTATTTTGATCTTTTTCGAATGTTATTCTGCATTTCTATAAGCACACGTGCATTATTTGGTGTAGAATATCAGGACGTAGGTTCTACACTTTTCTAGTATTCTGTGTTGTTTTCATTAAGTTCAGCTAGAGACATTAAAACTGCCTTTCGGCCAAAGTATGGTGATGCATTCGGGATGATCCAAGTAATGGGCGAAAAACAGTGAAGATCGCGCTCGAAGGCGTAGTGGTGTGAGCCGTAGTCGAAGGAGCAGCGAGGCTTGTCGTGCACGCTCCACGGTGGTCTAGGTGAGATTGTCTCTCAGGGCGACGGTGTTGGTGATTTTTTCGATCCACGAGCACTTTCGCAGCGTATTTTACAAACCTTCCGAAGCACCCGCATTTCGGATTTCGTGGACGCCGAATACGAAGCAACCTGTCGTAATAACGGCAAACGCACGCTTCGCACCGTCCGTCACTGATCGAAGAGGGCGCGTCTCTCGAACCAGTAGCGGCCCCGCGTTACTGGCTTAGAAAGGAGGCTTTCCGTCCAACAACCGTTTCAAGGGTTCTCTGCCTGCTCGAGTGGTGCGCAACGCTTTTGCGCGGGTCGCTTTTGCGCGGGTCGTAATCTTGGGACGGCTCCTCTGCGACTGCACGAGCCTGAGCATTAAACGAACAGTAGCGTGGGAGGGAGCTGAGGTGCTCTCTTATCTCGCCCACTTATATGCCACGAGCGAGCGCGCCCACGGAACTGAAGATGTACTCAACCGCGTCATTCACTCGCTACGCGCACCTGATATCCAAGGAACGCAATGACCGGTGGTTCAGCGCGGTTCTCTTTTCCCGTTTACACAGCCGCGTCCGTGTCTGACTAAACCTTTCGCACGTGGCATAGAGTTAAGTGCGAATTATCGCACCGTTCTTTTTTTTTTTTTTTATCTCCAACTCATATAGGCAGATTACAAGAGCGTCATTTGGGGCTCGGGCTCAGCGCACTGCAGTGCTTCGCGTTCTCTGTTTTCAAAGAAATCTTCGTAGCAGCGGCGGATCTTGGGTGCGTACCGCTACGTGTGCCCCTTGGTTCGCACGCTTTTGTGTTGGCGGTCATGCGGTTTCTCAATGCGCTACGGAGCTGTCCTGGAGTGAAGCGAGCGACTCCGCACGAGGCTGAGCAATTGTTATCCGCTACTGCGATGGCCGCTGCGAAGCCTATCGATTGTAGTCTTGCTCGGCTGCATTTCTCATATGTCTTGGCAAGCGATCGTTGTGCTTATTTCGCTGTCACTATCAGGCACGGAAGTCTTTCGCCGTAACGACGCGTGGAAACGAAACTGTGTGCGTGCTTATGTGTAGACAGCAGGCGCACCGCGGTGCCAGTCTGTGGCACGATGCGTTGTTCTTCTAGGATCACGGCACGTCGATCCCCCAATGTCGACTTCCTGTTCTTCCTTCGTCTCTCGTCGACGCATCATTGGACCCGAGCCGCGCCGTCTAGGCAAACAATCACACTAGCGAAGAAAAAGTCCCGGAAAACGGGGCCACGGTATGGCTCAATTGGTACGAGCGTCGTATGCGCAATGTAGGGCTTTGTTTTGCTTTCACTGTCTTTTCTCTTTTCTTTGTCACGCTTTATAATTTGTCGAAATGATTAAAGCTTGCCTCAAGTTTCGCGTGGTTTCTATTCTTTGTGGGATGTGTATGATTGTACATATATGTATACTTTTCGACTGTTGGAGCTTCTAACCAGGAAATATGAAACACAAGCACAAGCTCCTCCTCCTCTACCCCCCCCCCCCCCTCAAGGAAAAAGAAAACCTATAAATATATTGCTAGAAGAATAAACTTCCACTGGTGTTTGTGTTTGCTGTTGGCCACTGCAGTACTTTTCTCTCCTAATTTAGTGTGTATTCAAAGTAAAATTTCGCTGTTAGAATTTCAAGTGCTTCTCTGCGCTTGTTTTTTTCTTAGTATCCTCTCTCAGCATTCTCTCTGGAAGGACTCCTCTACTGAACTAATCTTTACTGGCCCTATGTGCACTGAAATGCGGCTTCCTAAAGGAAAAGAGTTATCTAACACGTGCTAGCAAGTGCGTGTGTGTGTAAGGGGGGGGAGGGGCTGCGTGCGTGCGAGTGAGCGCGCACGCGCGTTGCCTTTGTATAGAGACCCTCCCACAACTTAACAGCTTAGCGTTACACTTTTCGCAGGAACTCTGTCGTTGGCTTCAATGTTGGAAAAAAAAAAATAAAAAAGGAGTTGCAGATACCTTAGGCGCACTTGCTCCTTCACTTTCGTTCTTCCTAAAAGGAAGCGACCGCGAGCGTTTATTCGTTGTCGAGTATGACAAGCCTCTTCGAAAAATCATGTAAATTATAATGGCGACTAACTTCGACGACTCCTGTGCATTGCCGTTTTTAATTCCATTTATTGCGGTTGCTACGGTTTGCTTCGCCGTGTGCGCGACACGCTGGAACAAAGCCCTGGGTCTCCAGTCAACCACACAGCTGCGTCAACTATTCGTCCGACGACGAGCAGCGCCTGCAGCTCGGACGCTGAATGTCAGGTGTATGAGATATATACTGCGGGGGAGGCTACGGGTGGTCGTCTTCACTTCGCGCATTGCGCGCCTTCAAAGAAGTATGTCTTGCACTGCTGCCTCGCGATTTTGCTGCCTCGCGAGGCAGCAAAATAATTTTTCCTTTGATGCAGCAGCAAGGTGGCTCGCTATTTATATATTGCATAAACTGTCACGACTTTCGATCGACAAGCTAAGCGGTGGGGAAAAGATATACTGCAGCAAAGGAAGGCAATGACAGAATATCATATCAAGCTCACTCTTTTTCTCTTATCTATAATATCCTAGCTCCTGCACTGCAGAAGTGCTTGTTATCGTTTATGACGGCAATATCTCTGGGACGGTTGTTCTATTCCTTCGATGTTACTGGGAAAAAGTAACAAAGAACTCCTTCGAGTTCATTATTATTCTCGTTCTTGTCTCGTTCAATGACGACTCTATGGAAATGACCGAAGCACCACGACGCACGCATGTATTGCCATATGAACTTATTGTGAAAGAAAGGAATTCGCTGACAAAGCTCGATCTCTCTATCTTCTCGAAATAAGAAGCGAAATTAATTATCTACCTTAGTGGAGCTCTCGGCTCTCAGCGAAATCGTAGAAGGAGCGACCACGCAGAAGTGAAATTGCGTAGAGTAATTGTTTAGTTAGCTACTGACATTTTGGTCAGAGAGCCGGCTTTCGTCGGAATGCACACTCATTGAGGTATGAAGGAATACAGAAGGGCGCTGGTTTTCATAAGCGTCTTCGCACTTTAATGCGTCTATGAAACATTCAGCGTCCTTTTGGCAAACGACGTTAACGCAGTGTGAGTGACGCGGGAAGACAATGTCTCAATAACTATTTATTGTGCATAAGTGCTCGGATTTATCCTTTAAATGTATGTTCACTCGGGTATCCATGACGCGAGAGCGGGTGCACGCTTGCGCAGAATTTATAAATTAATTATCATCCCACTATAAAACTGACGGTAGCCAGGAACTGCGGATTTACGCTCTACACTTGGAAGGTCCAATGCGCGGTGTAGGAGCGTTCTTCGGCCCCACTGGAACGTGTAAGATGCTGTTACCAAACGTGAGCCCATGACCGTGCTCAGGAGCGCAGAGAGTGTTACGACGGTGCGTCACACAACGCTTGTGCTTACAAGAGACAGCCGCAATAGTTTAGAAGACCACTTCCGTCCCTCGTTGTGTTATTAACGGTGTCAGACAACGTATTGTGTATACTCATTGCGTCGTTTCTGATACTTTGTGTTTACTTGCTAGTTTCCTAGTTAGTTTATCGGTTCGTTAGCACATTATGTCATTATAGTGGTGTTATGAGGATGTATACTTTCGTATTAGGATTTATAAGAATTAACCGCAGATATTACGAAATTCTTTAAAATTCGTTCATACAGCTCATACACTTATGCTGCTTTCCCAACACGCTCTTCCGATATCTTCAGCTTTGTTTCGTCGTCCTTTATTCTATCGTTCCCCTCCGTTTGCACGCTGTCATTCAGCGTCCTGTCAAATGGCACACAAAAAATACGCGTACTTGCGGTGCGTCGAAAGTGACAAAAAAAAAAAAAAAGAAAGAGAAATGAAACCGCCCGAGGGGACCTGTGCGATCGAAACGTGTTCACGGAGTAAAAGTGGATCTCCGTCGAACTCGCCGTTGGCTATGGTTACGGCCAGGGCACTATATTGGGTTCGCCAAATGCCAGTACCATGCGGCGCCGCCATTGTTTGCGGCCCGATGGGCGCGAGCGCAAATGACGAGAGCGCGTCGGTATAGGCGAGCGCGCATTACCGCGCCCCGTTGAAATGGTCACTCTGCAGCCGGCGGTCGTGTGCATACTTGATGCGGTGTCCGCACTGCTCGGCCATTCGTGTACACCGCTGGCGTCTGCTAATGTAGCTCGCTCAGCGGACGCGAGATTGAACTCGTATTGATTCGTGCACGACGGTTTCCATGCATCGCAGAGTTTCGCCGCTATCGCCTGCTGTATTACGGAAGCTGTTCCCAACTCCGCACGGGCGTCTCGTACTCCGCTCCTGATGAACACTGCGCGATTTCCTCATGGTGTACCTCGCGATACTCAAGATTAACCTCTCCTCCCCTCTGTTCTGACCCGGGCAATTGTAACAGTCTTCTTTCTCGCAAACACTGCGGGCAAGGTAAGAACATGGACGAGGGACAAGAAAACCGACAATTGCCTATTTCCTCGGGGTCCTGAAATTGAAGTTGTTACCGCGCAAAAACTTTGGTGGATAGTTTCTTTCTTTCTTTTCTTTTTTTAGAAAACTGTTACCCCTTGGAAGCTCTTACACCGGACCTTCAGTACCAACATTTCATTTTCTTTTTTGTCCAACATAGGTTTTCTATACAACTTTTTTCCGCATTTAGGTGATACAACAGGCTTTTTCACCTGCTATCTTAGGTAGTTTGCGTAACGCCTCACCTCATGCCGCTCCAGATTAAAATGATGACGCGTGAAATTACGCACGCGGAATACACACCAAGCTTAGAGATAATGCGAGTATGTCGCAATGTCTTGTGGGATGTGTAGGCGGCGTAAGCCCACTCGTCGAAGTATGCCTCGCAGCTCAAAGCGTGGTTCGTCGCGTATGTTCGTTGCCGGCAGTAGCATGTTACTGTTTTACGTTAAATGGGCGAAAAAATATAGTAACCTGGTCAACGCGCACGTTGAACATACTGGACAGTGGTGATTCTGAAGAATGAATTGAATTTCTTTTAACATGACACAGCTTGAGCTTGGGACATTCAGATAAATACAGCGCAGACGCGTATAATCGCGCTCGTCAAGATGAAACCGCGAAAGAAAATGCGCATATCGGGCTGCAGGTGTGAACACCACCTTGCTGTTGTTCAGAGTTGGTTCAGCCGCTACACTGCGAGACCCACACAACAGGAAACGCACAGTTACCTAACCGTTGCTCTCAGAGAACTACACCGGAAATATCAGTCTCAATAGGTGCTGTTTTATGCGCAGGACAAGCATTTCCTTTGGCGCCTGTTCCACAGTCGTGACGTCGCCGTGGTCGCGGCAGCAGAGGCACGCAGGCTCGAGCGTTCGCCGCCGCTTCTGGCCACGAATGACGCAGCCTGAAAAAAATATTAACTTATTTGTGGGCCTCACGACGTTCCTTTACAGTCAACTTCGTCTAAGGTGTCACATTTCGAGGGCACCGCCATGGTCGCAGCCGTTAAAAGCCCATCTATCTACAGCAGGTGAACCAAAGTGAATGGAATGAAAGTGAATGGAATGCTGCTAGATCTTTGCAAGCGTTTTTTTTTTATTTCTGTGACATATATTGTAGGGTGCTGACAAATGCTATGGAGTGTGATTTCGGTGTTCCTGAGAGTCACGCACATAGTGTAATAGGAGCAGCATACACATATATAGAGCCCTGTGTGCGCCTTTGACAATTCATACAGCGCTTGTCCCGCTTATCAGTGTGCCTTCTTTCTTTTTTTTTTTGTCTACTTGCGCCGAATAATTTTTTTTCATACTTTAACATAACACCCATACTGCCAAAATAAAGACTTTAAAAAGCAGTCCACTTAAAGAAGCGGTCTCTTCCTTTTGTCCGACGGCTTGATAACACCTCAGGAGAGCAACTTCCACAAAGCGACGTTCGCAGCCAGACGTTCCTTGCCTATCCGAGCATCAAGGAGTTGCGCTGTACTTTCTTTAAAGCGAGTGCAACCCCGACGAAAATTATATAAATCTTGCGCGCCGAAACCAAGGGTTTCCTTGTCACGCGCATTCGCGCATGTAGCGAGCGCCTGCTGTCACGCGCAGCTGATGCGGGTGTGCAACCGCTGACAACCACCGAGCGGGCGGGTGGATGACGTCAAAAGCACCGCACGTTAGTGCAAGAAGCCCATCCGAGGCTCTTCGAGCCAAACGCTAGAAAAGCCGGGACAGTGAGGACGCGCGCCACGCACCGTTCGGTGCGGACCTGATTGATGCGCCACACTCGCCGCTTTTCTCTGAGGACGCATCGAAGTAGCGCATGCACGGCAAGAGCGCACGATTCCTTTGATTTAGAAGCGCCAGGGGAAATATGTGCGCGCGCGATGATCATGTGGTCGGCCGTCTTCGCTCGCCGCCTCCCGCTTCGAACACGATCAGCGCCTTTCGCGCGCCGTCTCGGATTAAATATTAAAGTGTGGAACGCCTCTTCTCGCTGCTGATGAAGAGAACTGAACACGGCGCCGACGTGCGCGATGAAAACCTAAAATGTCTTCATCCCCCCCTTTCTTAACCAACGCCATTGGCAGTGGCGGAACAGAATGGCCACACCGAGATAGTTTGACGAGAGTCGATGTCGTTGGTTCGAAATTAATATTGTAGAGCGCTTCAAGTTCGTTCCGCGAAACGCTGGATGCCTCTACGCCGGTCCTCTCCCTCCAATCGCGGCCGGTTCGGTGGTGTTCCTGTGAGAAGCCAATTTCGAAGTAGACGAAAAAAGAACGAGTTGCAATGAGATCCGCGAACTTCTCGAGCGACTTTTTGCACTATACGTTGGGGAAAAGAATGAGCCACGATCCGAATTAAGTTGAGCCGTCCGAACCAGCTGCGGACGCCCCACATTCGATGCAGGGTATACACGGCACGCGAACATTTCGGTCGTTAATACGATGACGTGTCATTTGTACAACTTGCCGATATTGACCATGTTCACTCAATTAAGTTCCCAACGAGAAATACCGAGTCTCGTTGGCATCGTCGAGCGAACAACGGTGGTTCAGAGTTGAAAGTCGATGACTCTTATAGTCCCGGTGCCACATATGATGACGTATACCAAGAACTGACCGGATCTGCCTTGAACAGCTTTCTTCAGGCTATTAACAACTATGTAAACTGCATATATTGTACAACAAGGTTAATGTCAGATTCAACTATCACAGGTAACCCACAGGCACTGGCTTCCACTTATAAGCGATCATTCTCATTGCCACCAATCGTTCTCAAAATATCTGCAAGCTGCTTGAACGGCAAATATTGTACTGCAAACATTCAATTTCAATGTTAAGAAAACAGCACGGCATTTGATTCTTTAAAATATTGTAGCGCAAAGGAACACACAGACAGACAAAGAGCACAGGACCGGCGCTTTGTCCTGTCCGTGTGTTCCTTTGCGCTACAATATTTTAAAGAAGTCATGAACCAACTAGCCCAAGAAAACGTTTTGCTAAGGCATTTGCATTTTGGCGGACAATTGAGGGCATGCTTCAGTCAATTAGCAGTCTTGAGATACGCATGAAAGTGGCCAAAAACACGCAGTCATCTTGTAATAATTTTTCCATGACATTGTGATGAATGACATCATTGAACAGGAATTTCCTCAGCGGGTCACAGCATTTCTCGACACATCATTTGGAACTCGAGCAGCAAGAAGACATGGAGCATACAATTCTTTCGCCATGGTTTCAGTGTGGCATTCTCTCTCAGCATCGTTACCATAGCCAGCTATATAATGCACTAGAACCTGTCACCACACGCATTGTAGCTCTCCCCTTCCGTGAAGTTTCCTCTCTTATTTTTTTTTTCATTTTTTGTCACCGTGCTTGTCACGGTGTCACGTTAGGAAGGTCCCCTTAACTGCGCCTTTTCTGCGCCCCCTGGCGCGCCTGGGCCTTGAAGTTCGATGAAGAAAATCTCAAGTCATGTGCGTTTTCTTGGATTTGTGAAAGACACCTGGATGCCATAAAATAATACGCCCCATATACATCTCTCGTACAAGGAACTGCCTTCAAGTTCCTAACAACAAGGTTAGTTAACTGTTTTGTTATTTAGTTCTCTCAACGGTACTTTAGTAACAGCATAAAATATTTTCGTCTCGCCGTTCGTCTGCGAAGAGGAAAGGTGCTTTTATGTCGCAGCGTTTCTTGTAAAAATATGTGCCCGTATTCACAAAAAGAAAAGAAGTGTTTTACGCTGAAAATGTTCGTAATAGGACATTTAAGACAATGCCTATGCTCGACATGTCATTGAGAAAACCGGCCGTCATGCCAATGGCAAAAGGGGCGCACGAGAGGGAATTTTTGTTAATTTTTTCACTGCATCGTCTAAAAAAGACGCCTTGTATACGACACTCAGTGCTGGTGCAATTACATCCGGGCTATGCGCATGCATTCGACGACAGCCTACCTCGGTGCGGCTCTCTCCCTCTCTTTTCTTTTTTTTTTTTTCACATGTTCCCTGGCGATTCAGTGGTGCGCTGTGGTCTCGGTACCCAACAATTTCAGAGTGTTATAGAAGAATCTACGCCCCCCCCCCCCCCCCCCAACGGGTTTCACTCACACCATGATCTCAAGCACGCGCGACATAGGCATTATTTCATCAAACTCGTAAACACTGAACTCATGGCACTCTGCATCTTCGTAGAGGTCCCCTTCGTGTAGTAATTTCACCTATCTCATAAACTGCTGAGGCGCGATACCAGCCGCACGCTCAATCGATGTGGAAACCGATTGGTGCGAGTGACCTAACACCTCTACACATTACACTAATGCCACATGTTTTAAATTAACAGTGTTTATTGGACACTTGAGACGAGACGGGGCTTGTGTACAGCCCATCACCAACCGAGCATGCAGCTGTGGTGCTCGGACCTTTCCTTTATTGAATTTAAGGGCGCGCTCTCTCCCTCAACGACTGTCTCATTTGTTTTTTTTTCTTTTCCCTCACATATGCCGCTGGCCTGGACACAACCACCGCAGACTCGGACGTTATATATTGTTTGTCGTTCTGTCGGGATGTATATCAAAGCCATGCATTTAGGCTTCAATATAGTGCTCCCCTTTGGACGTATTGATGGGATATGTTCGTTTATGTTAGTGTAAAAAGATTTTGATGTGAATTGTACCTGTCGACGTTTATTATCACCGAATAATAATTTTGTCTCTCTCTCTCTCTCTCTCTCTCTCTCTCTCTCTCTATATATATATATATATATATATATATATATATATATATATATATATATATATATATATCAACTAAGCCAATATCTTATGCGTACATTAGAACATATATTTTTAAGTAGCGCCCCGTTCCGCCCCTTCTTTTATCGAAGGATCATGGACGATATTTTTCTCATTTGGTGCCACGGCGAAGAAAAACTCAGAGACTTCATCACCGCCTTCAACAACACCTATAAAAACATTTCCTTCTCGCACATGTATTCCGCATCGACCATAAACTTCCTCGACGTTTCAGTAAGGATATCGGACAATAAGCTTGCTACATAAGCGTATAGGAAACCAACTGACCGACACCAATACCGTCATTTTAATAGCAGCCACGTTAAGCACTGTAAGCTCGGCATGCCATACAGTCAGTCCCTTCGATTCAAGTGGATATGTTCTGACCTGGCGTATTTCGCCTCCAACTGTGAACAACTAAGCAAAGACCTCACTCGTTAACAATACCCGCTGTCTGTCATCAATGACGCCATTAAGAAATCTAGCGAACAGGACCGCCGTCACTTAATAAGCAGACGCAAATCTGAATCCGTCAACACCATTCCAAATCTCTCCCCCTAACATAAACGGTATCTTTAAAAAGCAACACAACATCCTTCTCGAAAGCGACAAGTTGAAAAGCATCTTCCCTGAACATCCACGCGTTGTCTGAAGACTGGGCGGCGGAACACCAGAGACACTGTAATATCGTATAAGGTAAACACTCCTTAAGGAGTGTTTACCTTATACGACATTACAGTGTCGTATAAGGTCGACAAACCTAGGTACAAACTACGTTCGATGATGAGTAGAATCTTCACTGTAAACAGGACTGCATCCTCATTCCTTTACCAAATAAGACGAAATTTCGACTGCGACAGCTCAGATATCGTCTACATTCTTGAATGCACCGTGTGCAACGCCGAATACATTGGCTAAACTGAGACTCCATTCAGGATAAGAATAAACAACACGGCACACATAAAGGCCCTACCACACCTTCCTTTCTCCAAGCACGTAAGTGATCTCAGTCATCCATTCCACGCATTCGAAGCTGTTGTGCTCCAATCTGATTTCAAAACGCATTATGACCGGGAGGTTCGCGAATCTTACTTTATTCACAAATTCAACCCTGCGTCTGGTGGCATCAACGAAAATACAGGCCGACTATCTTGCTTGCCCTGTCAGGCAACCAAACCAAGTTCCGAAGGTCGCAGGATCGAATCCCGACCGCGGCTGCTGCATTTCGGTGGAGGTGAAATGTCCAGGCCGTGTGCTGTGCGATGGCAGTGCACGTTAAAGAACCCCTGGTGGTCGAAATTTCCGGAGCCCTCCACTACGGCGTCTCTCATAATCAGAGCTGGTTTTGGGACGTTAAACCCCACAAATCAATCAACTCAACCTAGTAACGACGCACGCGACTAAATGTCTTCGTATTTTACAGTTGTTTGCGTTTCTTTTATTATTATTATTATTATTATTATTATTATTATTGTTGTTGTTGTTGTTGTTGTTGTTGTTGTTGTTGTTGTTGTTGTTGTTGTTGTTGTTTTGGTTTCTTTAGGGCTCCACGTGCGAATGTATGTGCCCTCTGAACACGTGGGACTCTTATTTTTTTTCCCTTTCCCCTTTTTTTTTGCTTTTTCCTTCTGGTGCATATTGACAGGGCTCCTGTTGTGATGCAGGAATGAGTGTCGATCTCCCCCTATTTCATTTTATACGTATTGTTACTATTTTGTTTGTTCTGATTTTTTCTTCTTGCATTTATTTTCTTTTATTATCATACGATGCTTAATTTCCCGTCATGTTTCTTGCGGTCTTTATCTTATTCTCGTCTGATATGCTTTACTCAGTTCACACTACAGGTGCACAAGGTGCAGATATGTCTTCTGTACCCTTGGCACTCGCTTGGGCAGTGCCTCCTGTTGTGATGCAGGAATAATTGTCGATCTCCACCTGTTTCATTTTATAACTACTCTTAATTTCTTGTTTGTTCTGATTTCATTTATTTTCGTTTATTATCATACGATGTTTAATTTCCCGTCATGTTTCTTGCTGTCTCTATCTAATTTTTATCTTATATGTTCTACTCAGTTCATACTACACGCGCACAAGGTGCATATATGTCTTGTGAACCCTTGGCGCTCGCTTGGGCAGTGCGTCACGCACTCTTACGAGGGACCGTGCTTCGCGGAGTCCGACTCGTTCAAGCTGAACGACCCTCCTTTTCGTGTGATGTCTTTCTTTTTTTTCTTTTTTCTCTGTGTGTGTGCGTGTGTGCATATGCGTATACCTGCTTTCATGGACCACACCGTTCAAGGTTTTTCGCGCTTGTTCTGCGTTCCTTATTCTATCCTCCATTTCTCGTGAAACTCACTGCGGTGACCATCCTCTGCATTGTAGTGGAGACCGACCGCGCACAGAGCAACCTGTCCCCCCCCCCCCTCCGTTTTACTCCGCACGCAGCAACGGCATTTTGCTTCAGCGTTTCTTTGCGGCACTGCGAGCGTCTCCTAACGATGGCGCGCAATCGGTGCCTGGTAGCCTCGGCCCTTGCACGGTGCTATTGGGGCGCCGTGCAGACGCAGAGGTTATTCTGCACTGGCCTATGGCTCGTAGATACACCCCTGCATCCTAAACCCCTTTCTGTGAGCTACCCCCTTTCCTAATCCCCCTTTCCACCCTCACCCTATTGCGCATATTCGTGGAGTGTACTTAAACCAGGTGCCCATGAGAAGCTTTCACCTTTGAAAAAGGCTGGTCTCTAGCCGAAATCTCAGAATAAATACTAAATAATATGTTTGTCGCTATGACTTGGTGATCGTATACATATACTCCCACTCAAGCCTGTTGTACTAGCAGGGATGCCTACGCTACAAAGGTCACCTTCATCAAGAAGATACTCGTTAACTTCTATCAACACTATTCTTTTAATAATAAGAAGACAAACGCGTTTTGCGCTCGTTAGCAGCGCGTGCTATGGCACGCCATACACGCTTCGTTTCCGTCGCTTATTCTTTTCAATGCACGCTGCTCGTGTGCTGTATCCATAAACTCCCAACTCCCCCCCTCCCCCACTCTACCCTCACTGAAGCGTTCACCGTTACTCGTTTGCATTACCGCGTCTTCGCGAGGTCAAAGAGGATCCTTGCGGCGTCGCCGATGGCGGGCATGTTTGAGAGCAGAGAGCAATCAGGGATAAATGTAAAGCACACGAAGCAATTCCTACTAATTGGACCGGAAGAAAGAAAAAGAAACGCGGCTAATTACCTCTTTTTTCATTCCCTTTTTTGACTGAAAGCAAAGGAAGGAACACTTTTAGCGTGCAGACAGTAGGCGCTGGCGGCCGCTTTCAATTCTGCCGATTGTCGGAAGCCGCACAAGATGAGCCCGGGGGTTCGGGCGTATGTTGAATATTAATCAGCACGAGAAGACCGCTCCTGCACATTTTAGACGCTACTTCTGTCCGGACGGGACAGTCGTCCAGACAGTCGACACAGAATTTTACGCTACTGTGCATGAAACGTTTTTTAAACTTGTCTTCCTTAATCGATAATGGAGGAGGAGGGCTTGCAATTTCCAGAACATTAGGGTTGACCCAACACACTATGCTAACGCTCAACAAGTAAGACAAATTGTTTTGCGAAGTGACGTCTTTCTTTGTTTTATCTCTCTCTCTCTCTTAGGAGTAACGCACACTTTGAACAGTCTCTCTCTCTCTCTCTTGTTGCTTAAATGCACTATCTTGTCGCCGTAAGGTCAAACATGATGGTTCAGTCGTAGAATTGGACAAGGCCCTGCACTCATCGCCTCTGTATTTCTCGTTCAGCGAAAACATCAGCCTGACTTTACTCAATTTCGATGTTTGCGAGTACGCGTGCGTATAATATCTGCATACCTGTTCTTTTTTGCCTTGGTGTTTCTTCCAAAAGTACGAGGAATAAATTGACAGACACAACGTTGATAGAATGTCGGGCTTGCAACTCTGTTCGCACAGGCCATTCTAAATTCTAGTACCTGTTGGGAGGCATTTATTTCTCTTGCTACATAAAAACAAAATAGCTCGCATTTTCGACCTAGCGGATATGCATTGCAAAATAAAGTACTCAGTCTTCGTTCATACTAGGAAAGTGGCAGTAGAGCGAAAACATCGACGCGTTCGGAAATTGTTTTCTGCGCTGTTTAATGACATGCCCATTCGTTCGGCCGCCACTGGCGAATTCAGCACTTCTCAAAAAGAAAAATAAATACACGCCGTATTGCCTTTATTCTGAGCTCTTTATTTCGTACAATACTTTAGCTATGTGCGCAGACGCCGGATAAAACATGTATCTGTCCTTTTTAACCATTTGGTCTTCGGAAGTGCACCGGCAGAAGCTAAACAAGCGGACAAACCCGTAGCGACGGCGGTCCTCGCCCGCCTTCGCAAAAGCCGCATGTTGGAACACGCCAACGCACTGTTGCTGGTTCCAGTCTCTTCGGCAGCGTTTATAGAAATCAGGTTCAGTATTCGCAAAAACATTTTACGTCAAAAAAGTTCATAAGAGAATATTTCATCCAATCCTGATGCTGGTCATACCATTAGCGAAGCCCGCTGAACAATGAAAGAGAAGTTTTGTAAATTCGGCCCCAGGCTCTTGAAAGAGGCGTCAGAACCTGCAGAGGCTGCGATATTTTCTTTCAGCGTGGGGTGGTTTGAGAGTGCCTCGATGAGAATCACCGCCGACGCCTTGGTGCCCTTTTTTTTGAATTTGCGACCGCACGTTCGCATGAATGTCCGGCTCTACATGCTTTACGAGCATTAAATGCTCGCGCAGTTAAACTACAACTTACAGTAAAGCGGTAAGACGCTTCTCTTTCTCTCTGGCGAAGAAGTTGGTCCGAGACTGACCTGGCTCGCCGTCTGGTTTTTTGCACCCGCTCATGCGGCAAAGCGAAACTTAGGTGAAACACGCACGCGTCACTTCCACTAGCAGCTTATCGCACTTCAAACATCATGCAGGCGGTGACGCCAGTGCTAGTGATGAAAATCTGCCTGCAGTTTCAATACACAGTTGTCATTGCAGTAAACTACGGTAGTAATGGAGGAAAAGAACGCCGAGTACAACTTAGGTTTTTCAAGTATGGCCTACTACATACGAAGCATTTCTTAGCGAACTTCGGCGACTTTGAGCGTATCTATCTATCTATCTATCTATCTATCTATCTATCTATCTATCTATCTATCTATCTATCTATCTATCTATCTATCTATCTATCTATCTATCTACGACTTTGTGCTCTCCTGGCCGTTTCGTTCATGTTTATGTATACGAAAATTAGTATGCAACATGACTGCATGACGAACATAAATGACGGGTCATAACATGAAAATCATGGCATGCATGTCATGAACGGCATGATTTACGTGCCACGGTCTTGGTGCTCTTGTGGCCGTTTCGTTAGGTTGATATATACCAAAATTGGTATGGCGAGACAACAATGACTGACGAACATGGGTGACACGTTCTAAGAACATGAAAATCGTGACATGCATGTCATGAGCAGCATGATTTACATGCCACACGTTCCGTTAATGGGATGTATACCAAAATTGCTATGGCACAACACGACTGCCTGACAAACGTAAATGACAGGTCATACGATTGCAATCATGACATGCGCGTCATGAGCGGCATGGTTTACATGCCACAGTCTTGGTGCTCTTGCGGCCGTTTCGTTAACTTCTTATGTACCAAAATCGGTATAGCGAGACAACAATGAAGATCCATTTTAGGTTCCTGATGCGTGATTCGCATTTCTTTGAATCCCACTGCATGTGGGATGCGGCATATCTTTATTTCTGTGTAACCAGACATTAAATCGTCTGCGATTTATGCTGCAAATCTATTACATCAGCTGGACTGTTAAGTAGCTCTGAAGTTAATTTTTTCTCTCTTATTATTATGATTCTTAGGAAAGTAATTATGCATTGTACGAGTCAATGTATTCCTGTCAGGCGTTGAGCAGTGGAACACGCCAGAATTATTTTTTATCGCCCTGGAGTGCTTTAAATACTCCTTAAACCTTCTTACGTCCGCTTTCTCTCTATCGTTCCCATCGAAACGCAGATGGAGCCTATGAATTCGAGCTCAGCAGCGCAACGTAATAGCCAGTGAAGCCACCGCGACTTTTTCTTATTGGGATTGGGCAGGTTATCATTTCCATTTTTCCTTCGCCTTTCTCCTTAGTAGTGTAACATTTGAGCCCTTCTGACTAAGGTGGGCACAACTGCGCTGACGACAAGTGAATATGAGGCTCTTGAAGTCAGCCCATGGCGCGTTTCTTGCTGTCATTTCGGGCAACTACAAAAACACACTCTTTCTGAGCGGAATGGAGCGTGGGCATTTCAATATAAGCCGCTTTAGAAGCTTGTTTAAAATGACATAGGTGTCACTTTGACGCAGCTATTCAATTTTGGCTGAGATGAGGTGGTAACAGGTATTAACGGCGTTGTTATATAAAGGAGAAGATTGTATTCTTTCACACGGGCTCACTGGCGCATCGCGACGACCCATGTAACTATTCCTTGCAACAATCATGCATGGAAGTGTCGCTGTAGCTTGCTTTCATTTCTTTCTTTTCTTCGTTTTTTGTTGACTTTTTTTTTTACTTTATACCACCACCTTCCCTTTCTATTTTTAACTTTTTTAAATAAAAAAAATCAGCGATAGAGCGTGCGCTTTTAGGAAAGTTTCAGGATTGTACTAGTGGCACTGCTCTGCTGGAGGCAGTGACAACGTACGGGCCATTAGGAAAACCGCTCACGCGCCCACTTGTGTGGCGCACGTATACAGGCGCGCTCCCGGTCCGCGGCGTAGTGCGCCCGCGACTTCCATTCCGGGACGTCGTTTTACAGTTCTAAATATTTCCCAGCGCGGCCAAGGGGACCGCGCGCGGGTGCGTCCACAGCCGCACATGCACCGGTGTGTAAACCCCACGCGCGCACTTAAAAGGGGGGCCCCCCACAAAACTCTGTCCACGCGCCGGTCGTGTTCGTCGCCGTTTGGTCAGCTCCGGGTCGTGAATTATACGAGTTGTCGGCTCCGACCGGAACAACGCTCTGCGACGAGCTTCGCAAAGTCCACTCGCAGCCGTGGCTCGAAGACACGCTGTCTCACCCTCCACCATAGTGGCGGGCGATTGCGCGCGAACACGGCCGTGAGCGTCGAGGAGAAACGGGGAGGGAATTTTGTTTACGACTTTGCGTATAAAGCGTTTCTTTGGCTTTTATGATCGCCGGGAGGGCATTTCTGCGGGGCAAGGCGCGCCGACGACGACGCGGCCATCGCCGCATCGAGCGTGGGCCCCAGGGAGACGCCGCAAGGGGGGGGGGGCGAGCCAAATTGCGCGCGCGCTCTTCCGACGCCGGCTCTGCCGTGGACCGGCCATCGCGAGGGTTGCCCCTCCTGAAACCAGCCTCGAAAATCTCGCGGCGCACTTTTAATTAGGACTGCCACGCGCCTGGCTCGTTGGAGTCGGCAACGGTGAAGGCTGTTGCTGCAGGTTGTTTACGCCTGGCTCGAGGAAAACTTGCTCCCGCGTTTTCTGATCCTGTTGTGTTCGCCGTGCCGAATTTACCCGGGGCTCTTTGCCTTCTTCCACGTGAGCTGAAAACACGGCTGACTGTCATAACCTTCGAAGCGCGTGGCCCTCTTTCGGGCCACGCGCTTTGGAGGTTATGCCGTTGTTCCGTTATTGTCCCGTTGCATAGGTCTTTACATGCGCGATACTTCGCCGCTTTGTTGCCGACTTGTGGTGCCCCTCTTACTGAGCGTTCGTGTCCATGTCTTTCCTGTCTCTTGATTTTGCTTTCTCGTGTGCGTTTAAGAGCACCAGACTTTCATATTACCGGGCATATCGCATTCAACACACGAGCGTGGGATGCTACTTTCGCCAAAATGCTCGTAAGCAAGGCCAGCGGGCCGAGTCGTATGATGCACGCATTTGTTCGTGTGCTCGAGTAAGGCAGCTACTCTTCGCTCAGCGCCGTACGACTTGGAATTACCAAGTCCAAATTGATTAAATGTTACTGCATAGGAGAGAACATAAGAGCTCGCGCCCGCTTAAAGAGCTTTAAAGTTACGGCTGCGTACCCGTGTTCGCGTTTCTCGCGGACCAAGACCGAAGCTGGAGTTGGGAATCTCACGAATAAGTAGTAATATAGAACACTGTAATTGCGGTTCGCCTCACACATATCCGCAAGATATAGTGAAACATTAATTTCCTCAATCCTCGGTTTTCTTTCTGCAGAAACAATGCGTTAAAGTGGTCTAATACGAATAGTGCCTTATCGTGTTACGGGTGCGCCATTTCCTTCTATCGCATTTACTGCGTGGTGTGTTGTGGCGCAAAGGTTCCGTATGGTTTTGTGGATTTAACCACCAAACACTTAATGTAAGATTACGAACGAACAAGCCGCAAGGTTTGTAATATCAGAGTGACATTTATTTAATGAGAAAGAAATTAGGATAATAAGGGAGGTCCACCGGAACAGAAACCTCTGGTTTGCTGCCCTGCATTAAGGGTAAGGGAGGGGGAAGGAAGGTGGAAAGAAGAAAGGTGAAAAATGGGTTTGCAAGAAAATTAATAAACAGCAGATGAGAAAAGGGAGGAATATACTCTGTGTAATATGACATACCGACACGTGAAAACTTCAATAATGCCCTGACCGACCTTTTATTTGACTACTGTTCAGGTCTGGGGCATTTATTTCGTACCGCATGAGTGCTCTTGCAAAAATGTGTGTCTTTTGCCAAAATCGAAGCTGACGCACTGAATCAGAGAAAAATTCTAACCAGCATGGAGCGCCATTTCTTTAGAGAGAATAGTGAGAAAGGAACGACGGCTACGTAGGAAGAACTGAAACGGAGTCCGCTTTACTGCCTTGCGCGGAAGAAGAGGAGAGGAGGTTTTCAACTGTACAAGAAGTCGTATCAGAAGTGTGACGAGTGGAAGCCAGTAACAAAAAGAACGTTTGTTCAGACGACGAATGCGTATATATAGCACGCTGCACGCTAACCGCGTGTGGTCATTATCTATGGTTAGTTCCAGTGGCGGTGGCACATGCGCACGCATGGCTTACAAGCATTGCTCGATACAGAAGTGGCGCATGTGCTTAAAAAGATTGGACAAGGTGAACTCGAGATTCCTGCCCCTGGTGCGGGGCAAGTTCTACATCTCACCACATCATCTTAAGACTGTTCAGAACAGCTCCTGCACCTTCACAGCACAACACACGTTGCAGCAGTAGGAGGCGCGACTGTACAGCAGTGACCTTTCCGACCAACAGTGGCAATCTGACGAAGTTGGCAGTTTGACCAATTTGACTAAGGCCACTGAGGCCCTGGACAAGCTGCGTCCCCCGCTCTCCTTTTAACGAGAATAATTTAATTTACCTTTGAATACAGTATTTTTTTTTCAACACTGCAGGGGGAGCGGTGCGAGGACTGAAAGAACAGGCGTGGTGAAAGGTATGATTATAGCAAGGGAAGTCGGCTAACAGAAATGTCTGAGGCGGCAGGCGTCACTTCTGCCGCCTGTATCGCAGGCGAACGCCGACAGACGGAACCGGACTAGCGGTATAGCTATATATATTCTCAACATCTCATGTTTCTTCTGCAACTTCCCTAATATCTTTTGTTTGGACAGTAGTCGTATGTTCCGTTTCTCTGTCCCCGCACACAGTACTTTCATCTCCGCGCTGTTCTTCGTACTGCAACGATGCAAGAATGTGGTTATTTTATTACAACCGCCGATGTCTGGGGCAGATTCCACGACCACTTCGATGATAAAAGAATCTGACTCACTAAATACGATGTCCAGCAATGGACAGTATGCACCGGAGTTTCTTCATACTGCGGTAAAGAATACTAGTTGTCGATCACATGTGTACGTGAAAAGCGCGAAGAGCTGCAAATTATGGTCTTGTGAATGCGTCTCAGTTTCTTCAAGCGTTTCACCTCAATTAGGGAATTTTAAAGGGACTCGCCGAATAATGTTGAGGTGCCTTACGTGTCATAGCCTCGATCTTCTTGTGAGCTGCGCCGTGTATAGTCAGGGATTGCAATTGCAATTTTGACCCCCTACAGTGCTCCTGGGGGCTTTTTTTTTCGCTTTGTTTCGTTTATATACGGTCTTCTCGCGACATCGAGGTCTGTACCCTAGCAAGCGTCATTGTAGCTGGTCTACTGCCTCACGTGTCATCTAGGGATGAGTGTGCAAGGTATTCTTTGTTCGTAGCCATGTTTACCGAAGAATAGTCGGAGGATGCCGTTATTACGAGCGCTTTTAACGTGAAAATGTTTACGTGAAGGCGAAGGCTTACTCTTTGAAAGGTTTACGCGTTCACCTGTGAGGGCTATGTCACGTAGCCTAAGCGTAATTAAATTTTATTCGACACACGGAAACTCGAAGGACGATGTTCACTTTTTACGTTCTACTTAGAGTCTTGCTGGGCGTAGTACTTACTCGAGCTTAGTTACTCAGCCACGCTATCTTCAGTTGCATCAGCGTCGCTGAATGCGTGTCGTCTCTTTGTATAACGCAGCGGGTTCCGGAAGGAGCGAAGTATGGTTCCACGGTGCCGACGCTTTTGGGTGTCCGGTCCAATTTGTAGGCCCGGTGCAGCGCGTGAGGAGTGGGGATTCCAGTCGGCCCCCATTTGCGCCGATCGCCTTCCTCCCGGCGGCAATCGACGGCGTCCGCAGGAGGCCGCCTCCTGCAACGCGTTTCGCTCCCGCCGGCCGAATCGGTGTCGTCTCGACAGATCAGATTGCCACGGCTGCCCTTGCCGCCATCCAGACACTTCTTCGGCCATGGCAGCCAAAATTTCTGTCACGCAGAGAGGAACACTGTGTCATTTGACCTTCTCGCAGTGATGTGTATGTCCTGGGCGGCTCCACGTGATCCGTCGGGAGGAATGATGCTTGAAAAGTCGAACTAGAAGCGCGAGTAATGTCTATTGCAATGTGGTTCCATCCATCGGTCGATTAAACGTGTGGTAGCGCATCATGTACAGCGCCGTAAAACGACAGTGGTGTCTCTTGCCCCAATCGCCCTAACGCTGCCTCGACGCGGAGCTGCGTGCTATTGATTAGCTTAAATTGTTTGAGCAAGATATTTGTCGTTTGCGGGGCTCTTCCCAGCATCTATAAGACGAGAAACCGTCATTCTGTGTTCGCTTCCTTGTGGCTTGTTTTGCGTTCTCACACGCTCCAACTTGGCAGGCAGAGCGCAACAGTTTTGTTGGCAACAATCGTGCCGTGTAAGTTTATCTCGCTAAGTGGCACTTAAAGTAACTTACTTCCTTGAATGAACCGTCATCAGGAAGAGACGCAGAGCAAGCGCTGTTGACCTGCATACTACAACTTTCAAATTCGGCACATCTAGACAATACTGTTGGTCACCTGCTATATGACTCATCCCTCACACCTTCTTCATTATCCCATCGTCACGTGCTTGTCATTTCTGATTATTCCTTATTAGTTGCCAATATGAGATGTATAGTTTTCCGTAGTCAGGATCGTAACGTGGCAATTGCTGTAGGCGCGTCCTTCCGTTGAGCAACTTGGGGAACTAGGTTACCGGAGCCACACAATATACTCGCAAATAGAATAATTGGTCTGTCGTGTCTGTCTGTTTTAGAGCACACATGTTCTAGCGAACTTTATTTGTATTCAAGAACGTGCGCGGTCGCCAGTATTGATTACGAAGGTGGTTCCTTAATAATAATAATAATAATAATAATAATAATAATAATAATAATAATAATAATAATAATGCATGGGGTTCGAGGTGACGAAACCGTGATATGATTGTGACGCACGCCGATTGGAGGGCTCCGGAAATTTTAACCACCTGGGATTCTTTAATGTGCACTGACATCGCGCAGTCGAACGTTCTCAACAAGGTTAACATCTGAAGACGTCTGTCGCGGTGGCCAAGTGCTTATGGTGCTTGACTGCCGAAAGACGCAGGTTCGATCCCGGCCGCGGCGGTCGCATTTTCGCCTCCTCCAAAAATGTGACCGCCACGGCAGGCATGAAACCTGCGTCTTTTTGGTCAGCAGTCAAGCACGGCGAACGTCTTTTGTTTTTGAGACGTTAACCTTGTTGAGAATTCGTTCCTGTTTTCTTCCTATAAACCTCTGGCGACTGAAGTGGCTCAAGCAAAATTTTCGCCGTAGCATTGAGTTGCCATGCGTTCACAATTGTCAGACAATTTTATATCTTTTCTTTATCCCTCACTGTACTAAGAGTTGTGTTACATTATATTTTGATGAGCTTAATCTGCGGAGACTAGATGAACACGTCTGAAGCTTTTAGCTCTTACACATTCATGCAGAATTAATTAACGCATAATATATTCTTTTTTATTTGAGCGAGGCATTCTCACGGTTTCGTACCATGCCGCTTTGTCTCTCTCTCTGATTTTTTTACTTGCATTGTCTTGTTTTTCTTCAAAAAAGAAAAAAAGAATGGATAACGAAAGAAATGACGCATTTGCTTTGTCACAATTTATCTTTGGGTTGCGCACTTCGGGAACATTAAGCCGCAACTTTTCTTGCTGCTCTCTGGCAGCCCTTCCGCTTGCGTTAGCGGCTTCGCCATGCTGACCAGGCCCAATCATCCGGTATTATTAATGAGCAGCTAATGGCTGACGCGACAGACGCTCCGCTGAAGAACCCCGACAGCGCTTGGCTCTCCCGTTCGTCCACTCGTTCGGCCTCACTTCGATCGTCCTCCGGAGCGAAGCGCGTGCGCCTGGAACTAACCTTTAATCCCGAGAACAGATTTCTGAGTGGCCGTACTCATGTTTTTGGATGAGTTTGCATTGCGGCAGCTGCCGAGCCACCGCATTTTCGTTAGGGAAACAGAACTCGCTTCTCTTGTCGTCCATTAGGGAGAGATTAAAATTTATAATAAAGGCACCCGCCTCTTCAACAGTGCGCTCGGGTTGCGGCCGCTGCCCCCGGTGTTTGGTTGCCTGTGCGTTCTTCTTTCGGCTTTCATGAGATTGTGCGCCCCGAGCTGGGATTTAATATTTTTTTTCGGGCAACGGCTTTTCATATGCGCCGTCGGTGCTCGACGTTGTCTCGTGATGAAGCAGCTGATTCTGCACAGACTTGCTAATGTTCCCGCTTCAGTGGAGTGACCTAAGTGCAGTATCCGTTGGCTTAGATTCAAATGATAACCGGTGACACCGTACCTTACCGCATTTATTGCACTTTTGCTCGGATCACAGCAGACGAGCAAACAAAATACGGAAGATCCCATGTTCCCACATTTAATTTTTTTTTAAATACGGAAGAGCGCGGTATTTCATGTTGGACTGATAATGGCGACGCGTAACATTTTCCTATAGAAAAACTGCTTAACAGAGGTTGCCGGAAGGGCTATAGGGGAATGGGGCAGCGTAAGAAAGGGGGCCGATAAATAGTGATAGTGAGACAAAGGTTATTCTGCCGTCATTTCACCCTCTGAATCAGATATTTGCACGGGCAGCTTGCGTTAAAAGGAGCGAAAAAACTGCGCGAGAGGACAAGTGGTCTCCTCCGGCCACCCTCTCTGTACGTTCACGCGCCCGTAATTCTGGCACTACCACTGGTGCCGTGCCTGTTTCTTAGCGTGAAAGTAAGTTGTTGAGTTCTTCTGTTTAAATAAAATAAATTGGCATATTTGATCGCTCCCACTGCGCTGCCAGTACAAAAACCAGAACGTTCTTCCTTCTCAAGAATTTCTTATTATTGGCCTGCGATCATCGCAACTAGTTTATCCAGCTACCGGTTAGCCGGAAGCTGCTCCTACATGAAGGGTGTGGCGTGATAACTCGTTTTGAGGATGCGGACTGGGATCTCAAATTGTTTCTATCCGCAGACAGTTCTGACGGCACACCGTTTCAGCCATTCGGCGCTCTGTGGTACGGCCATGTTTCACCTTTGGCTTTCCTCGTCATAAAGCTTTCATTAGCGCATTTCAGGAGCTGGAATTGTTCACGCAAACTCAACTAGCTTATTTTGGCGATTTAAGGAAATGGTACATTTATCGCGAGCGGCGTACGTGCAGATGAAAGCTATGCTAGCCAGTGTACGACATCGGCACACTGTTATGGGATAAATCCACGTGACAACATCCTGCTCTTCTCCTTTTATTTTCTTTTATTTTTTTCTAGTCAACTTGGGCTACAGCGTTAGAAGGGCTACGCAAAGCCGTGAATGCTGCAGGAATTTCTAAGAATTAGATTTTACGAATATTTAAAGTGATCACCGTCGAAGGTACTGAATAGGTCCAAAAAAAGAAAGATAACATATCGCTATCTAAAATATATAGCTCTTGCCTTTTATGCTGCCTCCGACTTTCTCCTTTAGAGCTCTGAAGCTCAGAGTAAAAGGCAGTGGCCATCTTCATTAGTTATCTAATTAGAGACTCCGCATGAAGCATCTGGTGATTTGCAGAGTTATCATTGATAAATACTGTATTTGAACAGTATTCATTTCACAAATTAATGTGTATCAACCAATTAATAGCAAACCGTGCTACCAACAAGGGCAGGAAAAAAAAATACTGCGTCCCACAGAAGGCGGCTATGTGTGAGAAGTTTAAGAAAAAAATGGTAATAAACGTCGTCCGCAGGTAGCAAACTTGATGCATCGCCAGCGGTACATCCCTAGTAATTCTTGACATGACTTTCTGTGCCAGTGCGTGCAATAATTACATTGTACGCCGTTGATTGATTTCTATGGTTTTACGTTCCAAAACCATGATATGATTATGAGTGGAGTCGTAGTGGAGGGCTCCGGAAATTTAGACCACGTTGTGTTCTTTAAAGTGCACTGACATGGGCCTCAACATTTCACCTACATCTCAATGCAGCCGCCGCCGTGACCGGGATGCGATTCCGCGACCTTAGGATCAGCAGCCGAGTACTACAGCCACTAGACTACCGTGGAGGGGCGATTGAACGCTGTTAGCACATGATGTAACTGGAAACATGTCTTCACTTGTACACAGCACAACAGCGAGTTGTTGCTGCCAATTTATCCGTAGCCCACCGTATAATCCATCGTTCCGAGGACCACAGGATGCAATTTTATGGACAGCCCCCAAATTCAAAAATCGCCGAGCACGCAGGTGTACAGCCAAGCGCTCTCGCAAAGGCGTCGCACGCTTCAGTCTTTTGGCTTATTTCCACTACGACAGTCGCCTTCAGGGAAGTCGTTGTCCCCATCGTTCTCGAATTTCGAAGCCGAGCTGTTTGGCTTAGCGCCGGTACAAAACGTCTTCCAGCGCCTTTACGCCCTTCGGTGCATTGTGCCTTTCTTCCAAAGCCGACAACCCAGCGCCAACGACAAGCCTTCTCGATGTTGTGGCGCGTTTGTCTTTCTCCGGATTTTTTTTTTCTTTTTCAATTCTACGATCTTCGTTCACGCCGCTTGTAGCCCTAAGCCAACACAGAGGGGAGAAATCTTCTAAATCTGGTCGACTAACCCGCGCTTCCCGCTATATTTATTTATTCTAGCTTTCGTTCGCCAGCAGATTCTCTTGTCCGAAGCTTCGTGGACTCTGGCGGATGTCTCGCCTTCGTCGGTCCTCCAGAGGATAGCAGGCAAAGCCACCCTCGCGCTCAGACTCCTCCAACTCCGTCCCCTCCCCTCTCCCGCTATCCTTCGCCACACGCACGCACACATTTTCTTCTCTTTCTTTCTTCGTAGCCGCTCTCGACGTACTACCTCTTTATCCCGTTCGATTAACTGCGCTCGTAGACGAAGCTGGTCGTTCGTGTTTGGAAGCATTGTCGGGAGAGCCGTCCCACTCTGACGGCTGGCGATAGACCTCGGGGTCTTACTGTCCCTCCCAGTGCTTGACTCGTCTAATTGTAAAGGCACGCCTGAACGAGCTCGTGCTGTGATCAAGCTCGGCACGTACACTCCATTACGGCTGACAGCGACGCACTCACGCAGCAGAAAGCGTGGCTTTGAAGATTTTGCCACAGATTCGCAAAGATAATATCGCAAGCGCGATGGAGGATGCGGTAAGGCTAGTCGACGGATTGCTGGAGAGAGTACGTGAAGTCGGCCTTTAAAGGATAGGCACTGTGACATTGGCACACGACATGATTTCTAACGATCAACGAGACTCGGAAGGACGGCGCTGGGTTAGCGAAAAGTGCCCAGCACATGGAACTCGCGACCCATTTATATCATCGGCTGCTGCCTATGCCACTCTGGGTCTGCAGTAAGCTTGGCTCAGGGATATCCACTTAACTCTACGCCTGCTCTTGACAGCAAACTGTCTCTCGATAGACGCCGGGCTTTCTGCGTGCGCGTGTGCGTGCTTTGTTTAGACTGTGGTTGACAGCGGCATCGGTATTTTATGTACTCATTCTTGCATTTCGTGATACACAGCCCCATCACTTACGGCCCCATCTCCTCTTTTCCTTCTGGTTCCTTTGTATTCTTTGACATTCTGTCACTCTGCTGTTGTTTTTTTTTTCCAGCAACTCTCAAGGTGACCGTGCCAGCCACTAAAACAGCAGAGCACAGCAAGTGCATAAAAGTGACCAAGGGAAGCTCATTCCCATGCTTGCAGGCACCTTGCTGAACCATTTCGGCGCGCTCGACACCGATGCAATATCTTCGTACCACGCCGACAGGCGGAACGGGGCTTTGTGTTAGCATAGCAACGATAGAACGAGGGAAAAAAAAAGAATAAGCATACAAAGTACAACGAACAACGCATGGAGGCCTTTGTGTTCTTTTATATACATGTGACGTTCAGCTTTTTTGACAGCCTACGAAGTCAAAAACAGAAGACAAACAAAAAGCAGGCCACGCAAGCTAACAGCGCGATACACCGTAAACAAAGTCCTCGGACACCGCGCTGTTGTCTCGATAATCGTGCAACTTCCTCGGGATTACCTGCGCCCTTAATTGGACGCGGTTTCTTCTCGCCCTCTAGAGCGGTGACCGAATGTAACACTTCCTTCACTGATGCTCGCTTGCTCTGCGCACTTGCATGCCTCTTTCCAATTACTAGCTCACTTGCGGGGTCACCGCCTCTAGTTGAGTTAGCCGCTAGGTGGATACGGATTTCGCTTTCCTACCTTGCCTTAGATTTGGCAGCCGTGTAGCGAACGACCCTTTATTTCGCTAATAACTTTACAGTGGAAGTACTCTTAGGCGCGCGGTCCATCAAATGGCACATTGTAGGTTACGCGCAAGTGAACGCAGGCGCGCGTTCGCTCATGTGCTGCTTCGTAACGTCTCCGCCATCATGTGCAGCTCCCGCCAAGAGGATACTGCGAAGGAGCGGCGGTATTTGCGGCCTACGACTCAGCCGTGTAGTAAACGCGGCGTAGCTATATTTACAGTGCGGTGATGAATAGCGAAGGTGGGACGTATCCAGAATGGCTACCACTCATAAGAGAGGAGGCTAACTTATGTGCGTGCTCTCGGATTGTTAGCACGTTGCAGTACGCAGTCTTATTGAGTGCGACGTCTGAGGACTGTAAAAGACGGCCTCCGGAAATGCAGGGAATGTACAGAGCGAAAATTTATTACTTTCCGTGCAGCAACTATGTTATTAATTACTATATTGTGAAGCTCGGTGATTTTTACTACTAGTAACGAAATTTGAGGGCTGATAATTTAATTCAGTAAGCTTCATCTTCAACCTCGAGAAATTCACAGAATAAAAGTAAAAATACCGAGCTCCGTGGCGGCAGTCACCACGCGATATCAAAAGGAATATGTTGACAATGTCACCCGCATGAAAATTTTCTGTAGGTTTGGTTCTTGTTGAACGTGATGGTTGGCGATATACATGAGTAACTTTCTGAACGGTGTCTCAGAGCAGCAAAATTGATGTGAAGTACTGAAATAAATAAATAAATAAATAAATAAATAAATAAATAAATAAATAAATAAATAAACACGCACAGCGTCAGTGCATGCGTCAGTGTGTCTAGGCAGAAAATGAAACAAATATACCTCTCAGGCCTCTTTTTTTTTTTCCTGCTCTGTCTCCTTCTTCATCGTTGTCGTCTTACTATTCGTTGTCGTCTCTCCCCGTTCTTCTTCTTCTTCGCACCCGCATTGGTGCTACGGTGGTCATGGTGCTTGGCTGCTGACAGGAAGGGCGCTGGTTCGATCCCGACTGCGGCGGCTGCATTTTCGACGGAGACGATTATGCTAGAGGCCCGTGTAACGTGTGGTGTCAGTGCACGTTAAAGAACCCGAGGTGATCGAAATTTCCGGAGCCCTCTACTACGACGTGGCTCAGAATAGTATTAGCAATGCGTCCGCCACAGCAGCCTGCGCTGTACCCTGCGGTTTATCGTGAGCAAAACAGTGCGCGTCCACAACATTTTTAGTTGATTGTTCCGCTATGATCCTGCAATATTGGTTTAATACCGTAGACAGGCACAACGCGCACTGTGCATTCTCTAACGTGTTTGTAAGCATCATGTAATGGCCGCGAACACTATCAAAGTTCTACTTTCGGGCTGCCTCGAGCCAAGCCAACAAATCTAAAGTAGAAGCGCAACGACGCTATAACCGTAGACGAAGGCGCGACAGCGTGATTGCACTGCAGCACCACGCTTGCGTTTTGTGTCTACAAGTGTCAATATGCCGCAAAGAGTGCTATGGAAGCATCGAAACATCTGTGAGCTGATATGAGGGGAGATTGACGACCTCACCCTGTCGCGGGTTGAGCCTCGGCTCTTCAACAAGTAAATACACATTGGAGGATCTGCTGCGCCAAATCAACTGCAAGCGAGAGCCGCCATGTTGAAATGCGCGTTCCCCTGGAATGCGAGAAAGACGCGAGATGACGAGACTTCGCGCGGTGCTCCTGGAAAACACTCCGCGCTGTTTCGTTTCCGTAGCGTAGGCTCGCTAACCACGCTATGTCGGTCATCATTCTGCTCGTGCGCATTGAAGACCCGCTATTTTTTTTTTATCGTACGCTAAGCTGTAGCGGGCGCTATTCTAATACTGTCTAGTCATATGGTGGGTTTGGCGCAACAATTATTACCCAACAACAACAAGATCCAACAACAAGATCCCACAATTATCCAACAGTTATTACTCTATACCCCGGCGTCGTCCTCTTCCTCATAGTATTCGTCATCTTCGACTCTTCCTTCGTCGTTTCTTTCCCCTGCTCCATATGTCTTCTTCATCGTCGTCGTCGTCTCCTACTAGTTCTTCGTTTAAGCAGCAACGCCGCGTACGCATTTCGACATCCTTTCTGTGGAATAAGCAGTGCTGCTAAATTCACAGTGCAATACGTGTAGGAATAATAAGTATATTTATAATGTATATATATATATATATATATATATATATATATATATATATATATATATATATATATATATATATATATATATATATATATATATATATATATATACTACACAAGACGGCGACTGTCCCTCAGTAAGAAGCACAACGGCTTGTTCGCCTTTTATGTGCAGCCGCTCTGCGGCATCGCTTCCGTATCAATATATTACTGTTCTTATCGTTAAGCTAGTCTCGAGTTGCTGTTGGCGGCATCATCACTCGGGCTCTTAGGCCTAAAGGTTCAGCTGACGCCTCTGTATTTCAAAACATCTTCACCATGTATGCCTTTGCAGGTCTTCGGTACGCCCAGTGCCTAACACGGCGAATGTAAATATGCGTCTCGTCTTGAAAAGTGATGGTTCTTTCGGATAGTTGGATCAGGAAAGTGTGTCATCCGACATGATGTTCGGTTCGTTTCTTGCTTTTTTGTTCTTTTTTTTCCTAAATTAGCGCATGATGATGTCCGGGTACAGTCAGTGATCGAGAATAAAGCAGAAAGGGAACATTAGGTCACCCTGCGTGTTACCTCCTTTATACTCACTGGATGTACGAGCATAAGTAGTCGCGTGTTGTACGCAGTCTTAACCACCCTCTATAGCAGTCAGTGAGTCTAATTAGCGCATCCGTGAGGGCACGATGATCGCTCAACACTTCGAGAGACATCGGCGGGAGCAAGGTTCTCTGAGAACAGCGGGCGCATCTGCGGTGAAGCCCATACATGCGCCTTCCTTTCTGCCGCCGCGTAGCGCGCCGTCCACACGGCAACACATTACCTAACGTATATATCATTGGGCGCTCGAGACTTTTGCCTCTGCCACTGCTCCTAATACGCTGGCTTGACGTTTAGATGCCGCACACAAGAGCTTAGCAGCGACTTCTTCAACGAGGCTTTTACCCGCGGGCGACTACTCCCCGCTCCTGATCCGTGCTGCCGCGTCATAGGTGGCGTGCAAGTAGCCACGCACCCACAGAAGCGTCGGATCAGCGGCGCGCGTGCGTGCGTGCGTGCGTGCGCGTGTGTGACAGATTAAGGCGAAGTGACATGGGCGGCCACTTTGGGCCACTTTGGAAGCCGGCAAAGTGGCATGTTCGCAGCGCTCCTTCGGACGAGCCAACGGTGAATACAGCCCGGGAAAATGTCGTTTGCTTACTATCGAGCCTTAGAGACGCCGTCGACAGGCGTTCACTTGACACTGCTGGACGAAAGGCAACAAACTATTCTTAGTACAGCGCTCCCTCCATGGTGTACCGTGGGTCGAAAACCAGCGCTGAGCGAAAAGGTGCGTTGTATTTGCAGGCGCCTTTCTCTCTCTCTTCTTTCTTTCTTTCTTTCTTTCTTTCTTTCTTTCTTTCTTTCTTTCTTTCTTTCCTTGTAACTGCACTGCGAGCGCTAGGCTTGGGGGCACGTAATACCAGATGAGAAGGAAGTTTTGCAATGCAGTTTTCAGCCAAACGGGCCTTAACGACCGCTAACTGGTGAACATACGCCTACAGACTACAATCGAGGAAGGTCTACCTTTACAATTACCACGTCTCCTAACAATGCGCGCGATACACGAACGGCACAAAATGTTGGATGAGTGTTTTGTTAACACGCTCTTCTGAAATTGCACAGAATGGGCGAGCCTGATTAGAATACAGTTGATGCGGAAGTATGCAAAACTTAAGTTGCAATTCAACTCCTTGTGGGGCGCGTGTGTTGAGGGCCGTTATTGGTACCGTTATGTTCTACAAGAAAAGAGACAAGATTAATGAGTTCCCTCTCATTAATGAGGAATGAGGCCGAAATCACTCGGTCTCATAATGAGTTTGCATACTCCTCGCCATCTCAAAGAGCGAGGGAATCGCTTTACGAGGGCACAAACTTACAATGGGAAATTAAATTTTGGCGTTCTTTCGGAGGACTGCTCCTCTTTCGGTGAAATGGGAAATTGGAGCGAAATATTTGAATAGCGCGTTCGTTGAGAAACACACGTTCTCCGAGGCTGCGCATTCTCGTGGGATGTGCACACAGATGTGCAGACAGGCGCCACACATAGACGAGCATCCACTCAAGCGAACCTTAGGTGCGGCGCCCACTATACATTTAATGAAAATTCTTAGTTTGAATGGGATAATCGCACCCGCTTTGAACTGGGTTTGAGCAAACGGCTTTCGCCCGTATAACCTTCCTATGCATACCCCTTTCTGCTGACGTATCGTCCTAAACGTTCCCCTCCACTGTATGCAGCAAGTTTATTCAGCTCAAGGGGTGTCGACGTCTTCTCTCGGTGGTGCTTATGCCGTATAACGAGCTGGGTTGTCATGAAGACAATCAAACGGATATACACCAGTTGCTTTTGTAAATGTTCAGGCAGTGAAGCTAGTATGCGGACCAAAGACATTTATCATTTCCAAACACAAATGTAGTAAAAAAAAATGCGATGGGTACAACAGAGCATCCGCTGATTTTGCGAGCAAGCGAAATAGACTGCATTAGCGA
This sequence comes from Hyalomma asiaticum, assembly GCA_013339685.2. NCBI lineage: Eukaryota > Metazoa > Arthropoda > Arachnida > Ixodida > Ixodidae > Hyalomma > Hyalomma asiaticum. The sequence goes on from CM023481.1 coordinate 166,420,256, forward strand.
ACTGTTTCTTACAATGCGAACAGAGAGACAGCAGCTGGAGGAAATCTCAGGAACGCTAACCGAGCTGTACGAAATGCGACGAAGAGATCCAGCTGGCTGTGTCCTTCATGGTTCTCATTACGTGACGCTAAATTTCGTTCCTATATTACTATTGATCAGGCAAATTGCGCTTATTCGTCAACTAAAAGAGCACTACACTTGTGAAACTGTGACGGCACTGTTACAGCCTCGCTTAGCGCTGATATTAAAGGGATGTTCATTGTCAGGTGAGATGAAACTTTTCATCACATCCTGTTTTGGTATTGTTTTGAAGTCTTCTTTCCTTTACTCGTCTTGACGTAAGAATTTACGAACAATGCTTTGAGTGCCGAACCATGAGGTTGATCGTGAAGCACGATCTAATAATGAACTTTGCATTGATTTTGAGCACCCGTGTGACCTTACCGTGCAGCTGTAAGACTAAAGTGCACGAGATGATTTTACATTATGTCTTCATCGAATTGTGGCCGTCGTGGTCGCGACCGAATACGCAACCTCGAGCTTGGCAGCTGAAAGCCATAGACACTAATAGTCTGCCATTCGTGGCGTGTACGCGCTTGAAGTAAGATACGGCAGGTATTGATACACGCTTGAAACTGCCAACCTCCTTTCATGCATTTTTAACAAGCGCTTCAGAACATTACCGCTATTATACGAACGGCCTGAATGCCCTATGCGCAGTGCGATTTCTCTTTCTGAAAATTGTGCATTATGGGCATATCCTGTGCCGTTTCTGACGGAACGTAAGGTCTTAACATGTGTGACACGTAATTTACTGAACGCTGCATGTAGCCGTGATGACACACAGAGTCTTCGTTTATTTTATTAGGGGGCGCCATATTCCGTCGTCTTCCCTCTAATAAACGCTTCTCTCGCAGTAAGCGAAGTGAACGAAGTCCAGAAGTGTCACTTGTATATGAAAAACTGATGTCTTCTCTATGGCAGATGCATTTCATTAGTTTTTTTTTTTCCTTGACCATTCTGTGTTCTTCATGCATCTCTAGCTCTTCTTATGTGATTCCGCAGTAAACAGCGTTAGGCAAATTCTACGTCCAATCTCTTGAGAGCGCCTACTACTCTCTGGCTTCACGCTCATTTAATTCCCTCTGCTCACGCTAGAAAGATGTTTTTAAAAATAGAGATAAAGAACGGACACCTCGCCCGCTTCACGAAACAAGTACATAAGCTGGCCTTGAGAAAAACTCGACCGCGCCTGCGTCGAGACCTTCGTGCCACGGGAATTCTATGACGAGTGGGACGACTTATAGAAAGAAAGCAGTTTTTCCTGCAAACAGTGGTGTATGCGCACGCATATTTACCGCCAGAAGAGAGCTGTACATCTTCGTGAGTTCCTGGGAACTCTTTCAAAGATGTTGCAATTCACGTGGGTGCACGGTTTCCAACGTGCTCTTCGTAGCGGCGCACATAAAGGCAGAAAAACGGTAGAACCTCGCACTCTTGGGAAAAGTTGTTTTTATATTAAATTTTAGTGTTTTGTAAAAAAAAAAACATGTCTGATGAAACTCTAAGCATGTTACTTTGTCAAGCGGTTGTGACTTACGCTTTGTACGTGAAACTGCTTGTGTGGATTTGTCTGAGAACATTTATATGTTTTTCAAACAATTCGAGATACTTCTGCTTACATATGGGCCTTGGCCCGTATTCACAAAAACGACTTACGACAAAAAAGTTCATAAGAGAAAATTTTAGCCAATGCCGATGCTGGACATATCATTAGAGAATCCGTCCGACCAATGGCAAAAAACACGAAAGAGAAGTTTTGTGAATTCGGCCCCTGTATTTCATGCTGATCTTATGTATTAGCTGCTATACAGACGCGTACACTCGCATAACTTTGTGTTATGGCTGCATATAGTCGCACATGAGTAGAAACCTACATGAAAAATATTGTGACATTTTTCTTGCAAATCGAGAAGTACCTGGTGCCATGTAAAAGTCTCACCTTGCCATAAAGTTGTTGTGGCAATTACCAACTAGTCGCAGCACTCGCAGGCGGCTTTAACTGCCGTTGCATATTGGTAAGGTTAGCAACGCTGCTGACTAAAGAAAGTGGTCACTGTTACTTAGGGGTCTCAGCTACCACTTCTAAACGGCAATAGCACCCCCGGATGCGATTTACTGTTATACGACGCATTTATCAGACGCCCTTTGGCACACTTTATAGTAGCTTGGATAAACGAGTGTTGCAGGAAAGAAAATCAGTGCTACTCTGTCTCGAACTAGGAGCTGAGATCCATTAATAACATTGTTTCCCTTGTTTAGTCTGTATTATGACTAACTCTAACTTCACCTCGCAAAAATAGCGAATAACGTAGTTAGTAATACAAAGGTGCTTTCTTTTTACTGGGAGGGGGAGTGTATTTTTCGGCACACTAATTTACTTGACTGGCATGGGTGGCCCCGCCGCATCCAGTTCTGCACGGTTTGCATTGGGCCCGAGCAAACCGCAAGCCCGGGTCACGATGGTGCGCGGCTGATTATCTCGAGCCGTGCGAGGTGGGCAAGCAGCACCGCTGCGGCTCCGTGACGATGACCAGTGCGCTGCCAGCGCCTCAGCCGTTGTCCATCATGCGCGGGCTTCTCCCGAGAGCGTGATTGAAATCACCGGCCCCATTAATCACAGCGCCGGCACGGCTGTGAGAGCCGTGATTAATGGCGCAAGGAGCGAAACACTGGCCGCGCACCGCAGAAGCCCGCGCGCCGTGCCGCACGGAAGATGCTCGCCCGTATTGATTTGCCTGTCGTGGAGACGGTCCTTCGCTCTTTCGGACAGTTGAAGAAGGTGCTTGACGTGTGGCTGGCTGCCCCCTTCCATACCTCGTGGGCGCGCGTAACTTTTGCCGCGAAAACTTGGCGTGCGTGTGTGTTCGAGGATCTTCTTCGTCCGAGGCTGCAACGAGACCGGGAGATGGGTTCCGGAGCATCACTCGCGGGGACCGCACACGCCATCGCACCTGCGAGCTTCGCTTCCCAGAGGATCCCTAAGCACTGTCTTCAACCATCGCCCCACCCCTTCCGAGCCCGCTCCCCGGAGGGCTCGGTTATGTTTTCCCCGCTCCAGCCAGGGGCACTCTGATCTCTAGCTTTCGCCTAAGCCCTCGAGAGCTTGTGGGAAACACGAAACAGCGCTCACGTCACACATGCTACAAGTTTGTTTGCTTACAGCCACCTCCCCGTTTCATTCTCTGATGTGTTGCTTGGATGTCGTGCCCGCATGCGGCGGACAAGACTGCTCGCATCCCCCCAACAACATGCGCGTGCGTGGCAGTGCACGTCATCCGCTAGGTAACAACAAGTAAATCGAGGCGAAGTGTCCGAGTTCAGATAAAAGAAAACAAAAGCTTGACTTACTCTCTGTTCGGTCTATCTTCTAAGCCCACTCACGGAGAGTATCTCGCACTTAGATTTTCCTATTTTTCTTTTTTTTTTACGCACCTCTTCGACGAGGTACTCCGAACCAGACTTGTCCGGAGCTGCCTTATACGCGACACGCGTTTACAGACTTAGGGAAACACGACACCGAAAGAGCATTCGACGTGGTGATTGGCGACTTCTGTAAGTGAGCAGAACGACAGCCCCGCTAAGTATACAGGCTCTGAAGCAGGCTGATGATTGCTACTCGGTTGTACGGGGACCTATCGCTTTAGCTTCTTTTGCTTTTTGCTTTTTTTTTGCGTTGTAGCGGTGCTTATGTCGACATGAGGATGCATATACCTATTTCTCTTCATGTACGTCTACGTCCCTCAAATTGAAAGTACCGCCAAAGTGAAGCCGTGAACCCATGCTGATATGTCTATTTTCTCTTTCAGCATCAAGAACTGTTGTATCCACTTGAATGCCTAATAAAAAAAAAAAACGGGTATCCTATAAGCGTCGACTTACACCGAGAAGCTAAGGTGTGCCTGCCTGTGGCACCCACATGTCTTGAAGGCAGGATAACAGTCTACATTAAAGTCAGATTCGACTCGTTCAAGCTCGAAAGCACACACAGGAAATGTTGAGCAAAAGCATCATTATCCCCAGCTCAAGGCTTGTTTGGATGTATGGTAGTAAGCATTCTCGATCACAGCGCCATTACAGCATTATTGAAGCATCAAGCGCAGGGGCGGGACCAATGCTTACAAGAACATTCACATTTTAGTCAGCACATACTTGACTTGCACAGGACATTTGTAGAGTGGGCGAGCTATAGTGGCACGTAGTGCAGAAATACCCCTGTGCCACCGCTATAGCCACACCGGCATTATTTAAACAAGTACGAGGAACACCGGTGACGCACGAGCACCTCCCAAGCACACAACCATATTTATTGTAGGTATGTTACCACTCGCATCATTTTCTTTGATAATTTTCACGTCAAGAGTGTATAAGTGCAAATTATAATTCGAGATTGAAAACTCGGGATTACAAAGAAGCTAGAATATGAGCGCGCCTCCACAGTGATCGAGCTCGGCCACGCCAAACTTCGACGTATCGAATTGTAAACGATCACCGGTTCTGTAGTTGACGAAAATATTTTAGTTACGTCGAAGACTATGGCTTCGTCCTTTGTCTGTCTTAATGCTGCTTTTTTTTTTTTTGCATTCAATGTAACGATCTTCTCGACTACAAAACGATAGAACAAGTAAGCACTCGGAAGATTATCTCCATCAAGAAAATGCCACGTGCTCTCCGCAAATTTTTCAGTGGCCGAACTCATACGCACGAGTCATTAAGGTAGGCACGCCACGTACGTGCAATGATTGTTTTCTTACCGACATCTCTGCACACTTTCCATAAACCCCTCCGACGTCCTTTAACGCATATCGTGGCTATTCGCATTGCGTGCCAGCGCGCCATTATTCACGAATTCACTACAAAACAAGAGTGAACTACAGCAGGCTACTCTGACGCAAACAACAGCCATTGCTCAGCCTTTCCGATCATGTTGTGCCGAAAGTTACTGAGCTTCAGTGTGCTAAGTCATGTCCTGCTGGCGGCAATGTTCTCTCAGCCGTGCCGAGATGTCTATGCGAGTCGCGCGTTCCTCTTCGAAAGCGGATGAAGCGGAAGTTGCGGTAGCCGTGAAAACGAAATTTCCACAACGCCGGTGTCTGCGTTTTGCTCGCGTGCCAGCTACACTCCCCCGCACCCTTTTTTTTCTCCTTTCTCCAGGCACGGCGCGAGCTGTGCACCGACTGCGTGACGCGCGGTGCAGCCGCCACGGAGAGACGTCGCGGTGGTATAGTCTCGCGGGGCCGAGCTCTGGTTCGGGGGACAAATGATGGGCGTGCTCGGCGCTCTCTCGGGACCGGAGGAGCGGCAGCAAGGAGCGTGTTCATCATGGGGCGACGCACGCTTCGCTCTGCGGGCTATTTCTCTTCTTGGCGGCGCGTTGTTTTCCCCGCCCGCGCCGCACGTCGTCAGCGCGGGGCCTGTGTTTTCTGTCAAAAGTGCGGCAAGCAAGCGAGCATTCGGGCGAGAAACCGCGCACTCATATTTCATTTGCCGGCGCGTCGCCGCGTTTAAATGAAATTGAGCGCACGCGAGGCGCGCACCAACTTGTGTTTTATGCACGTCCTTGAGCGGCAGTCTTCCCCATCCACTGCGAAGTCCTTCGCTCGTGCGGGTTTTATGAAGCGTTCGCGAGCGCAAGCATGGCGTGAGACGCAACAGACTCCGCTCCATCGGGGTGTCTGTTTCTTTTTCTCCTTCAGCGGCTCTCCACTCTTTTCTCAGTGTACGTGGCGCAAAAGTCAAGCGTGAACTAATAGTTGGTATATGCGGGTTTACCCGAGCATTCATTCCCCCGACGCCGAGCAATCCCCTCGTGTGTCTTTTGTAATCCCGCAGAACTCGCGGCCAAAGAGCCTCTCTCTCCGAGGCGCGCGCATCGGCTACTACTGTTTGTCGCCTTCAGTTTGGTAGTTTAATTTCGCAGATATACGGCCACCAGTGCGAATTTTGTTCCTCCCGAACATTCCTTTCTTTTCTTTGTTTTCTTTTCTTCCTTTTTTTTTGTTGTGCTAGTGCCAGACTGACAGAGAAAAGAAAAACAGTTTTTTTTTTTGCCTCGTTGAATGCGGAAACAAACTACGCAACGGGCAATTTATTTTAATTCCTTTGCTACTTCCCGACATAAATAATTAATTAGCGAAAACCAAGTCAGGTTGTTTCTTTTTTTTTTTTCTTGCGAGTAGGAATTAATAATTGGAAACGGCTTCTGTCGCTGCTTTTCCGTCCCACACTCTGGCTTCTCCAACTGTTCGCCTTCGCCCACTAGCACGTCTATGTCTCTGCTTCTTCCGTCACGTGAAAAAGGTCGGCGATTGACAAGTACATTTGACCAGGCCCCGACCCACGCGAACTGTGCCGAGTAGAAGGCAGCAGGCGCTCACCGAAGGCAGAGCGAATGACTTTGTGCAAGCGATGAAAGTAAGAGATTTATGAGCGCGGCCGTATTCCTTACTTCTCGTCAACCTTTCCGTCAAGGCGTATAAAGGGAGCGGGGCTGCTCCCGTTGAGCCACCCAAATCAAGCGGGAAGTGAGACAAAGAAAGCGGCTCTCGAGGAAGAGACAAATTAGTTGAACGTCTCCGACCCAGGCCCGGCTGTAATGCGGCCCAAGTCCTCTGGCTTAGCACTAAATTCCTTCTCGTTACTCGTCTCGGTTGCCGCTCCTTCTCGCTCCGGTGTCTTCTCCTCCGCCCTGAGGGGCTCTCGTTCTCTGTTTGCATTGTCAGCCGGGGCCAAGCGTAATTCCTTCCCAAGCCATTTGTTCTCGTAAAACTTGTTCCGCGCGGATCTACACTCTATCCACCCTCTCCCCCTTTCAGCTTCTGCAGCACGGCTTTCTTTTCTGGACACCGGTGCGCCTTGCAGACCCAACGGAGAGGAGCGGACGTCAATTTCATCATCGCCCACGCTGGCGGTGTTCCTTCGGCGCCATCATCGGCAATATCGTATAGTCATGCGATTGGCTGATCAGGTTCAGCGTGCCACAGCCGCGCAGGTGCTATATAGGACGCCTCGAAATGGAAGGCTCGGAAGCGATCTTGACAGCGTGAGCCAGCAGGAATAGTACGATTACGACGGGCAATATCGCCCGCTATAGGATCGTCTTCAAGCGTCGTTGTATGTATGTAAACACTTCGTACGTGCCCCGGTGCAACGGAAAAGACTGCTTAGTCCACGACGAGGCAGTTATGTCCGTGACGCATCAGAATGTTTCAGTTCTTCCTTTTTTCACCGTTTCCTTTTAACAAAGGCGTATAATTGGGAAATTTGGCGTAACTGTGAAGTGGCCTTGGTGTAGTGTACGTTTTTAGGGGCGAAGCTCCTTAGGGCGTGGGTCTGTACATCCCATGGTGTTCGTTGTTGGTGATGTACGTAGCCACGTCTACTTTTATGAAAAAAGAAAATTCCGAAAGTTGTGTCCTCTGCCTGGATTCGAACCCAGGCTCTCAGCGTGGCAGTCGAGCGTTCTACCATTGAGCTACGCCTGTGGTTGAAAAATTATCGCTAAAACACCTAAACAGGTATAATGTCTCCCGCGGAATCGCATTAACAAACGTAATGTTACGTTGAAAAATAGTAATACACCGCTACACGACGCGAAAATGGATTGTATAACGAGGTCGAGGCATCATTTGAAAGAACACAGAGCTGCGTGCTTTGTAGCTTTGAACCCATTACGGAGGCACTGGTAATTATGGCGTAGTGGGTACTTCCCTACTTGGCAAAATGATAAGTTATGGCGCAGGAGATACCTACCACTTCTACTTGCACTAGTTTCCTCAAGCGTTTAAAGTGGCCTCTAAGAAAGTAGCTCCTCCTGCTTACGCTGTCACTGTCCTGCAGTTCCGCGCAGGCCTGGCTCTAGCACAGCATATCCCCCTTAAACGCGACATCCCAGCGTACGAATACAGTGTTTCTCACGCCTTTACATGATGATCGACTGGGCGATTTACGCGAAAGATTCACGGTTTACCGATGATTCCCTCCGGAGCTTCGCCCACTCATCATCATTCACCCCGTGGATATGCTGTGATTTTTTTTTCTCTTTTCCTATAATGAATAAGGGCTTATTTCTCATAGGCTGTATGCGCACACATAATCAATGTGTCATTTTATTTTTATTTTTAAAATTGTTTTTTTTTTTGTTATCTGCACAGAATGTGTACGCTACCGCTGCATGATGCTGAACCGTATACAGGCTGCGAAGCCTAGTGAAGCTATCCTGAGCTTTTTATTGCCATTGCCTCTCCTCTTTGAACTTGAAACTAAAATGAAATTAAGTGAAAGCACTATGACATGTGTTAAATCTGCACGTTTGAAAGATTCTTATGGTGTAGAATTATCTAGGACAGTTTATTGCTAAGCAACTCAGCCGTGTAAGAAGCCGATGCATCGGTTTCCTTGGAAGTCATGTTATATACTCCGGAACCTGATGGCCCCTGAATGCTACCTTATTTGCTCAAAAAAAGAAGGAAGGATGACCGTATACCTGCTTGCTTCTCTGCAAATGACGCCGAAAGACGATAGTCTTCGTCCTCCCCTGATACGTAACACCCTCCCACCCCTCATGCTGTACCACTTCCCTCTCACTCCTCCCGTGATGGATGCAATGGAGATTTTGCTGAACTCACTTCAAATTTCCCTCGTTCGCCCTGCTCTCGCATCACGTGTTGGGACATTTTATTACTTTGGAGTGTCTTCGACATAATTTCTAATGCGTTGACTTTTCATTTACTAATGTAAAAACCAGTCCAATGTGTACTTTTAATTAAATAAATTCTGCGGATCACGGTTACGTACTACATGTATTTAGCCTCAAATAGGCCTGAGGTTTCTTTGCGCTGTATGAAGGTGAGGCGGACCCCGTGCCACCATCGCGAATAGCTCGGCTGGTTTTGACCGCCCGACAGACAGACAGACAGACAGACAGACAGACAGACAGACAGACAGACAGACAGACAGACAGACAGACAGACAGACAGAGTTTTTTCGCGTTCAAGTAGCCCAAGAAAGACTATCGTCTTTAAACAGTCTGCTTTATTCGAGTGCTAGTACGTGCTTGGAGATCCGCCCGCCCTGTTCGCGTCATCTTAATTTGTGGCGCATATGGCTAAGGCTGTTTTGTTAGTTTGAGAAAGTACATCCGACGCGAGGGCTGTCGCTTGAAAACCATTTGCATAGAAAAATGAGACATGTTACACAAACTAATGGGTCCGATTGCATTTCGCGCCTTCTATTCGTCTGCGCACATGTTTTGCAGAAAAGTCACTGCGGTTACCAGCATTTTAAGTGCGCGCGAATAGAAAACGAAATTTGTTTGTTTGTTTGTTTGTTTGTTTGTTTGCTTGTTTGTTTGTTTGTTTGTTTGTTTGTTTGTTTGTTTGTTTGAAAAGGAGACGTTGGAAGTAATGCAACACAAACATGAAACTACGGGTGTTGAAGACAACTTAAATAATACACGATGAATGGAATATTGCTCACTTCGCGAACTATCCTGCACCGTTGTGCACATAGTGGTTCTAAATGCTGGCGTGCGAATTGGAGCTGTAACCCTTAAAGTGCGGTCATTTCATTTTGCTGAATAATGCCACATGTGTGAAGTTATGCGACACACACTTCGAGTAATCAAATGCTTTTATGTGCTTGTGTAAAAGTGAACGCGACGATGATTCTGCTTGATCATCCTCTATTTATGCATGTATGTCTTTTTTTTCTTTGTGCAGGTGAGTTAATCATCTCTTTTGCCACTGTTCAAGATGTCAATAAAAATGGTAAGTGTACCGTGATTTCTATTAGAAAGAAAGAAGGAAATAAATAAATAAATAAATAAATAAATAAATAAATAAATAAATAAATAAATAAATCTCTTAATCAGGAATTTCGTTGCAGCTAGAGGTAGTAAAGGAGGTCGATAAGAAGGAAGAAAGCATCCCTGTGATCAGCAAAAGGCGTTCACAAGAAAATGTGTCATCTCCTTCCGCGAGTTTTACGCACAATCTAGCGCGTTATGGTATAGCCACTGACTTTTTTAATTAGTAATGTTACATCAAATATAACTAAGCGTATAATACATACTCAGATGAATCTGCAGTAGCGACCCTTCGTATGCGCTTGCAGTTTATGACAACATGCACTTAAAACATCGGCGGAGAATGCTGTTCTACGCAGAGCAGGACTTGTCTGCGTCATCCCAGGTCATCTGTCCAAATTTTACGCCATGACTGAACTGCTAAACAGTTTAGTCCAAAGCTGCATCAGGCGATGTGGGTGAATACATCTGGTGAATACATGAAGCCAGTGCTTAGGCGACGCGACTTGAAATCTTCATATGCCTGTTATCCCTTTTTATTCAAATAAGCATTTGGCCTGCAGTGGTAAATAATAAAACTAGTTAGTACTGATTTAATTTCCAGAGTTAAGGAAAACGTACCTTCACTGCAATTTCAGCTTTATACTCTCAATTGCGTGACGAAACGAAAAGTGTACTACATTTGAAAAAGAAAAGCACAAAAAAAAAAGAATGCATTTTGTGAGCGTAGATATGAGGAAATATGTCGAACGAAGTGACGAATTAATTTCGTCCCCGACAGGAGAGCACCCGACTTGCATTATTTCGCCCACTCTAAATTGAAAGCACATAAATGTGACGGGGAGCATTCGCGGATTGTGAGTCTTTTTGAAGTTTCATAAAATGTACTGTTAGCGCTGCGGTCTTTTTTTTTTTTTCCTTTTTTGAAGAGCATGACGAAAGGAGGAAAACACGCCTCTGAACGTATAGTTCTCCTCTCTAGTGGCATCCAAACGCATCTGTTTTTTTTTTCTTCTTCTTCTTAAATCTCTGATTGAGCTTCCTGTAAACTGGAGAGAGAGAGAGAACACTTTATTGATGAACCGGACCTGTAAACTGGACAAACTCGTATTCTGCATTGGGCAGAAGAGCTCGTGCTCGCTGCGGCGCTTGAAGCTCCCTTGAGTGTCGTAAGGTACGCTCATGTCACAACGCTTTTTTTTTTTATTTGTTTCCGCCTCAGCTGCACATAGGTTTGACGCTGATTACTTGCTCAACTTGGAGTAGGCACCCTCAAAATACTTCTGAAACGTTGAATTTGCAATAAAAAACAAAACGAATGTGGACTGAATACAAAGATGGATGGACTTGAGCCCGTGCCGGGGCTCGTGAAGAAGCGAGCGGATATGCGGCGTCGAACTGCAAGGTGGCTCATGGGGCACGATTTGTACCGACTCTTGGCTAGGTTTTACTGAAACTACTTTGAGTCGGTACGAATCCTCTCCCATGCGCGTAATCTACACCTTTTGAAATCTTCAGTGGACATCCAAACCAGGTAAGACGACTTGGTGATGCGCGATGAAGGGCTTGAGTGTGGTGCTTTCTGAAGAGTGAGTTTTCCGCGCAAACGGCAAAAAATAGTTATCATCTTAGGAGGGATATTCAGTGGGTTTCATCGAACACTCTCGAAAATTCCCGAAGATGGGCTTTAAGAAAAAGAAATCTTCTTACTGAACAGCATGTATGGTTGGGCGGACGTCAACAGTCGTGAGAAACATGCCATATGCATCGTTAATAACTAAGATGGTCTAACTAACTTTCTAATTACCGGCATATTGAGAACATTGACAATGGCGAGTTTTTAGCCAGAGACGATGACGCCGGATTAGTTTTCAAAGCAGAAAAAAAAAGTCATTCTGTGAAGCCCTGCGGCCCGTGGAAATCTAGCGTTTTTAACAGTGCAGCTGGTGCAGCTCAAGGTAAAATGTCTGTCGTGACCTGAAAGGTCGGCATATAGGGCATACGCCACAGGCGTACGGAAAGAAAGCCCCAGTGGTTTCTGTGGTTAGAATGGAACACTTTTTTTTTCGCTCTTAGTTAACATTTCGCGCAACCACATGAGAACCGGTAGCTGCAACATACTTTACGATTCCTTCGAGTCCTTTATGCTAACGTCGCAAGAACGCTCGCTTGCGCTGCCGCAGGAGGAGGCGATCGCCGGCGGCGAAGCACGCGAACAGGGGGAGTCCTTACCGTGACGTCACATCGGCGCGACTGCAGCGGCGTCCGTGTTGGTTGCTGCGGCTAACAGAAGGCTAGTTCGTGTATGTGTAGGCGCTTATGAGACTCAGGACCATCCCGTACAAGGCGCACAAGCGCAAGATTTGTGACTATTTATTATTATTATTATTATTATTATTATTATTATTATTATTATTATTATTATTATTATTATTATTATTATTATTATTATTATTATTCCTTGGATCTGCTCGGATCCATAAAAAAAGATCCGCAGTTTCGCCAGTACGGCGAAGCAGTTATTGCGACAGCGCAACACACTAGAATACTATACGAAGTAATGCGAGGTAAGTTTTTTGGGGCTATGTACTTCGTCTTTGCCCTCTTCAACTGCTGTATTCTGTCCCGTGCTGACCTGTAGCGTGCCTCACGCGCAGCTGCACGTTAAGCCTGCTTGTGGACGCGCATGCGAGCTCGCGGACCGAAAGACCGTGGATTCGAATCCCCGCTCGGATGCCTCGTGAAAATTTGTTTAAGTTATCTTTATCGGGGATTTTTATTTACATATGCATGCTTATATATGCGGAGCATGGCAGCGACGGTGAAAACGCGGTTCGAGTGTTCATATAATTGCTATTGCATCTAAAGCACATATGAATGCAGCAAACTACGGTAGCACTGATAATCTAACGCTTAAATGTTAAATTTATTGCATATCAAAGAAAAGTAGTAAATAGCGGGGAGCCAGAGATTATGGTGCTTCGCTGCTAACCCGAAAGCACGTGTTCAGTCCCCCCGCGCCGGCCGCATTTTCGGTGTAGGCGAGGATGCTGGAGGCCCGTGTACTGTGTGTTATGAGTGCACGTTAATGAACCCCAACCAGTCGAAATTTTGGGCGTTCTATACTACGGCTTGCCTATTAATCATATCTTCATTTTGGCACTTAAACTTCAGGAATTAATAATTGTTATGATCAATAAGAAGTGTGATGAACATAAATGTAAGATTAAGCACTGACGCGTCGTGGGCATGTTGAAAACGTCGGGCCGAATTTACAAACCTTCTTTCTCGTAAATGCTTTTGTCATTTGTCAGTAACCTTTGCTAATTATATATCCAGCATCAGGGTTGACTTAAATATTCTACCAGACACATTTTTAACGTCAGTCGTTTGTGCGATTACGGGTTCACGTTCTGAATTTCCGCATTAATTTTGACCACATGAGTGCATTGACGTGCACCGAATGCACTGGCGGTATTGCATGTGCGTCTCCCACCCGACCACCCGCCATTTCGTGAAATAGACACGTTTTGTTGAATTTCACAAGTTCAAATATGAAACGTGTATTTGCCCCATATTATACCACGGAGGCAAGCTGGCGCGCAAGAGTGTTGCATAAGGCATTGTGAAGCTAACTTGCCTAGACACTCAAGAGAAGTAAGATGTCGCGACTGATGTGCGGAGCCTTCTATCCTCGGTAGAGGGAGCCAGGCCTACTACAGAATTTATTTGGTCGTAAAATAAGCTTAGTCTGTGGCAATGTCCGCGTCGGTCGTTAATGTCTTGGGCACCCACTACTGAAGGGTCCTTGCGGCTCGAAGACCGCGTCCCTTGGATAACGGGCCCGTCACGACGAGCACTGAGGTGGTTACGCTCAATTTGATGATGTAAATTTCTCGGGAAGGTGCACCGGGGCGAAGACACTCGTCATAGCGGGAGATGAGTGCTAAAGCGCCAGTTCAACGCGGTACTCTGTCATTTCTTGAGAGTACGAACTTGAGCCTAATGATACGCGTCCTTGAGCGCTATTATCGCTTCACTAGGTTCTCGAGCGCATTGAAAATATGTTCTTCTCTCTCATTTCGTACCGCACCATCGACGTCACGCCACTGGAGAGGGAAGGCATTCGCAATATTGACGCATCTAGAGCGCTATTTCAATTGACATTTTTTAAGTCTGCCCATCGTCGAGCAACAGGAAGCGCGTTTCAGGTTGTTCATTATCATAACACAGTGCCGTGCTCGCGCATTATTCATAGAAGTGATGAAGACTCGCCGACTAGTTCGAGGTGTTGTCGAGGACAAGCTCGGCTCGACGAAGCATTTTATGCTTGCGCCCACTCTCGGTTAGCGGTGTATACGAACTGGCGTATATCGCGAAGTGAACTTTCTAGGCAGAAAGTGCCTGAGAGACCAAAAACGCTTTTCGTGTCACACGTTGTCCGGGCATGCAGCCTCGTCGAGTCGGGGCGACGTCGCCGATATGCGTGCATTTATGTATTTCTGCCGATTTCGCTCGACGAAGCCAACTCATCAGGACGTGCGCTCTAGCAGAATTCCTCTCCGGCGCGCGAATTTCGTGTCAAAGCCCAGTTCGTACGTGCAGACAGCATATGTGCGCGCGGCAAGAGCGTTTCCGTTCTCCAAACAGGCTGCTCTTCTTTCTCTCTCGCTAGTTAGCGACCCCAGACGCTCTTGCATGATTGCCGTTCAGCGGATGAAACCATCCTCGCTTTCCTTTTCTTCTTTCCTTCTTTTTATGTCTCCTGTCCAGGCGGGTGGTATAACGTTGTGCGGGGCTTTCCAAGCCGATTATCCGGCACGTTGGAGCGTCACCGAGAGGCGCATTGAGAGGAGTGCTCGTTTCGCCGGGAGTGTGTATTCCTCGTCCCCATGCACCTACGAGGGCGACGAGAGTCTGCCTCTTGATGAGTCTGGCGTGTTTGCGGACAGATTCGAGCCGCGCACGTTCCCCGGCGGGATCGATGCGACGATGCGCCCTCGCTATTCCGCGCCCCATGTGCGAACGCAAGCTCGAGCGCCTATGAAAAGGATATGCAAATTGGGAACACTCTGCACGGCCGCCGATCGCATGGCGACACATAAAGGAGCACGGGACCACACAGCCTATTCCGGAACGGCGCTTGCTTGCTGCGAGCCCGGCGAAGCGACGCGTCCCAGCCGTTCCCGCATAGCCGCAGGGCCAATCTGGAAAACGGTCCGATCTCTCCAGCGACGAACGAGGCACGCCCCGCTGAGCATCGACGAGATTTGCGTGGGTGCGAAAGAAAAAAAGCGAGAGAAATAACCGAGTGATACAGGGACGTGCGCGGCCCTCGCTACCTGCGCGCGTGTCCATGCTCAGGCGCCACGCTGCTGCTCCCCGCGGCCGTTAGCGCCCTCCGGCTGCTAATTCGTCGGGCGGGAAAGACGAACGACTGCCGTCACGTGACGGTGCAGTTTAGTCTTGCGTACGGCCGAACGAGCTATTCATTAAGAGTTTCGTACCGTTTCTCCGGCCGTGCCCAGAGTGCTCACCCAATGGACGTTGTCATTGTGGCAAGGTCCGCTTCATGTGCTTGAAATGAGAGAGCGAGAAATTATGCGCACCGTTAACCAGAGCAGCACTTGAAGTGCCATGTTCTACACTGTCAGCTGGAAACTATGAGAATGGCAGAGTAAGAAAGAGCAGTGAACGCTGGGTGTGCATCGAAATTTGGACGGCGTATTTTCCACGACGTCAAATACTTGGATAATGCCTAGCAAATTTTAGAGGATTAAGCTTATTCATAGAATAAATGCTGTCCCACGGCAGCGTTAGTTTTTGTTTTCGTTTCTCAACATCGCTCAGTCTAGGCCTTTTTGCCTTTAGTGTTATTTTTAAAGCAATTATTTTAGCAGTGAAGGTTTTAAATGTATACTGTCTACCGTTCCGAATTTTTATTTTTTTTTATTTTTGTTGTGGTGAAAATGAGAAGATAGTTCCTTACATTGACGGAAACAAGCATGCTTGTACCCCATAAAATATAATAAATTATTTTTAACTTGGCCCCGAAAATCTGGAAAAGATGACCGGCAGTGCCACCCTCGCTAATGAATGCCTATCTCCAAATGTAACGAAAAACCAACCAATACCTGCGTAGGTTCAATTATCCTGCTTAAAAGCAAAAAAGTTACTTATAATTGTATTTGACAGACATCTGGTGGCGTTCCTTCAAAACGGATAGTAAGTTTCATTTTAAATTAAGCTTGAAAAAACCCAGTAACCAGTGTTGCCGGTGTCCCTACACATACAGAAGGGGGGACCACGAAAACTGAAAAGTTCCATTTCATAAATTTCTGCTGACTTCCCAGCGGAACCATTGCAAACTTGTACACCTCGAATGGTACGCTTTCTATTGCGATAAAAAACATGAAGTCGATGAGGAACGATAGACAGTCCGTCTAACCGCTTTAAGCTTTTTCCTCCAAAGGAGCACCTCTATGGTCCTAGAGGAATTACTTGGGAAAGCACATGTTTGATTGCGAATATATGCTAATTGCTGATGGCCTTCGAGCATATGACGGCCCAACCACCTAAACCCACTCGCTCAGAAGGCGTTGGTAAGCATGCAGAACTCCTGCATATCCTTGCTCCACAGCTGCGCAGTTTCGTGTGCACGTATATAATTTAGTTTTCGCATGCCGGCCGAATCCAGGCATGTTTACAGTGTAGCGCACAGGTGAAGAAAGTGGGGACACCAACGAAATAACTTGGTTGGTGTCCCCCCTTTTTTCACCTTTAATTTCGTCCCAATCAGAGAGATCTCTGTCAAATGTTCATATTTAAAGTGTAGCGCAGAAGATCGATTGTTTCTTATCTCGTGTCCCATATTTTAAACTATGATGCGGCGTCCCGCAAGGCGAAAGTCACAGACCGATGATCGTTTCACTGTCTCAGTCCGTGTTTAGATACACCTGTTAGGCTAGAATTTTTGTTAGAGAAAATTTGAGCCAATAAGCTGCTGCACATGTTATTAGCGAAGGAGGCCAGTCAATTTCAAACTGTAGTTTCAACTGAAGAGCACTCTGGAGTATATATATATATATATATATATATATATATATATATATATATATATATATATATATATATATATATATATATATATATATATATATATATATATATATATATATGGGATTGTCGGTGTACACTTGTGAAAGGCGAGCGTTCTAGCTAGCTTGGAATGGTTATGTGTGTGTTTACATGTCCATGCACGCTGTTTTTGCGGTATCGGCCTGTGCGTAATAGTAAATGTTCATGACATCAAATGCTGTGCGGCTCACAGTGTAATCGCAAAGCACAAAGTCTATTCTTGCTGCACAGCCCAAGCGAGGTGCGTATCTTTACACCCGAAAGCGTACCGCCCGTGTGATAAATCATTTACACCCTTGAGGGAGCGCACTTTAGAGTGAACATCTAGGACTTTTTGAAATGCTTATTAGTGTGACCTATTAGCCTGATACGGCTATGTTACTAGTGCAGGCATGTTAGGTTTTCCTATAAGTCTTGTACAAGCTATTAGTATAATACTAATCGTATTAGTGTGAATAACCTCATAGGCTATTAGCATTTCTATTAGAATTTTTCCTAGGGTGAATTCGGCTGTGCTGACGGCTGCCATATTTAAGTAAATCATCGGCCTTCACCACATATAGAGACCCTGAAACAGTTTTGGCGAATTTTCGCAAGTTCATTACGTCTATTGCTCAAGTCGTTCTGATCATTAGCAGGCCATTCTCACCGCTATGTGTTAAGTGCACAATTTACTGCCAGTAAGAGCTTTGCAAATAATAACGTCTTTCAATACGCATCAAATACGAATATCCAACTTCGAATATCGGGTGGAATATTGAACATGGGAACACCAAATGCGCCTTTACTAATGACTTCTGAAGAAAACCAGCTCAAAGCACACGGACACAGAAGAAGAAGGCGCACAGGACGATGCTGGGGTAACAACTGAAATTTTATTTCGGAAAACCGACATATAAAACCTTTCCAATCGTCCGCACCTGCACGACAGTCATTAACAAGAACAAAATATATATGCTGGCGCATTACACAGCACAACCAGATAGCGTGCCACAAACACGTATTTAAGAACTACGTGCAACACGCATGGAACGGCAGACCTAAGAAAACATAATTCCTTCCTGCTGAGGCTTAATGATGTGGCGCTTACGCACGTGTCTTCATTTTCGACAGTGTGGAAAGCTTCTAAAACTTCTCTAGCCGTCTTGCTCTTCCCCCGGCCCAAAGTGCTGACTCGGTCAAACCAAGGGGTGCAACCACATTCAGTTACATGTCCCGGCAAGTGCGCACCGTCACGAGACGAAAGCGAGGCTTGGTGTTCTTTCATACGAATACTAATACATCGCCCTGTTTGGCTGACGTATTTGTTGCCGCATGAAAAGGGAATGCAATACACAACCTTCGGTACACAAGAGGGAAAAAACACACTGTGTTGAGAACCACGGCGGTCCGTCATCTGTCCATTCTCGCTAATGCGTCTATATAAGCTAGCCAATTTTCGAGGGGCTGAAAAAACTGCGTGTACATCAAATCTGTTTGCCATCTTTTTTAGTTTGTGCGATAGCCCGTGTACATATGGAATCACTTCCACCTTCTTATTCACCACATTTCCAGTTGTGTCTTTGCCCATCCGAAATGCCCTTTCTTTCACTAACAAGGATTCAGCAACAGCCATCGTCAAGTGCACCGGAAAACCGGCAGCAACCAGTCTGTCCACCTGCATCTGGAAACGTGACATAATTCCGTGGTGGCAGCTTTTTTGTAAGGCATTCCTTAAACACAAGATAGTTATGCCTCTTTTTATGAGGTTGGAGTGGCAGGAACTGTAAGGTAAAATCGCCTTCTTAGAACTGGGTGAGTACGTCCTGTGCGCCTCCTTCTTCTGTGTCCATGTTTTTTGAGCTGGTTTTCTTCAGAAATTATGGACCAACTGGCCCAATTGCCGACGCTCTTGTTACTAATTACCTGTGTTTTTAGCACGTAGTTATATTAGAAAAATACATTACTAAGGTATCAACACAAAATACATTACTACCGGGAACTCATTGCCTGCACTTGAAGATGTATATCGTGACAGCGCATGTTGGCTGCGAAAAGTCGTATGTACTGGTGTGCTCGTGGTTGATCGCCTTCGCGCCTCCGCGCTTAAAAGCCTGTTTCACATGCGAGCGGCTGCGCGGCGGCGTTCGCGCGTTTCGGCGACAGAGCGGCGCGCGGACGCGGCTTCGTTTCAGATGCATCGCGCTTGCGCGACGCCCGCCGCTGCGACGCGCAGTGCGGTTTGCGGAGACCGCCCGCACACGCGGGGTCTCCAATAGCTGCGCCTTGCTCCAAACTTTCTTGTTTTGGTGCCCAGTTCAGTTGCGGGCTTCATCTGTTCAGTTCCGTTTATTTCTTAACCTTCTTTCCCTTTTTCCTTTTTTTTTTATCTTGAACGTTCTGTTGCGAGCCCATAGAATTGGCCGTATAGAAGCAAAAGAAAGAATTTGTTCCTGTGGTTTGAAACTCGCCCAGGAACTTCAAGGGTCTTTTTTCTCCAACGCGGCAAGGCACTCGTGTGCCGGCGACCCTTGTTCTTATCGGGCTAAGGGGCAGTTTGACGGAAGACAAGACTATTCTAGTGAGGTCGAAGCTATAAACAAGAGAAAAAAAAGCAACATGTGCTACGAATGCGAAGCACCGAGCGCCGCGGGGTCCCTCTGCCAGGACCCATATGGTTAACAACACCCGATAAAAATATAAAAGCGCAATATAGCACGTGCAAACAATCTGTCCGTTTCGAATGGAAACTTTGTCGGCAGCGGAAAAAGGAACAGGGCGGCACATCTACGCCTCCAGGACCCCTTGGAAACGGCGTGAGCAAGTAGCAGGGGATGTCCGCTGGAAAACGTCGTCTGCTACGAAACTTCGCCTGATAGCGAGCTCTCCTCCGAACCGATCGGCGCCGCGACTCCGCCCCTGTCACGTGCTTTCCACGTCACGCGCCTGACCGGCCAATAGAGATTTCCGCCGCTCGCGCCGATCGCGATATTTTCCAAGTTTTGCGAAATAGTTCGCAGCGGCGCGAGACGCTCGAAAAGCAGGTTTTGAGGACCGCGCAGCGGCCGCCGCGCCGCTCTTGGAGCAAAATCGCTCGAATGTGAAACAGGCCTTACCCGTAAACTTAAGGCACCGCTAGTCTCGGCACCACGCATAGACGCGGGAGATCAGTCATGTTTTGTGAATACTACTGTGTTGCACATTCATTCTGCCGATTATATAAATCACCTCGAATATTGGAAAATTTCGAATGCATCACTTTCGAATCGAATACTAATATGTATTACCCTTAACCACAAGGTTTTCAATATGCGCATTGTTGAATATCTACGCGACTCAACCTAAGGAGTTCTCGACCGCATCTGCCCATGGGTATAGGGCAATGGGCACGCAACGATGTGATTGGCTTTCTCGGACAGACGTCATTAGCACAGGATAGCTAGCCATCGTTGTCGTCGTGGCACCTCACGATGCTCGCTTGCGTCGCGGGCACACTTCTAGGCGGACAACCACCCAGAACTAATGAGGCCGGTTAGCCTCAGTAGCGACACAGCAGCGCCACGCCGCTACTGAGCCATCGGCACAGCGGCTGCCGTGGGTTAAAAGCCGTCGCTAGCGTGCACGACACAGTTAAGCGAGCTGAGGAGGAACAGCGGAGGTATAAGGAGGAAGGCGACAGAAACATGCCCGTGGCGGATGCCGTGGTGCAAGGTGCTTCGCTTAACATATTGTAGCGAAACGTGGGGGCCGTGAATGTTAGACGCATCGGAAGGTCAGGAAGACGAAGAGGCGTGGGAGCCACTCCGCGCAGGCAAGGGATGAGGAGTCGACACGGTGAATTGGGAAAGCACTCATTGGGGGGTTTATTTAGCTAAGACATCTTGAAGTTGTAAAACACACAGGGCAAAAATTATAAAACACAGAAAATGGTATCATACCCCGTCGGCCTGCCGGACTGCTCCCTGGTGATGCCGAGCGTCATGGTCCCCGAGTTCGCTCTCTCAAAAAAGGCCAGTGTCGCCGCTTAAATAACACTTTTTCAGCATCCACAGCGACGCGGACGGCTCGAACCACCACCGCCTCCCACCAATAGGAAACCGGCTTACACGGACAAGTCAGGCAGGTCGACGGTAACAATGTTCTACGAGCTTTTACGATCGCGTGCATCCGGCCTCGCCACAAAACCAATACAAACAACGCTTTCCAGAAACTGGCCGCGGCGCGCACACATGCTCTTCGTTCTCGGTGTCCCGTCTCCTGGAAGGCTCCCTGCGGTGTGCGAGCTCGTTTACTAGAGCACCCTTGTACAAAAGCAGTCGGAAAAGAAGAAAATAACAAGAAAACATTCTACGAGACGCGGTCCTCGCGACACCTCCCCCCTACGAAAAAGAGTGACCCACTCGTTTTACTTGCAACCCAGGAAAAAAGAAGTACAAAAAAAAACAATTTTACCTACAACAGTTATGTGAGGTACTCGTTTCAGAAAAGTTATACATCTAAAAGGTGGAAAACTTGAGAACACCAAATGGAAAATCGCGAGACTGAAAAATCACTAGGGTTATACATCTGTCTAAAAGGTGGAAAGCTTAAAACAACAAATGGAAATCCGCGAGACACAAAAATCACTAAAGCTCACTCGCTGGCACTGTAATACAAGTCAGTATCAGTATCGTAAGCAGCGACATTTCGTTGTCCGTTGTTGCCGTTTGACAATGTCTTCCAATCGCTGTAAAGTTCAGTTTCAGAGTCAGAGCTCTCGCGCTGCTGCACTACATCACTGGTCCCTGATTCGCACACACCATGACGCAAACGAAGTTCTCGGTCCGCTCGCGAACCACACTCGCGCACATCACCATTGACGTCGCACTCGCGCACAACACTGGGGTGTAATTCGTGGACATCACTCCCGGCACTGCGCTCGCGCACTTCACTTTGATGGAATTCGCGGTCATCACTGCACTCGCGCACATCACCACTTGGATCTCGCACCTCGTGATCGGCACCGGACTCATCGTCTGCGTCGTCGGCATCGTAGCTGCGCTTGTTCTTTTCTTGCTGGCGCCTTTCCCGTTTATTCACTAATTTTCGAGCCTGCCGCAGCCGGCGAGCCACTTTCATCGCATCCAGGGTGTAGTCGAATCCACGTTGTGCGCCCGAGCCGATATCTACCGGTAGCGTCTGCTGAAACGGTCGACCTACAGGCGGGATTGGTTGGAGGAAACCGGCCGGCTTCCCCGGCGGTTGCTTTTGCGTCTGGCAGTCAGGGCAGGAGAGAACGTACTTGCTGACGTATGCGAACATCTTCGGCCAGAAATATCGGTAACGCAACTTCTCCCATGTACGCTTGACACCCAAGTGGCCTGCCGTACGGTCGTCATGGCAGTGCCTTAATATCTCAGACCTCAAGCACTTGGGGACAACGAGAGCCGCGCGATCTTTCTCAAAGCCTTTCGCCCTCCGATACAGTACACCGTCGATTAACCGAAAACTCCGTGCCGTTCTTTTGGTATTCCTGACAACGGGCGCACTCGGTTCTTCGAGGTGCTGTACAACAGCTCTAATCCATGGGTCTGCCCTCTGCTTCTTTCCAACATCCGCCTGACCCAAAACCAGCAACGGTAAAAGGGTTTCTTCGCTTACTGGTACGGGGTCGTGAGGAAGGTGGGAAAGCGTGTCGGCATTTCCATTCTTGAGGCCAGGGCGGTTTCGCAACGTTATTCTACCATTGGCTCGTGTGGGGACTGCGTGAAGCTGGCTTTCCGACAATGTGCCGATGGGACGGCCGGGCTGGCCCCTTAGGCCCTGCCGTTCTCGTTTCCCGAAGGGTTACGCTGACTATCGTGATTGCCAAGAGACTCCGCATGATCATTTCTGTCGTCCCGGAAGCGCTGCCAGCACTGTCGTGCTTCGTGGCCGATGCGGCTGCAAATCTGGCATCGGGGACGCCCGTCGTTGGCACGGGATGTTCTCGGTGGCCAAGGCACTGGGGGGCGACGCATCTCGTCTTCAATGTTTCTTAGCCGGTCCGATAACAAGGCGATGGAGTCTGCAATCGCCTTTAAGTCTCCCTCGCGGTCGGCAGCCTGCCGCGGGCAACGCAGTTCTGCTGCGGCGCAGGTGGCGACACACGTAGGAGTAGGCTGTACTGCCGCGGCGGCGGATGCCATCCCTACCGGAGGCGCGATGTTTTTCATCCACGACTGCAATCCATTAGGACAGTGGGTGTCGATCGGCCGTGACCAAGAAGCAGGGCTCATCAAAGCTGCGTAATTTATGCGCTGTAAAATTTGGAGGAATGCGGCGCAGGTTTCCGGGTTTGCGATGATCATTTTTTCCTGCACATCCGGACGCAAACCGCGCATAAGGTGCCGCAACCGATCATCTTCTGCCATAGATGGGTTGACCCTTGCGCATAGCTGCACGACGTCATAGTAGTACTGCTCCGGGCTTTCGGACGGCAGCTGAGTTCTGTTTTGTAGTCGCAATTGGGCGATCTCGACTGAGTGACGACTCGTAAATGACGTTTTCAATAAGGTCGCCCATTGTTCCCATGAATTAGGAGCACCCGTAAGAATCTGAGTAGTGTGCCACTTCTTTGCATCGCCGTCTAAAGCCAAATATAAAAATTTAACTTTCGTGGCTTGGTCCCAGTTGTTGAGCGACGCGACATGGTCGTAGCAAAGAAGCCACTCGGAAACGGATTCCTCTGGCGCGCCTCTAAAGACTGGCGGTCCGACGAAAGGTTTTGCTTGGGGGGTAGCCATAGCAGAGAGAAAGGAAGGGGGTTCCGTCATAGTGGAGCAGTCCGAAGTAGTTTCCTGATGCTTATTGACCCGGGGCATAATTTTAGAGCGGGAATATCGCTACCCCGCACCTCCACCACTTTGTAGCGAAACGTGGGGGCCGTGAATGTTAGACGCATCGGAAGGTCAGGAAGACGAAGAGGCGTGGGAGCCACTCCGCGCAGGCAAGGGATGAGGAGTCGACACGGTGAATTGGGAAAGCACTCATTGGGGGGTTTATTTAGCTAAGACATCTTGAAGTTGTAAAACACACAGGGCAAAAATTATAAAACACAGAAAATGGTATCATACCCCGTCGGCCTGCCGGACTGCTCCCTGGTGATGCCGAGCGTCATGGTCCCCGAGTTCGCTCTCTCAAAAAAGGCCAGTGTCGCCGCTTAAATAACACTTTTTCAGCATCCACAGCGACGCGGACGGCTCGAACCACCACCGCCTCCCACCAATAGGAAACCGGCTTACACGGACAAGTCAGGCAGGTCGACGGTAACAATGTTCTACGAGCTTTTACGATCGCGTGCATCCGGCCTCGCCACAAAACCAATACAAACAACGCTTTCCAGAAACTGGCCGCGGCGCGCACACATGCTCTTCGTTCTCGGTGTCCCGTCTCCTGGAAGGCTCCCTGCGGTGTGCGAGCTCGTTTACTAGAGCACCCTTGTACAAAAGCAGTCGGAAAAGAAGAAAATAACAAGAAAACATTCTACGAGACGCGGTCCTCGCGACAATATGGTGTCGATGATTTGTCAGCGGTGTCAACAATTTAAAAATGGTGTCAATGTCAATGACTAAAGGGGTCTTTAATATCAAGGGGCAATCAGGAACAGGCGAAGATCTCGCGTTGAGTTTGCCAATACATGCACGCCACACATACTTCATAGTCTCCCCTTGGACGCATACGTGCAAACGAGCAGCCCGTATCAAATGCAAGTCCACCTCATTCTCAAAGGAACATTATGTGCCCAGGCAGTACCTATTTAGTTGGCGCGCGATTTTTTCTTTGAGGACCAATATTATCATTTTTATGTTCAAAGCGACAAGCTAGTGTGGCACCATGAGGCACAGTAGAGAACACAGGGGGTTAATTAGTACGTGATTTCCCTAAACCTACTCCATCGTTCGACTTCGTTCTTCCTCCTCTTTAGCAGCTTCCTCACTACCAGTTCAAGTCCCAAGTGGCGACATGTAACAAGAAAGTCTGCCACACTAGTATTGCTGAACCCATTATTTGTGGTAGACAAATCTGTGAAACGCTCGATATAATAGCGCGAGGCCCTCGTACATGGTTGTTCTGTCGGATTGAGCTATCGACACTATGCAAATTCAATCTCAGTGGCAGTGTCTGAATATCAGTTTTGAATACCAAGACTAATGTTGTTCACATACTGAAGCAAGAGTACAAAACAATTGGAGAACGCCCAATCTCCTTTATAGGAGAAGAACGTGATAGGTTCCGTGCTCAGTTTGCAAACCTTAACAACAAATATAGACCTCCGCTGACCGAGTTATTGTAACCTTGTCGACTACCTTGTTTCTACGAACTAATTTGCTTCCGGTTGCCACGGCTGGTATCTGTGGTTTTGTTCCTATACCAGTTTGTTCCTATACACAGAGTACTGGCTAACGCTGTTTGTGTGGCCTACAAGGTATACCTTAGTAGTTGGTTTAGCCCTGTAAGCCTAATTCCGTACCAATGTTGTGTTTCATTGGGCGAATTTGGCGCTTCAAAATATTGAAAAAAAGAATTATTTGCAGAATCTCATTTGACGACAGAATCGAAAGAAACAATATTCAATTCGTCATTGAAACGTTCTAACTTTTCCCATCTCCTGAATTATCCGTTTAGGTTGTTTCAAGAAACTTCCTGGATCGAAGGCACATAAGCAAGGATCACAATGCACCACATGCCACCGAATTTTTCGAGAAAACCACCCAGAAATATAACTATAACTGGTTTCGTCGCTGCTGCTGAAGCTTAAACTGATGTCAAGCGCAAGCATAATGAGAAGTACAAGTCCTGGGATCCCTTTTACGTGTACGGCTACGGGCATTGGGATTACGCGGCTGCGCTTCACCTGGCAGTGCCCGCCAAGCCGTGCGTTGGTTTCCCCAATTAGCGATGAAGCCCAGTGCGCCTCCTGTACGCACGAGTAAGCTTCCGTGCGCGAGTATGTTCAAACGATCCGGGCCCTATCCTCCTTAGTACGCCCTAACGGGTATAGGGGTATGTTCATTCATCCGCACACACACGCACAAAAAGAAATCATCATAAACCTTCAAGGCCGCATTCTACCACTGATCAATTATGCTTCGTCTCATCACAGTTCCATCATTGCTTTGTGCAGATTTCACAAAATTGCACTCCGTGTTTGGTCTGTAATATGTATTTGCTCTGGGCCCGCATCACAGTTCCCCGCATGGGTTCACAGAGCACAAAAATTTCGAGAGCGTACCAAGCTTTGATCTCTCCGTGTGTTTGATAATTGCAGCTTTCTTGAATTCCCTGGAACGCTCAACGCGAAAAAAAAAATATATCCGCAGCGTATCGAGGAATAGTTCGCTTTGGTAAGAGCCGCAGCTATGAGGGTAGCGCACTTTTCATACTTACCTTATAATAACCCCCCTCCCTGCTTGAGCCTGGACGTGAAAAACCGCCGAGATGGAGTACTTGCCTCGAGGCTATCGCTTCGAGCTATGAAAGTTCAATATTAAACGCTTTCCAGTTGGCTGAAGCAGATAACAAGACGACGAGTAGGGACACAGGCCCATCTTGTGTCGCTGGTATTTTTTTGTTTTGTTTTTGCTTCCTCTGCTTTGTGTTGCTTAGTCCTCCCTCCTGAAGTATTTGCTATTTAAAACCGCATTTCAACTATACAAATGGAAAGTCGAGTCATTAGTGCCCGCGTTGAGGTTTTGTATCCTTTTCCCGCTCTTGGAAACTACCAGACAACATGGAGAATACATTGCGATCAATATCATGGAATTAGCTCGCGCCATTCTAGCTGAATAGTCCAGTTGTTACCACTTGGGCATAAAGCGGAGGAGCATAAAATTCGAAGAAAAACACGATGACACGCTGAAGCGAGGCAATCGAGACGGTGCCTACCGAAGAAGGCAAGCCTGAGAAGCATTTTATGTGCACTTTGCTCTGCCTCAGGTGGACGTACGCGAAAAGGGTGTGCGGCTAGATCGAAAAGGAAGACTTTATTTCGAGCAAAAAGTTGTAGTCAAGCAAAGGAACTGATTTATCGTTTAGCAACAAGCCACGTTCATCACCAAATAATAATTGCCTTCACGTGAATTCTCGTTTGTTGTTCAACTGATTTATTGATGGATGTCGGGTGTTTTACGTCCTAAAGCGACGATGTGAATATGACAGGCGCCGTAGTGGAGGGCTCCGGAAATTTTCGACCACCTGGAGATAGTTAACTATCGCACAGTGCACGGGCCTCAACATTTCGCCTCCATCGAAATTGCTGTTTAACTTGGCGCAACGTAAGCAACGTGAGACGTGAAGGAGTATATAGACTGTGCTTACCTGTCCTCTACGCCTACCTTTGTATCTCTCCTTCTTTCAAGGTATTGCTTAAAAGATTACTACACAACATGCCTTTATGCTGTTCAGGCAAGCTATAGGGCTATGAGGCGTCAACTGAATGCGCATCATAAGAGTTCAAGCAGATCACGGACGGCGAGCCTCACGCTGCCGGCTAGATTAAAAACAGAAAAAAAAAGATTGCTTATGTACTTTATTTATGGCCTAAAATTTGCGCGAAAATTGCCGTCGGTAGTGAATATTCTGATGCTGTTCTAGCGCGTCACAGAATAGGGAAGAACTGATGAACTTCACGGAATAGGAGAGAACAGGCTGTGTGCGCATGTGCATGCGCGAAATTCCATAACGGGCACCATGGCGCATGCGCGAGGCCATTAATAAGGAATTCAAAAGCGACGAGTTTTCAAAAAGATAGTGTGTTTCTTTCGCTTACAGAGTGATGGGTGCTGTGCTTGCGTATTTATCGTTTTCTCTTTTTGATGCAACATGCTTCGTGAATTCGATGGCACTGTTCATCTTTACACCTGCCAAGAACGATTGATTGATTTGTGGGGTTCAACGTCCCAAAACCAGCTCTGATTATGAGAGATGCCGTAGTGGAGGTCTCCGGAAATTTTGACCACCTGGGGTTCTTTAACGTGCACTGATATCGCACAGCACACGGGCGTCAACATTTCGCCTCCATCGAAATGGCCGGGATTCGATCCCGCGACCCTCGGATCAGCAGCCGAGTACCATAGCCACTATACCAACGTGGCGGGGCCTGCCAAGAACGCGTGTCCTGTGGAAAATTCGTGTACTTACTTTGGCGTTGCTTCCAATGTTCAGCTAAGTCGCCGGCGTCCGCTATTGCCATTGCCTGCGCCCTATTCTCGCTCAGTCTGTTTTTGTCATTCTTTCCTCAATTCTTCCCATTTCCGTCAGGCGCTGGAAGTGCATCAAAAGTCTGAATTCCAACCATCCCTGCTAACCGCTGCTAAAGGCGAGGAATCGCTCGTTGAAGTGTCCCCGCAATTTTTAGCTACGCATCGAAATTGCTAGGGTGCCGCCTGGGGCGCGTTTTTGCAGAAGGAGTTTTCAGACCAGTTCGTGTGGAATGAGTTTGAAGTTGAAGTGTCTTGTTAGCCCTTGCGTCATGTTCACGTGACACTGCGTCATATTCACATGCCGAGCTCCACCACTCTCTTCTCCTTTCCATTATTTTGTTCTAATTTTTTTTCTTTAGCCCCATACTATATTGCCTTATGCTGCATCTAGTGGTGGCACGAAAGGAACTCTTGAGACGCGCTGTATAGTTCAATGAATTTTCACCGTAAATTTTCGGAATGAGATTATTAGCAGTTTAACAGGATTTTAACTGAAACGCGGATAGATTTAGTGTTGTAAATAGAGGAAGTTTTTCTGAAAATGGGGCTAATCTTAAAATGTCTGTGAAGGAGATTACATCGCTAATACTTACCTTCATTTCTTCAATCTGCCTTGAAGTGAAGTATTTGAATGCAGCGAATACCAGAATGTTATTTATTAGTAACTTCAGTGCATTAAGTTCTCTTGCACGTCATCTCTCCTTCTTCGCAAAGCCGCGTGAACGTCTAGCGTAGCTCCGTCACAAGTGATCGTTAAATAGGCGTAGTATAACATTAAACAACGCAAACGCACCTCGTATACGACGCTAACGTAAAACTATACTTGGTCACCCAAGTGAAAATATCTTTGCGGGAGTTTCCGTTTTATGAACGCCGTCTAATTTAATATGTCCTGTCGTCCAAAACTGAGTGGCTAGTCCGTGAGATTTAGTCAAGAAAAACAAAACAAACACACACACAGTAACACATAAGGTTCTTTGTTTCGTGTGACACGCGTAGTTCTGTTTCGACGACCTCAATTAGAGATGAAAAGACGGCGTAACAACAACATAATTGCTTTCTCTTCGACTGACCCAAAATGCTTTCAGTAAGTGCAGCTCTTTGAGCACAGTCGTTGTGCCGTGTGCTACGTCTTTTGTTTTTCCTCGAGTCTTTCGCCGAACAGAGACCTTGTTTGGTTGTCCCCTCTACTGGTCCGATGAGCTGCAAACAATTCAGTTTGTTTGCACTTAGACAAATAAATCTACAGGGGCTTTCAGACGAATCGACCGCTAATTTCAGTTACAATTGTTTGAACTACAGTTTCGCTTACTTTTTTTCTGGAAGTATTAAATCCAATCGTCCCTTCAATCTAAACGCAAAGCAACGCTACTCCCCGGTTCCCGGAATGTGCACATCGAAATTTAAACAGGAAAACAACGGTGTTAAGTTTTAGGGCTCTTTTTCTTCAAATTATTGATACTGAACAACAAGGCTGTTGTTCAACGCTGTCTAAAATGCGATTCCCGAAGGCTATCGCCTTTGAAATATGTTGTCGAATTCGGCTTGGCATTTATTAGTCAGAATTGGAGCTCTGCAAGTTGATTTGCAAGTAACTGATGAGAACAAAGGGGAAATGTACCAGAAGCAAGGAACGCACGTTGGACGCGACGAGCGTTGTCCTTACTTCTTTATTTTTCAAAGCCTATAGTGCCCTCCCTCTCTTATTCAAATTACCCCCCACCGCGCACCGCCCTCTCCCATTTCAAGCGCTTTAGTGAAACCGGTATCAGCCACACACTGTAAAAAAAAAAAGGGGGGGGGGGGGTGGAGAAAAGAAACAGAAGAAGAAAATTGCGGTCCTTCCTTTTCGGTCCCAGTGATCTTCGAGAAACTTGACCAATTAACCCGCAGTGTCTGGCAGTTAACGGGTGAATCACCTCTCGATCGTGCTGGGAAACTGTGTTGCTCAGCTCTGCCCTTGCAGATCAACTTTGGGTTGTCCAGCGAGCCGAGGAAACCGCCAGGGCTCAAGAACCTCTGGCCGCTACTTACGCGGGACATTTTGCCCGTCCCACCAATCGCTGGACATATTAATAAATTTATTTGAATGACTGACTGATCGAACACTGTATTTATGTAACACCCGATCGCATCAATCGTTGTTAAAGAAATTAAATGAGATTAGCAAATTATGTCGGAAATCAGCAAGAATAAAACTACGTTGGCTGTTTTCTCCTCCGTATATACCATGTGCTGATGATTTGTGGTGTTTAACGCCCCAAAACCAGCTCTGATTATTAGGTCCCCGGGAATTTCGACCACCTGGGGTTCTTTAACGTGCACTGACATCGCACAGCACACGGGCCTCAACATTACGTTGTAATTATAGCGCGCTAAAACTAGAAATGAAAGAACCCTCAGTCCACTGCACGTCGTGGCTAAAGGGTGGAGTATATCCAGTGGCGATTGCTAAGCTTGAGGACGCAGGTTTGATTTCCGGCGAGGGCTGCATAATTTCGATGTAGGCGAAATGCCAAAAACACCTATACACTTGGATTTGGGTGGATGCTAACGATCACCATGTGGCCAAAACCAATCCGGAGTCCCAACCACGGCGTGCCTCATATTGATATCGTATATAGTTTTGGCACGTTAAAACAACCAAGTAATAAAGAAGCGTGATGTTTAATTTGAGTCGACGTACGTATGAACGTTTCATCACATTTCAAGCGGAGTTTCATCAATAGAGCTCCAATGAAGGGTAAATTCCGGAGCGAAAATTGCATGCGACAGCCCTTACTTTGGTAGCGATAGTCTTACTAAGCAAACGTGTTTTTTCTATTATTTTGTTTGTTTAATACGCTGATTCTGCTCGTCACTTCAGCCCATTTTTTACTATGCATTGCATTTTCTGATGACGCACTTTGTCGGCATCGCTAAATTTATCTATTTTCTTGACGCGGCTCCTCGTTTCGCAACATAGTCCAAGTAGTACTAGAACTTTACTGGTGTTATCGTTGCTTAAGTGCACCTTCAAAAAATAAAATAGGAGTGAAGCAACGTTCTCGTGATGGCCGACGGCAACTCTCCGTAATCCTAATGCGCTCAAGCCGCCGTCTACGATGAAACCGTTGCAAGCGAGAGCGAAATGCTGCAGCAGGGAGATCACGCGTGCGAGCCACGTCATCACCGTTCGAGAAACACGAAGACGACATGTGCGCGACGCGGCGACGCCATGTATTGCATTCGCAGGTGCGCGGGCCAGTTACTGACGGCGGCCGAGAACAATTGAGACCACGTGAGAGAGTGGACTGGCGCGACCGCTCGCTGCAAGCCGTACTCGTTGCTTGCTTGTCTAGTCCTGGCTGTCGCATTTTTCGCGAACGAATGGACACACCGTTCGAAGTTCCCCTGGAGAAACCTAAATGTGCGAAATATTTAGTTCGCGTTTCGGCCACTGCATAGGCTCAGTCTTACACATCGGAGACAAGGGGCCAGCTTTGTCTTGTGTGCAGTTAAAAGACAGGGAAGCTCATAGACTCCATACCCCATATGAAATAACGACGAAACTTTAGAATGGTCTGTTCTATGATATATATATATATATATATATATATATATATATATATATATATATATATATATATATATATATATATATATATATATGTATGTATATATATATATGTATATATATATATATATATATATATATATATATATATATATATATATATATATATATATATATATATATATATATGAACGTGCGGCATTCATTTACTCCCGTTGTCCGCTTGCTTAGAAATTCATTTTGTCGTCGGCTCGAAAGCTTTGCTAACGCGCCGAACTCAATAAATTGGGCAAGCTCTCTGTACACTCACGCAGCCCACTTGCGATGGACTTCGTGTTCTGTTTCACGGCAAACATGCCCGACTACAATTTCTATGCGAGCGGCAACAACTCCGACCACGAAAGGTAGTGGCGTCGAACAATGGCTTCGTAATGGAACCTTCACCCCCACCCCGTCCCCATTCATCCATTTGTCAAGTTATGTTTGTATTTGAAGGTAAGTTCGTTACAGAGCTTCATTATTAGAAATTTTTTGCTGGCTCCGGTCGTTTGCAGAATATAGGGGAGTAAGTAGGGGCGTATAAGCTGAGCGTCCAGGGCGGTGGCGCCAGCTGGTGACACCAGCAGGCAAATACGAGAAACGCAGCCATTATTGCCGCAACAAAGCATCTGTTACTGTGCTTCAGGTGGGAAGTTTCGGCACTGGTTTAATTGTGAACGTATCGCGTTTACAGAACACCTTCTTTTGGCAAGAACGCACGCACGCACGCACGCACGCACGCACACACACACACACACACACACACACACACACACACACACACACACACACACACACACACAAACGCGCGCAGGTATATATGTATCTAAAGTGAGACGAGCTTCACAAGATGTCACTGCCATCGTCCGCTAACGACGTTCGCAATCTATGTAAGCAGATTCTCAATACACCATGCAATAATATGCGATAAAGATACCGCATCGGTAGCCTGGTTGGATTCAACACAGCAAAATTTATCTGAGCTCACAAACCTTTGCTTTGCGAGCCTAACTAAATACTATTACGTTTTGCATAATGGAATGGATCCGTGCTGTCATACCGTAACGTCTGTGGCGTTTAGCACAAACTCGCGGTATTATCACTTATTAATGTCGAATTTTGAGACCATAAATGAAAGAAGCTTGCGAGTAGATGGCCTAGTTAAAAATTTGAAACAAAGGGTCGCTACATTGTGCGATAGTTTTGTTTTCTCTGTAGTCAATATATTATCGTACTGCAGCCAGCCGAAAAGGAGCAAGCAGAAAATGTGTTCTATTTCGCACAAAACACGAGACCGAAATGATACTATGCGTTCTACGGATTTAACGACATCAGACTAAAATAAGACACGTATTTAGGTTGTCTGCTTCAAAGCTCGCGCGCACTTCTCTGTGTGTAAAAAAAAAAAAAAAAGACGCTATAAGAACGTTAAGAAATTATAAATCAATGTTCAAGTAAATGAGGTCCGCAGCTACCATTGCCAGGGCAACGATGAGAAAATTAGGCTCCATCAAGAACTCTGGAGGTAATTTCGCAAACGGCGTCCAATTATGGCCTGTTTCGTGCGTATTGAAAAGTGAATAAGTATAGAAAAAAAAATAAGACGAAAGGCGGTGGAACACGCGAAATCATTGCTAAACGGTCACCATGGAGGAAATCTTCCTTCCCCAATAAGCTTCCGCCAAAGCAGACAACGTTCATTTGCTTGGAACAGCGCATGTTTGCGCGTCACTGCCTGGACCGAAATGTTTCAACTCTCGTATTATGCGCTACTTCTGTAGATTTGGTCGCAAGCGGTAATGAGCAGCTCGGATGCCGCGTTTGGCAGGGCTGTCAAAGTGCAGCAGGTATTTTGTTATTTTTAAGCTTCACCCTCTTCATGCTAATGCTCGCTCGCTCACTGCCTGCCTGCCTCACTGTTTCTCCGGCGCACTTTGTCCTTTTTGTTTCCCGTCCTTCGTAGGCAAATTCTTTTGTTGTTTTCCTCTTCGCAGCCGAGTGCACGCAAAGTAGCTTTATTTTTTTCTCCTTGAAGTTTGGTTTTTTAGCACATATACACATCGTGCAAAGAAGCCTTATTTACAGGGAGCGGAGTCAAAAGTGGGTGCAGGGCTGGAAGCGGAGGCTTTCAGTCTCTATCGATCACTTTCGACCAAACTTTTCCCTTTTGCGTGGCGCAATATACGACGCAGTGCATGATTGTATCTATCTACGGGCGTGCGCTAACGCCACGACGCGTCTGCCGTTGCCGCTGCACTCGTCGACTACGTGGCCTGAAAGTAACGTGGACGGAAAGTGCTCCCTGCGAGCTCCTACCACTGCGTCCACTCTTGCGGACAGTCGAAGAGCAATGAAATCGCGTCCGACAAAGTGTTTATGCTCGCACCCGTTGGTCGTCTGGTGACCATGTACATAGGCGACGATCCATGGTGGGCAGCTTGGCAATTATGAATTATGCAGCGAAGCTGCCTTTGCCGAACATGGGTGGAGGAAGGAAAAAAAAAGGAGAGGAGGGAGTGTCACGTGACATTCTTGAAGCTTTTAAAGGAGGTAATCATGGGAAATGGGCGCCAGTCACGTGATAGGCAAGCGGTAGATTATTATACGTATAGAGTTTCTTGCACTTACCTAGAGGGAATACAAATGCTCCGGGAATGCCGGAATGTGTCGGATTGGGATTGGCCTCGTTTCACGAAGAGCTCGGATGGCTCCAAGACGAGTCTAGCTTAGACGTGTTCAGTACGTCACAATGATTAGTTTTGCACTCATACAGCCTGTAATCAGCGAATTCTTTCTTGGCATTGACGGAAAGGAAGTTTTATTTATATTTAAGAAGTTCTGCTTCTATGCATATCATAAAACGTAGAAAGCAGCGGCGGGCCTGCAAAGTGGCCAAATTTGCAAGACAGACGATAGCGTGAATGCTCACTCTTCTTCCGTCTGGCGTCTGTCTTTTTTTTTTTTTTTCGTCATTTGATTATGCCCTTCAAGTGTGTAATATTTTATTGCAAGATTCGTCCCGACCTGGGATAAATGAAATACGCTTAAGAAGGTTTTGTCTTGTAGAAGCTTCGTTTATGCAGCGGTATCTACGTGTGAGTCAAAGCCCTATCCGACGCCAGTCAAGCCTCGTAGACACGTATACAACAATTCCCATCCCGGCACAGCGCCCCTTAAAAAAACTCGCATAGGCGGTGGCGACACATTTCTCTCTAGGCAATTGTGAGAAACTCTATTATTGCACGCTTGAGCGCCACTAAATGTTACCTTGTCCAAACAACCTGGAGCGGTCCTGCGACTATGTGGGCGTAATCATACGCGAAAGGCAACGCGCACAAAGCGTCAGAGGAGGCTGGCTTCCCGACGCTAGGGGAAATACGTGACACCGCCCCCTAGTGTTTTTTCCGACATGCTAACGTGTGCCATCGGCGTCCACTAAAAGGCCATTGGCTGAGCCTCCAGGTCCCGTGTTTTCGCTTTCAGCAATGAAGCGCGCGTGTTTCGAATCCTGCGGCGCGTTTACCTCGCAGTTCCTGCAAAGCTAACGCAGGTGGAAAAGCATTTGTCTCCGGTGCTGCGGTTTGAATACCCCCCCCCCCCCTTTTTTTTTGTCTCTCTCTCTCTATCTCTTTAAGGGAGTAAGTACCTCAACCACTAGACTACACACCCACGCTTGGGAGATACGAGGTGGCGGTGTCACTAAGATAGCTTCGCTCTCCGGCCATTTTCAATGAGTGGATGGGCCGGATATCTTTTTTTCTCCTCAGGTCGTCGCGTCGGCGACCTGTGAAGTGGGCGCATATTTCGGTGCCCCAGATTCTTGTGCACGTTTAATGAGTCTACGCCGTCAATATTACTACATATAAAGAGGAGAGGAGGGGGGGAGGGCGCAACCGCACCCGCCCGTGCTCCCGCACCCGCCCGTGTTCACAAAGTCACAAATAAGGTGATTGACTTATAGGGTTTTACTGCCTAAACCCACGATATGATAATGAAATGCGCCGTAGTGGAGAGCTCCGGAAATTTCGACCACTTGGGGTTCTTTAACATGCACTGACATCGCACATTACACGGGCCTCAACGTTTCGCCTCCGTCTAAATGCAGCCGCTGTGATCGGGATTCGAACCCGCGACCTTCCGATCAGCAGCCGACTCCCATGATCATTACGCCACAGCGGTAGGGAACAAGTAAAGAGAAACGTTAGTCTCATCGGAAACGCCTTGTTTCATCAATTGCAAAGAGGCCACTCTATTACTAGATGTTCTGCAGAAAGGTTTTGTATGGTTTTTGATTATGTAATATCTGTTGGCGCATTCTCTGTTATTCTAGCCAGTTTAATGGTTGGTGAAAACTTCAGCATCTGGATGGAATGTTGGCTCTATGAGGACATTATGCGTCTGAACGATATCCACGACTGAAATAACTGCAGCCGTAACAATATCTACTTTGTATCAGTTTTCAGGTGTACTTTTCTTTATAGCTGTTGCTAGTAAACGTACTGCGCCCGCTATGAAACTCAATCGGCCTGCTCAAGTTACACACATGGAGGAAATGTGATCTGACGAGACTTTTATGTTACTCAGCGAAGACGACCTCCTAATTGGCCTTGTGTCGTGTATATATATATATATATATATATATATATATATATATATATATATATATATATATATATATATATATATATATATATATATATATATATATATATATATATATTCCCGCAATCGTGAGTGGATGTAAGCATGAAATGGCTCCTAGCAAACCAGAACTGAACCTCGTTGTTGCAAGTCTCGCCTTGCATAGGACAAACAATATATGCACCGCGGCGGACGCTGGCAGCGCAGACAAGACCACCGGCACACCTGTTTCAGCCCAAAATGGCGTGTGTATGGTGCCTTACACTTGACTCTGTAACGTCGGTATTCGCAATGACAAATAAAACTTCAGCGTACTGAAAGTTGCAGCTTAAGTCTCATTGTCAACAAACATTAAGAACTAGGAAGCAATTTATTTGGGCCGCAAACTAGCTTATGTAATGCGACCCTCTATAGATGGTTGGGGACCAGAGATCGCATTTTCTTAACCTTTGAATGGCTGCTCTCGTTGGAGTGCCCAGATAGCGGCTCTGGATTTTGGCTTGACGTCACTTCAATGTCGCCGTCAAAGGGAGATACGATCATTTCATGCTTTAGGAATAAAATACGACAAATAAAATGTGCCTACCCATTGAGACCGCACAATATTTATTGCCGCCGTCCTTACACTACATTACCCTGAAGCTGTTCAGGACACGACAAATAACACACAGTCCTTAAACGTACTACACGCATGGTAGAAAAAGCCCCTTGTTCAGGTAAAAAGAGACACTCTTCTGCATTGCAAGAAAGAAAGAAGGAAGGAAAGAAAGCTGTCTTTTCCTTTTTTTTATGTGTGGCAAATGTGGCATACGCATTTTCAGTTTTAACTCAGTGTAGCACATGGTCTCGGTTGTTATGCGCCAAGCCATCGAGTTCAGTCTTGCCGTGTGAATCTCGTCCTGGAAGCCTTCTATGTGTACTATGTCCAAAAGACTGGCAGATTGCACTTTATAACGAATATAAGACGTATAACAACGTAAGGTAGTCGGCGAATGCGCTACTTACACATAGTGCGAGAGCGTACAATTTAAGCATACTGCGCCTCTACAGAAATGCAGTGTGTGACGGATGTCGCATAGTGCTGTATTTGTTTCTTGCCTAGAGGCGTTGCTAATCGTTCTTATGAAACCGTTGTCGGAACCGTTGTTACGTAGACTTTGCCTTACTCCTCCATAATAACATTACTGACAGTTGTTTCAATCTCGGAATGTTTTCAGCAATGCTGGAAGTAATGCGAAGACGGTGCTGACGTCAGAAATTTATAACCCCCCCTCCCCCCATCTCCTCTCCTACACTTCCATATTCACACATCCCCGTATACTGGTAACACCATGATAATCCCTGAGTGATGTGCATTGAGTCAGTTCAGAAGGCCGTTCGTGTTATTAAATGACTATACTTGCATTCTATGTGTATCAGGACATCGCTCTTGTATTAATAGCTATCTAACTGGCACAGAGGCTCAAAGGTGTTTCTGCGCGGAAATTAGTGAACTAGCTAGTGCACCACAAAGTTGAGCGATAAACATGGACGCGCACATGCGTGCGCGAACGAAATGCCGGCGTTCGGGCATGTGGCGCCGCCTTGGTGCGTGGAGCGAAAGCTACGTGGTTTGCGGCGCACTTCCATAGATGGCGCATTCTCAGCGGCTGACAGCCGTAAAGCGCGCGGTATTGATCGGGCGCTTCCCCTCCACAGCAATCGCGCGGGTCGCGCAGATAGCATTATTCGATGCGGTGATGCCGCGACAAGCGTGTGAGCATTTATTCCGGAACACTTCCACCATACAAATCGTGCATATAAAAGAAGACAGCTCTACATTTTACCACTTAAAATGCTCTGAATATTACTAGCGTGTATATTGTATTTGCTCACAATGAGGAAGTCGCAAGGAGGAAATGCGTAGTTTGTTAGGTTGACATCCACATATTAATGCTGGAAACGCCATCTTAGCATGGGGAAACAACATGTAAATCCCAGCTACCGCTGTACGCGTTCGCCATGTATTTTGTCGACGCTTCACAAATCAATACTTTTGATTACCTCTTCAACTCAGCAACTTCAGTTTTGAAAACTGCGTTGGGAGGCAAACTTATTGTCGTTCAAAAGTTAGGCGTATCATAAAGAGTGATGGCGTTATATATATATATATATATATATATATATATATATATATATATATATATATATATATATATATATATATTAGCTCTCTGTCTCTCCTCTCTGTCTTGAAATCTACTTTCTGCTTAGTTTCCGAATGTTTTCGAAAACTAAAACATTTGGAAACTGGGCCACGTGAGCGAAGAAGCTCCTGAGACAATTTACTCACCCATCCGAGTTTCACCCCTCTCTTATTTCCGCGTTATTCTCTTTATTTTTTTTATTTTCCGCCCCGCCTGGGTGGCCTACTGGCTACTCGGCTGCTGATCTGAGGGTCGCGGGATTGAATCCCGGTCGCGGCGGCTGCATTTCGATAGAATCGAAATGTCGAGGCCCGTGTGCTGTGCGATGTCAGTGCACGTTAAATAACCCCAGGTGGTCGAAATTTCCGGAGCCCTCCACTACGGTGTCTCTCAAAATCATACCGTAGTTTTAGGACTTAACGCCCCGTAAGTCGATCAATCTTTATTTTGTGTTTTCTTTTACGATGATGTTAATTAAGAAGCAGTTGCCGCCTTTGAATAGACAGATGCTCTTTTTTACAGACGAAATAATCATAGGAAAACACTAAAACCACTCAAGACACCCAAGAAAACACAGTAATAGACAGTGATGCACTATTTGTGATTACGGTGTCACATTACACAATCGAGTGGTATAAAGAGCCGCGAAAGGCACAAAGCGCAGACGAGGATCAACACAGAAAGATATTGACAACTGAAGGTGCTTTCCCGTGCTCTTCTAGGCAAACACGTGTATCAATGACTATACACCAATTTAACTCAGGAGTGTATTGCTTCTTTAGGATATTTTTGTATGACTGGCGTTTCTTCATTGTAATACTGCTCTTTGCCATGGTAACCAAGTATTTCGTTTAAAATAAGTGGCCGAAGCCCTACTAGCATCATCTTGCACTGTCAGACTTGCAGCACTGTGCCGTGGTACTCGGTACAGTGAGTGATGAACGCCTATTCCACATGGGTCTTCAACGAAATTTGAATCTTGCACTGACGTATTGTATTCTTCCGAAGAAAAAAAAGTGCTGCGTGCATGCTGCGCCAAGCAGTATACGACGTTGCCCCCTTTCTTTTTTCACAGAAGCCCAACGCAGTGGACATCTTTAAGTAAAGGTCAGTAAAGAATAAATCGCTGTGTATGGTCTGGCGCACAAACACACCTGGTGCCCATACCCAAATATACAGTATGTCAGACAATTTATGTCACTTCAGGGGGTCACTTTCGACGCCTCTGGTAATATGTGCGACGTGCGTTAATGTACTGTTGTCCAGTCGCACCAACTGCGATACTTTTCGTTGTGAATGACAGGTGTGCCTATGGGAAAATCTACGGAGATTACTGTTAGCACCACCTTTATTCGCATCTCCTTTGGAACAAAGCCAGCCAAAAAAATGTCATCCGGTGCGGCCATTGTAGCATTTTGGCGGTCCAAGCTCAATGGTTTCGATTCTAGCCTTTTTTTCTACGTAGCAGTTACAAATGCCTCTATTGGCTCCAGTTCTGTCATTCCGTTCCTCTATTTATTCTGACGTTATACAATCGACGGACCAGTCTGCGACGGATAATACGAAACACCACGTCACAACAGACTCTGCTGTCCGCGCGCTCGCTGCTTCACCGTACTTGACTGTCCAACAGCGCTGTCAGAGTGTACTCGAAGTTTAATGTACTGGCTGCCGTATACGCGGACACGTGAATGACGTGGTGCAACGTACGTCCTAAATATGGTTGAACCCATTGAGCAGTCTTTCTGTCCCACGACAGCACTCGTCATCCGGCGTGCATTCGCTTCCCTTCTTGAAAACTTGGTACGTACTGGCTGCTTTACTGCCAGCAAACAATACGTCACGCTGATGGCGCGCATACCGTTAGCGACCTGGAAATGCTGGGCGCGCGGAGCTAAAACAAATGAAACGCACGCAGTCCGAAGGATGACTGCTATTGCGTGACAAAAAGACATCTCAACGAACGCAACTGCTCCCTTCCTTCTTTTATTTTTTTTTTTGTGTATACAGCGCGACGCTGGTTTTGTCGCCGTGGCACGAAAGTGTCACTATTATCTGCTACTTAGTGGAGCTAATTTGTGCATCGCCATAGACAGGATGACTTGCCGCGCTTGTATCTAGGCGCAGATGGGGTTGAGTGCAACACGAACCACATTACGGCTTACAACAGCTAAACGCGCCGCACTCGTCGGCATCTGGCTGTAATCGCCAAACCAATGGCGAGCACAACTGTCGCAGCGGCAAGGAGCGCGCGGCGATAATCATCTCATTACGATGCTACCAGCGACAGCAAGAAGAAAAGCCAGCAGGTAATGACTAGGTGATGCGGCCCAAAATACCCTTGTCCATTGTCATACTGTGCTCGCAAAATTTCCCCGCGTGAACTAGCAGATTCTGTTGTCATTGTGTTCGGGTTCGGATGCATGCGGCTTATTAAAAGTTTCGCATGTCGTATTACTGCGGAACCTTGGCACGACAGTGCAACTTCTATAGAAGACCCAAGCATGAAGTAGCTCATTTTCAACAACAGCGCTTAGCACTGTTGTGCTAAGCACTATTGGGCTCTAATGTGATACCTGTGTGCAGACAGCTGCATAGCTTTCGTAAGCCTGAATATCGACACATTACACGCACCTCAATAAAACACGTTGTTGAACTAGTCAGTGCATGTTATTAAGGAGTTTTGAGGCGATGGTAAAAGAGGACACACCGGCGACAGATGACGATGCGGATCTGCGAGTACTACTAACAATATTTGTTCCCGGAAAAAAGAGGGCATCGTCCACGTCCAGTAGCACTGATGTAAGAGTGCGTAGAACATCCACCAAAATACAAAAAAAAAAGATAATTTCTTGTCCGTCTCTCGTGCGCTGGACACATATAACGGCTGCTTGCAAATAAGAAGCGTTGGCCTGTTCACCCCGCCCATGCCATAGTCGGTTTGCTCTATCTACGCAACGGCACCTTAAATATGAGCAACTCTGTGTGTGCGCTGAGCAGTCGTACACTTTTAGGGGTGAAGCTCCTCTTAGTCTAACCTTGTCCTGCGTCAGGCGTAACCGGCGTGCCGGGAGGCACGCGCCCGCCCTCGGCGCGTGCCCCTCTCTCTCTCTCCCGGCGCGTGCCTCCCGGCGCGTGCCTCTCTCTCTCTCTCTCTCACTCTTCCATCTGGTGTCTTGTGAGAGAGACAGAGAGACAGAGAGAGAGAGAGAGAGAGAGAGAAAGGCGTGCGTTGACTATGGAAACGCTCTTTCTTAGATGAACGCTCTACCAGCTCGCAAAGAAGGAGAACGCGCCCTCACCTGCGAGAGACAACGTTGGCGCAGGCAGCGTCTCCTAGCGAGTTTCTTGACTGAAAAATACCGACTGCTCGCGTTGGAGAACCGTTCACCGGCCACCCATATATATATATAGGCACTGGATCTTGAATTGCAATGAAGTGCCGGTGGGAGATTTCACTTGTGCATAGTTGAACCATAAGGATTCGTAGCGTGCGCGTTAACTAAATTAATCCGGAACTCGGCACGATCTACGATGAACCTCCCGAGCCTCGCCCACTCATCATCATTCACTCCGTGGATATGCTGTAATTTTTTTGAGGGTGCTCACCGGAAAGACTGGACACGGAAGGCAGCGTTTTGGCAAACTTTTAAGAAAATACAGTGTTGTGTGCTTTGTGGTCCGACAAGTCATGTAAGCATCCAGTTTCATATCGGCATTATGTTGTTCATAAATGCAAAAGTACTCACACAAGGTGTAGGGGAAAAGCCTTATTCAGTCGGTGATTGGTTTGGCAGAAGTTCTGGGTCGGGTTTTCAGTCGAGTGCTCCACTGGCTCTTGCTGCCC
Organism: Hyalomma asiaticum; assembly: GCA_013339685.2. Classification (NCBI taxonomy): domain Eukaryota; kingdom Metazoa; phylum Arthropoda; class Arachnida; order Ixodida; family Ixodidae; genus Hyalomma; species Hyalomma asiaticum. The sequence continues at coordinate 166,462,728 of CM023481.1, forward strand.
GCTAAGTTTCATCCAGGTAGGCCATTTGGATGCCCCGGGCTTCGATTGCGAATAGCGCCTCCCACTGTCGAGCTAAGTCCACATACGACAACAAGAGCACGGAAAACATTGTCATGGCAGTCTGTTCACTTCAGTCAGATTATGAAAGTGGCTGTGCTAGCTGGGCCATAAAGAAAGCTGGGACGAGGCTAATGATGATCGTGTATTCGCAATTCCAACAAAGCGCTCGCCACCTAGCGGGCGAGCCTGGAAACACGCGAACTAGGGTCGGCCTCTGAAGGCAACACGTTATCTCATTCATCATCATCAGCCTATTTTAGGTCCATTGCAGGACGAAGGCCTCTCCCAACGATTTCCAATCCACCCTATCCTGATAGAGTTGGTTCCACTTTATGCCCGCAAACCTTTTAATTCCATCGCTACATCTAACCTATTGCCTGCCTCTGTTGCGTCTTCCCTCTCTTGGTATCCATTCCGTCGTTCTTACTGTCCATCTGTTACCTTTCCTCCTCATGACGTGTCCTGCCCAGGTCCACTTCTTTGTTTTAATTGATATAATAATATCAGCTACTCCTGTCTGTTGCCTGATCCATTCCGCTCGTTTTTTATCTCTTAGCGTTACACCTATCATTTTCCTGCCCACTGCACGTTGTGTGCTTCTTAATTTCTTCTCTAGTTTTTTCGTTATCCTCCACGTTTCCGCACCGTACCGGGAGAATGCAGTGATTGAATACTTTTCGCTTTAGTGACAGCGGCAAGTTTCCAGTCATGATTTCGGAATGCCTCCCGAATGCGCCCCAGCCCATCCTTATTCTACGGAAAATTTCTTTTCCATGGGTAGGCGCCCCTATTAGGAACTGACCCAGGTATACGTATTCGTTCACACATTCTAAGGGTTTGTTGCTAATTTTAAATTCATGTTCTTTAGCTAGACTGTTGAGCACAATTTTGGTCTTTTGCTTATTCATTTTTAGGCCAATTTTGATAATTTTCCGATTTAGGTCATGAATCATGTGTTGTAGTTCGTCACTATCATTGCTAAAAAGCACAATGTCGTCTGCAAACCTTAAATTGCTGAGACATTCTCCGTCTATTCTGATTCCCTATTCTTCCCAGTCTAGACGTCTGAACACTTCTAGGCATACAGTGAATAGCATCGGGGAAATCGTATCTCCTTGCCTGACAGCTCTCTTGATTGGAATTTTGCTGCTTCTCTCACATAGGAGTAGTGTGGCTGTGCAATCTTTGTATATGTTGTTTATGGTTTGCACGTATACGTCAGGTACCCCTTGTCGACGTAAAGCTTCTGGAACTGCTCGTATTCCTATGCAGTCGAATGCTTTCTCGTAGTCTGTAAACACCATATAAAGAGGTTTGTTATATTCAGCGTACTTCTCAATTACTAAGTTGAGAGCATAGTTGTGGTCCATTGTTGAGTAACCTTTCCTAAAACCAACTTGTTTGTTTCAGGAAAGGTTAAAGTCTGGTGTTTCTCTTATCCTCGTAGAAATTACTTTCGTAAATAGCTTGTATTTTACTGGGTGCAGACTAATGGGTCTGTAATTCTTTAACTCCTTTATATCACCTTTCTTGCGGATTAGAAATATATTAGCATTTTTCCAATTGCGTGGTACACTAGATGTCTTGATCGCATTACTGCACGCTTAAAAATAAAAACAGCTGTATAGTTTTTTTTAAATCGTCACCATGCGGCCGCACACCAACCTGAAAAGGAAAAGAGTCAAGTCAAAGTGCTATTGTTGTGAACCTAAATTCGTGCCGTCGCGGGGGGAAGTCCGCAGCACATCGTTTCCCGATAGAAGCAGTCGACGCGCTACGACGGGCGAAGTGCGTGGAAAGAACTCGCGCAGCGGCATGAAATTGAGGATCACTGCGCTGTTTTGTTCGGTACACTTCTCTCACAGCTGCGTTGTCCCCGTTGAGTGGAGCATTATTTACTCGCGTGTCATTTATTCTCATATGAGTTTATCAAAGAGCAGGTGTGTACTTTCATTTAGGCCAGCGCTCTCCTTTATATTGAACGCACGTGAAACTTGGCTACGACCGCTGTCCGCGGCGAGCCATCGCGTTACTTGATGCTGAGATTAAGCTGCGAAAATATTCTGGCTGACTTACTTTTCGACGCATGCAACGCAGTATAGTGAAACAGGAATTAAATTTATGATGGACACATGTTCGAACGTACGTTATGCCTGCTTTCGTTAAGCGATGTATATTAGACTCCGCTCGCTCAAAGAATATCTGACTCCGTTCACCGAACAGGCTGGACAATATCAAAACTATAAGCGAATCTATTTCACCAAATCCGACGTTCCGAAATCGCTAAACGATTCGCTTACGAAGAAAGCAACCGGCTGTGAAAGTTACCAACACATAATCATCCTTGCTATATACTCAGCCGACCCAGACCTCAAATCAAGGTTGCAGTCCAATATTCCTCGACATTCGAAAACTTTATATCATCGACTTCGGCTGAAGTCGATTATATACATTGCCTGCACAAACGACTGTGTATACATTGCCTATGCAAACGTCAGTGTCACAGTACTGTTTCGATCCAGATACAAGCGCGCACTGCAACAACTGTGGCTCTATTGAAACCGTAGAGCATATTTTGAGCGCCGAGCGTATGACGATGAGCGTGCGCTCTATGAACATTGTATGCAATCACTCACACAGATCCCTTTATAACCTCACTGTGTTTTAGGTACTCTAGCTTGCCCCACGCAACAGAGAAGTGCGGTGATTGATTTCTGGGGTTTAACGTCCCAAAACCAGTTCTGATTATGAGAGACGCCGTAGTGGAGGTCTCCGGAAATTTCGACCACCTGGGGTTCTTTAACGTGCACTGACATCGCACAGCACACAGGCCTCAGCATTTCGTCTCCATCGAAATGCAGCCGCCGCGGCCGGGATACGTTCCCGCGACCTTCGGACAAGCACCCGAGTGCCATAACCACTAGACCACCGTGGCGGGGTTACGTGCGGTGAACGTGCGGCGAACATTTTATTTGCATATTTACACAGTACAGGCCAACTCGAAAGGCTTTAATTTTACATTCATCGTCACTGTCACTCACCACTCATGCAACGCATCCTATCCCTTCGCTGCAGGATGATGCAAACTTAACTACTATCATTAGATGCAAGATGCAATCAGTCGTTAGTCATAAACACTGTGTCACTGTTTTCTTTTTCTTTTCCTTTCTTCCTCTTCTCGTCTTCGTCTTCCCAATTCGGATCCACCCCACGCAGAGCAGCATGTCAGCGATGTTTCAACGCAGGCGACTTTCTCCACCTTTCAGGAAAAAGCTATATCTTTCTCTCTCTGGACATTCGCACGCGAAGCGCAACTATAGTTACGTATATAGTTTCGCCGCTGAAATCCTTCATATCGATTAAATATGAGGTGATCGGCAGCACGAACGTTTTCGCCATCCACAAGACACGGCGATTTAATTACGTAATCTAGATACTTCACCACACCGCGCTCAGCGAAAGCACCACCGTGATCCTGAATATCGTAGCCATCTTTAATTTTTTGTTTTGAGCAGTGTTGCCAGTTGAAGCAGCGTTTTGTGGAGTTCCCATTTGCGGCATATCTTCAACGCGGCTGCGTCATCACGACCGTAGAAGAAAGGTATCGTCTGAGCGTTTATGAAGAGTTGTGACACAGCCTATTCTTTGAGAGTGTCAAGCGCCCGCCCATTGCGTAAATTCGTATGGCCTAACTTGTGAACTCATACTTTGCTAAAGCAAGGCACTGCAGTTGACCTGGCGTGACACCCAGCGCAAAACTGTGCAGTAGCAACGTGCGTCAATTCTCTCGAGTGAATTTGGGCACGTACTTTTCTAATGGTTGGACAGCTTTAAAGCGCTCTCAAACATTGCACAATCTACATCTCATGATATCTGGAGTTTTACAACACAACTGTAAGGCAATATGTGCACATGCCCTATGAAGCTGCACTTGTCGATGCTGCGGCTAAACAGCTTTCGTTGTTGTTGTTGTTGTTGTTGTTGTTGTTGTTGTTGTTGTTAGAATGGTGGGTAAATGCTTGAGAACGTCTGAAGCGTCAGTGTTATCTACACCAGCGCTCTCTTCACCAAGAATATAGGTAAGTGCACGATTGCGCCACCTGCAGGATATTCTGCGAAATTGGCGCGGTGACGCAGACTAGGCAACGGTATGCAGCGGTGCCGGTTTCTCCGCGGCTGTAGCATGCCTCGATGTCCTCGTCCGGGCGAGCGAGGACTACCGAGGCACGCTAACCATAGCTAAACTTTCAGCGAGTAAAGAGAGACAGCAGCGAGTGTCATCGGGCCGTTATGGACGCGCGATTTGAACAGTACTAACGGCATGCTGAATACTAAAATACGACATTCGTTCAAACTAGGCGTTTTGTTTCAACGAAAACAACCACTACGGCGTTTCCTGAATGGTACTTGGACAGTGCACATATACCTAATATTTGTTTTTAGTCTACCTTTGAAACATCCTCGTGTTATACAGTCAACATAGCGTGACGCCTAGGGCATTAATACGCGTCTACCAAAAAATTTTTGAATTGCTGCGCACATATTACTCCTCACTCGAAAGTAATTGGTAACTTCTGGGGTTTCGCGTCCCAAGACCAATACATGATTATGAGAGACCCCTCGCCCGAAAGTACTATATATATATATATATATATATATATATATATATATATATATATATATATATATATATATATATATATATATACACAGAGAGATAGCTTTTTTTTCGTCAGGTCTCTTGAGCACTGATAATATTGACTATGAAATTTTTGCATAAGTACTATACGCCATGCGTATAGTACTTATAGTTTCGTATAGTATAGTACGTATAGTTTCAGTGGCGCCTATAGGGGCGCCGCTGAAAGCCGCGTAGCGGCGGCCGTTGGAACCGGTGGTGGGTCGCGTAGCAGACGCCTCATTTCACTGCAAGCATCGCGGAAGTGCGCGCGTGCGATTTGCCGCTTGTGCACGTCCCAGATAATTACTTTTGCGGCGATAGTGTGTACAAAGGAGCTGCACATTATAATAGTGGACATGTGTGCGATGTCACGGCTGCTTGGGACGACAATGTCACCGTACGCGCCCAGTGTTTGCCACAGACAAGCGTCAACAAGCTTCCCTACGAAGTGGAGCTCATCGCACCGCTTTCTTTATAACGTCCCGATCACTGATGCCTGCATGCGTTGACGCGTGAACCAACATTTTTTTTTCGACACAGTCGCTTCGTTTACTTGCCATGTGTTTATATAGTAGATTTTGAGGGATCGCTGTCGCACCGGCGCATGGATTTCACGGGTGCGGCCACGCGAAGGGTCAGCGTTGGTAAAACTGAAACCAGCACGATAAACTTGTGAATATATTGTTTTGTTTTGTGGGGTTTAACGTCCCAAAACCAGCTCTGATTATGAGAGACGCCGTAGTGGAGGGCTCCGGAAATTTCGACCACCTGGGGTTCTTTTACGTGCACTGACATCGCACAGTACACGGGCCTCAACATTTCGCCTCCATCGAAATGCAGCCGCCGCAGACGGGATTCGATCCCGCGACCCTCGGATCAGCAGCCGAGTACCTTAGCCACTAGACCACCGTGGCGGGGCTTGTGAATATATATCTCGGCAGCTTGCGCTAGTGGCGCGAGACTGAGTCACTGCGGAGCTGGTGGTCACCTATAGCTTGTCGTAGCAGCTTGGCTACGTATTTGCTAGGTTTTTTGCAGCTATTACCAAGTGTTGCAAAATGGCGTTACATTCTACGCGATCGTCAAAGTCTTAAATGTGCATAGGTGCCATGTTTTACAGCTAATATGCAACTTGAGGCGAGCGCACAGCGAACATTCTGCACCGGTGATCGCATTCCAGTGCCATCAATAGGTAGAATGCAGCCGATTTCGTGCAGCACAGGTGTGATTCCACGGCGCTTTTGTAAAGGAGCCGTCACCTGCCCCACATTCTCTGACATTGCGCTTCGCGCCATTCGTTTTTCAAGAGAGCCTAGGCATCGCGTCTTATCAGTACTAACAACCTCATGTGCATTGTAGCGTCTACAATGCAGGCGAGGCGACCAAGTGTAAACGTAGTAGGGTTCGCTGAAGACGTAGCGACATAAATGGAGAAATAAAACACGATAATCGTTCTAACACTGCTGTTAACAAGAAAAGAGAAATAGCGGGCGCGAAAGAAGACGAAGTAGGATCGCGAGCGCGCGATGTTCTGGGTTTTTCTCTTTATAAAAAAATAAACGGCATCGTAGGGTCTCGCTGCTCGGCGCTCTTCAGGCGTATTGTCTTCCGCCGCACTTCGAAGCCTGGTTTATTCTTCATCGAGGTCCTCGGACTTTACACTCCTGCAAACAGCGCGATTGCTTGCCTTCTGCGTCGTACAGCCGCAATCCACCGCCGCCGTCGCTCTCGCTCATGAAAGAGCACCGGAAATCTGTATAAGTGCGTTCGTGGCGATTTCTTGTGTGTGTCTGAGTAGCCGACAACGCAGCAGTTATTTTTCGGCGTCTCTGAAGCCCGAGAGAGTCGTTAAATCACGATGAAAACACATCCATCCGCGCACACGCGTACACGCTCGCGGGAACACTGCTCGCTCGGACCCACCAACGCTTCCGAGCCGTGGCGGCAGATGGCGTCGTCGGCGCTTTGCGCATCGCCTATATGTCAAACAGAAAACTTGGCATGTGAGTACTTATTGGTTCCCATACTTGTGCTCTAAAAGGTAGCTGAATACAAACAGACGTATATATTGCCCGTACAGCACTGGAATATTGTTTCTACGCACATGAACAGCTGGCACGGCTCCAAGTAGTTTTAGCTAGTAGATCATCGTCATCGTCATCATCATTTTGATATTTTGGCCTTCCGTTCGATGCACATTAGTCAAACGCACGTTACTGGAAAGATCGTGTACATGCCCTAAACCGCTATGCCCAGACTTGTGCTTCCCACGATCTTTCAATCTTTGGCAGAGCTAAAGCTTGCAATACATTTTTGTAAACGAAATTATTCCAAGTGCTAGAAATACTGAATTGTTCCAGGGTTTACGTTCGTAAGTTTGACAAAATGTTCGCTATCTTAATTTGGTCATCAACTTATGAGCCAATAGGGCGTGACAGCGTTTTGAGATCACTTAGTGCAGGCGGCTTTGGATCGGTACACCTTCTTGTTAGGCGGTATTATCTCGCCTTTTTTCCCCCTTTTTTTTTCGATCCTGTACCCATAAGTTGTTCCGAGCGTCTTTGAAAATGATTGCTGTCGATGCTTGATCCACTTTCGTGGCCTAACGACTTTTGTGATGCATCCCTAATTGGATTCGTGGGTGAAGTGAACGAGTCAGTGTCTTTTTTAATTTTTTTTGCCAATCAGATTCTTAATTGGTTGTTTATAACCGGTCTCAAGAAAAAAAGTTAGTTAATTGTATATTATATATGCTATTTACGCCTCCTTTGTACCGTTCTCAAAGAACAGGTCTACCTGGACATGACAAGCCTTGCGCGTATGCAGAAAATGTCTCTTTCCCCATAGTGCAATACATTTTTCTATAAAATGCGTAGAAGAACCGGACCTGTCGAAGTCTGGTCAAGCAGAAAAGGCATCTGCCTACGTTCAATTGATTTTTGCCTATGTGATGTTCCCTAAACCATAGAACACTGCTTTATTAGGTGCAAGGACTGATTTGTAGACGCATTGTCAAAGTGCATTATTTTATTCAGATTGAAATTGAATGATCGTCAATCGCATGCGAGATAACCTTGTTGAGATGACTGCGCTTCGAGCGGGAACAGCAGGTGGAACGATATATACATAAAATTTCATTTAAAACCTGAAACTTGTACACGTCGGACTTTTTTCAGCCTGTGAATCTTTATTTTTAATTAGATGACTCGAGTGCGTTAGATTTAGACGGAAGAGTAAATTTATAGCAAGAGATTTTTCCAAGAAGGCCTCATAAAGCTGCGTCGACGTCATCTTACCGAGGGTACAGTAAATTGTAAGAAAGAAAAAAAAAAGCCATCACGTCTCAGTTACCCGCAGAAGGCTCACTTAGTTTTCATCCGCGCACATTTCCAAAGCCGCAGTAAATTAAGTATTTCCGCAGCCCACTGGGCCCATCCACGTGTGCTCTGAAATTACACTTGGGGCCAGTGCAGCACAAAAAGGCACAAACGCTCTGAGGACTTGGCGAGCATTCCGCAAAAATCAATTTCCTGCGTATTATGGTGCGTCGGACACTCTCAGTGTTCCAATCAATTTGGGCTACCGTCGTTCATGTATTGACTCCAAAAGAATGTGGCGACCTTCCTAAAATTCTTTGTTTCGCGGAAAACTTGACTGCACTCTGAAATTGCTATTGAAGCAATCTGTTGCTGAGTGCGAGAGCACAAAAATGGCAAAGACGCCTATCGAAGGCCCCTTTTTATGCAACTTTGAGTGCATGGCCCTTACAGCGGCCAACTCTGTTGCAGCAAACGTCGCATCGCTTTAGCTTACCGTATTGTCGCGAAGGCGATTGACGATGCCCATATGTCCAAGGGCGCCTATTAATTGCTGATGCAAATGTGAGCACTGAATGTCCGGGCAAGGCAGGACGTATTCATTATAAGCAAAGGTAGAAAAGGCACACACGCTTGTGACATCTTGCTGATCACTATATACCTATGCGGTGAGTGTACCATATATGTCAACGAAAAAATAGCCACATACGGGGTAACCTAACATGCACACAAGTAACGCTTTTTTTTAAAGATAAAGCGCTTACTGCCAGCTTCGACGAGGTTTTAGCAGAAACTTGGGAGCTTCGGCTTTTTCCAGCATTCTTCTTTTTCTTTTTTTTTTTTTTCGGTAATTCCTACCCGCGGATCTGTTAACTTACATGGTCGTGGTCTGTAAACTATACATGTAGTACCGCAGACACTGGCGGTGTGAACGCTTGGTAATGCGATATCTTTCTACGGGTCTCTCTCACTCTCTGTTCACTTATTCCTTTTGACTTTTGTATGAGCTCATCAACCTCAGTGGGTATTCAAGAAAGTTATGGCGCCCTTTTAAACCATGGCGGACCCAACATGTCACGGTAAGAATTTCGAGGCCGCGTCTGCATGAATATGCCACTAGGTGATCGCATTTCGTCTTCAGTACTTTTTTTTTCCTTTTTTGTCAAAGCTTAAAAAAAAAAAAACCCAAACACAAAGGCAATAGGAACGTCGAGGCACTGAAAACTGGTAAAAGAGGAATCATTGGCGGCATTTTGAACTGCCGTGGTGCTATACCGTGGTTACGGTGCTCGGCTGCCCGTCCGAAAGACGCAGGTTCCATCTCTACCGTGGCGGTCGCAATTTGGTGCAGGAGAAATGCTGAAGGCCTGTGTACTGGACGATGTCGGTATGCACGTTAAAGAACCACAGGTGGTCGAAACGTCCGGAGCCTTCCACTGCGGTGTACCCCGTAATCATACCGACGCGTCAATCCTCACCGTTCCTTGAAGTCTTGAACTGAAGGCGCCAAGTAGCAGCCGTCATCGCTCGAAACGTTCTCAGTCATCCCATACTTACATAGGACAGTTGATTGATTAAAGTACTCGTATGTTCGAGCAACTAAGACGTATACAATGTTAGGCTATAAGCAAAACATCGACGTATATGCTCTCGTGTTTAAGAAAAAGCCGTCGAACTTACAATTAAAAACACAATACAAGTTTGTATAATGTATTTTAGTAGTAGTAGTAGTAGTAGTAGTAGTAGTAGTAGTAGTAGTAGTAGTAGTAATGGTGTTGTGGCTACAGGCGGTGTTAGCCTGGCAGACTTTAGGCATTGTGTACGTGATTCCGTTTAGCTACGGCAGCTTGTATGCCGGCTAATCTAGCAGTGGCATCAAATGTTCGTCAGTCTAAGGGAGCGCGAGCGGCCGCAACAATTATCCGGGCATCAGATCTGACAACCGTCACAGCAGATAGTGCAATGGTGCATGTGATAGTCCGCGTTTAAAGGAACAGAGGTAGCCCCCGATAACGCGACAACGATCTCACAAGAGGTTGAGCACGATCTTCCATGGAGAGTCACGAGGAAACGCTTGTGTCAGCCATGCGTCCGTCTCGCTACATGATGAACAATTCACCTTTCATCGTTGCTAGTACACATGCGCGCTTGACTGTAACTTTGGCGTTTTCGCGGACCGGTGCTCTACAGCCAACCCCGGGAAATCTGCGCCGTGTTCCTTAGCGGTGCAGCGCCATAGCCTTGGTTTTATACACTATAGTAGCACTATGAGCATGCTTGCGCTGCGCATGGCCTTGAAAATCCTTGAAGTGGCACGTACAGTTATTTTGTGTGTGGCTCTTTTATTGTGGAAGCGACCAAAAAACAGTTGTGCTTTTTTAGAACATTGGAGAAGAATTCAATGCGTAAATGGAATGACACCGCCACAATCGCTCACTGAACATAATAAATTAATAGCACATAAAATAGACCATATTTAAAATAGAATAATCGCTAACTGTAATAACGCGCTACGACGTAATATCTAGCTAGACTGACTAAACTGTTCAAAATCATTCCTATTAGCGTTTCCCTGAGCTGCGGTCCCTTGTACACAACGCAGTTCGCGACAACACTTGTGGCAGTTTTCATTAGCCACTCACTTAATTCGCCACTCACAGCTGTGAAACAGCCACAATCAAATAAAACAAACTCGTTTTAGGTTGCCCTAATCGAATGCATCAAATTCATCAGTGTATGGCGTGCTCCTCTCAACTGCTCTAATATTTTGTCACAATTACGTGTCCGAGCTTCACGGCGGCCAGCGCTACAAAATCACTTTATGAAAGGACCGGCGGCTATACTGCCAGTTACATGCAGCATTCAAAATAGGCTTCTTCCTTTCCTCGAGCTAGTGTTCCTCTGTCCACTTGAAGGTGTTTCCTTATATGGTGCAATTTTGTCAGCGATGACCGATGAGCGACGTATTAATGATGCTGCTTCACGTAGCAACATTTTGACAGAAGTATTGCCGCAGCAGGAATTGTTATGACAGCAGTAGCCGCACCCCAAACTAAGCATATATATATATATAAAGAAATTCTGCTATGAAGAACTGCTGACGAATCGCCAAGTGACCAGATGATCACTATGTGCGCGTAAGTGCACAGCCCTCGTCTCCTTACTGTTGAGTATTTTCTCTTATGGCATGTACAGTTATAAATCAAATATTCTACTTCCTGACTGGGGTACGTATTGCTCTCAGTATATCTGTTATGTGAGCATAACATGGAATAGCTATAAAAGCCGTTATTCTTGCAAGAACACGATTGCATGCCCTATAATATATGGGCGCTACAGACAAGGCGGGCAGGCCAGACTCAGGTGACCGCGGCGGCCGGCGCACCGGCTTCTCAGACTGTCTTGCGCACGCAGTTGGGGGCGCTCGGGAATTTCTGGAAAGGTTCAATAAGCTGAGTATAATGCGCAGAATTTTCACAGGTGTAACATTGTTAATATTGGGGGCGCATCCAGTAAATAATAATAATAATAATAATAATAATAATAATAATAATAATAATAATAATAATAATAATAATAATAATAATAATAATAATAATAATAATAATAATTTAAGTTCACTGCAGGACGATTTCCAATTTGTGCTATCTTGGGCGACTTTCTAATTTCATCGCCCCATCTAATCTTTTGTCGGCATCTTCTGCGTTTTCCCGCTCTTGGTATCCATTCTGTCGTTGTTACTGTCCATCTGTTATCTGTCCTCCGCATGACATGCCCTGCCCAGGTCCACCTTTTCCATTAATTGACATAAGACTACCAGCTACTCCTGTGTGTTACCTGATCCATTCCACTCGATTTCTATTTATTAGCGTTGCACCTGATTTTTCTCATACGGAGCATTTTCTTTTCATAGGTGGGCGACTTTGTTAGCAATTGCCCTAGATACGCGCATTCGTTCACACATCCTAAAGGTTGATTGCCAATTTTAAATGCCTGTTATTTAGCGAGGCTGCTGAGCATAACTTTGTTTGTTGTTGTGTTGTTTGTTTTTTTTTGCCTATACATTTTTAGTCCTATAATAGCACTTCCCCTTTTAGGTAATCAATCCCCTCTTGTATAGTTCGTCACCGCCATTCCTGAAAAGCACAATGTCGTCTGCAAACCTTAAATTGCTGACACATCCTCCGTCTCTCCTAGTTCGATCCCTTTTCTTCCCGGTCTAGACGTTTGAACACTTGCTATAAATATGCAATAAATAACATCGGGAAGGTCGTATCTCCTTGTCTGAACGCCTCCCACACGATGCCGCGGCCTTCGGAGTCCAGCGGCTGTGGAGTATCTGACCAAGGCGGTGCTCAGCCCTGTGAAGCAGCGTAGGTTGCTAGACACTGAATCCAGACAAGCCCCCACTGGAAGCTGAACACTGCAACATTCAACGCAAGATCCCTTTCAAGCGAATCTAGGCTATCGTGCCTACATGAGGAGATAGAAGGCGTTAGTTGAGATATCTAGTTAGGAGAACAGGTGAAGCATGCACAGTACTAAACGACAGAAATATCCTGTGAACTATAGAGGGCTCCCAGAAAAGGGAGAATATGAACATGGACAAAATCTATCGCATTAATAAAAGGGTAGCATGTGCCGTTCATAAAACCAAATAAGCGATATACATTTAAAATAATTCACGGATAGGCTCCAACAACGAGCCATGACGACGAGCAAGTTGAACAGTTCTACGAAGATGTCGAATTATCAATGAAAAGAATACGGACACAGTACACAATAGTCGGAAAAGGGAAGGCGGGGGTGATTTTAACGCAAAAGCAGGAACAAAACAAATTTGAGGGCAAGCGATTGGCAACTACTGTGTCGGCCCTAGGACTAACTGTGGAGAGATGCTAGTACAGTTTGCAGAAAGAAAGAAAGCGACTGTGAATAATGAATATGTTCTTTAAGAAGCATGAGAGGAAATGGACATAGAAAAGCCCCCTAACGGGGAAGCAAAAAACGAAATTAACTTTAGAATATGCGAACAACCAGTCATAATCCAAGACACAGAAGTAGTAGGCAAGATAAAATGTAGGGATCACACATTATTAAGGGCAAATATTGTACTTAACCTAAAGAAAGTAAGAACTACATTAGTTGCTAGAAGAAAAGGAAAACCTAGAGGTAATCAAAACAAAGACCGAAGAATTTAAAATCGCACTAAAAAGCAGATTCGATGCGTTAGACGAAAACGACGAAGATTTAGAAGTAAACAAAACCATCACGAAAGTCATCTTCCAAACAGCGATAGAAGTCGGGGTAAAACGACAAAGCTGGATGTAATATAGAACCCCAGCGGATGAAAGTGACTTCGGAAAAAGGTAAAATAGAGTTTGCAGAACTACCAAAGCTGATCGGTAAAGCCAGGAAAAGAGGTCTAAGGAACTTGAACATGAAATAAATAGAGAGAGAAGTAGAGAAAGGTACCAGGGATTAAATCGGCCAGAAAGAAACTGCACTTAGAACAAAACAAAATGCATGTACTAGAAGATAGCAGGGTAGCGTTATGAACAACTTTAATGAGATAGTGAAGGTAGCAGAAGGTCGCTGCTCTAGATTTCACAGCTCTGAAACAGCCCATGCAACTTCAGTAGGAATAAAACCGACGGAGAACACTGAGGTTTCATGTGTAACCACTGACAAAGTCAGAAAGGCCGTCAAAAACATGTCCCGCGGTAAAACAGCAGGTGAAGGCGGCATAACAGGTGACTTGATCAAAAACGGAGGAGATATATTTCAAAAACTTACGTCACTCCTTCATAAAATGTATCAAGACATCTAGTGTACCGCTCAATGAAAAAATGCTGATATAATCATAATACACAAGAAAAGTTACACAAAAAAAGTTAAGGAATTACAGGCCAATTAGCCTCCTTACAGTAATTTCCGAGCTGTTTACGAAAGTAGTTTATGCTAGTACAGGAGAGACACTCTACTTTAACCAACCTGGCTATGCACTCGGCTGCCGACCCAAAGGCCGCGGGATGGAATCCCCACCTCGCGGCTGCAGTTCGTTGGAGGCGAAATGTTGAGGCCCGTGTACTTTGCGATACCAGTGCACGGTAGATAACCACTGGTGGTCAAAATTTCTGGAGCCCTCCACTACGGTGTCTCTCATAGCCATAGAATGGTTTTGGGACGTAAAACTCCAGAAATCAATCAATCAACTTTATCCAGCGTAGAGAGCAAACTGGTTTCACGAAAGGATACTCAACATTGTTCCACAGTCAAGCTATCAGTATAATAACTGGAAAATCGCTGAGTATAACAAAACCTCTTTATGTGGCCTTTATAGACTAAGAGAAGGCGTTTCATTCCTTAGAAATACGCACAATTCTAGATGATTCACGTCAACGATAGATACCTGAGATACACGTTAAAACCACAAGTAACATCTACAAGGATTGCACAGCCACCCTACTCCTTCGCGAGAGGAGCAGAAAAGAAATACAATGTGACTTGCGGTAAAGAAAAGAAAACAAAAGAAAGCGCTATTTTGTGCCGCAAATTACAACTTTTACGGACAGAGCAAAGCCACGATGCTAGACTTGGCTCATCTTCAGTGTTATCATTATCTTGCTGTACTGAGGGCACTTGCCCAATTTACCTTACGATAAGAAAGGCTTGTGTTATTCCAAGCTCTTCTTTCCCTTTCACTTATAATTGGATGTGAGTCACTGCAGGCATGTGTAGGTCATTCATTTTCACAGAGCGGCACCGAAGCGTCGCTTGCCAGCAGCGTATTGTGTTTGAACACCTGCTGCTTCCGGAACACGGCACGTTCATGCTATTGACTGACCTCTGGCTGTTGATACGAGAGTGCTCGGCTGTTTCTCCTCTTTCTGCCGTTTATCTTCACTCCAGAATCACCCTTTCATATACACGCATGGCAGCTGACCTTAAGTCCTTCGTATGTGCAGCTCTTTCTGAACGTTGACTTCGCAGAATTCTGACCACATGTCCGTTACCCCTTTGCACAACGAAAACAAAACGCACGTTCTGTATGGCAAGAAAGCTAGCTGTGTTTTCTAAAGTTTCGTATAATTTTCCATTGATTATTATTGATTTCGCCCTTCCTCATTGGCCTGGAGTCACTCAGCATGAGGCGGTAAAAAATAAAAAAAAGTAGAAAAATAAAGCCTATCGCACTTGAGATACGTATATTGTACCACTCCGTGAGTTTCTTTCCTTTTTTTAACATTCTTGATCACCGTGTCATTTCCAACCGATCATGTATCTCCCAGTCCCATTAGCTGTAGCAGCACGCTGGAGCATTTGTCATAATGTGTAAGTTGATTGATTTGTGGGATTTAACGTCCCAAAACCAGCTCTGATTATGAGAGACGCCGTAGTGGAGGGCTCCGGAAATTTCGACCACCTGGGGTTGTTTAACGTGCACTGACATCGCACAGCACACGGGCCTCAACATTTCGCCTCCATCGAAATGCAGCCGCCGCGGCCGGGATTCTATCCCGCGACCTTCGGATCAGCAGCCGAGTGCCATAACCACTAGACCACCGTGGCGGGGCCATAATGTGTAAGTTAAAATTTGAAGCTTAGAACTTCACAGAGCTTAAGCTGCACCTGTATTTCATGTGAATGTCCGACGCTGTGGAGCTTGGTGGAATAAATATTGCAACGAGGCTATGCAGTGGGGAACGAAGCAGACACAACCGACGAAGACGAAGCTTGCTGATTGTCTCGTGCTCGGGCTCCTTGTATGCCCACCTTCGGCCTTCTGTACATATCCTGTCAATATATCGTCAAGCGTCTTTTCTCCCGTAATATTTTGGTGGAGAGTGCGGGTTTCCCAAGCCTCAACACGGATTTACGCAGCGGACGCTCATTGGCATCACCTGCAATGCCAGCCGAAGGCGAGCACGAGAATGTTCCGGCCGGAGCACCAGCCGTGCCTCAACCAGCGGCCCCAAATCGACCCGTCGTCGTCACACAACCGCGTGACCCAGGTACCTTTTCCGGCACCGACAACACCGACGTTGAAGAATGGCTTCAGCTATACGAACGGGTGAGCACGGGCAACTATTGGGACCCTACCCTTATGCTAGCAAACATCATATTCTACCTGACGGGCACCGCACAAGTATGGTTTTTGAATCATGAGCAAGAAATCACGAGCTGGGACGTGTGCAAGCAAAAACTAATTGATCTATTCGGCAAGCCCATTGGACGCCGTCGTGCTGCGCAGAAAGAACTCGCATGCCGTGCTCAGACTTGTACAGAGTCCTATGTGACATATATTCAAGACGTCCTCGCACTTTGTCGCAAAGTCGACGACAATATGCCAGAAACGGAGAAGGTTGCGCATATTCTCAAGGGTATCGCGGATGACGCCTTTACACTTTTGGTCTTCAAGAGTTCATCGACAGTGCAAGAAGTCATAAATGAATGCCGACGCTTTGAAGATGCCAAAAGCCGTCGCATTACTCCAACCTTTTCCCGTCTTCCCAACACGGCTGCAACATCTACTTGCGAGGACATCCGCGTTCCGCCCATTCCTGCTGCATCGGACAACATTACGCGCATCGTCCGCCGAGAGATTGAAGCTGCCTCCCCTATTCCGCTTCAGGTGCGCACCACCGATGATTCCCACGCCACTATTTCACTCATCCAGACGGTTGTGCGTCAGGAATTAGCGAACGCGGGTTTACAGACAGTTTGCCCAGTCAACAGGCCCGACTGCCGTCCACCAACAGCACCTGAGCTACCCAGGAGCCCATACGTTCGCCCCCGCTACCAGAATTCTCCAGAATGGCGCACATTCGATGACAAACCCATCTGCTTCAATTGTGGACGTGCTGGACATATTTCCCGCCATTGTCACAATGTTTGGACCTCGCAACCTTGGCCGAATTATCGAAGCACCCGACGGCAAAGTCCCCGATACCCGGTACACAATGACAACATCGCTCCACCATCACGTCCAGCACGACCATACCGCTCCCCTTCACCATCGCAACAGCCTCGCTCATCCCTGCGCCGTCGCTCTCCTTCTCCCGCCTACACCCGCCGCTCCTCGGAAAACTGACGGGCGCAGCTCCGAGAGGTGAGCCTGCCATGACGACCCGACCCGGAATTCCTCTGCCTACACTTCCCGGACATAACAACCTCATTAACGTAGACGTAGACGGTGTACCTGTAACCGCACTCATCGATACCGGCGCCCACATATCCGTTATGAACTCGAACCTCCGCTCTCGACTGAAAAAAGTTCTTACTCCTGCTCCGATCCCTGTCGTCCGCGTAGCCGATGGAGCAACCCCGGCTGTTTCTGGGTTATGTACAGCTCGTGTCACTGTTGCTGGACGCCACACTTCTGTTTGTTTTACGTCTTGAACCGCTGCTCACATGAAGTCATTTTAGGGCTTGATTTCTTATCGGCACATTCGGCTGTTATCGACTGCTCTGCGGGTATTGTTCAGCTCACTTTACCTCAGGCCGTGGAACCTCCAGATCCTGCGCCGAGTCGGCTGTGTTCCGCCGATTACGTTCGCCTACCACGTCTAGCTGTCACTTACATCGACGTCTCTTCAGACCCTCCCGTGGAGGACGGAGATTACATCGTGTCGCCAAACGCTACCGTGTTCTGTTCCCAAAATGTCATGTTCCCGTACTCAGTCATCAGCATCAACGACAATGCCGCACGCCTACCTATTGTGAACTTTGGAGTATGCCCTCAAGTGCTACCCCAGGGTATCTCTCTTGCGACCCTAGCCCCAGCCCGCGACTGTCATGTTTCCGCCTTAGGTGATTCTTCGTCGTCTCCTTCCAGTATTGATCCCGACTCCGCCACGTTCGACAACATAACGAAGATGATCGCCACTGACCTTCCGCCCGATCACGTCGACGCCCTGCGTCGCCTGCTCTTGTCCTACCAGGATATTTTTGATCTGAATGACCGACCACTGGGTCAAACAGCAGTCGTGAAGCATCGGATTCACACTGGCGATGCCAAACCCATACATCGACGTCCCTATCGTGTTTCCGCTACTGAACGCCAAGTGATACAGAAAGAAGTCGACAAAATGCTTGCCCGTGACATTATCGAACCTTCCTCGAGCCCTTGGGCTTCTCCTGTAGTACTTGTTAGAAAGAAGGACAACAGCTGGCGCTTTTGCATTGACTATCGGAATCTTAACCAAGTAACGAAAAAAGATGTGTACCCGTTGCCTCGGATCGATGATGCCCTTGACTGTCTCAGTGGCGCCAAGTATTTTTCTTCGATAGACCTTCGTTCTGGCTATTGGCAGATTTCGGTAGACGACATGGATCGCGAGAAGACTGCCTTTATTACGCCTGATGGACTCTATCAATTTAAAGTGATGCCATTCGGGCTGTGCAACGCTCCCGCTACATTCGAGCGAATGATGGACGCCCTTCTCCATGGCTTAAAGTGGTCAATCTGCCTATGCTACCTTGATGACGTTATTGTATTTTCGTCGACCTTTGACACGCACCTCGAACGTCTCTCTACGGTTCTTTCCGTTTTCCGCAAGGCAGGACTTCAGCTCAACTCAACGAAATGCCACTTCGGCCGCCGGAAGCTCACTGTGCTCGGGCACCTTGTCGATTCTTGCGGCGTTCGTCCCGATCCGGAGAAAATTCGCGCCGTCAAGGATTTCCCTGTGCCGACATGCCCCAACGATGTTCGAAGCTTTGTAGGCCTTTGCTCCTATTTTCGCAGATTCGTGCGCAATTTCGCCGACATCGCACGCCCTCTCACGGACCTTCTTAGGAAAGACGCGAGTTTTGTCTGGGGCCCTGAACAAGCAAGTGCATTCGCTGAGCTCACAATGCGACTGACGTCGCCACCAATTCTCGGCCACTTTGATGCGTCCTTTCCCACGGAAGTTCGCACCGACGCCAGCGGCCACGGTATTGGCGCTGTCCTGGCACAACGACAGCATGGCTGCGATCGTGTCATTGCGTACGCTAGCCGTCTTCTGTCCGCAGCGGAACGCAATTACTCCATCACCGAGCGAGAATGCCTTGCCCTCGTTTGGGCAGTGGGTAAATTTCGCCCCTACCTCTACGGACGACCTTTCACAGTAGTCACCGATCACCACGCCCTTTGCTGGCTTTCGTCCTTAAAAGATCCTACTGGACGTCTCGGCCGGTGGGCTCTACGCCTACAAGAGTTCTCCTACACAGTAGTGTATAAGTCAGGCCGACTCCATGTGGACGCTGATTGTTTGTCACGTCATCCAGTTGACCCTCCAGACGTTCCCGCGACCGGAGAGTCTACCTGCGTCGTGGCGCTTTCCGCATTTGACGACATCGCCTATGAGCAACGTCGTGACCCTTATCTGAGAGACATAATACTAAGCTTGACTGGCCCTACTTCACCCTCTTCGCGTATCTTTGTCTTGAAGGATGGCATATTATACCGTTACAACATGCACCCCGACGGACAGGAACTGCTGCTGGTCGTTCCCAAGCAGATGCGCCAAACTGTACTCGCCCAGTTGCACGACGCTCCTACCGCTGGCCATCTGGGCGTCTCAAGGACCTATGACCGCGTTCGCCGTCGTTTCTTCTGGCCCGGTCTTTACCGTTCTGTTTCCCGTTACGTCGCCGCCTGCAAACCATGTCAGCTCCGCAAAAAACCAGCGGCTCTACCAGCTGGCCGTCTTCAGCCCATTGAAATACCATCTGAACCATTCTTTCGGGTTGGTCTTGATCTCCTTGGCCCTTTTCCTCTATCGCTCAGTGGTAAAAAGTGGATAGCCGTTGCTACGGACTACACCACCCGCTATGCGATCACAAGAGCTCTCCCTACCAGTTGTGCAACTGACGTGGCTGATTTCCTCCTCGAAGATGTCATACTTCATCACGGTGCTCCCCGACAACTGCTTACAGACCGAGGCCGCTATTTCCTTTCACAGGTTGTCCACGACCTCTTGGGCTCCTGCGCTACGAAGCACAAATTTACAACGGCTTACCACCCCCAGACCAACGGCCTCACAGAGCGGCTCAATAGAACTATCACAGATATGCTTGCCATGTACGTTTCTGCTGATCACCGTGACTGGGATGCCGCTCTGCCTTTCATTACATTCGCTTACAATACCTCCCGCCATGACTCTGCTGGTTTCTCACCATTTTTCCTCTTGTATGGACGCGACCCAATCCTGCCTTTTGACACGCTCCTCCCCGCCGTTCTTGACACCACGTCGGAATACGCCCAGGACGCGATCACTAGAGCAGCAGAGGCACGTGAAATTGCTCGCCTGCGGCTGACCACTTCCCAGGAAAAGCAACGTCGCATCTATGACGCTCGCCACCGCGATGTGCACTTTAATCCTGGCGACCTTGTACTTCTTTGGAAACCAGCACGGCAAGTTGGTCTATGTGCGAAGCTGATGTCTCCATATTCAGGCCCGTACCGTATCCTACGCCAAGTGACCGACGTGACGTACGAGATACGACCTCTCGATGCTCCCACGGCGCGATCATCCTCTGACATCGTCCACGTCACCCGTCTCAAGCCCTATCACCCGACCCTACCGAGCGCCGGGTCGGCGCCTTCGCCGCCGGGGGTCATGCAACGAGGCTATGCAGTGGGGAACGAAGCAGACACAACCGACGAAGACGAAGCTTGCTGATTGTCTCGTGCTCGGGCTCCTTGTATGCCCACCTTTTTTTTCTATCATGATCTCAGTACGTGAGAACCAATCTCCATAGCGTTCGCTTCTCTTTTATAATTATATGCCTTCAGACTTCGCAGAAAACTATTCCTTTAACCTAAATTTGATTATCATATTCGTACTATAATTTTTTTGTATTTTATTAGGAGTTCTCTCCCACACAAATTTCTTTTCCGGTTCATGGCCGATCCCCCAGAGTGGGTTGCGCCACAATACCCAAGGACCAACCAACCAACTTCGGCCTTCTGTACATATCCTGTCAATAGATCGTCAAGCGTCTTTTCTCCCGTAATATTTTGGTGGAGAGTGCGGGTTTCCCAAGCCTCAACACGGATTTACGCAGCGGACGCTCATTGGCATCACCTGCAATGCCAGCCGAAGGCGAGCACGAGAATGTTCCGGCCGGAGCACCAGCCGTGCCTCAACCAGCGGCCCCAAATCGACCCGTCGTCGTCACACAACCGCGTGACCCAGGTACCTTTTCCGGCACCGACAACACCGACGTTGAAGAATGGCTCAGCTATACGAACGGGTGAGCACGGGCAACTATTGGGACCCTACCCTTATGCTAGCAAACATTCATATTCTACCTGACGGGCACCGCACAAGTATGGTTTTTGAATCATGAGCAAGAAATCACGAGCTGGGACGTGTGCAAGCAAAAACTAATTGATCTATTCGGCAAGCCATTGGACGCCGTCGTGCTGCGCAGAAAGTAACTCGCATGCCGTGCTCAGACTTGTACAGAGTCCTATGTGACATATATTCAAGACGTCCTCGCACTTTGTCGCAAAGTCGACGACAATATGCAGAAACGGAGAAGGTTGCGCATATTCTCAAGGGTATCGCGGATGACGCCTTTACACTTTTGGTCTTCAAGAGTTCATCGACAGTGCAAGAAGTCATAAATGAATGCCGACGCTTTGAAGATGCCAAAAGCCGTCGCATTACTCCAACCTTTTCCCGTCTTCCCAACACGGCTGCAACATCTACTTGCGAGGACATCCGCGTTCCGCCCATTCCTGCTGCATCGGACAACATTACGCGCATCGTCCGCCGAGAGATTGAAGCTGCCTCCCCTATTCCGCTTCAGGTGCGCACCACCGATGATTCCCACGCCACTATTTCACTCATCCAGACGGTTGTGCGTCAGGAATTAGCGAACGCGGGTTTACAGACAGTTTGCCCAGTCAACAGGCCCGACTGCCGTCCACCAACAGCACCTGAGCTACCCAGGAGCCCATACGTTCGCCCCCGCTACCAGAATTCTCCAGAATGGCGCACATTCGATGACAAACCCATCTGCTTCAATTGTGGACGTGCTGGACATATTTCCCGCCATTGTCACAATGTTTGGACCTCGCAACCTTGGCCGAATTATCGAAGCACCCGACGGCAAAGTCCCCGATACCCGGTACACAATGACAACATCGCTCCACCATCACGTCCAGCACGACCATACCGCTCCCCTTCACCATCGCAACAGCCTCGCTCATCCCTGCGCCGTCGCTCTCCTTCTCCCGCCTACACCCGCCGCTCCTCGGAAAACTGACGGGCGCAGCTCCGAGAGGTGAGCCTGCCATGACGACCCGACCCGGAATTCCTCTGCCTACACTTCCCGGACATAACAACCTCATTAACGTAGACGTAGACGGTGTACCTGTAACCGCACTCATCGATACCGGCGCCCACATATCCGTTATGAACTCGAACCTCCGCTCTCGACTGAAAAAAGTTCTTACTCCTGCTCCGATCCCTGTCGTCCGCGTAGCCGATGGAGCAACCCCGGCTGTTTCTGGGTTATGTACAGCTCGTGTCACTGTTGCTGGACGCCACACTTCTGTTTTGTTTTACGTCTTGAACCGCTGCTCACATGAAGTCATTTTAGGGCTTGATTTCTTATCGGCACATTCGGCTGTTATCGACTGCTCTGCGGGTATTGTTCAGCTCACTTTACCTCAGGCCGTGGAACCTCCAGATCCTGCGCCGAGTCGGCTGTGTTCCGCCGATTACGTTCGCCTACCACGTCTAGCTGTCACTTACATCGACGTCTCTTCAGACCCTCCCGTGGAGGACGGAGATTACATCGTGTCGCCAAACGCTACCGTGTTCTGTTCCCAAAATGTCATGTTCCCGTACTCAGTCATCAGCATCAACGACAATGCCGCACGCCTACCTATTGTGAACTTTGGAGTATGCCCTCAAGTGCTACCCCAGGGTATCTCTCTTGCGACCCTAGCCCCAGCCCGCGACTGTCATGTTTCCGCCTTAGGTGATTCTTCGTCGTCTCCTTCCAGTATTGATCCCGACTCCGCCACGTTCGACAACATAACGAAGATGATCGCCACTGACCTTCCGCCCGATCACGTCGACGCCCTGCGTCGCCTGCTCTTGTCCTACCAGGATATTTTTGATCTGAATGACCGACCACTGGGTCAAACAGCAGTCGTGAAGCATCGGATTCACACTGGCGATGCCAAACCCATACATCGACGTCCCTATCGTGTTTCCGCTACTGAACGCCAAGTGATACAGAAAGAAGTCGACAAAATGCTTGCCCGTGACATTATCGAACCTTCCTCGAGCCCTTGGGCTTCTCCTGTAGTACTTGTTAGAAAGAAGGACAACAGCTGGCGCTTTTGCATTGACTATCGGAATCTTAACCAAGTAACGAAAAAAGATGTGTACCCGTTGCCTCGGATCGATGATGCCCTTGACTGTCTCAGTGGCGCCAAGTATTTTTCTTCGATAGACCTTCGTTCTGGCTATTGGCAGATTTCGGTAGACGACATGGATCGCGAGAAGACTGCCTTTATTACGCCTGATGGACTCTATCAATTTAAAGTGATGCCATTCGGGCTGTGCAACGCTCCCGCTACATTCGAGCGAATGATGGACGCCCTTCTCCATGGCTTAAAGTGGTCAATCTGCCTATGCTACCTTGATGACGTTATTGTATTTTCGTCGACCTTTGACACGCACCTCGAACGTCTCTCTACGGTTCTTTCCGTTTTCCGCAAGGCAGGACTTCAGCTCAACTCAACGAAATGCCACTTCGGCCGCCGGAAGCTCACTGTGCTCGGGCACCTTGTCGATTCTTGCGGCGTTCGTCCCGATCCGGAGAAAATTCGCGCCGTCAAGGATTTCCCTGTGCCGACATGCCCCAACGATGTTCGAAGCTTTGTAGGCCTTTGCTCCTATTTTCGCAGATTCGTGCGCAATTTCGCCGACATCGCACGCCCTCTCACGGACCTTCTTAGGAAAGACGCGAGTTTTGTCTGGGGCCCTGAACAAGCAAGTGCATTCGCTGAGCTCACAATGCGACTGACGTCGCCACCAATTCTCGGCCACTTTGATGCGTCCTTTCCCACGGAAGTTCGCACCGACGCCAGCGGCCACGGTATTGGCGCTGTCCTGGCACAACGACAGCATGGCTGCGATCGTGTCATTGCGTACGCTAGCCGTCTTCTGTCCGCAGCGGAACGCAATTACTCCATCACCGAGCGAGAATGCCTTGCCCTCGTTTGGGCAGTGGGTAAATTTCGCCCCTACCTCTACGGACGACCTTTCACAGTAGTCACCGATCACCACGCCCTTTGCTGGCTTTCGTCCTTAAAAGATCCTACTGGACGTCTCGGCCGGTGGGCTCTACGCCTACAAGAGTTCTCCTACACAGTAGTGTATAAGTCAGGCCGACTCCATGTGGACGCTGATTGTTTGTCACGTCATCCAGTTGACCCTCCAGACGTTCCCGCGACCGGAGAGTCTACCTGCGTCGTGGCGCTTTCCGCATTTGACGACATCGCCTATGAGCAACGTCGTGACCCTTATCTGAGAGACATAATACTAAGCTTGACTGGCCCTACTTCACCCTCTTCGCGTATCTTTGTCTTGAAGGATGGCATATTATACCGTTACAACATGCACCCCGACGGACAGGAACTGCTGCTGGTCGTTCCCAAGCAGATGCGCCAAACTGTACTCGCCCAGTTGCACGACGCTCCTACCGCTGGCCATCTGGGCGTCTCAAGGACCTATGACCGCGTTCGCCGTCGTTTCTTCTGGCCCGGTCTTTACCGTTCTGTTTCCCGTTACGTCGCCGCCTGCAAACCATGTCAGCTCCGCAAAAAACCAGCGGCTCTACCAGCTGGCCGTCTTCAGCCCATTGAAATACCATCTGAACCATTCTTTCGGGTTGGTCTTGATCTCCTTGGCCCTTTTCCTCTATCGCTCAGTGGTAAAAAGTGGATAGCCGTTGCTACGGACTACACCACCCGCTATGCGATCACAAGAGCTCTCCCTACCAGTTGTGCAACTGACGTGGCTGATTTCCTCCTCGAAGATGTCATACTTCATCACGGTGCTCCCCGACAACTGCTTACAGACCGAGGCCGCTATTTCCTTTCACAGGTTGTCCACGACCTCTTGGGCTCCTGCGCTACGAAGCACAAATTTACAACGGCTTACCACCCCCAGACCAACGGCCTCACAGAGCGGCTCAATAGAACTATCACAGATATGCTTGCCATGTACGTTTCTGCTGATCACCGTGACTGGGATGCCGCTCTGCCTTTCATTACATTCGCTTACAATACCTCCCGCCATGACTCTGCTGGTTTCTCACCATTTTTCCTCTTGTATGGACGCGACCCAATCCTGCCTTTTGACACGCTCCTCCCCGCCGTTCTTGACACCACGTCGGAATACGCCCAGGACGCGATCACTAGAGCAGCAGAGGCACGTGAAATTGCTCGCCTGCGGCTGACCACTTCCCAGGAAAAGCAACGTCGCATCTATGACGCTCGCCACCGCGATGTGCACTTTAATCCTGGCGACCTTGTACTTCTTTGGAAACCAGCACGGCAAGTTGGTCTATGTGCGAAGCTGATGTCTCCATATTCAGGCCCGTACCGTATCCTACGCCAAGTGACCGACGTGACGTACGAGATACGACCTCTCGATGCTCCCACGGCGCGATCATCCTCTGACATCGTCCACGTCACCCGTCTCAAGCCCTATCACCCGACCCTACCGAGCGCCGGGTCGGCGCCTTCGCCGCCGGGGGTCATGCAACGAGGCTATGCAGTGGGGAACGAAGCAGACACAACCGACGAAGACGAAGCTTGCTGATTGTCTCGTGCTCGGGCTCCTTGTATGCCCACCTTTTTTTTTCTATCATGATCTCAGTACGTGAGAACCAATCTCCATAGCGTTCGCTTCTCTTTTATAATTATATGCCTTCAGACTTCGCAGAAAACTATTCCTTTAACCTAAATTTGATTATCATATTCGTACTATAATTTTTTTTGTATTTTATTAGGAGTTCTCTCCCACACAAATTTCTTTTCCGGTTCATGGCCGATCCCCCAGAGTGGGTTGCGCCACAATACCCAAGGACCAACCAACCAACCAACCTTCGGCCTTCTGTACATATCCTGTCAATATATCGTCAAGCGTCTTTTCTCCCGTAATAATATTTCCGCAGCGTCATTTAATCGCGGAAAATTCGTCCGCAAGCAGCGCTTCTGCATTTCACTTCTCGCTTGCGCCTCCAGAAGTGCTATGGTTCCCTGATCGCAGAAACATGGAGAATAACGAAAAAACTAGTGATGAAACTAAGGAGCTCGCAACGTGCAATGGAAAGAAAAATGATAGGGGTAACGCTAAGAGATAAAAAACGAGCGGAATGGATCAGAGAACAGACAGGAGTAGCCGATATTATCTTATCAATTAAAAGAAAGAAGTGGACCTGGGCAGGACATGTTATGAGGAGGAAGGATAATAGGTGGACAGTAAGAGCGACGGAATGGATACCACGAGAGGGAAAACGCAACAGAGGTAGGCAAAAGGTTAGATGGAGCGATGAAATTAAAAAGTTTGCGGGCATAAAGTGGAACCAACTCGCTCAGGATAGGGTGGAAATCGTTGGGAGGGGCCTTCGTCCTGCAGTGGACCTAAACAGGCTGATGATGATGATGATGATGAATGCCCTGATCATGTAACGCAGTATGCAAGAGGGCGTGTACGTGAGGGGTTCCATTTTTTTTTTCAATAGTGGGTCATCCGCTGCAGAGACGCAATATGATTATGAAGCACCCGGCCGGTAAAATAAAGGAGGGTGGGGGGGAGGTGAAATCCTGATTAATTTTGGACGCCTGAGTTCTTTAACGCACACGTAGATCGAAGTTCATGGAAGGAACGAAGGAAGGAAACAGCAGAGAAGGAAAGGCAGGAAGGTTAACCAGTGTAGGACAACCGGTATGCTACCTTGCACGAGGGGAAGTTTATGGAAGTCTCTACATGTGACCCCCATCTAAATGCGCTCGGCGTCGTGGGGAATCGAATTGCCTTAGCGTAAGCCACCATGGCGAGCACACGGTGTTCGATGACTACGTGCTTTGTATCAGGGGTGTATTATTATTTTTTTTTTGAAAGCCAATAGCAACCACTGCTCACACACCTGACCGCTTAAGCTAGTTGCTAATTTAAATTTTCAGACAGAAGTTACTGCACATTCGGAAAAAAAAAAAAAAACTTCCCAGTTATTGTCCAAGTGAGTGACATAACTAGACATTATAAACTAGCTTGTGCCTTGAAAGTCGAGGTTTCGATGCACATGAAATTCAGCAGCTGTGCCACGCAATACAAGGCAGGGCTCTCCCTACTGTAAGCAGCGGTGTCAATTCCGCCTACCGCCGATTAACCCCACTGAAAGTGTAATGCGCGCCTGGAGAACCAAAAATAGCACCTGCGCGCGCGCAACGCCAGCGGACCGAGACAGGTGGCTTTGTGGCCTCAAAGCTCGTCAAATCCACTGCGAGCGCTTGGCAGACGAGCGTCCTCGCTTCTGTTCTCCACGTGCGCGAATTAGCTTTCAGAGTCGATGTTCATGCACTGCTGGCTACGGATAAGCGCCATAGCTGCTAGAAATGCACGACCAGACGGGATGCTCGGCGTTGTTGCATTCCTTTAGGAGCTCCCCCGTTTTACGACGCCGCGTGCCAAAATACGGACTATTAAATGCGAAGCATTCGTTGGCGAACTGGGCGCCTTTTTCACCTGACATAGGCCAAAATTGGCATGGCATGGTATGAATGAATGAAGAACATGAACGATTGATCTTTAGATTGCCAACATGATGTACCTGTCACGTACGTCACGATTAACGAAAGCCCCGCCACGGTGGTCTAGTGGCTATGGTACTCGGCTGCTGATCAGAGAGTCGCGGGATCGAATCCCGGCTGCGGCGGCTGCATTTCGATGGAGGCGAAATGTTGAGGCCCGTGTGCTGTGCGATGTCAGTGCACGTGAAAGAACCCCAGGTGGTCGAAATATCCGGAGACCTCCACTACGGCGTCTCTCATAGTCAGAGCTGGTTTTGGGACGTTAAACCCCACATAACAACAACAACAACGATTAACGAAAGGGCAATCACGTGTGGCTCATACCCGTAGTGCTCCGCCCGTAGTATGCGCCACAGGTGTTTGAATTTTGTATAGCCTATGCCAGTCAAAGACAAACCAAAATATACATTTAACGTATGATTAAAACACACTTAAAAAACAAGGACATACCGTTTGTCCTAGCTGGCGACTGAAATGTAGACGTGAGGAGCACACAGACGCACACGCAACCTACTGTGTGACAAAGGTGGTGTCGAACCAGCGCCCCCTCTAGGTGCCAAGCAAGCGCAACACCACAAGGATACAGCTGCTCCTTCCACACGCTACATGTGGTAAATAAACCTATTCTACCAGCAGTTGCGATGACGGTGCTTGTGTAACGAATGCCAATTGCATTTCTAACGTGCGTTGGCAAGCACCATCATCAGCGTTTCCAACATGTGGTTAATCATATCAGTGAAGTCTACCCATCGTCCTGCTTTTGTGTTTGCTCGACCCGTAGGAATGCCTCAACGATCGACACTTTTGATTCGCGCATGAAGACACCATAGCGTGCATTCCTCTTCGACAAAACAGACGTCTGTGCTTTGGACTAACGTGAGTGCCTACGTTACGTCGTACCATGGGCTACCATTCAGTTGCCACGGTGCTGTCGGCGTTCCTGGTTAGTCGACGTTAAGTATACAGCCACCTATGCACATTGCACAACGACCTTGGCCCTACTACTTTTAATAGTTGGCTTTAATAGTTGGCTAACTACTTTTAATAGTTGGCTAAACGCCAAGCAGTTTGTAAAAGTAAATTTTCGCGTTGCCTGCTTCGCATTACTCCTATTCTCACAATGTGTGGTATCTGCAGGATACTTTTTACTAGAACGTTTTCGCGATAAAAATTTTCGTGACTAAAACTTAACTTCCCACTTAACCCCCCCCGCCCCCCCCCCGCTTTCCCTTCCTCCAAAGGACAGAAAGTTGAGCGAGTTGGTAACAGTCCATAATCAAAAGAAGAGGCGTGCAGGACACGGACACAAGGAGAGCAGTGAACAACACGAACGCCGGCGTTCGTGTTGTTCACTGCTCTCCTTGTGTCCGTGTCCTGCACGCCTCTTCTTTTGATTCCCTTCCTCCCTTTTCTTTACTCTGTAAATGGCCACCGTTCAAAAATTCCCGGGAAGAAGCCTGCTACAAACTAAGCACTGCGTGTCCCGCCAAATATCTGCAGCTTCGTGATCAATAACTGTGCGCCAGCGCGTTCTTCCTTTTTTTTTTTTTTGCGTAACTACTAAAGGCCATTTTTCTCATACCACTTTAAACTTTGTCCTAACGAAGTTAGTAATCGCCTGCCACACAAAAATAAAAAAAAAATCTTTTTCTTAAGTTCCGAAACGATATAGCGATCTCCTAAGCCCTCTGTTGATATTGAGTGACGACACATTACGCAACCACGCAGGCAGAGAAGCACGCACGGCTAGTTAAACGAGCTCCGAAAGAGTCCACCAAGGAAGGTGTTGTTGTGTTGAGGCCCGTGTGCTGTGCGATGTCAGTGCACGTTAAAGAACCCCAGGTGGTCAAAATTTCCGGAGCCCTCCACTACGGCGTCTCTCATAATCATAGCTGGTTTTGGGACGTTAAACCCCACATAACAACAAGGAAGGTGTTGCTCGTCTTCTGTCACGATTCTCATTCCCGCCGCCAGGGTAAAAGTACATCTTTTCCCATGCACGAGCTTGGGAAGGCTGTGCTTTTCCCGGTGTGTGCGGTCATTTTTGTTGGACAAGATACGTAACTGTAAAAAACAAAATCCGTGCGAAAGTTCGCAAGAACTCAAGATTCTTGAAATGATTAGTTACTTTTTGATAGGCATGGCCGTGGATACTCTGATGGCTGTCAGTATAAAAGCACTGTTCCACAATCCTGGCATCAGTGCTGCGGTCACCGTTTCCAAATTTCTGGTATGACCTGTACTGGCGTTCTCACCCGCCCCCCCCCCCCCCCCCACTCCCCCGACCCCCTACTTTTCTTTTGGCCTTTTCTTCCAAGCCTTTGTTGCCCCGATGTAGGGCAGAGCTGCGTCGAACAAGTGTCCGTCATCGCTATTTTGGCGTCTCAACAGTGGTGTTATTGTCGGACTCAGCACCAAAGCATCTCGTTCACTGGTCAGCTTCAATGCAGCGTTTCAAGCGCGTGTGTGCGGAAAGCAATGGTTGTCAGTAATTAGAATCTCTTCGATCAAGTTTCTTGTTAAATAGCACAATCCGCAACTATTGCACTTTTTTTTTTGTCCTTTTACGCCCGCGTTTGCTACGAGTTTCAGCAGCAATAATTTATCGATATTCTCTCGCATCTCCTTTGCCGCGTCGTTGTATCCTCTTTGCATCTTTCGTTTTCCCCCTTTCCTTCCAAAGTGCAGGGCAGCCAACAGCAGATATCCCCTCTGGTTAACCTCCCTGTCTTTCCTTTACCTTTCTCTCTCGCTCTCAGATCCCCTAGTTTGCATAAGTCGAGCCACTGGCTGCAGAAACACCGCGTATGCATGCACGTTACCTCTGTTTTATGCAATCACGAACAAGCTTTCCTTGTCCCCCTTTTCCCCTCCTATCCTTCACTCCGTTCCTAATTGAGGCACCATTCAGCGGAAGCCTGGGCACTAATCAGCGCGGTAAAGGAACCGACGTCCTTTACGCTAACGCAGATGATATTCTCGGCATGCAGAGCGAAAAAAAAAGGTGCAAACGGCTGTACCTTTTGTACGTATGCACTGCTCAACCCAGCTGGCTAAGCCACCCGACTTATTTCTTTTTGTTTATTTAAGGTGTGCTCTCGAGGCAAAGCGAGTAAAAGAGCTAGAAGGGAAAAAATAACGGACAGAGGAGCGAACTAAAGACATCACGCAGGCGTACATCCTATTCAGACAGCTCAGGCTGTCGGTCGGCGTTCGGAAAGCCCCTTTCATTGGGCGTCTGCCTTCGCAGCTGTGCCTCCTAGATGGGCCCATCTTGTTCGTGCGATTGCGCACGCATTTCTTTATCTTTGTCGGAGATAGGACGAACAGAAAAAAAAAATAATAGAGTGGTGGAGTACTAAAGTCGAGGAAGCGCCATCCGCGAGATGACCTGTTCGACGCGCCGTGCGCTGTTTTGGACACGTCGCGTGTCCTCGTCTTCGAAGCTGCAGCAGAGTCATGTAGGGATATAAGGATTCAAGCCTCCGTTCTCATCTCGTTAAAAAGACGGACACGCGCACGCGCCATCGATGGCCGCTAGTTTTACTCAAGTGGGCGTGAGAGGGGCGTTTCGTGACGCGTTCGCTATTCGGAGAGCACGGCGTGCCCTCTTCACTCCAACAGTGCCCCGGGAAACAAGTCTCGACGGTTCGCTGATGCGTAGACGTCCTACACGAAGGGTCCCCGCCTTGTACGTTAGTCGCCAAAGTGCTGCCGTCGCTTTCCTTTAATGACGCATTCGTGCTTAGCGGCGACCTAGTGAATGAATGATTGCAGGTCTGGGCCCCGTTTCTTACTGCTCGAATGATTACAGGCCTGAACAAGACCTGTCATCATGCATGCAAGGGGAGGGTTTACTCTACAGAGATCATCTATGTCTTAAATGTAGTACTTAAAAAGTCTGGCCGGAATGGCGCGTGCAAGAAGCTCCCCCCCCCCCCCCTCCCCAGCGAAAATTTTCCCAGAAATAACGAATTCGCAGCTGATTGCCATAAATATATAGCTGCTACTTTTAGGGGCGAAGCTCCTTATGCCGTGGGTCTGTCCATCCTCCGTTCGTTTGTTTGTAGTAGCCACCTCTCGTTCGTGAAGTGCTCACTAGATGGCGTGATGGCGCTGCGGTGCTCGCTTCATTCAGATGTATGGGAACGGGTAGAATGGGAGTCTGTCCGTCTGTCCGTCGGTCTGTCTGTCTGTCCGTCCGAGCGCTGCGGTGCTGCTTAGCTAGTACGTGAATTGATCAATAGATGGCGCGGAGGCGCTCGCTGCGTGCTCTAGTGTGATAGGAGAGCGCTAGATGGCGACACACAGCGTTTGTCACGTCTTTGATGATGTACTGGGCAAGATTCACGGAAGATTCACGGTTTTTACCGATGAACATCCGGAGCTTCGCCCACTCATCATCATCCACTCCGTGGATATGCGTGGATTTTTTTCTTAGGTAAATCGCAGAAGATGTGCTGGCGCGTACATGTCGCGCCAGTACCACTTCGAAGGCAGTGTTGAGGTCTTACTGCCGTTAGCCGTTAATTCGGAGCGTAAGAGTGCAAGAGTAAAAAATGCTTGGCTGGCATTACGGGCCCTCGTACGAGTATCTTGGCTTCACAAAGGCAGAGATGTGACGCGTGTCTGCGCTTTCTTACGGACAAGAGTAAGCACGTTTCTATGACATCGTGACCGCATTAAGCGATAAAATGTGCAGAAACGTCTCGCACTGGTAACAACTTCGCGCGACCGGGAAAAGAGAAATTAAACGAAGGCGGGTTTTGTTCAGTGATTCGCCGGACGACAGAATGAAGGGAGGTTAACAACTTCAGGATAATCGATACACTACCTTAGGCTGGAGAAAGAGGATGGAGGAGATTGAGAGCTAGAAAGTAAAGAGAAAGAGAGAGAGAGAGAGAGGAAGCACATAGCTGGACACCCGAAATACTGAATGCGCTTTTGCTGCATATACCTATACTGGTTCGTATACAGCAAGTATACTGGTTCTGGCAGTCATCAGGAGGCAATGATAATAGCTTCGCGGAATGATTTATCTTTGCGCTAAGCGTTAATTTAGTGGTATTTTTCGACTCTAGAATTTCGCACCACGAGTGCCTGATTTAAGAAAATCTGGCCTTTTACGCTTCACCATACTCAACCGTGGTACCTCGGTAAACGAGCAAATTGCGTGAGCCGTTAAAGTAGATATCGGTGGCCTGTGACGGTATACGCGTCCATGCGCGCTATTTCCAGCTACAGCGGGCGGATGCGCGGATGCATTTGGACGAGCTTTACATCACGGGCGTTCCAAGCAGCCCCTCTGCAGAAAAGGCGCCCCCGTCATCAAGCGCGTACCTTGTCTTCGATCAAAGCCGGAGGCACACGCTATGCAGCGGCCGTCTAAGCGCGTGCGCCTTCTGTGCCGCGCGTAATCTGGAGCGCAGCTCGGTAATTAAGTTTATTCGCTCTTGGTCACGGTTCCGCCCGACACTTTGCAGATTTTCAGGGGGCGCGCTTCTTTCGTTCGGCTCGCGATAGAATATTCTCGATTGGAAGAAGTGAAAGAAAGAAAAAAAAAAGTAACGAAGGGGGGAGGCAGGAGATGAACTCAGTTTATACGGTACAAAGAACCAACCCGGCTCTGCCGGAACGTAAATTCTTTCGCCTGTCAAAGTGTTCCCTCTTCTTTATGTAGTGAAAAGAGTGTGAGCAGCGCGGAGAACGAAGGGATTCCTTGTGAGGCGGGCGATATAATGGCCCGAGTGCAGCCACCCTGGGTTTCTGTTTGCGCCCTTCGCCGAGAGCAAATGATTTTACCTGCGAGTGCCGCGTTCCTCCCTGGCCGTCTTCCCTTATAAACTTTAAACGCTCAAGGGCGCCCCGAAGACTCGTCGTCGTTTGTCAAACCCTTTTCTTCTTTCGCCGAAATCTTCCGCGAGTATAGATACGATATTCACAATGTGCAACACCGGCCCTCAGAACATCGAATAATGCGGGCTGGCACGGAATTCTTTCACCTGAAAGGAGAGTGCGAGAATGGGACTGGCGACGTCCCAACACTGCCAGAATCGGGCTGGCGCGAATCAATTCGTGAAAGAGTTTCGAGACTTT
The DNA here is from genome assembly GCA_013339685.2 of Hyalomma asiaticum. Classification (NCBI taxonomy): domain Eukaryota; kingdom Metazoa; phylum Arthropoda; class Arachnida; order Ixodida; family Ixodidae; genus Hyalomma; species Hyalomma asiaticum. Next base: position 166,496,719 of record CM023481.1, read on the forward strand.
TTATTTGCGCCGTCTATGCTCACTCGCAGCGCCGACGTTCGTGCTCTGTCTCCGTTTCTTCAGGTTTTCGAAAAGAAAGAAAGAAAGCATATATGACCCGTGCCGCGCATTGATCCGGGGCGCTTGACATCTCTCGAGGGAGGGCGGGGAATATTTATCCCACAGTTTGCGGCTTTTATTCTTCTCCGTCGCTGCGCATTCCCCTATGTATTTCGTGTCGTGTAATTCCCGATTCGTTAACAGCTCCGGAGAAATTCACGTATCGACACAACCGCCGCCGTCACCAGTTCAATTTCAATAATAATAATAATAAAGAAAAAAGAAAAGATCACCGAAAGCACACAAAGAGGGAAGGTCCGCATATAGCCTCTTTCCCCAAATTCCGTGATCGGGGAGCTTAAGAAAACATTGGTGCAACTTTGCGCTTCCGCCGATGACGACGAAGGAGATGATACGGCCGTGTTTAGCGTAATCTGCCGGCCGGCGCTCTCATGCGCCCTCGCCCAGCGACCGCCGCTGCGTCGGTGTACAGGCGCTGAGCCCTGACATTTCCCGGGCGGCCAGGAGCGCCGGCGGAAAATCCAATTTACGGAGGCCGCACTGCGCCGCCTCCTGCGCGAGAATTTGTGAATAACATTTGATGGAATAATCCTCGAGATGGGCTCCGCGAATCGGTTAATTGGGGATAACGAGACACCGCGAGACAAAACACGCAGCTCGCCGGCGAGCATTTCACGCCGCGGCTCTTTTCGCCGCTCGCACACCCGCTCGGCGATTGCGGGAGGCCGAAACGCGCGCACGGAGCGCGCATGGTAGGCAAACAGCTTATGGATCCGTCCAAACGCGCGGCTCTAATCTCGTTTGAAGAACGGCGGCCGCGGCTTGGACCTTGCCGCGCAAGCAGAGACGGTATATGCATGCTCGGCACGTGTACGCGTACAGGATGCAAGGCGAATCGGTCTTGAAATGCTGCATGTGGGGTGCGTTGCGACCAAATGGGAAAGGGGTACTATTCACGCCCACATTTGGATTTGAAGCTTTAACGTGGTCGTGGATGGCTTAGCGGAGAATGTATTCTCGGCTATATAAGACTATACCATCAAGAAACATGTATGGTATATTAAGGAGAAACTTTGGCTGTCGGTACGGAGCATGCAGACAGTCAAGGAAAAATAAAATTGTTCACGCGTTACCAGCACCCACCTTACACAAACATACAACTACGCCCTTTATTTGTCTCGTTTGCAATACAAGAGGATCTATTCCGTGCCACGGAATAGAAATAATTTTTCCTTGCTGGTCCATCATGATTAATTGAATTCTAGTCAATCCTGCCTTGACAGGCCGGATTGACCAATCCTTGATTAATACACGATCTCTTATTGGTCAACTTTGTTTTCACAGGAAGAATTGACTAATCACGGAAGGCCATCACGGATTAGTATTCATATTCCGTATTCAGTACGGGGTGAATTTAACGTGTAGCTAATGCGAGAGAAAGACACTTCCCTGATCCTTGCGGCTTGTATACATGAACGGATATTGAAATGTGCGTGTGCTAGGCTGTTCTGCTTTCGGCAAATCCTTAAAATGTTAAGTTGTTACCGATGTCACAAAATGAGTCCTAAACAAGCAGCACCCTATCTAAAAGCTGTTCAAGTTTAATTCTTCGATATTATTAGGAGAGTTCGAAATGATGTTTGTTGCTTTTCTCTGGCTTTACAAGTCATGTTAATTTCCTTACACCCATTCGTTATTTGAAATCGTCGCGCAGTGTTTCGTGTGTTTTGATTTGGCTTGCACTTCATAGCTGCATCCTTCCGCGACGCATACTTTGCTAGCGGCGCTCCCTTGTGTTAGCGCGCATTGTCGAAATGACAAAGAAAAAAAAATATATGGTATACGGGCTGTCTCTCCTACATTCTGCGTTTTATTCGAAATTTCTATGCATATATAACGCTCTTTCAGATATCTTGCGCAACGCGGCTTCCTTGAATATACGTATTGCCCATGCCACGCGGGTTGTCTAAGTAAAATGAAAATTATTCAGTTCATGTTGATTCCTTTTCTGGCTTGATTTTAGAATTTAAGCATACACCCGATCTTTAAACCCGCAAGCTATAGTAGTACATGTTATCGTGCGAAGTGTTTCGTCTTATATTTCATTCTCAAAGTTGTCTGCACAGCGCATGGAGTTTACAGAGCCTCATAGGACAAATGGTAGGCATGTATAATAAACAGTATTGTGTTGCTCCGGCTTTTAGAAGCCTCTTGAGATAGGAATGCTTCTCATGAACGCACAAAAGAAAAACTCCTGTGCCTTGAATCTCATTGTTAAAGAAAAACTAGTCGTTGTACTCTGCACGACGCCTGGGCTGCACATAGCACACGTAAAAAAAAAAAGAAAAAAAAAAGGATTCTCGAATCCTCGCTGACCATGTGCGCACTCTTCCCTCAACTTAAATAAGTATTCCCGTTACTATTCCACTAAATAAAGCATCTCGTGCTTACCGCACAGTTGTAGTCGTATGCTTACCTGCGATTCCTACTAAAAGCTTACGCCATCGGACGTTCTTGGCTTGTCAGCCCACTATCATAACGCCTTCACATGTCACATCTGGGGCCGCATTCACAAAACTTCATTTCGTAAGTGCTTTTTCTCATTAGCTGGTCGGCTTCTATAACATGTCCAGCATTATTAGTTGCTGAAGTTGTCTCTTACGAACATCTTTATTGTAAGTTGTTTTTTGCGAATACGTGCCCTGGGCCGCAGCAATTTGCTCATCAACTGGCTACTAAGTGCTGCCCAGAATCCTTCACATGAGTCGCATCAGCAGCATCCGGGTCATTGTTCCTCTTTTTACGTCGCTTGCACTGAAATCTAGGTTCATGACAGAAAAAATTGGCATTCACCCGTTTCTTTTTTCGAAGCTACAAGGAAATCCGTATGCATTTGTCAGAAAAGAGGGCTTCTTGGTTGACAAAAAATTCATCTTGTTCCGTGTGTCGAATCCATGGCCGACGCCTGTCCAGTGAGGTCGCTCTATCATTTGAGCTAAGCGCGAGTGTGAGTTAATCGACAGCTCGAAGCACGTTGACAGTGAATATGGATATCAAGTTTTGCGGAACCCCACTGGTTTCAGTAAGGGTTATGAAAGGGCACATTGACATCCACCCGTTTGCAGCACGAGGCTACAAAGAAATCCGTGCGGATTTCTCGGAACGGAAAGCTTCACAGTTTCTTACCTTCCCTTTGTATACGTTCCTTTATGTAACTGTTCGCATTCTTTCGTGCTCCCAGCGGTTTGCACCCATAACTGTGGGTTTATCTTTTAAAAGTACTTCTAAAAAGAAAAGAAAGAGCATGCGTTCAGAGTTTAGGGACTGAAAACACGAGCATTTTCGCTTCTGATTTCATTCCAATCTCCTGACGGCAAATTTTCGTAAGCTCCGACACAAGCGTTGGCCTGACCCGACCAGCAGGAGCTTCTGAGCGATCCAACCAAAACGCTTTCCTCGCTTGCCAAAGGTCCCCTCTGTTTCATTTGAAAGTGAATACCAGTGTCTGCTGTATATTTGCTCACTGGCTAACGAGAGGCAAAGAACTCGCAGATGTAGAGAGGGCTCCAGCTCGGCCGAGTTAGCACGACGATTATGTATCCGAACGTATCGCTAGTCTCTGATTGGTTCCGTTCCCTTTGCATACCTCGGAGGTGTCTCCTCCACGATAACGGCAGCGTGCATCGGTGCATTCGGACTCTGGATTCTAAGCGAGGAAGGGTTGTCCGGGCTATCTCGTGTACGTGCCGAAAGTGTTAGATAGCGTTCGCTTTCTTTTTCCCTTGCAAATTATATTCACTGCGAAGCTTCTATTGACTAAATTGGGAAGGTCGTTGCGGTGGTGTCCCCAGAAACCGTCATCATCGTGAAAACAGTACGCGCGCACTTCTTTATTCTCTTTCGCTTTGAGTAGTGAGATATACTGAAAATAGTATAAGATGGAATGAAAACAAGAAATCTTCTTCGGGTTGCGGTAGCACCACCACCGGTACCGAACCAGCACGCTAACCGATTCAGCCACTGTTACTTTATCATACGTACGATTTAAAGCGGTTGTATATGGACAAAGAAATAGACTCAACGCAAGGTGCGCTCCCGTAACACGGGAGCGCACCTTGCCTTGAGGATGCGCACCTTGCGCACCTTCAGAGCACGCCAGGCAAAGAATATTTGAACATATCTGAGCCATGCTAATCCCTTTGATTATCTAGTAAGAAATAAGGAAAGAAAGGAATAAAGGAAATAGCAAAGAAAGCAAGAAAGAAAGAAAGAAAGAAAGAAAGAAAGAAAGAAAGAAAGAAAGAAAGAAAGAAAGAAAGAAAGAAAGAAAGAAAGAAAGAAAGAAAGAAAGGCACGCACACCCCAAGCTTCGCTTGCCCCCATTTATTTTGTGGATAGGGACAAGGCTCCTAAATTTTTTACTATATACTCTTGAATCTTAGAACACACATGGTTGAAGCTGGTAGGGATCCATCATAAGACAAGGTAAGGCGTTCACACACCGAGTATCTTCTTTTGTCTCCGTGTCTGCACGCCTCACCTCCGTTCATGATGCAAATCAACGTATTCTCGCCAGCAGCTATGAGAAACCATTGCCAGAGAAATCGGTGGGCTTTCATCTCTTCTCTTCGGAACTGAGCATTCTCCGCCTGTTCCGAGAAATGCCAGCTATTGTTAGGCATAATAATTTGATATTGAGTGCATGTGCGTGCTTCACATTGACCATGGGAAAACTTTCAATCGACAGAGATGAGCTACTGCCAACAAAGGCGCACAAGCGGAAGTAAGTTTATTTCCTCCACTTTTAGTCGCGCAACAGATAGATAGATAGATAGATAGATAGATAGATAGATAGATAGATAGATAGATAGATAGATAGATAGATAGATAGATAGATAGATAGATAGATAGATAGATAGATAGATAGATAGATAGATAGATTCCTCCTTTTTTTACACTACATGGACTTTTTAATGAATATTCTACTTTTGAAAAAAGGAGAGAATCGCCGCAGACAATGCTTAGTCGTTTCTATTGTTCACCTGTTATATAAATTTGTTTCTTTTCTTTTTTTTTTCACAATCCTTTGTTCTTACTTATGGTCGTCGACCTGTACAAATGATGCATAACTTACAAATAAGCAATATAATCAGTTCGTGAAACTGATCTTTAGGCAGGCAAAATTAAGAGGAGTTCTCCGGAAACATGTCAGATGTAGGCCTCGTGCGATTCTTTACATTGCTTTTTACATTCCAAACGTTGGCGATAGACCCCAAGAGATTGATTGATTTCTGGTAAGTCCCAAAACCACAATATGACTATGAGAGACGTCGCACTGGAGGTCTCCGGAAATTTCGACCACCTGGGGTTCTTTAAGGTGCACTGACATCGCACAGCACACGGGCCTCAACATCTCGCCTCCAACGAAATGCAGCCGCCGCGGCCGCGATGCGCTCCCGCGACCCTCGGATCAGCAGCCGAGTGCCGTAGCCACTAGACCACCGTGGCGGCAGAGACCCGAGGTGATGTTCCCGTGTTACATAGCTCTATATGTTGCTATCGTGACCGTATGGTCGGTAACAGAGAATTATAGTGTAGTCGCTCTTTCACAGCGAATCTGTAAACCTCTAGGTGGTCGGAAAATTTTGTGGCGTAAGCACAAAACGCCAGGTTAACAACTGAAGGCAAACGGGATATCTTTCTTTGCAATCAAGCATAGAGCATAGAGCTCAGTATTCACGAATAATTCTGCGCAAACGACGCCTTTTCGGCGAAAGCTCATGTGTTTGCTGTGGAAACTAGTATTGGGGGTTGAAAGAATATAAGTATATTCTCAGCTTAGGTGACTAGACCGAGAAGACCTTACTAAGGAACCCTGCCTCACTTTTGTGCCCCAGAAGAAAGAGCCCAAAACCAAAAGAAGCATCAAAACCGTATGATTGATGATAAGGAGACTGTTTATACTGGACCTCCACTGCGGCTTTTCTCTACTTTCTACTCTTGCGTGCGCTTTCCCGTACCCCCCTACCCCGCAAGGGCTGCAGAACATAGCGTCCTTTCCTTGACCGAACCACCACAGCAAACACTCTCCCACGGCTTTTTGGAAGAAGAGTTGGCTGCAGCTGCTTTTGGAAGGGCTGTTTGGCGCTATTTGAAGCCCTCGTGTTAAGTGCAAACCGCACAATCACCATGTGTGGTGTTTGATACAGCTTCGCTGAACATTCCCGTTCGTAGGGCGGGATCGTGGCCAATCTTATTACGAAGTGGTTGTACGACTATCTCAGCCCAGGCGATATCTTTATTATCCGACCCTACGACCCTGATAAGATTCGGTAACGTGCGCTTACGTAAATATGTGCAACGAATACACACTCGCTACAGGTGACCTTTCATATCTTTGATAAGGGACGGCTGTATACTCATGCGAGGGCAGAGCAACATCTGAAGATGCACAGACTACATGCGCTGTCATCGGTGTATCTTTAGAAACGAAACGAGTCGAAAAGGAGCAGGAAATATGACAAGAACACAATGACACTAATAAAGGGAACCTGGAAAAGTGATTATGACGGGAAAGTAGATACTTATAGACTTGTATTTATATAACTATGGTGTTTGGGCATATGCGCAGCCAACGCTTTTTCTTTTCTTCTTTTTGCACACACCATGCTCATTCCGGTGCATGGTACGATGCATCCCTCACCTGCATAAAACGCAAGCACGCGAGCATAGTTTTCATATCGCGACTGCGAGCTGCAATTCAAGTCTCGTGACTTTCCCGCTGTGCCAGACAGCTCGTAAGTAGTAAGCAGCGTAGTAGTAAGCAGCCCAGTAGTTAAGCAGCGGCGCTCCATGTGGATGGTACGCGCCCTGCAGTAGTCGTAGCCTACGCCTTACTGAGCACTGATTAATTAAAATGTCGCTGATCCGTATGAGGCTGCTTTGTAATTCCAACCACGACCAAGCTGATGTCATAACGTTAAATAATATCACAACTCACGACCTCGTTTCTTTCTAAGGACTCTCAATTGCGATCTTGCTTATGGCCGTTGTCCCAACGCGTCGGGTTCTGGCAGGAGAAAGTCCGCTCCGGCGTAACGCAAGCGACCGCTCTATATAAACTGTTCTATATCTGAACCGTAAGGTGCGCCGCATTCATTTACCGGCTGTTGGCCTGCTGCTCCGAACACAAGGGAGACTGCCGTTAAGTGGTGTGCCAGTAGTGACTGCACTTGACAGCGAAAAGGCATCACGCGCCGTCGAACTCTGCCCGATCATTATCAGCCCGACCTGGCGACCAGACCCGGTGGCGCACTCAAATAAACAAGAGGCAACAAGCGCAAGGCTCTGATTAACCCGCAAGAAAGCGGGAGACAACGCGTAGGCCCTGTAAAACACGCCCGCCGTTGGTTAGCCGCCGTGGGTGAAGCGAAAGTAGCAAGGTATCGCGGGCGGCCAAGATGAGCGCGCGCAACCAGTGCTGTCGTAGGTGGGCGGTTACCGTTCTCAAGCGCCTCTCGCCCTGGGTGTGACGTCGGCACGACGTCAGTTCCCGCCCCGTCCGCTGGGGAGCCCGCGCGTTTTCGCCAGCGAGCGCCGCAGTCTCGCGTCGTCTGCTACAATCCAAGGGCGCGCGCGTTCGCGTTCGAAGGGTTGTCGCCGGAGGACGATCTTGACGGCTGCACGAGGAAGCACCCAGTCTGTTATACGGCGGCTCGACGTGGTCCTCTCCGGGGTCACGGTCTCCTTGCCGGACAATTACGTTGCGGTCACCAATGTGCGCCACTTGCTCGAGTGGGTCGAAAACTGCACTCGCCGCGACCCGCCAGCTGCGCGAGATGCGTGCTTCGAAGGAGACAGCCAAGGGCTCGTGACTCCGTCGTGATTGTGCCGTGATCGCTGCTACGCTTGTAGCAGACCGTTTGCCAAAACAAAACTTTGTAGCATTTACGCCAGGCAAGTGACAATTTGCTCCTGTGTTCTTCCTTCACGCCTTATTGACTGCCGGTGTAGTTTCCCTCCGTAGCGTTTCTCCCTTTGAGTACGCGGGCAAGCCGTTCTGTCAGTGTATTCTTTGGCCGACATTCAAGTTGTTTGTCATTAGACAGCAGCGATGTTTCGCGGCTATAGTGGTTGTTGGTTGTAAAAAGTAGTCGCAACCTCTCCGCTACACTCTAAGCTTGATCAAATGAGTTACGCAGTTAGGCATGTGATTATCTCAACATAAATCACGAAAGACAGTCTCTTTGACAGCCACCTCGTTTTTCGTATTTCTCTACGTTGCAGCGGCGGCAAGGAAGGCTACGTATATAAGCGTTCTTAAAGCGCTTAGTGGCTATACTCGCATTACGGCTACGAGACTCCACAAGCCTGCTTTATTGACGTCCGCTTCCTGCAGCTTAATGGTCACTGACACGAGAGAGCGAACCGTGTTCCTTGAAAGACTCTAGCCTGCTTGAAGGTTTAGAAGGCAATTACCCGTGAGCGTATCTGCAGCAGCCACCAGAGCGTTTTCGGCTAAGGGCTTCGGCTGTCTAGAAGAAGCGACGACATATTTCACTACTTTGAGCTCTTTCTTTCTTTGATCTGAAGCCCATGGCTATTGATCTTGTCTTCAGGATATAATTAGCGTCCTCAGTATATTGCGGTCAGGCCACACTGCCTTTAACGGCCAACGATTTTTGCGATCGTGTCGCCCTCGTCAAGGTCATTGTCGGCAACCAATTCAGACCTGCAAAGGTATTTTGAATGTTTTATTGGTTAAGGGGAAAAAAAAGTAAACGAGAAAAAGTTTTTTTTTTTATAGTGGCTATCGCTTTATTTATATTCACTTCAGCAAACACTGAAAGACCAGACATACGAGAAGTACTTAAATGTATTTCCCAGAAAGCGCAAAACAAGCTCAAATAGAGATAAACTTAAAGCGAGAGTTATCCTCTATTTTTCTTGTTTTGCCGAACGTATACAAGCGTTATGCGGTATGCTGTCGCGAATCCCAAGCACTCAAAGGCAATCTATAAAAGGACGCTAACGGTTTGCGTGGAGTCTTGAACGCTCGACCAGTGAAGGAAGAAAGCAGCGGCAACTAAGATTGGAAGATACAAGGGAGGTCAGTGAAGGCAGGGCCGCACAGTCCGCGACTTGTGCGGCATTTTAGTAACTTCTCCTACGGCACCGTGAGACACAGCCCGAACACTCGGTCACGCGTCATGATCATAGACGGAGCCTCGACCTGTCCAGCTGGTACACAGACGTCGGAAAGCTGCACAACGCGGCAGCCGTAAGGCACATTGTCGAGACGCGCCTTCTCGTCGCCAGTTGAAGAAAAACCTTCGCGGCCGACGCTCGAGGAAGCGGCTCTTGTCTGTCGACCTCGTGAGAACAAGAGGCCCTCGTCTAGCTGGCGTGTCATGGATCGTCGCAAGAAGCTTCCACTTCGGCTGGGTCTGTCTTCGGCCACCGTCCCGAGCGTGAAGGTGACGCTGCCGCCCAAGCGTGACCGGTCCCGATCGTTGTGCGTGGACAGGCTGCCGCCGCTGATCGCGCGCAGCCCGCCGGCTGTGGCCCGTGCCGTGACCCTGGGCAGACGATGCTCGGCATCCGGCACCGCGGACCGCCTCACAGTGCACAGCTGCTACGGACACGGGTGAGTGTCTACCCGGACAGTACTACACAGAGGGCCCGTGAAGACGAGCCGCGGCAAGCAGCGGCTCCTCTTCGCTCGCCCCCTCGCGAATAATGGGGCACACGTTGCGCGCCACCGTAACGGAAGCGATTACCGATCCTTTGCGTCCTGCGCGTCTGCCCCGACGAATGCGTAACGAGCGTCGTGCCGATACTGCCACTGTAATGACTGCCTCTCATAGGTGGCAATTAACGTTAGCCAGGCGCACCGTAATTTCGCGAGACGAACAGTGTCAGTCAGCGACTGCGCGGACGTCTGCCGAGGCTGGCGTGTATATGGGGTTGTACAAATGCGTACAACCTTATTTGTATTCCCACCACGCCTTACCGATCCCAAAAGTTGTCGGTGCAGCGTGTCTGGGTGAGCATATTCGATCGCCCAAGGCACAGGCTTGCTTGCGGGATGCGTGAACATGCCCCGGCAATGGAAATGTTCCAGAGGTTATTGCTGTTTTTGTAAATAAATCAGCCGTCTTTAGCGGGCGACACGACTCCGCATACGCATCCCATGAAGGACAAAAATTACGTGTAACGCGAATGATAAACGACGTCGTTTTCCAGCGCTGCTCCTACGGCTTGGTCACGGTCACGATCACTTGGCAAAAACCCACGTAAATGCCGCGAATTATTTTATCGCACAAAGAAAATAATACGTACATCGAGCGACGTTATGCGTTTCTGACAACTGGGCACACTTGCACGCGTGCCTTAGTAGTCTTTCGTAAGTGCGCTTCACCCGTACAAAAGTGCGTGCGAAGTGCACTTTCGTAGAAAAAAAAAAAATGGGTGCATCGGCAGCCAGCAACCAAACGCGTTGGCAGACAGCAAACGCGGTGTATATGTGGTACGCTCCTTTATTGCTCCTGTGTGAGCACCTTGAAGGCGAACTTTGTGTCGACATTGCTTTATATACGATGTGATTGCAGGTTGGAGAACTTCTCACCGGACAAAAACTTCCAAAATGGCAGCCGATTGTTCGTTTACGCGAAACGATGGTGGTATGATAGCGTTTCTGTGCTGGTCTCAAGGAGCCACATGATGAGATTCGACGGGCGTCATCCGTTGATCTCTGCACACGATATTTCGAGCGACATTTCACGACCAGTACCCTATTTTTTTTTTTTTGTATAAATTTCAATGTAGCAAACACGAGATTCGACTGAAAAAGATTAGTTGTTTGTTCTATGGAACATATCGTAATGCGCGGCGGATTATGCCCAGGGAGCAGCCACTCGTATACCGGGTGTCTCCAATGAGTCCTGCTCTATGCTTCGCTTCATAGAGGCTGTCTTACAACCTCCTACGTACGTCACGCCTAGGTCCAATGTACTTTAAATCTTTTGTTTAGCTTCTTTGACAAAAGTGGTCTCAAAGATGTGTTTCCAAACTTCGCCGCTAAACTGTGACTGGCGGCCGTCCTGTCTTTACGGACCATTTCGGTGCCGCTAGCGCTGTAATTACGATCATCGTTCCTGAAATCTTCCAACTATATATTAGCGTAAAAGGACGGACGTCTTCCGCGTTTGTCAACAAGGTCGGAAGTGCGTGAGAACTCTGCCAGTGCACGAATATATAGTCGTTTCGAATACGCCTAATAATGCTCCGCACGTATCGGCAACACTTGAACTCTTATCAGTCGCGCCTGAAAGAGCAAGAATAAGGGCTATACTGCTCTCAATATGTGAAACATGGTAGCTGGCGCTTTATATTGCGGACACAGTGGCACTCCTACGGACGTGATGCGGAGTACGTATTATGTTGCGTTTACGTACATGGCCAATATATCACCATGCGCTGGCGCAGTTTTGTGAAAGTAAAAGAGCCCGAAAAGTAGCGAAAAGTTTCCTTTTTTTATACGCCTCAGAACGACTGCGATTGCTCCCGAATAAATTCATCGTAAACTGCGGGTTTCGCAACCTTTCTGACACCTTGAAGTATTAAAGCAAACTATAGAAGCGCATGGCCTTAGAGCACAAGCATTATCGCCATTCGAACAGCACAATGGCCGTTGTGTAGCACTTGTAATATGAAGCAGAGTTTTTCGCTCACTTTCACTAATTTTCATTCGTCTTGTACATTAGCGGTAAAGTGAGACATCCTGAAAAAAAAAAAAAGACATTTCGGGTTTTCTTTTTTTTTTGTTTTTTGCATACCTGTTAGCCTATGAGAGCAAGTTAGACACCCCAATAAAATGAAATTGTCTGCCAAGAACAGGCGTAGTCTCCGGGCGCACCACACATTGTCCGGGTGATTCAACAGAGTCAGGTGAGATGGCCATCGAAGCGACCGTTGTTTTCAAAAAGCCCACAATGACGCCGCGGATGCTGTGGCTGCTCCCGATAACGTTATCGGCCTTTTCTTTGTTCCATTATTTCTCGACTCGTGGCCGCGGCTGCTTCTAATCGCTAGCGGGAACAGTATATCGGGACGCTACAGTTCGCGGCTCATCTGGAAAGTAAGCAAACGAAGACATATTGATGGGCGCGTACAACCAGAAGGCGCGCTTTGTAGTGCTATCAGATATACCCTGTATTTGGCCGATTAGATTCGGCATGTTATTGCACAGTGGTCTCGGTTGGTGTACGGTATTGCGCGTTTCCAAACGATCAACCGGTGGTGTAAAGGCAGTCGTCAATCCCCGACTTTCATATTTTTTTCTATTTTTTTTACGAGATATATAAGGGTCCGGAAGGCAAATGTAGTTCATTCGGGGATTGGGATGCCTTTCAAGCATGACGTTTTCATCACGCTCAAACGATACGCACAGCACCATGCGCGACATTCAACAGTATATGCGCACCTGCTGCTTCTTGCTGGTGGAAATGATGATTGAGTGATTGATTTGTGGGGTTTAACGTCCCAAAACCAGCTCTGATTATGAGAGACGCCGTAGTGGAGGTCTCCGGAAATTTCGACCACCTTGGGTTCTTTAACGTGCACTGACATCGCACAGTACACGGGCCTCAACATTTCGCCTCCATCGAAATGCAGCCGCCGCGGCCGGGATTCGATCCCGCGACCCTCGGATCAGCAGCCGAGTACCGTAGCCACTAGACCACCGTGGCGGGGCTCTGGTGGAAATGGTTGTTTCAAAATTCCTGGTATCTTTGCATAATGCTTTGTGTCACACTTTTCGGGAGAGTTTCCTTTCTTTTTGTCATTTTTTTATTCATGTGACACGATTGCTGTATCTTGATTTGTAAGCTTCGTTTTGCGCTTGTTTCTATCCACTCCCGCTTACAGCCTCTTCTAGAAGCTGTCAGTTCTGTAATGATTGATTTGGGAGGTTTAACGTCCCAAAACCAGCTCTAATTATGAGAGACACCGTAGTGAAGGTCTCCGGAAATTTCGACCACCTGGGGTTCTTTAACGTGCACTGATATCGCACAGCACACGGGCCTCAACATTTCGCCTCCATCGAAATGCAGCCGCCGCGGCCTGGATTCCATCCCGCGACCCTCGGATCAGCAGCCGAGTACCATAGCCACTAGACCACCGTGGCGGGGCAGGATTCAGATTGAGGTTACAGCGGTGTCATTTGCTAAATTCTGGCAGAACGAAAGAAGATCCGGTGAAGATACTCGAATTCTGGCCCACCGTCTATAACCACGCTCCAATCAATGAGGAGCCCTACACCTAGTAACAGTTTATCGTACTACGCTGCTGGCGCCAAACTCTATCCATAAATTGAAGGAGTCGGTCTATCAGAATGTGACGGCAAACGGTCGAGGAGTGCCAGCGTTGCCGTTTAGTGTACTTTAAGAATCCTACCCATATTCACTGTTTATACGAAGGAAAGGCTCGCATATTGAAAAGGCGCGGCAACGAGGCAAGCATTGAGCGCATTTTCACCGCTCTGGTTTGCAGTGTTTTGCAACGCGTGGGACGCCTGTGCATTCGGGGAAATTCGCCCCCGAGATTTAAGTGGTCTGTGAACAACGTGCGTGGTGGAAGCCCACCTTGTTATATATTTCGCGCGAAGGAACACCTCCGTGCGAGTTTCTGACGCAAGAAGTTTCGAGGATTCTCGAGCACTGCACGCCTGCACAAACTCTCGTAATGCGTTTTAGCTTGCAACTTTTCATTCGGCTCAATTTCCGCTTCACACCTGCGATCCAAAAGTTGATCCACGCGCTGAATCCGGCTTCGAGGCCTTCAGTGTTGGAAATTTCGCGAACGACCCAACGGCGGATAAAGAACTTGCGATGAAAGAACGCCCGCACCTGCTGCCTTGGTGATTTTGTTTCTGGGCGCTTCTGTGCGTGTGCTCGCCTTGTGCAGATGTTGCGGGCTCACGTCTGTTTATTCTTTTTTTCTTCTTCGCTACTTTAGAACGCCCTCACGGGTAAAGTGCTGAGCGCAGATAAATTTGTCGCGTGAACCCGTGGCTCCTTTTTCTATTCGACATTGGAGGGCTCTTCTTTATCGAACGGGCGCTGCGCATCCGCGGTGCGCCCCTAAGCGTTGTTCGTTTCTTTATGTTCTAATGGTATGTTTGAGGAATTGACTGACGTCGAGGCAGTTACTCTAGTACACAAACTACACTGTGTGAATTTACATATATATATATATATATATATATATATATATATATATATATATATATATATATATATATATATATATATATGTGTTATCGCTATTTTGCTATTTTCACTTTCCCTTGACAATGCTTTGCTCTCGATAACTTCCTGCGTATATAAAACTTTGTCCCTCGGCTCTATTGTCGCGGGCTGCTCTTGCTTGCATATCCATGAAAGGCACATATCGCGATTAGACATGTCATAACGTCGTTTTAGAGTTTTTTAATCAGGCTACCGCAATTTAGGCACAGTGCAGATTCAGCGCGCAATTAACAGTCATTTAGACAGGAAATGTATACGAACTACGTTTTCCGTGTGAAACGTGGCGGCCTTATTTCGATGGGGGTGAAACGTAACAAACCCCGTTACGATAGGTTGAGGTGGACGCTAAACGGCACACAAGTTGTTAAAACTAATAAGGAGCGCTCTAGTATGGCGTACGCCATAATCATATCGCGGTTTTGGTGCGTAAAAATCTGCAATTAAATGTATCCTCGGGCGTATAGCAAAGGGGAGTTTGTATACTATGCACTTATTCTTGATGAGAAGGGCTACGTGGTCGTGTGGTAGCACAGGAAAAAAAAATAACGTCTACAGAATTTCGTTGACTGGTGCAGCGTGCTTCGATGAGGCTTCGGTCAATGAACGTCGCATAGTAACTTCAGGCAGTTGCTGGACGCTCATGAATGTGGCTTGCGACTCTGGATAGCTTCATTAATTATTCGAACTGGATAGGGTCATCAGACTTGATTACCGCCACACAGAGGTGAAGGAAGCGAAACACACCTGGATGAAACACGTCAGCGAGCACCCAACAACAAGAATAGATAGGCACTCCCCTACACGTATAGTTGGCCTCGCAAAAGTTGCATTTGGAGGCGTTGGCACTCGTGTATCACGCAGAAAACCAAAATTCAAATTGTAAGCGAAGGAAGGAAAAAAAAAAGCAGTTTCTTATCGACGTTCTGAGCAGAAATGCTACATACGAGATCGAAAGGTCACGTCTTTGCACAAATGAAGGAGTGCGGGGGGACGCTAAGTGACAGTCATATCAACGGCAGGCAGCGTAAGCTCAAATACGGCAGCGCACGACAAAATACACAATGATGCGTATACTACTTTCTGAGTACCTTGTTCCCCTACACATCGTAACCCCTCGTTCCCCCTTCTCCCCTCGTTGTTTATTTGAGAGAAACCTATTTAACATTGCAGAGGGCATTCTCAAATATACCTAATGTCGGCGGCTCACACGCCTGGTCGTTAACAGTTTGATTTAAGTTGTGCACATGCTCCCTGACGCCGCCATTGCCGCAGCAACCATGGTCTGTACCGCATGTATAGACCTTGCCGCATTTCAGAGGGATTCTCGCTATGCTCTCTTAACCGCTGCTATATAGTAACGTAGGCGTTACGAGATACTGGTTCCCGGTGCGAGCTGATTCTTGGTAGGCCGAGTGAGTAGACGCCTACAGGTAATAAGTGAGAGTGGTGGTAATTTCTGCCCCACGCTTAGAATTACGAGCGACACCGCCTTAGTTTTGCCTCCTCGTCACCCCTCTCTCACTCACCTACCGTTGAGCGCGCAGCGCTTCTCATTAAGCAGCGGGCTGACGTGATTACGCCGCGACATCGATCAAAGGAGCAGTATACGCTGCTTCTGCGTAGCTGACACAGCTCGAGGCGTCTCGCCGCGATGCCTTCATTAACGAAATTGTCGTTCTTTCCTTGATCGCTGAACCAAGCAGACGCGTGAACCCGGCCCCTGAACAAGCGCCGTGCGCAGGGTGAACAAATATTGCCGTTGTGTTATAACTCTCGGCGCTATCTGAGAGTTGGCCTACACCAAAGCGCGAACGCCGTGCTATAGGGATGCGTCGAAGATGCTGGGGGTTAGAGGCGACGTACAGCGGCGCTGACCTTGCGATAACTGCGTCAAGTGGACGCGGTTATACTGCCGCACTTCGAAGTGGCAAGCCGCCGCATGGCCGATTCTCCCACTTGCAGAGTGTTTGGCATAACGAGCGGGAAACAAAGCGATGCATTTTTTTGCTCTTCCAACGCGCCACGCCATTGGAATAGCACATTGTTGGGAAGAGGGAGAAAACAAAGAGAGGAAAGACAGGGAGGTTCACCAGACGAGCATCCGGTTGGCTTGGGGAATGGGGAACACAAAGATAAAGAAGTCGATCGAGCGCCACATGCGTACAGAAATATGGTTGGGCACCAATGCCGGTTTTCCCCTGGCATGGGCGGCTTGAGCGTTCTGGGAATACACAGTGTCTTCGGTGCAGGTAGAGTACCAGGGACGAACCGTGGTGATTACGGACCGAACACTGCAGTTAGGGTCTCCAGCACTTTCAGAGGAGGTTGGGCTGTCGGAGTCTGTAGTCTGTAGCCCACTTTGGAAGGCGTGTGCGGCATCCAGAAGAGACCGAAGCATCTCAACTATATATATTCCTTTTTCTCGGGCAATCCGTCGGAAGCTGTCGCGGGGCCATGGCTCGACCGAGTCCGGCTGAGTACCTTCTACTCGCTGCAGCATTGGCTTTGACAATGCAGGCCATTCTTCAGTGTTCAAAATTTGACTATTTGGAAATGCGACGCACTGCTGTATCCGTTATCCTGATGTTTCCTGAGTGAGTGTTTCCTTTGATGGCGGTAATGACGCTTTCTCACTTTTAGAAATAATTTTTCTTTTTTTCCCCCGTAATATGTGTTCCACGAATGAAAAAGAAAATACCGCTGTACATTTGCAGCATAATATTTAAGTTTGACTCTGCCTTTCCAGTCACATTCCGTTCTCTTACCGGTTCTTCCTGCTCAGAAGTAAACAAATTGCAGTGAGTTTTCTTTTTCACGCAGTTCACATAAGGAGCGCAGGCTCCTTATGTGGTCACTTCGTTCGGCAATCGGTGATATCTGCAATAGCGTATCAGGTGCCCATTGGTAACCTTGACTCGCGGAAACATTATCGCTCCTGCAAACCACCCCACACTTTGCACGTGGTGTAGTTGGAGCCAATATGAAGTGTAACGCGTAGCTCAAGCCGACGTCCATGTTTCCTATTGATTTGCGCGAGCACACACACACACACACACACACACACACACACACACACACACACACACACACACACACACACACACACACACACACACACACACACACACACACACACACACACACACACACACACACACACACACACACACACACACACACACACACACACACTTTCCCTTGTTGATGCCATAACGAAACGATTCAGGCTGTGGAAGCTTTACTGTAGCACAGTCTCGTTGTTCTGGGATGGCGTTAAGAGCTACCGCTTCAACGCCGCAACTGTGGCGGGGCGTTCCTACCAGCTCAGCCTCATTACAGTGTTCAATATTTTACGCCCAGTGCAACGAGACAGAGAAGCCAGCTAACATCGACGAAAAGGCCACGAGAAGAGGGAGTCATTTATCATGCCGATTGCGATGACATTGATTGCTTCTGCGCTTGGTGTGCGGGTAGTAAAAAAGAAGCACGTCCATTAGTCGGATGGCTGTCGATGCTCGATAGCAGACGCTCTGTGACAATTGTCGTCATGCGAATGACTAACCCAATGACAACAAGAAGAGGAAAAAAAAAAAAGAGAAGTCGTGCGGGGGAGGAAGTGTCGCTCTGCCTAGCTCCACCAAACAACGGGACGTTGTCCAGGAGCCCATCGTGACGCATTGCGTGGAGAATGGTGGACCACCGGAAGCCGCGTCAGTTTATTTAGTTTTCTCATCTTTAAAGAAAGACCGAGTGGTCGCTTGCTAAGAAGATACACGTAATAAAAATGGTTTTTCACACAGCCAAGCCAATGGTGGGGACTCTGTCCCGGTCTAACAAATTTCAGCTGGGCAGCAGTTCATTCATCGCTAAAAGATGCTGAGACATGCGGGTTTGCATTCTAGTGAAGCACTCGTCACGTAAGAGTCACCGCTTTTGCATTTCTTTTTTGAACTCGGGGAGTGAATCTCGAGAGTAATGTCTTTATTACTTGGTTCCGAAATTATAAAATAAATTTAGGAACGGCATGGGAGTTAGAGTGTCAACTGTTAGGTGGGCGATGACAAATATTTGCATGCGGAGTGCCGTCTGGGTTTCAACAAATGCGAAACGTGAATGCAAAATAATGCAAGAAAGGAGAATAGATGGAGCGTGCGCGCACGGGTGGCTTAGTTTTACATTGAGTCAGGAACGGGTGCAGCACTTCTCTCTTCACCATTCGTTTTACACGTCCCGCGCGTGTTTGGAAGATTGCAGTGAGCGCCAAACACGAACACTGAGTTGAGGGTTACCTCGAGGCAACTCATCAGCATAGGCAGTTCGACCTGAGACCGCAACAACCCATGCTAGTGAAGCGCGAAGAAGTACTGGGACAAAGCAGAGAAACAGACAGGCTTTGTCCCAGTGCTTTTTCGCGCTTCGCTAGCATGGATCGTTTCCAACTAGGCCAGCTAACTGTGTTACCGCAACAACGTTTGCGTCGGCTCTTTGGTCCATGCTCGTCCGTCGTAAATGAAACACATCATCAAAAAAAAAAAAAGCAAGGAGAGACAGCGAGAGAGAGAGAAAATGTAACAAAGAACATCCGCAGTGGTGAGCGGGAGTGCTGATTTGCCACGCGTCTCATCTGGTCTTGAGGACAATGGATGCAGGCAAGCTTGTACAACCGGTACGCTGAGATACTCTAACGAATCGCGGTGAATGGCAGCCGCAGGGATGTGGCTTTATGAGATGCGTGTGTAATATATAGTAGAGGAGGTCGCCTAGGGAGAAAACTTCAGTGGTATTATCAGAAGGCAAGCGAGACGTGATGCTCTGATTAGTCTTCCTTCACCTCGTCAGTCAGCGCTCATGTTGTCACCTCGCCCCGCCACGGTGGTCTAGTGGCTATGGTACTCGGCTGCTGATCCGAGGGTCGCGGGATCGAATCCCGGCTGCGGCGGCTGCATTTCGATTGAGGCGAAATGTTGAGGCCCGTGTGCTGTGCGATGTCAGTGCACGTTAAACAACCCCAGGTGGTCGAAATTTCCGGAGACCTCCACTACGGCGTCTCTCATAATCAGAGCTGGTTTTGGGACGTTAAACCCCACAAAATCAAATCAAGTGTTGTCACCTTCTCTGTTCTTCGTCCTCGTCCCTTTTGCGCTAACAACAACTAGACCAGATTTACGTCCTTGTTCCTTCACCTCATCATTTTATTATATATGCCTTTTTGAATTGCTACTATGTCTCAGCTTCTGAAGAAACTGCCTTGCAGCATATAGTACGTCAGTACACCATCGGAGGAACGACATGTTATAGATCGTTATTTTTTTAGAGCACAAACTCGACTGGAAATAAATCGTTTGTGTGTGTGTGTGTGTGTGTGTGTGTGTGTGTTTAAGAACGGAGATGTCTGGGCTCGGTCGTTACTGGGAGGGGTTCCGTAACCCGGCGGGAGAAGTGGATCTGGTGAGGGGGTGGGGGGAAGAGATGGGTCGCCCCCCCCCCTCAAGCTTTATTACCCCCCCCCCCCCCTTTCACCTTGGACCAATTTACCCTTTAAGCCTTGGTTTCACAGCGGTAAAAAAGAAAGAAAAATTCGTATAGGCAAAATGAGTCTTGGCTC
This sequence comes from Hyalomma asiaticum, assembly GCA_013339685.2. Lineage (NCBI taxonomy): Eukaryota > Metazoa > Arthropoda > Arachnida > Ixodida > Ixodidae > Hyalomma > Hyalomma asiaticum. The sequence continues at coordinate 166,516,693 of CM023481.1, forward strand.
CTGCAGCGCCACTCAAAATACACTTCCGGGGCCCTCGAAATGACGTCGACGCAACAAAACACCAAGCTTCCTGCAGCGAAATCAGGTCATGCTGGAGCAATGGACGTTTTGAAACACGAGCCAAATATAGGAGCATCCAGACGGTGGCTCTCCCATCCCGGCACTGGGGCGCAACAACCTTTTTGTATATTGTATGAACACAATATATATATATATATATATATATATATAAAGCCCATTGTGTATCTTTTACTCACTCCACGTCATCTCTAAGTGCAGTGAACTCTAGAGAGCTGCGCTGGAGCTACGCGCGCAGGGAATCAATGTGCGAATTCAAAATGAAGAAAGAAAAAAACGTTGGTCCATCTGTCATCGGAATCGCTATAACACGAAAGGGAAGCCTGTTTTTGCGAAGCTGTGCAACGCATAAGCGGCAATCTGGCGAATCGAGGAGCGGGACATGGGTTGGGTACTCTGGACATGTGAACACATTACACATGTAGATATCAGCGGCACCTGCTCATTGAACAGTGATCCTAGCCAGTAATACCGAAGCGAAAGTTCCCGAACTACTCAAATTTTTCGGAGACACTGTGTTGCATGTGCCAGAGCCCTGCGCAAACCTGTCATAAATCAGGAGCGTCCGCAAACGGTGGAACCTTGTAAGTGAAACCGAAGGGGTTGTCAGCGAATCGTTTGGTTGACGCACGGTCCACTGCAGCGAAAGGCGCATCATCTGTTTATCGACGGCCGTCTTTGTGTTCCTGGAGCAGTGCGCGTCGCAACACAACTGGCCACACATGACAAATTTTGTAGCGGCCGTACAGTTATACTTTGCCCAAGCAACGCGCTGACGGAGCCAAGCCGTTTATCCAAGCTCGGCTTATCTCCGCTGCGATCGACGCGCTGAGACTACCGAAGCACTAACTGCGGGTGGGCACTAGCACGACAATTTGCTGCACTCCATCATTGCTAGATGGCGGTATACCACCGCTGTGAACCAAGAGCGCAGAGAAGGGGAGGCGAATTTAAGAGTAATTTTGTTTACTACACACTTTTCCTTGAACCGGGCGTCAGTGACATGCAAATTTTCAAGCGGTGTAGTGAAAATATACGGCCCGTCTGTTCCCTATGTCTCCAATGTGTCGGTGGTGTATCGGTAGAGCTTACAGTTTCTATAGTCGCATTCCGGGTGAATGTGGGTTCGCGTCCGATCGGGCGGTACTTTCTTATGTAGATGTGTGTCCATTTTTTCAGACATCTGCTTCCGTTACGGAAGTACGTTAGTGATTTCTTTGTGGACCCAAAAATAAGAGACTTTCGTGTTAAAAAGAACAATAATTGCGAGTTACGTATAAAGGATTCGATCAGACTTTAAACATGACTATTTTTGCCGCATAGTGGTACGCCTATCGCCCTTTTTCTGGCCAGTCTTCTTATCCCTCGCTGTACATAAAAAGGGCAGTGCGTACTTTTGAAGTATATTCTTACCGCTCTGCCTGGAGAAAATCGATTAGCGCAGCGTAAGGTATCTCCCTTAATGAACATTAGCGTCTTGTACGGGACTCCACCATATAGCTTCTGACAGTGCTGTTCTTTTACAGATTCATACCAGCGCGGCCATATTTCCCACATTTGTCTGAGAACTTTAGATGACGAACTAAGTCATTGAGGACGATGTACTACGCACAGGTGCATTTCTGCTACATCACACACACACACGCACGCACGCGCACCTGCCAGTGCGCTTGTCGTCTTCATTGTGCTATAGCGTCGTTGAACATCGTGATTCGTTCTTATACAACTATAGCCCGCTTGTTACCTGGCAAGCCTCGAGCAGTGCTGGATACGAGAGGTCCGTTCGTTAAACCACTTTGGCCCTCCCCCTTTTGTAATATTTTGTGTTTTTGAGAAGGAATAAAATTATTCGTACGCCGACTTTTTTACAACTAATGCATCAACTGGTTGCGTTATACTCCTCACTGAAAATCTCTGCGTTATCCATATTATTCCTTGATGGCAGTGGATGTTAACTTAAAGTACACAGTCTAGTCACGAAACATATGCGACAGCGCTGCCCGTTTTTTGTTTTGTCTATTGTTCCTTCCTTCACTGTGTTAACGCCTGATGACTGACAACGCGCGCCCGATGCGTTTACGTAGAGTGTTATGTGTCTATACGGGGTATTACAACATAGGACGCCAGAAAATAATAATAATAATAATAATAATAATAATAATAATAATAATAATAATAATAATAATAATAATAATAATAATGAATGTGGCAGATCCCTCCGTCAGAAGAATCTGTATAACACGAAAGTGAAATGTGTCGTCGCATAAGCAGTTGAATGTTAATTGCACATCGAGGTGAACTGGCCATTGATATCGGTGTCTGGCTAGTACGGCGCCATTTGACGTAGGTGAACTCGCGTGGCCTCCATAAAATCCAGGACCAACCCTTTGTGGTAACTGAAGTAGTTTACGTAATAACTGGACACAGTCGATAGTAAATGCCGTCTGACAAAGGCATCAATCATGTTTACTTGCGCCACATTGACCCGTCAACGTCGCTGCCGTACTTGGGCGCATAATGCATGTTTTCTTGTTGCCACCACGCTCGAGCAGTGGTCGGCGGGGAAACGCCATCCACGACGAAAGGTGGCCGGTGCTCTACCAGTTTGCTGTCGGCCCACATATGCTCGAAGCTGTACGAACGGTGTTCTTCCTTTTCACGCTTCGTTCATGGATGAATTCGTCTGGCTCCGCGCGCCTCCATCGAGGCGCACTTTGGAACGCGCCTGGAATGGTACCGCCGTCCAGGAGAAGCTAAATAATGATGCAGTGCTTCACTTGGATGGCGACACCGTTCCAGGCAAAGTGCGCCTGAATGCGCGCTTAGCCGGGCGAGAGCGTCGAGGAAGAACGAACGAGGCGAGATAGAAGGAATATGAGGCGCGTTCGTACAGCTTCAAATATGTGCGGCGTTAGCTCAGTGACAGAACGCCGGCCACCTTTCGTTGCGGAGCGGGAGTGTTTGAGTTCGATTCCCCGCGCCTCAATGGAAATATTTTTGCATGTTTTACAGCGAAGGCTGTATATGGCTAGGAGAAACGAAAAACCGCTCGGCATCTGTGTCACGAGCGGTCTCCATTGGCTGCGCCGTCCAATGACGTCGTTCTCTGCGCCGTACCCAAGTACGTGCGCCATTGGCTGGGCCGTGAATGACGTCGTCTATCCCGTCGCAGCTGTGGCGCCGAGCACGCGCGCATCAGTTTCGAGAGCCGGCAGTGGAAACGTGAGAGAGCTCGCATTCGCCGGCCCGATAACGGCGCGCCGAAGAAGCGGCGTTGCGGGTCGAACAGCGTAGACGTGATGATTGCGGGAGCGCGTTCGCCGGGGCGAACGCCCGCTTTCTGCGAGAGTTTCTCCAGCGGCACTTTGGCTTCAGCTGCGACGTCTATGTCGGGTTGAACCCACTGCTAAACACCGGGGCCGCACATTTCAGCTTCGCTGGTTAACCATTTGTACGGAGTGCTTGGGCGGTGATTTTTTCTTTGTTGTTCTTACATGTATGTTTTATTGCGTCACTTCCGGTACGAAAGTGACGTGTCGGGTTGTGGTGGACCCCGGCATAAAACGCTTTCGTGTTAAAAAAAAAGAAAATCTCCCAATCCACTGCATGTTACCGTAGGTGAGAAATAGGAACTGTTTCCTCCTTTGCTGAGCGAGTACAACTTCACTCGCGCTTTTAAGGAAAGAGCGTCGCGGTGTGGGGCGCAGTCGCTGATGTCGCGTGCAGTAATAAAAACACACGTTTCCTGTTGCGCGCGCGTGTGCAAAAAGAACGAGGGGAGGGAGGGGGTGGTTGATACTATGCGGCATTTTAAAGAATTATGCTCAACCGAGCTCCCACGGAGAAAGAAACATAAAAAAAGTTGGACGATACGCGCTAATCGACTACCGCTCTGTTCTCGGCGGCGACAACTCGAGTGTTTCTCCCGTCCGTACACCTTCCATTTCTCCTTTCCGGAGCTCCACCGTGGCACTTCAGAACAAAGCGCCTCAGGTTTCCAATTTCTCCAGACTACATTGTGGCCGGAAACGCTGCCCCGCTTTTGTCTACGGTTGGCAATCTGATATTCTCGCCCAAGACAGAGACGACGGGGAGGGATGTGAGGCTTGCGAAACGTTAGTTGCGACGAGTTCCATCTGCAATCGCTCTCGTCGCCTCGCGTGGGAGCTGTACCGCATCGAAAGCGACACAGTATGCATGCAACGCGGGCCGGCTGTTGAGGCTCGTGTGCCTTCAAGCCGTCGCAGCTCCTCTGTCACCCGACCGCGGTTGCCAGAACTGCAAGACTAACGAAGAGGGAGTCGGACTGCGGTCGGCCCTCGAGCCGCTGTGTCTTGTTGCGCATAGAGTGCATTTTCTTTGTTCAGTTTATTTTTATTACTGCTACGCGCGATGTTTCGCTCCCGTGTGATCGTGGCGCGAAAACGTGGTTTCCTGTCTGTCTTCACTGAGTGTGCTTTGACGTTCACGTTTCGACTCCCCCGAGTTCGTCTGACGTTTCTGCTGGCGATCTTGGCGGAAATGAAAAGGAGCAGCAGCGACAGCCTTTTTCCTGTGCGATAGCATTATTTTGCAGGTTCTCGTATAAGATTAGACGTGTTATTTTTTGCCAAGTAACAAAATAGAACTCCGTGACCCGTTAACCGCAACGATTTGTCGCACTATCGGAATACACGAGATAGCGTCGTATGGTAGTCAGTGTCACATCGATATTCCCCGGTTTCTATTTAGCGGACGTGTGTGCTGCGGCTGTTTAAACTTTTTATTTTTTGCGTTTATCGAAGTAAAAAGTGACCTGGGTACTTTGCTGAAAAACAAAAAAAAAAAAAAGAAAAGGAAGAAAGATCACGAGACACACCTGACCAGACAAGCACTTGACAAGGGTGCAGGGTGGACCGCGATGTTAATTCTAATGCTCAATCTCTGCAAACGTACACATAAATCAATAAGCACACGGATATTCTTGTGTTCTGCCTCCATGCAGCTCGATGACGCGGGTTCGATTCCCGTGACCGGGAGTCGAACTCGCGCCCTCGGGCTTAACAGCGCTTTCCTTACCTGCTGCAAGCCCTGAGGATTAAATAAAATAATAAATTAAAGCTACCACGGCTTGTATAAGGTTATCTCTGGAATAAAGGAAAGTGGCAGAGGGCAATTTTTCTCAACCCCTTCCATCGAACTTGGTATCTGAAATGTAGTTCTACACATGAGTGGCAAGATGCAAACTGATGAACAGCGAGTTTTAGGTCAAATGGGCAATGGCGACGTTAGAGAAGCAAATGGTGGAAGCGGAGCTGCTCCCTTGCCCTATGACACTTCAACGCGTTGAGGGAGAGAGAAAAAAAACGAAGATAACAAACGAGATACAAAATAACAAAACAGGAAAGAGAAATACGGGTTTGCCTCTTCTGACACACACACACTATAGCAGGCCATTTGTTGAAGGCAACTTCGAGCTTTCATTTAGGACCGTTCTCAGAACAGACTTTCACGACATGTTTTTCGAAAGCACCATAAGTAGGAAAGACAAAAAAAAAAGATTTAGAAAGCTGAGTGAAGCGCCCGTCTCCGTACCTCATTAGAGGTCACGTCATGCGCCCGGAGCGATGTAAGTGGTGAAGGCAGCCAGAACGGTAAGAAGAAGCCGAGTAGTTCAAGACACAGCGCAGTCGCTGAAATTTCGCCCCACACTTCTGACTCTATGAAGAAGTTGGCCGACCAATTAGCCACGCGGGTGCCTGCACTTCAGCGTGCGAGTCTCGGGGGAAACTGAAGCGCGCGTAAAGTGCGCCACTGGGGACTCGACGAGGAGCACTCAGGGAAGACAGCCTCCTTCACGATGTGATCCACGGCTGCTGTCCACCGGCTCGGCGGTAGACACCTCGGCCACATAATTTATGTCCTCTGGACAGAGAAGGCGCGCTTCCCTTGCGTGTCGGTGGCGCAACATCAGACTGCAAAAATAAAACAGCTTTCCATAGCATCATATCACTGCGAAAAAGGTATAAGACGAAAGCGCGCACTACTTTGAACTAGCGACGCGACGCACAAGGTGTGTAGGCGCCAGTCTGAACTGGTAGTTGGCATTATTTTATTGAGCGAAAGCGACGTAAATTTATTTCTTGCTAACGATATTCTTTTTGAGAGAAAAGGAAAATGGTGGGCCTAATTTTTAAAAATGGCAGACACGAGGAGGCAAGTATTACTTTTGTTTCACTACAGGGATTCTCGGCGTAACGCTGTTCGAAGGAGCATTTATATCGAGAAAAATATGCATGCGATGGCTTCCGAGGTGTGTGAGTTCATTACGCTTCCACCATGACCGAAATTCCGCTCTTACATCGAGGACAGGTTTGGTAAGCTGTAAGACATGCAAGAACGAAGTATAGATAGCGACGCCGCCTAGAAGCTCCTGCCCCGTCTTGCCGTGGCGTAACATATACTTCGATTGCGTTGCCTATGCTTAATTTTAAGTCGTTCAATATCTTTAACGCGCTATTCACGCTGCAGTAGCAACCGCCTTCAATGTTGCCACAAGATAGAAAGTGTCTGGCAGTGCTGAACTATGGGCGGCAAATTGTCGGCCATTTTCCAACTGGGTTTAAACTGAAAGAAAATCGCTGTCGCTGCAAAATATGCCTTAAATGAACTTTCGCTGCAAGTTGCGGGATATATAACTCAAGCTTGGTATCTTTTGCTCTCTCTTGTGCTTCTAACTAAACTAGATGGGTCTCGCAATCTTTAGAAGTTTCCCGAAAGCAAGCCACGTTGCGCCTGCTTCAGCCACAACGCTCTTGCGTGACCTATAGCGTTTCCTAAATCTACAAATGCTCCCGAAGATGCGTGGAAAATTGCGAGGGGATTAAATGAAGGAAAAGCCTCTCTCGTGTTATCAGACGTAGATCCACCGGTATTAAATGTCTAGCCGAGATAACTATGCCTTTTAATCTTCCGTCTCACCCACTTGCCTCTCTATACGTGCGGAGTGTGCATCTTCAACTTCATTTACCGGCTGCCTTTAAGTTGACGTCACTGGCTTCGTTAGTTATTCTCAGCAGTATAGTAAAAGCGTATGTGTACCGGCCCGCTGTCTTAAGTAGAGCAGCAGCAAAAGTTGAACAAGATATATATGCGCTCGCGAAGGGGGAGGGGGAGCATGCATCTAGGTACATGTTCAATTCGGTGGAGACACATAGAATTCGATCGCTGTAGGCTCGAGACAGGACGAACTGGAAGTCATTGGGAGAGGCCTCCGTCCTGCAGTGGACTTAACGTAGGCTGATTATGTACGGAACACTTCAAAGTATTAATAAAACGAAGCAAGCCACTCGCATCGTTCAATCAGAAGTCACTGCGAACCTTCTGCAAAAGTTACTTTCAACGTGTTTGCTCCCGAATGCACTATGACACATATGACACATAAATACACATCTCGGAATAATTTGGCCAATGACCATATACGAAATTTTATGTTCCATATGGCGCGAGCGCTCATCATGCGCAGGGTGAGAGTGAACGGCGATCAAGCTAGAATGAGGAAGTGGGGATGCTCTAACAAACTACTGATGAATCCTTGAAAATAGGTGGAGGATATAACTCTCTCTCTACTATATATATATATATATATATATATATATATATATATATTGTCGCCAACTTCTTCATTCATGAAATCGTTCTGCGACATGGTGCACCATCCGTGGTTATTACAGACAGAGGCACAGCTTTCACAGCTCAACTACTTGAAGAAGTGATGCACCTCAGCGGCACTGTTCACCGTTGCACGACTGCTTATCATCCGCAGACGAATGGACTAACCGAACGGCTCAACAAAACCCTCGCTGACATGCTTTCAATGTACGTCGACGTGGATCACAAGAATTGGGATAGCGTTCTTCCGTTCGTAACTTCGCCACGATAAATGCAGAAGAGGCAACAGCCAGTCACCCTGCAAAATGGCACCGATCGAACAGCACGTCCTCTTCGTTGTCTTCGCCTACCTCCACGCCACAATCCGCGGTGCGCAAAATAAAACTGTGGACGGCCGTAACTGCACAACGCACACAAATATATATATATATATATATATATATATGTTGAACACCACCCGATGACTATGACTGACGTTCATGCTTTCGCACTGTGAATTATGAGCCCTCGTGCCGTATCCAACACGACACCTTGTTTATCGAAATTTCGTTTATCCTTGTATGTTCGACAGCGGATCCACTGAAGCCGACTTTTGCTGAAGAAACGTACAGACTTCTATGTGCGCGACGCGAACGTCCTGCGTCGTGCCATCGATACTCCGAAATGTTGTTTATGTACGCCTACTTGTGAACTTCGTGCCTGTATACGGCATACTGCTGTTTCCGGGAGCCAGCCGGTGATTGACGAGAACACAGAGAAAGGGGCGCGGGCTTAAAAAAATAAAACAAAACAAAAATAAATGACCTGCCGGCACCGCAAAAGCTTCACGGGCCGCCTATCGACGCGAAAGAAAAAAGAAGAATAAAGAAAGGCGCCAGGAGGGAGATTGTTGTGTGCACACAAAGAAACTTTTCGAATGTGTGTGCTCATCGCCTTAACCCGGGTCTCGTTAGACGCGCGGATGACATTACTCCCAAATGGCGACGCAAGCCCGACCCTGCGCTACAAAATATGTCTAAACTATACGCATTCATACGGAAGTCTTGTACGTATAGATATACATATGGCTGTACTTATATACGTTAAGTACATCGATATGCATATGTGCACACTTATACATGTGGATGTCAGACGACAGAAAGGAATGACATTTTGTGGGGTAAATGTCGTACGGAGTCTTGTTGATGAAATGTTCTGCTTATGCGACTAGGATACTTGGCGCTGACCCTTGTCGGCTTCACAAGTGATCTTCTTTACGGATCAGTAAAATAATATATATATATGACTCGCTTCTGACTCAGAGCCTTAAGTTAATGTTAGTGTGACCTTTGAATGTCGTTAGAGGTTGTAACTGTGACATATATAATGCTCGGTTCTGTCGCAACTGCGTCGTTGCGTGCATCCGACGTTTCTTTTTCTTTAGTGAGAGGTGAAACGCATGAAAGAACGCCTGCTATTGCAATAGGCTGGTACAAAACGGTTATATTCGAGATGCCAGCAAGTGAAGAGTTAAAGAGAAAGAATGCCGCTTTTTTTATCGCCACCGGCATTGAAGTATACAATCTCATTAGGTGCGCCGCCACTCCAACATTGTAGTCAGTGGGCACTTGAACGCAGAGAAGCGGCCCTCATACTCCGAGAAGTGCACCGATAGCTTTCCTAGATGACGGCAGCATAATGAAATGTGGTGCGCGAGGCGTATGCTGTTGTATGTTATTCGATTTGGATGGCTCCAGCAGCGCCGATAATTATGCCTTCTCCCTCCTCCCTTTTCTCTTTCCTTGTTCTTATTTTTTTTTTCTTATAATTATACCACGGTCAAAAATGTACAGTTATTCCGTCCTATTGTGTCCAAGTTGACTGGAAAGCAGGTACAAATCATAAAATAATTACCACAGATGTGAAAACGGGGAAGTGGCGGGCCGGTTACTGATGCCAAGTCGATCTAAGACGAATTGAAGTCGTCCAATTCTGTGCGATAATTTCTTCGAGCCTTCGAATAGCTCCTTGTGCTCCTGTGAGTCTACACGAGGTTTATTGCGTTTCTCTATATTCTTTATGTACTTTTATGCCGCACTGCTGTTAAAAGCGAGCTTGGCGCTTGACTATACGTCACCTAGGTTGGTGTATGGGTGTATACGTCCCAAAACCACGATGTGGTAATGACGCACGCCATAGTGGAGGGATGAGGAAATTTCGACTATGTGAGGTTCTTTAACGTTGTGCTGGCTGACATGGCGCAGTACTCGGGCCTCAACATTTCGCCTCCATCGAAATGCAGCCGTCGCGGCCGGGATTCGATCCCGCGATTTTGGGATGAACAGCCGAGGATACTATAGCCGCAAAGCCACCGTGGCGGGGCTGTCTTTGACTTTCTTGCAGTGCGCGTACTTTTTGTAAACGTAACTGCTTCGCAACGAGCTTACTTGCCAAAACGCCACATTTAGGACTGCGCGCAGAACACGTGCACCCTGTAATGGCGGAATAGCGCATGCTCGCGATGCACTTGTTAGTGCACTGGAGACGTCGGCGTGCCACTTTTACAAAACTAAAAAAACATGAGGGTGGTATGAGCACGCGAGAGACGACGCCTAGACAGCCAAACCTCAAGTGCAGCAAACAGCGACTCTTCCTTATTGGAATGGACGTAAAACAAAGGGGTATTAAGTAGATGAATCGCGCCACGGCACCAACCAAGTGACGGGTGTGTGCCTTTCTCGGGTCGCGTTACGGCGTACGCAGTTCTGGATGAGGCGCGGGGAAGGGAGCCGCGCTGGAAACCCCAGGTCACATTGTGTGTTAATTGGCCTGCCGGAACGAAACGACCCGGCAGCATTGTTTCACGCGTAACGACCCTGTGCGCCTTGCGGCAGCCCTAGTGTTGGCGCAGCAGTCGCGGCCCTGCGGGCACCAGTGGAGCCCCTCGCCGCAAGCGGCTGCTATACGGCGCCTGATCAACGCTGATTAACATTGACCTAGTCCTTGGCGTCTAAAGCCCCCGTCAGGGAAAATGTGCCGGGGCTCCTTCCCATGTCGGACGCAGTGATGAGCTCAGGTCTGGGATTCTTTTTACACGTGCCTCGGTGTGCCCCGCTTATCTCCGGCGCCGGAAGACAGCGGTGCGTGCTTGCATTTGTTCCTCTTTGTCCCTGCTTCTTTGGTGCTCGACGAATGCGATTCGCCGAGCTTCTCTGCCTCATCTGTCCGCGAGCTGATTTTTGTGCGTTCGTTTCCCCACTGTGGGCACTTGTCGCCCGGTGCTGCCTATCCGCGCAGTTCCTTGTTTGCGCAGTATAACCGTCTTAAGGACGCTTTCTTCTCTAGATATAGTCAGGAAGAGTCTTCTTGGCGGCGGCTCACAGGTGGTGTGGGTCAATTCAACAACACTCAAACCAGTCTCATATCGGCGTTCGTTCTGTATATTTGCCTATACGAACACATTTAAAATTTTGTTCGCAACTGTGGTATTCATTATCCACCTGCAATTTTGGCGAATACTTAATGGAGCATGTAATTTGCATCGAAATGCGCTATACAGTCTCAGCGGCAGCCTTAAATAATTGAGTATTTAAAAGCGATTGAAGATCGACATGTTTAGATATCCTTAGATGTATCCATGTTTTTGCACACGTGCAGCAGTGGTAATGAAAGCGCGTACAGAGATGATGGATGGGATTATAGAGGACAACGGGCGCTTCTACAGCATTCACGAGGCACACAGGCCTCATTTTGGCCTTGCGTATCACTTATGGCTTATTACTGAGGGCACGTATGTTTGCTCAGTGTGTGCTGAATCGCTTAGAAGGTGTATACCGCGCAAGATGGTTACATTTCATTCCCCGTAAGCTATACAAACTAATCTCTCAGTGCGGCCGTCTCCACGACTTGCTCACGCTCTTGGTAGGTCTGCGCCTGATATCTTCAAGACTGCGTTATAAAAGCGTCAATGCCACGCCACATTTCATGACGGAGTTCACCACTTTACCTTTGCCCTGCAGCTTTCTTTTAGTTCCATTTACATTCACTGAGACCATCTCCTCGTTCTAGCGCCTATTCTCTCTTCTTATTAAGATGGAAAATGATCAAAGCGTCCGTGTAGTTGTGATAGCTATATTCTTTTCCGCACGACCTTTATAGTAATTAACTTTCTGTGATGACAACAAAAGATTAGGGATTCCTAGGAGAGATAAACTAAACATAATTGAAGGAGGTGCACATATAGTTCAAGATTTACTGCAATATACGAAGGAAAGAAACACTTGTTCACTCTCCATGAAGACAGCACATTTCTCGAGTCAGGCAAATGTTGATATAATAAATGTCAACTTAAAACAGATATAAGGGATCCTTGACAAAAACAACGCTAAATCATCAGCAATCGAAGAAACAACGACAATCTCCTGTTTTGAGAGCGAACGAGATGTGAGCGAACGGATGTGCGGTTGCCGACAGCCGAAGGGAAGCCGCAAGCTTCGAAGTGGGCCTGCAGAATCGTCGTTTCGTTTCTTTCCGCGTGTAATGACGTGACGTAGGAGCAAGCGGTGAAGCAGAAACGCATCTGCTTATACGAGACGAGCCCGTAATTCAGGCGTAACGTCTAATGGAAGTTTGCGCCACTCGTTCGCAGTGACGTCTCCTCGATATGTTCGATTGGCTCGGTGCGCGACTGACTGCGTATGGCGCCTCGATCGCTGGGTTCGAGCAAGTGCAGCGTACATTTGGTGCCTGCTGCTATATCCAGGCCGCACAGCCGCATTTCATTTGCTGGCTGGCTACCGCTCTTATTGGCTGGACGCGTAGCATGACGCCATCAAGTCATACTGTGTTGTTGCTTCTGAGGGCTAATTTTATAAACGTGGTTATTATTATATGCTCCAAATAGGTGCCCAATCGAGGCCTCATTACTGAGTCATGAACCATCAGGCGTCATATAAGTCAGCCTGCAGCCTGCTATTAGGTAGTCTTCGTCCACCAAGTTTTCGGAGGCGCTGTACCTAGCAAAAATATTATCACAGAGCAGCCACCTGAAGCTTAACCGTGCTTTGACTGTGTTTCTTCATTGACACCTAATGATAAGACAAATGAAGTTAATCTAAGTTAGCGAGATGAAGTGATTTTCTTTTTCTTCACGGTGATAACTTGAGATTATTAAGTAAACTGCTTTACCTATCCGGAAAAGAATTAAAGCGCATTATTCGGTGAAACGCAACGCACAAATGTTTAGGTAGGGCAACTGCGGTGCGAAAAATGATTAACTCGTATATTGGCGTCGTCTCTTACAGTAGCGCGATTGTGTTTACTTTCGTCGCTAGAAAATCCGTGCTCGAAACACTGCCGGTATACTGCATGCGAAGGTCCATAATGGAGCGTCCCTTTAAGATTGGCTGACCCAAGTCCCCGATGGACGCCGTAGGTTGGTACTTCTCCCACACTGTAGTGATGAGTCCTTCGTATACCCTCGTGCGTTCTTGGATGTTAGGTTGTGCGAGGGGAGTGCCACAGGTAGCAAAATATAAAAGCCAAGAGGAAGCGTGCGATTTGCTTAATGGGGCACTGTACAGCTAAGGCGCGGCGGTCCGCTTATAGGGCGGGGAGCAAAAGAAGAGTAGAAAATAATGGGAATGGTTATCATGCACACGCTTTCCCCTGAATTGTTTGTTTGATTTTCCTGACGGTGCCTCATGCCTCGAAGTCTTCAGTAAACGTAGCGGGAGCGATAAATATGAAGTAAGGGAAAGGTAGAGAGGCTGACCACAGGCTGAGCCCGGCTGCACTAGCGAAAGGAGACTCTGGCAGATGCGGAGGAGGGAAAGACGCTAACGCACGTATTGGCGCTCGCGTTTTAAGAGACTGCAGGCCGTTAAACATGTAGACTAGAAGGCTACATGCCATTTGGCCAGCCATCATTTTTGCCTTCCTTTTCTTTTCTTTCTTTTTTTTGCAATTTCCGGAAACATCAAGCGCTCGTCGCTTGCCTTTATCTCACCCTTGCATGACTGAGCAGTGCTAAGTTCAACGTTGTGGGTGCGCCATTTCCACGTCAAATGTTCTTACTTTCTTTTTACATTCTTTTCGCCGTACGCCCCGCCACGGTGGTCTAGTGGCTTAGGTACTCGGCTGCTGATCCGAGGGTAGCGGGATCGAATCCCGGCCGCGGCGGCTGCATTTCGATGGAGGCGAAATGTTGAGGCCCGTGTGCTGTGCGATATCAGTGCACGTTAAAGAACCCCAGGTGGTCGAAATATCCGGAGACCCCCACTACGGCGTCTCTCATAATCAGAACTGGTTTTGGGACGTAAAACCCCACAAAACAACAACAAAACGACAAACTTTTCGCCGTATACTCCGCCTGTGCGTGTGTAGGAGGACGCGCTGTGCCTCTGTCGAGCATTCCACTCAATTACTCGTTGAAAACTCTTACGTGGCACTTGGCTGCTGCACTTTCAACAAGAGCCAACGGCGTGACGGGCCGTCGAAGCTATAACGAGTGCGGACAACGACCGAAGTGCCCCCCCTGTGGCCCCGATTTCTCCCCCCTCCCGCTCATGCTGTTGCCGGTGTCGACATCGGTGGTAGTGCGTTGTTATGTATTCGTTGATTGGCCCCTTTTTCATTTCCGCAGTGCGTGTTGAAACCGGGTCTCGACACTAGGTCCGCGCACTGTAGAGTGTCGGGAGTGTGACCTCCCCCTAAGTTTCCGCTGTTGCACCTGCGCGGCCATCCGAGCCAGCTGCGAGCAGCCGTGCAATCCCAACAGCTGCCACTGTCGTGATCGCCCTGAGTGATGGTGCGCGCGGGTTTGCTTGCTGCCGTGTTGCGAGGCGGCCCCGGAACAGTCTGCGGAGCTGTCAGGACGCCGTGATAAACTGCCCGCGTCCAGACTCTGAAGTGAAAGCGAGAAATTCTTTCCACGACCCGGCGAAATTTTCTTGCAGGAAGAAAACAGCAGAGAAAATAGAAACACGCCCTTTTCTCCACGGTCCACCTGTATAGTGTATACCGCGCCATATGCTTTGTTCTCGATTTGACTAGCTTTGTTTAAGTCGACACGGCGTGTTATTTTATTTCATTTATCTTTTATCTCCCGCAGCAATGTGCAGATGCGAGCAGCCGTTATTTTTGTCCGCATGAAGAGAAACCACACTAAATGTAATGACACGTTGTCTAATTAGATGCCGCCATTTTAACCCTAAATTCACTCCCGTGTTCAACTTCTGTTTGAGTGAAGCTCTGGGCGAAAAAAGAAAAGAACAAGTACGGAGGTCTGGAGTAACTCGTACAGTGTTCGAGCATACAATAGTTGACGCTTCCGTATATACTACATGACACACACTTCAATTGTCCCAGTTTTCTTTTCTTTTTTTGTTGCTTCAATAAAAGCGCATATTTGTCCGAAAAAAAAAAAGAACCTTTTCTTTGCTGCATTGCTCAGTAACTGATCACGACACCAACCACTGCAATTACTACCAAGCGCATGCTCTAATACAGAGTTCAGGAGAGCGAACACTTGATGAGAGAACGCAATGCGATTAATTCTACGTTGCCTCTAAATAAAACGGTACATCGGTGTACCATTTCCTTCCACTTAAAAGAATATAGCGGAAGACAACGGTAGCCTTTTGCTTGTAACTCTACGGCCTGTTTCACAAATGTCCTTTCCTTCGCGTCCGCTACAATGGCCGATCGTATCTGCAACGCACTTTCGGTCGTCGTGCATCGACAGTCGCAACGTCCTGCGCGAAAGTGTGGCCACGCTGCAGCTTGCTCCGAAAGCTCTCGCTACACAGAGGCATTTCATAAGCGAAAGATCAAGTTCATGCTCTCAGGCCCAGACAGTATCGTCACTTAGAAATGTTTAGCGAGGGCCACCTGCATGCTCGCTCTAAGGGCATCATCTTGTTCCGCACACTGCCATAAATCACTCGTTATTTCGGCCGAACGTTCTCCGATCATTCGTCTTAGGTCATTCCCTGTGTTTCCGTGTAAGCATATATGGCATGCTGTCCTATGCTTTTGCTACGGAAGGTCGAAGAGCTACAGCAAAATACCACTTACCATCGAACGAGTCCGTTACTGCTTTAATAACAATGCAACACTGCTGTATTGTTTCTAGTGCAGTAAAAAAACAAGCAACGTATTGCTTTGTCGTAATTTTCTGCGTCGCTATGAACGTGCGGCAAATAGTTTATCATTGTTTGCAGTCTGGGTTCCGTTATTTTCCCACAATACCTTCGTTTTCGGGTACGCATGCTCCGTTTAATGAATCCACATAATTTATGTGCCTTTTCAAACGACAGTGTAGTGCCTTATTCGATGTTAAAGTGCAAAGCCACTGGTTGCTATAGCAACCAGTGGCTTAATATGCAACTATTAATATGCAACTATTACGCAGAGAATCAGTGCAAGAGAAGCTGATAACATTGACATGTTCCCAGAATTCGACAGCAAATTCGGGATAACGTCACGCGCTTGCGCGGTATCAAGCATATTGAATTTATTCATAAGGAACGTTTTGAATACAGCTGCAAGTCTTCGGAAAGCCGCGGTATTCTTTTTTTTTTTTCTTTAGAGGAATGCTAGAGTTCTTCAAACGTTATGTATAGCGCTTGCGTGCTAGCGTTCTTTACGCGACCACCTCTCCTTTTAATCTTGCTTCTTTTTTTTCTTATTTTTACCTGGTGTTCTTGTTTAATTCTTGTCCTTCGTATTCTTGCACGATCAATCAACTTGCATGTGTGCCAGACATTCTCGCTTGTTTTCGAGTTCTTATCTAGCGTCACTTTTGCATTCTTTGCGCCGTGAAATACCCGAACCAGTGGTGACGGCACGATGAAGCACGTGCCTTGTAATAAAATTCCCGTGCATTTGCTTAACCGCTCCCGGCGGCCTTCACTAATGTACACGCACGCACGCACACATACACACAAGTTGCGAGCTGCATGCGTCCTTGCTTGCGGACCGCAACAGATAAAAATCACGTATGCCACGCGCGCGCGCGCGCGCGCGGGTTCCGAGTGTTGCTGTTGCAGGAGGAGATGAGGTGATCGAGTGGATATCGTACATTTCCTTCTCTGAGCGCAAATAACATCTGGGTGCGGGAGGACCCGAGGGCAAGCGAATGCGATAGCGAGGTTTGATTCGAATATACGTAGTATGTACTAGCTTGAATCATGATTCAGCGCACGTAGCCATCGCACGTTCAACAACATTTGCATCGGATGATATTTCTCGTTTGTCACCTTTTTAAGCACTCGGACTGTATCTGCGAATTTTCTCTGCATGTTCAGCGAACAAGATCAGGATGCTACAGTCTAAAGTCAGGGTAATTTTGCTGCGAACTTTAACGGCCATCAGCAATAAATGCCTCTGTTTGTTTCCTCTGCTATCCGCTAGCTCGTTGGAAAAGAACGACATTTCAGAAGCAAACTGAAGTCACGACACGCAGGGTAGCGGACCGGCCTGACTCCGGTCCTCATTTCGACACTGAGAGAGGCATGAGAGAAAGAGAGAGAAATGTGGAGACTATTAGGGTAATTTAATACCCACGCACACGTGGCTTGTCGCTCACTTAAAAGCGGTCACCAGCAGCGCTTTTGCGCCCACATGCAGAGCTGAATCAGGAGGCCACAAGCTTGTTCCGCCTGGCAGTTCGGCTTTTTATCTGCGTCAGGGCTGCACGAAGAGCGGGCACTCACAGGGGCTTCGATGAATTGTTATTATTAGTGGCGTATAGAACCAGCTGCCTGGTGGAACTGTGCGTATTCCATATCGGTATTGACAGATGTTACGTGCTACCTATTGTACGTATAGTAAGTACAGCACACTCGTTAGTCATCGATTAACCTGATGAGCGGCGAAACACGCCGGCTATTATACATGCATCATAGAAGATTCCGGCTTTATTACTGACGGTCGCGCAAGATCTAGAGCGCCGGACAAGAATAGTTTGAGAGAGAAAAAAAAAGAATGCTTTATTAATGAATCCTGAGACGTTAGCACGGTTTGTGGCCTGGCTTGCTACTCCAGATGTTTAGCGATGATTACGGTATGTACAATGATTACGTCTTAACAAAACACGTATTTGTAGTCACACTTACACGCACACTCATATATGCTTATAGTATATACACTAAGAAGAAGTTTGCAACGTTTCGTTGAGGCATGTTGCCCGTAGAAACGCTAGCAATGCTTTAGTACTGCCTATAGGGCGCAGGTGCTATTTCGCCACGAGCCGAGTATACGTCGCAGCTCCAAGCGCGAACCATTTTGCAGGCGGAGCGCTGCCTTCAGAGTCTTTCGCTCGGAGTCGAAGCGCTGACAATGTCACTGAGGGTCTAAGGTATTCTTGTGTGTTGCATGTAGAGCACAATGCAGAATCCGACTGTTGGACCTTGTGCCTGAAGTGCCTTGTGTACGCTACGTAGAATCTTATTCAGTGATGACGCACCTTATCTTGCCTGCCTGCATACAAGCCGCAGGATGTGCCAGTTGCATGTAGTGGTCCGTGCCGCTGCAGGTTCCAGGAAAATACCGATACCAATGTCGTTGCGGCTTTTGTTGAGAAAGCTATGGCTGTTCTCTGTGCGGTAGCGCCATGTGCAGTTCTGGCAGTAGAATCAGACTGAACGTTTCTCTGTATCACTCAGTGGGCTGGTAACCACCGGAATGCAAGGTGGTGGTTGAGTTCATGAGCGTTACTACCTAGACGCTTGATGTCCATAACCTCTTGGGCGCGTGGTGGCTTCAAGGACTGTAGTTCCGCTCGTGAATCGGAGAATATCACCCAAGAAGCAGGTGTCTGATCTACAGTGTAAAGCAGCGCTCTCCGCAAAGCCGCCAGCTCAGCAGCTGTGGAAGATGTATACACGGTGATCTCAGGTGGCAGAGATGGACATGTTCACCGACGGGATCCCCAGCCTTATTGCTGATGATGTGACCGTGGCAGAGCCATCAGTGAAAATGTGGCGCCGGGTTCTGTAGCTGGCGTTAATATGCACTAGGGCAAAATAGCCCCGCCACGGTGGTCTAGTGGCTATGGTACTCGGCTGATGATCCGAGGGTCGCGGGATCGAATCCCGGCTACGGCGGCTGCATTTCGATGGAGGCGAAATGTTGAGGCCCGTGTGCTGTGCGATGCCAGTGCACGTTAAATAGCCCCAGGTGGTCAAAATTTCCGGAGCTTTCCACTACGGCGTCTCTCATAATCAGAGCTGGTTTTGGGACGTTAAACTCCACACAACAACACTAGGGCAAAATATGTCGCTGCTGGAGCTGGTGTGTTACTCTTGCTCTTGATACAAGGTGCACTCGTGACTGTGGTCCAAGTGGGTAGTTTCCGTGGTGGCCTCGGTGGAATCGATGGCTTTTTGTACCTGAGCGGGAGCAGCGTCTCTACTTCAGACGCTGCTCCCGCGCAGGCGGATGGTTGTGAACCCTGGCAGCAAAACGCGCGCAGGCTCCAAGAAACCCTTCGGTAGTACTGGACCGGAGGTCACCGGCTTTCTCTTAGGGTTCCTGCAGTCGAAGTATTTTTAGGTATAGCTCAGGCCCACCTTCACTGCTTTGGCTTGCTGAGCGCCTTTATACTATAGGAAAGTCCGTGTAGCGCAGGAAATCTGCACCCCAAGAGACCTTCGCATACAGCAGTGTACTACATTCGCAGTAGAGCGTCCACCAACGGTGCTGGACATGTTGCGTCGGTGCGATGTATCACGTCGCGCTTACATTGCCTCTTTTTTATTCCTATCCCGCTTTGTCACGCTAACATACAAAATGTCTTCACAATAGCTGTTAGGTCGTGAGTTCGGTGGAGTGAGAAAAAACATTCGCCGTGCTAATGATTACGTTTCTTTAGGCTTGAGGAGATCTCCTTTTCTATTTTCAACGACTTACGAAATCTGCGCCGGTCGTATAAGTGCGCTAAAACAATTAATTTAAGACTGCTAAGGTCGAGACCACGGGTTCGATTCCCAGCCATGGCAGCTACATTTACACGGAGGCGAAATAAAAAAACCGTATAGTTTGATTTCAATGCATGTTAAACAACTCTGTGTGGTCGAAATCAGTCCGAAGCTTTTACCCCCTTCATTCAGCATATTTATTGCGGTGTGTCTCACGAATATATCGAGGTTTTAGCGTATATAACGTATATAACGTACCTCGTTATCTCAATACGTAAAATTTCAGAAATTATATGTATTATGAGAAGCGCCCGAGTCCGCGTTTGTGCTGTTTGTTGCGCCTCAGAAGCTATGTACAAATTCTTTTTCGTTTTACATCAACTGAACAACACAAGCAGTGTGGCTCCTTGTTTCTCAGGAATTGCCGATTAAGCGTCTGTGGGCACACGCTAATGGGCATTTATGGTCGTTATACGCTGCGAACGAGCGCACCGGGAGCGGTCGGCGCGAGGCTCGCGTGGAAGCAGTATACGCGTGTTGTGAAATGCGCAGATTCGGAAAGCTTTCGCTGAGCTCTGGAAAAGGCTGCCAGGCGAATCCGGGAAGCTTTGGCACAAAAAAAATTCTCACGTGAACCGCGTTGTTTACGGTCCAGCTGTCGTTTGCGGATGCTCGCGACTCCGCTGCTGCAGACTCAAGAGACGATAAAAAGCGACGTTGGCGAAACCGCGCGATGTCATGCATACTAAATGAGAAACGAACTCTTCTTGGTCGTTCGGGGCAGCCAAGGAACGGGATTTTAACGAGACATTATTGCCAGAAAAAGAGAGAGAGAGAGAGAGACGAAGAAATGATGAGTTAAAGGGATGGCTTTCCCTTCTTGTTAAAGAAAAAAAAAAGACTATTTCCGCGTGCAAGCATGCTTTAACAAAAAAAAACGTTGTCGGAATCGTCTGCGTCACGTCAGGTGCCAGCGCTGACTCAGGACGGGTTCAGCATGCGCGATCCAATGGCCGCAATGTTGGCAAGGGTGTTAAACGTGGCGTTGTACGCACAGGTCAAAGAAAGCGCTGCGGTTATCGTTTCGTGAGGAAGCACCGGAACCGAAGATGGCAGGCAGCTTCGGACTGGCCGTGGCAAGTGCGCGGGCCCCGCTACGCATTTATATGGCGATAACACGGATCGACATTATGTATCTTGCCCATGCGCCTCCGATTCTCCTCCATGTGGGGGTTGTTACGGAATAAAAGAAAAAAAAAAGACTTCAAAAATAAGAATTATACAAAAACGTAAAGTCTGGAGTTTCAGGATGTAGATGTACCATCATAGCATACGTTTAATAAGCGAAATGATCGTTTAACCATCAGGATAGTCACTGAGAACTAATTAAAAGGAGATTAGTACGCACCGCATTGCATATGAAGGTATGATCCAGTCCACCTAAAGTTAACCTACGCTCTACCAAGTGAACCAGGGCGAACCAAACGATAGGGGCTATCGCCTTCGGGGTTGTTCCTTCTTCTCTATTCATTCATGCACGCTTGTCTGTCGATTTACCCATTAATTTATGAACTTAATCGCACATTTGACCACCTTTCGCTCTATGCTCACATGTTCCGGAGTTTGTTTTAGATTCATTAAGTGTTATGTTGTTTCATAAAGGTCTTCTCGTCACTGAGAGACGTGCTCGTGAGCGCTCCACAGGAAGCAAGCCTTGCGGCAATTTCAATCGGAGTCCACACTGACCAGCTGTGGAAAAGTGGAAACAGGTGTCCTAACTGCGGCGTTACTGAAAGCTCTGTAGTGTCGCAGCAAAATAACACGATGTAAGCACTACAGTTTCAGACGTAATCCTTTGCAGAGTGGCTGTTGCTGCCCGCGGTTGTGAAAGAGGCAATAAAGACGCATGCTAGATGAAAGGTGTTTTCCTAAAGCACGTCAATTAGGACATCACCTGCCTGTGTCGCGTCTTTATAGTTTGTACTTTGCGTCTGCCTTGTTTATACACACCGTACTTTTAGCAGCCGAATGATACAACCACGTGCTGGTTCACTATACCAGCTCAGTTTCTTAACAACGGAAAACGAGAAGTTGGATTTCTCAGTCAACAAAAATCTGCAAACGGCAACTTTTCGTTGAACAAATTCTTTTGCATTATTTTCTATTTCAAAATAAGCAACGATTTCTACGGCAAGTTAACCACTTCGATAAATGGGCAACACGCGATCAGTAAGTGCAAGCCTTAACTTGAGGCGTACGCAGGACCATGACAGCGTTCGTGAGAAACGAAGTAAAAATGCGAAGATTATTATGCTACATGGTGTACGTGGGCGTACATTTCAGTGCCCGACCAGTCTTATATTCCTTGTTTGGCAATGGATTTCATTGATTTCTGGGGTTTTACGTCCCAAAATCAGCTATGATTATGAGAGACGACGTAGTGGAGGACTCCGGAAATTGTGACCACCTGGGGCTGACATCGCACAGTACACGGGCATCAACATTTCGCCTTCATCGATATATATATATATATATATATATATATATATATATATATATATATATATATATATATGTGTGTGTGTGTGTGTGTGTGTGTGTGTGTGTGTGTGTGTGTGTGTGTGTGTGTGTGTGTGTGTGTGTGTGTGTGTGTGCCCCGCCACGGTGGTTTAGTGGGTACGGTACTCGGCTGCTGATCCGATGTCGCGGGCGGGATCGAATCCCGGCCGCGGCGGCTGCATTTCGATGGAGGCGAAATGTTGAGGCCCGTGTGCTGTGCGATGTCAGTGCACGTTAAAGAACCCCAGGTGGTTAAAATTTCCGGAGCCCTCCACTACGGCGTCTCTCATAATCATAGCTGGTTTTGGGACGTAAAACCGCAGAAATCAATCAATCAACCAATCAATATATATATATATATATAATACACGTGAGAGAGCGGAATAACTCTGTTTTGAAAGTATATCGCACATGTTTCCGACTGTTCTCTATGCCAATAGCTGTCTCGCGACGTCGTTCGGCTTCTTTACCCCCCGATCTCCTTTTCTTATTTTTTTCCCCTCGCGGTTGTGCGTTAGTATTCTTACGTATTGTGACGTGGCCTCGAGTTGGTTCTCCTATTTTTTTCTTTTTGTTTCTTTAGTATATGCGCCTCACTAACGGTTTTCTGTTTATCGAGTGAAATAAAACAAGATGGTCACTTCCAATCTCCGCCCGTCGACCCCATTGGACTATGCCTAATCTACCATGAAAATGCCGTCTTCTGGAAGCACCTAGCCCCTTGCTGAAATACCGCAGCACTTTGTTCGTTGCGTACGGAGCCCGGCCTCTCGGAGACATTTTCATTTTGCAGACGCAAACTTTCCATATAAAGCACACAGAGAGATGCTCCCTGTACTGGTTTTACTACATCCTTTCCTCTCGGCGCACGAATGTACAGAAGCTCGGGGCGACTTTTGATGTTTCCCACTTCTTTCTTGCCGGAGCCTCGAAAATTTCGGAACGTGTGCGGCGTGTCGCAACGCCAACCGACCCACAGTTCACGACTGCTTCTATACCGCTCACGTCGGCACACTTACTGCTTCGCAGGGAGCGTGGCGGTCCTCCTAATGCAATCGCTCAGTCACGTCACAGCTGTGCGCGTTGGTTTGCACGATGTGCTTACCTTCGACAAACGAAAAAAAAAAATTACACATTTGGTTATTCTTATTATGAGATGCATTCAGCAGAACGGGTGACAGAAAATTGTGCGCGACGAGCGCGAAGACAAGCAAAGGAAGAATTAAGTATAGTGGATGGTTGTCAGTTGAGTGGCGGCGCTATGCCACCCCGACTGGCAGCCGTCGCATCTGTCGCTTCCCTGTGAATCTCGCGACTGCCCGCGCGTCGAGAAGCATCAGTGACAGGCCTGCGGCTCCGACTCGGAACCCAATGTGCGAAATCGAGCGAGGTCTTTCCGAGAGCGAAGCTTACACGCGCGAACGCATGGTCGAGGCGCTTTCTCTTCCTTCCATCTCGTTCCTTGGTCATCGCTCTCTCCCGTTCTTCTTCTGGCACTTTTACGCCCACACGAAGCGCAGCGGTCGCGGTCGGGGATCGTACCACGCGGGATGTCGGGTGTGCTCCGTGCGCTCGCGTCGAGGGACTTCCATCGACGTGCAGTTCGGGGCCTTATAACGCCCGTTTCTCGACGACCGGGGAGGAAGCGCAGCGGCGGCAGAAATCTCCGAGCGCAGAGTGGGCGGCAGTTTCTAGAAGGAACGCGGCCGTTTTCCAAGTGCCAGTTTCTGCTCCCTCCCGACGCCGGACCCATTATTTTCGGGCAGTAAATTTCCTAGAGCAGCCCGAGGCTTAAAGGGCTCCCGGCAGACTGGAAGTTCGAAGGAACCAAACCATCTCGGTCCGTATCGGTTTTGCGTATATGGCTCCCTTCCACAGCGCCTTTAGAAGTGGGGCCGCGTTTTCAGCTTAAACGTCCAGCCACAAACACGGTTTTCTTCCCTTTGTTCCGGCGGGTGAATTTTGCATCGCATTTGTGCGTAGCTCGCGCAGAATTGAGTTGGTCAAGCGGGAACGAGAAAAGCACATGGTTATTTTAGATCGTCTCCAGCAGTTCATTTTGCCATTTTGTAGCGAAAAAAAGGCCCTTTGAGGTGAAGCTGTGGAGAGAGAGAAAGAGGTGAGAAGCAGGACAGGGACGGTTAACCAGGAGCTGGCGTCTGGTTACCCTGCGCTAGGGTAAGGTAATCGAGGTGAGGAAGTGGGTCGACAAGAAGAGAGAGAAAGAAGAAATAGTGGAGAGGGAAAGGCAGTGAGGTTAACCGGTTACGGACAACCAGACTGTGAAAAACACACACAGACAAAATAAGGAAAAATCGCACACACAGGAAGAGAGTTCTAGTTATAGTCGTTCAGATAGGCCAGTCGCTAGCAAGAAAAGCAGCAGCGCTTGCACAACCTTTTTCGACGACGTTAGCGGCAGTCTACGGTTTAGAATAATCTCTTCCGATAGAGGCCGATTGTCCAGCTGGTTGAACGCGTTGTAAAGTGGTTGCTCTGTACTGTACGATACTTTGGAAAATCTTGAAGAACAGTAGGGCTCCTAGGAGTCTCACAGGGCCCGGGAATGTGGGCCGAAAGAAAGCAAGTGACGGACGTGCGAGAAACATTGCCAACATTTCTTTTTTATTTCAGTCAAAGAAGAAAGCACTTAGGGTGTCATTTAGTGAGATGATCCATCCATCCATCCCGTCCGCCAGTGCGTCCGTCTTTCCATCCATCCATCCATCCATCCGTCCGTCCGTCCGTCCGTCCGTCGGCTGCGGCGGCTGCATTTCGATGGAGGTGAAATGTTGAGGCCCGTGTGCTGTGCGATGTCAGTGCACGTTAAAGAACCCCAGGTGGTCGAAATTTCCGGAGACCTCCACTACGGCGTCTCTCATAATCAGAGCTGGTTTTGGGACGTTAAACCCCACATAACAACAACAACATCATCCATCCGTCTGATCATTATATTACAATGCTCTTTGAAGGAGCTCATGTTTAAGTTGCCCATAAAACCTGGTCTTTATTTCTTCGTCACTTTTGGAAAGTTAGAACCGCTTTCTGTTCCATGCACCAGAAATACCCGCCTTTAATTTCTTCATTTGTACAGCATTAATAATAATAATAATAATAATAATAATAATAATAATAATAATAATAATAATAATAATAATAATAATTGCTGGATTTTTACTTGCTAAGGCCACGATTTGAGTAAGAGGCACGCCATATGGTGGAGGGCGCAGGAAATTTCGACCACCTTGGGTTCCTTAATGTGCAAGTGACATTGCACAGCGTACGGGCTCTCTAGCATTTCGTCTCCATTGGAATGTGAGTCCGATGTCGGCCGCGGTGATTTAAACTGTGGGTAAGCAGCCAAGCACCGTAATGACTGTATATATATACATACCATCACGGCGGCCTTTATATCTATAACAATGGCTGCGGCTTTTGTCCCTGGCTGCATAGCTTCCGTTGACGTCGGTCGGTGAAATTCTAAGAATGCTTCTTGTGCTTTTAACTCGGCTTTCTGTACCACCGTTCTGTTTATGGTGCGGGAGCAATATGACCTGTAAGATGGATGCCTCTTTTGTACCACGCGCTCAAAGCAAGTGCGCATCGAGAGGCTATGGCGGTAAGGTAGCGTGATGGAACCTGGTGCATATATAGGACTTCACTGCTGATCGAGTACAACTCACGAACTAGGCTCATGCCAAGGCAGTCGGCAATTTTGTAGCGAGTATATGTTTGGCCATACCGCCGAGTGGGCATGTTCGCGGCCTGCAGCAGCGCCTTTCTCTCCAAGCCTCGATGTTCCGGCGAAAACCTCGGGCTCTCGCGTCAGTAAAAGACATTCTGTTGCCCGATTCATTACACATATTTGTGGCTCGTAACTGAAAAATATTCGCGGTTGAGTACTTTTTTCCTTTTTTCAGTCTACACGCACTTCAGTGAAGTGCAGTCCTTTCTTGTGAACTGGGGTACTTATCAGCCGCCGACGCTGGTTTTATAGAGCCTGCATATTTTGCCCCCCCCCCCCTTTTTTTTTATGCATTTTTACGGGACGCGTCTTTTTCAACGAAGTCGCTAGGAGCACTCCCACTTATTAACATTTGTACCTTCTCCGCCTGTCTCCTCTCAGACTTTTTCTCAATATTATCCTTGTTGCCCGTGTTAGATTGTTTTCGTCCCGAAGTGCATTGTTATCTTTTTTAAATAATTCGTGAGCTTTTGCGTGCATCTTAAACTTGGTGTGTTCTGTTGCTTCTACCCCATACATTACTCAGAAACATGCCGCAGATAACTTGCTGTTTGAATCTGTAGGTGGGGCTTAGGGTATAAAAGCTGCAACTTCCTTCTGTTTTAACCCTCACTGCACCATTATTTGTCATAGATTACAGTTCTACTGAAGGAATACTAAACGCGCAAAGACTAGAAATGGACACCCCAATGAATTCGTGATTAATTTCTGGGCTTTTACTTCCCAAAACAACGATATGATTATGAGAGACGCCGTAGTGGAGAGCTCCGAAAATTTTGACGACCTGTGTTTCTTTAACGTGCACTGACACCGCACAGTACACGGGCTTCAACATTTCGTCTCCATCGAAATGCAGCCGCCGCAGCGGGGATTCGATCCCGCGAACTTGTTATTCCTTCAGTATGATCAATCAAATAGCTCCTCAAGACACCCTAATTAAACAACAGTTCCTTCGACTAACTAGATGAAAAAAATATCGCGACGTGCACTTGGTGAAGTTTGACCAATTAAGACTTTCGTTACTTTCTTCAAATTGCACCCTGTAATTCTTGCACTTATGGTGTGTGTGTAAAAGAAGAAATATTTTTGACAACGTATGACCGGAACGTCAAGTTCCATTAAGAGGTAATGCAAGGCCGGCACCAGTGTCGCAATTCTGCTAATTTAATAAGACTTACTTACCTCACGACTTGAAATCCACCATTGGAACTAGCGTGAAAGCCAGTACTTAAGGATCTAATTGCAGCACCCTTGTTAATTACGTAACAGTATACATCGTCTTATTTGCCGATAATTGCCGCCCCTCCCAACTCGGCACGCGATCAGACCGAGCAGGCTATTTCTGCTCGAAACACAAACAAGCCGTATTAGCTGCCAAGTTTCTCGCGTGACCATCAACGTTTATTTAACTAAGTTTTTGCGGTTCACCTGGCAGAAACTCTTTTTCTTTGATTAAAGCATTAAAGTGCTGCAGCTTAATGTCAGGTGAAGTGCGGCATCCTTATCGACGGCGCAGTCTACCCTAGTCTGCACGCTATCTGAAACACAAATAGCTGCGATCTTTGTTCGGTGCTGCGTTTTTTTTTTTTAGCCTTAAAAACCCGCGTGATGAGCACGTGCCGGAAAATTTTCTCGCGCTGTACGCTGCATGCACGCCTAGCAGCGACTGCATGGAAAACATTTCGAGAGTGGGATTTTTCTTTTTTATCTTTTTCACTTATTTTCGCGGGATGGCATTCACATTCCCAAATGCGTGTCATATATATAGCAGCAAGTACACCGCGCTACTACTACGATAGGATTCTAGTCTGAATGTGTTTACTTGTGGTTACCAACCGAATCTGGTAGTCATACAGTATGAGCTTGGGCGACTCCAAGGGCATATAAAGATATGCTAAATCCGCCAGTGAAATTGTTTAGAATACGTTCCTTTCTTTGTTTACTCAGTCGCTAGTTGCCAACACGCCCAAGCTGTTCGGGTGAAAGCAAAAAAAAAAATAAAAAAAGGCATTTGTTTTGAATTGAGGAGATGATAAACGTTCCGGCTAGGAACTGGCATTGCTGATGTTTGTAAACAAAAAAGAAAAAAAAAACATAAGAAGCCGCACGACTATACATGCGAACATAAGCCGGGCGATTCGCCCTTCAAAGCAGCTTCGAGCACTGTCTCTCCGTCGTGTCTGCTTATTATTGGATGACTTCGTTTCCACGTCTATCGCTCAGGCCTGTGCAGTCTGTGCGCTGACGCAGCAGTAACGTTTGTCATCGTAGTTGGGGCATCGCACTTATTTATTTATTTATTTGAATTTTTGCTCTTTTCTTGGTAAAACTACTCGTCGCAAAGGCGCGTGCGCGAAGCAGGCGTGCATGTATATACAGGCACACTCGACAGGGCAAACAATGCCTACGCGTCATTACCGGTAACGAAGAGCTAGCGGGGACCCAGCGGACACGCACGACCGGGACGTCACGGCACTGCAGATCTGTCAAGCGTATCCCAGCCCTGCGACCAGAATGCAAATCAGGCAACCTGCTTTTCTCCGCACTGTCGTCACGCTGCCGGTGACAGCGGAGTCGCTTGTGTGAACGTTTGGACAGCGCTCATTTTGGTGGCGCATGATTATCCCGGATGGCGCACGGGCTCCGCGCAATTGCTGAAGAGCGGACCGGAAGGGTAAACATTAATTAGGCATCCTTTCTTAATTGAGCGCACTTTCGTTTGAACAAAATTAAGAGCCGTCATATGCCCGCTTCTCCTGCACACTCCCATAATTGTTAGGTATACATATGCGCGCTTCCGGTGAGAAGACGGAGGACGACTGAGTGATGCGGTTATTCACTCACCCAGCGGCAGCGTGTGCCATGAAAAGGAGCGAATTAAAAGAGCTCACCGCCGTCGATAATTGAGGACACTCAGCCAGAGTGTTCCACCGCTCTCCCAGATGCACGGAACAATTATGCCAGTTTTCGCGAGGAAAAGAAAAGAATAAAAGTCCCTCGTCCTTTCTGGTGCGTGCAGTAAAGTTTACTGCGCCCAAGTTTTCTTCCTGTATCTGCCGACTCTTGTGTACATACTGCACACTGCCAGCCCGAAAGTTAATGTTATTAACATACTCTGCCGCCTGTAGTTATGGGTCTATCTTTCCTAAAGAATGTGCTCATTTTCTACAGCAATGACATATGCGGTACTCACGGAAGTCTCAATGGGTATAGTCGAACACTTAAAGTGTTTTTTTCTGTGCCGCCGAAGTCGCCGCTCTTCAGGCTGTCGTGACGTGGCTGCATGTGGTGGTGTGCCAATCATTTTCCTAGTCGAAATTCCCGGAACCTAATCCCCATGCGTTTCAGGCTCACAAATCAATGCGGGCTTCATTTCACTCGATGGTTTCACACCAGTATATGAGTTTGGTGGTTAGTCCCACATGCTCACTGTTTCCTTTTTTAGGGGCGAAGCTCCTTAAAGCGGCACCCGTTCGTCCCTCGTCGTAGTCGTAGTCGTAGTGCGTAACCAGTCTTACGCTTTGACCTCCAAGGTGGTGCCGGTGGGAGATATCTCCTGTGCGTTGTTGAACAATAAAAAAAATTCGCAGCGTGCGCGTTAACTAAAAGCCGAATTCTACTGTCTCTCATTCCCCATTAGCAGCCATTGGCATGTTCCAGTAGGAAACGTTAGTAGAAGTAGAAGTGTTAAAAGCCGACTTCTGCTGTCTCTCATTCCCAGTAGCAGCCATTGTTTACCTCCAAGGTAGTGCCTGGTGAGATTTCTCCTGTGCGTGATTAAACAATAAAAATTTTGTTCAAAACGCCGTTGATTGATGAAATAAACCAACGAAAGACGCCAGATGTTTTGTAAAAGCAAAACGAAAAGACGCCAGATGTTTCTAAAGCAAAACGAAAAGACGCCAGATGTTTCTAAAGCAAAACGAAAAGACGCCAGCTGCTTAACGAAAGACGCCAGGTAAAGCAATGGTTTTCATCTGCAACCAGTGCAAGAACCACTTAGCTTACATTTCACCGACCACAAAGCGGTCATAATGAAAGGACAACGGAAACCAGCAATAAAAGTTTGATAAAACATTTAATCAATCGTTTCACGTCATTTTTATCGGGCGAATTAACGGAAGAAATTTCATGGTTTAACTGATGATTACTTCCAGGAGCTTCGCCCAATCTCATCATCATTCACCTCGTGGATCTGCCGTCAATTTTTTTCTTCTTTTTTTTTCATTTTGCCTTCTTGCTTCTGCGTAGGGTCTGGCCGACCTCCCTAAACTTACTTCCTATATTTCTCCTCTGGTAGCCTCGTGCTCGTGTTCTAACGTTCAGTTCCGCTTCCATCACGAAAATAATATTAAACAAGAACAACAACAACAACGATGACAGAAAATAACGCGACCGTGCTTCACTCTTTCTGGCGCGCTCAGGCAGTAGAGTTATAAATACTGTGCTCCATGGTGTCTGTTCTTGCAGCCTGTCTTCTGCACCCAACGCAAGTCGGGAAGTTAACGGCGATTGTCAGCGCATGTACCTTGAGCGCGTATTCTAGGGACATGGCGCTCCTTCCAATGCATTATGCCGAACGCTTTGCTCGTATTTCAGGCTTCGACGTATTCAGTGCATTATTCGTTCCTTTGGATTGGTTGTTTTCTATATACATAGGTTCTCTATTTAAAACGAACCCCAATTATCCATAGTAAACACGCTTAGCCTCGGTTCATATAATAATATTGCACCCCGAAGAGAACAGGTGAGATAGGGTATAAGGACGCAGTCCTCCGGATGCGACGGGTCAGTTTTGCAATTCGTCTCGGCTGCAGGTCTTATTTGAACGGCTCCGTGGTATAGCAGCGGCATTTTCTGTACGGCGTAAACATGCCTCGCGGGCCGAGCTGCGAGGAGGCGTGTGCCCAGCTGTGCCGCTGCCGGACAGCGTCCGGCGGTGACGCAGTTGCGGAAACAAGCGCCGCCCGGGGATCATCGAAGGCCGCCGGGAACGCCGGCGCACGACTCTAAATTGGCCCCGTGCCGACCGGCCGAGGTCGCTGCTGGCCGGGGGAAGCCGCAGCAGACGTATATACACCCGCTCACAGTTGTTCGTCTTGTGTCATCTCGCGCGAACAGCGCAGTCTGCGTGGCGCTTCGCCCGCAGCGTCAAATCGCCGTCGGGAACGTATACAGTCCTGCCTTCTTGCTCACCCTCGAAAGACACTCCCCAAGAGAGCTATGCGCTTGCCTGTACTGTCAGCCATATTTGCTGCTGACACGGTGGAAGTCCTGAGAGAGAAAGAAAGCCGCTTCGTATGGCTAATACCAGTCAGAAATAGACAGAACGGGCACAGTTTCTTCTGATGATACGCGAACACGTCTGTTTCGACGTGTAGTGAAAATATAACGGCGAAATATCTAGATTGCGCAGGAAAACTGAGAAATAAAGAAGAGGTACACACACTTCTCGTTCTCAGCGCTCGGTATTTCATGGTGCAGAGAGTTCGAGCTGTAGCACGACCGCGTTCGAGCGTCGCCCGTCGGGCGACGGGATTATCGAGTTAGTTGTTGCGTGCCCGTGACATTGACAGGACAGACAAAACCACTCGTGCAGATCCAGTTGACAGCGGCGCATAAAATGTCAGCCGCTCATATTCCGCCGTGCGTTTACGGCGCTCAATGTGTCACCCGCGCCGCAGCCTCCGTTCGCGAGTCTCATTGTTTTGCTCCCGCGGTCGCCAGTGTGCGTCTCGTCGCAGCACGTCTGTTCTGTCGCCCACATAGCGGACGCCCTTCACTGCGTTCGCGGCAGGTGACACGCGGCAGAGGAGGAGTGAGCGCAGCGAGCTGTCATTGTATCTGTGCAAACCTGGCTGCTTACGTTAAGTTCGGGGCCTAGGTTCGCATTTATTTTCATTACACTTCTCCGAAACGGGCCGCAAGAAAGGATAAGAAAGCAGAAAGAAAAAAGAAAAAACGGCGACACAGAAAGAAAACCAGCGACGGATAACTTTTGTGGCGTAGAGAGCCGTAAGAGGCTTAGTGCCCGCAAAATATGCGAGTCCATTCTTCTCCGAACAAAAGCGCCCCTATACAGGCGTTCTCCGTCCAATTTGCTTTTCATGCGCATTGTTCTTCTTTTCAAAACGCCGACAGTGCGATATTTTAGCAGGCCAAGGCGGCGTGCGTGGAACGCACTTTCTTGCCAGGAGGCGTCACGTAGAACGTGAACTTAGATGAGATGGCTGCTGCCCAATAAGCCCTCGCATGCTACCTAAGGCACCAAGTCTGCCGCAACGAAGCCCAAGCTATGAAATAACGAAAGGGAAGGGGTCAAGGGCTCGTTCTTTATTTGTTAGAAACAAGTTAATGAGCAAACAGACAATGAAGCCTAGGAAAGCATAGGGGAAGTTACTTGTGGTATTTTAATTGTGGTTTAAATGCACAATAAAGTGGACGAGGGGACGGGCCGCCTTCGTAGCTCAGTTGGTAGAGCATCGGACGCGACATCCGAAGGTCGTGGGTTCGGGTCCCACCGAAGGCAGGTTTGTCTTTTCGTCCACTTTAATTCCTTTCTACTTTCTCCACAATTAAAATACCACAAGTAACTTCCCCTATGCGTTCCTAGGCTTCATTGTCTGTTTGCTCATTAACTTGTTTCTAACAAATAAAGAACGAGCCCTTGACCCCTTCCCTTTCGTTATTATATATATATATATATATATATATATATATATAAACACTCAATAAATACTCAGCTCTAGTCAGCTCTTTACACGTTTGTTTGGAGGAATCCGTTGCAGCAATGCGCTTTGCTGCGACCCATGCAGTTTTCCGAGCAGAAGCAAGCTGTTTACGATAACGTTTAATGAGGATGCAAGCGAAAGTTTACCCCGAATGACCGTAAACGTGACCCACATGTCCTGTTTGGCTCTGTGAAAATCTTCCTGCTGCACCTCAAAAAGGATGACGATCGAAGTCAGCGCGTATAAGCGAATGGCTCGATACGCAGTTTGCTTTACACGGTAAGTATATACGGCCGAGTTTTTGTCTGCTTTGTGTCGGACTAAAATCTGAGCGGCCTGCAGCGGGTTTATCATCGCTGGCTCGGCACACTTCCACCAACAAACGTTACCGAGCGATCGAAGATATGTCCCTCGAAATTTGTCGATGCTTCCACGTAGCCATTATTGTCAGTATAGGATACCGCTGGCACCGGAAATTGCTGTCCATAAAAAAAGAAAAAAAAGAAGCCTCCGTTTTCGCGTGGACGCGATCGCTCGCATCCTTAACATCTCTTTCCTTCATCTATTGTTTTTGCTCTCTCCTAGAAGGAAGAAAAAACTCACTATTTTTTATAGAAGGCTTCATATCTCTGACTTGCGTTTCTTTCTTTCTTTCTTTCTTTCTTTCTTTCTTTCTTTCTTTCTTTCTTTCTTTCTTTCTTTCTTTCTTTCTTTTTCAAGAAGTTGTTTCTTCTCTACTAGAAATAAGTAAACCGGTGCTACGCCTACGGAAGCTTCAGCGATACAACTACGATTAATATTCGCGAAACCAAGTAAGAAGTCCTGCGGGAAGACGCTACGTCTACCCACTTTCGTTTCTTTCAATAACAGCAGTATATCGAACTTATTGCGAGGCACGCGTAATCGTGCATCCTGTAGGATTTCGTTGTTTGCCCGGTCGACCGTGCGATGCGCACAATGCGACAATACTATCTTCGAAAGTGGGATGACTGCGTCTTTGAATTCGAGCGGTAGTTTTGTGCTATTTTATTGCGTTCCTACCGTCCGCACGCACATTGTGCCGAGAGACAAGCGCCACCACGTTTTAGCAATTTATGACGCGCCTTATTTTCGATATGCGCGCACGTCCCATATACGGCCATGCACGAGTCGGAAATAATGCCAGTCGCGTATATATGACGCCACTAACCCGAACGTCGCACGAAGGTGCAGCTGCAGATCGAAGCTCGCATGCCACCGCAGGTGCCAGGCTCAACTCGTCGTGTGTTCGAATATTTCGTTCTTTTCACTGTTTCTCTGTCTTTTTTTTTTTTTTTCATAAATAAAGGGAGGGGGGCGGGAGAGATTGCTATCTCTCCGGAAGAAGACGAGGGTAACTGTAGCAGCTAGAAACATTCCCTCTATTCACATTTCAATTTGTTAAGTAGCGCGAAAAGTAAGGATGCACCCCCCTCCCCCCCCCCCCCCCCCCCCAAGAAAAGGCGTGCTGTACATTCTCATTGTTGTAGTAGTAGTAGTTGTTGTTGTTGTTGTCGTTGTTGTTGTTTCTATGGCCTCTATAATTGGCACATACCCACGAAGGGGATTGGCGACACTACAGGCACTACATGTAATGATATATAAACGGGAAAATTAAGAGGCCAAGGCCAAAATCTAAGAAAAAATTAAAAAAAAGGAATTATTTGTTTCCGTTTTGAGCGTCGTCGTCTTCCGTCCATGTGGCGCCACAATATGCACCATGTAGCTTGTCACTGCGTCTCAAACTGACCGCTCAGGCTGTTTTATAAATCTTTGAGTATAACTCGCCCGCAGGCTACTGGCGTACAAAAGAAAAGAGCATTCTTTTGTCGTCTCAGCCGTGTGTTCTACTCCGCAGGACGTGATCGAGAGCGTACGCAACGTCGAACTTGGGTGAAACACCGCGATGGACAGTGCAGGATCACTGTAACACACCGTACGTGAACTATTGGTGATTGTCATGACGATTTCTAGGTTTTTACGTTAAAGAACCCCACGTGCATGGTCGGAATTTCCGGAGCCCTCCGCTACGGTGTCTTGCATAATCATAGCTGGTTTTGGGGCGTAATGCAGTCAATCAAGTGCATATGATGTCCTCAGAGCGTGCCTTGTCCGTTGCGTCTCCCCGTCGGTGAGATAGCTCGCTTGATATTGCTAAGAGTAACGGGTCTAATCAGTTTAGTGCTGACTCTGCGGATACGAGAATGTTCTCGAGATTAGTGCGTGTTCTGCGAAAGCCTTGAACACAATCGCGCTTTCCAAGCTGCGCTTGCAATTAAAAGGTTTCTAACTCGTACTTTCGCTGTATCTACGTCTCGAGACCCTTTGTCGCTGCTTTTCTTCGTTTACGCCTTTCTGCCTGCGTCTCCTGGAAACAACCGCCATTTCCCGACGTCATTTCTAGAGTGAAGATCAGAGAAATCAGGCTCGTCCATCTTCATGTTCTAGAGGCTGCTTCCGATTACGTGGGCTCGACAGATGGTAAATAAACACAGAAAAAGGCGTAATAAGTGATATTGAGAGCGCAATGAACTGAACGCCGCACGCCTAAAAGAAAAAAAAATGAACTGACGGCCAAATGAGTGGAAAATTGAGCATGAAAGCTTCCCTGGCACTCGTTGAAACAGGGCTGAGTGGAAAGTAATGGTGTGATCTCGGCGCTACTTCATTTCCTTTCCTCTTGTTCTTTCGCCCTTGTTTTCGCCGGTCATTTGCCGCGGAGGAGAGTGCCACGTTCATGGTGACGACGCACATCGCTTGCATTCTCCTTCTCCCTTTTTATGCCCGCGCTTGTTCGCAGCGGGAGTGAGCGTTCACTGCGGACGCCCCAAGGGCCGCCTGTCCTGTACCCGCGGGCTTATGCGAATTTACGATGGCACGTAAATACGGAGCTATTCTCTCAATAACCACGCTACGTGGTGCATGGCCTGGCCAGGAGTTTATGGATACGCATCACCGGGATGTAAAAAGTAAACAGAAAGAATTTTATTAAATATCGACAGCAAGAGGGGAAAAAAAGAACTGCTCTTTGGCACAAGAAGGGACCATTTTGTCCCGCTGGCATGCTTTTAAAGGTGCCTGCTCTAGTTGTAAAGAATTTATGGTGACGACAATGGACCGACATAAAGAGAGGCGACACGCAGTGGACGTGCATACGTGAATGGCCATAAACGATCCGCAGGCAGGATGTGCGGGTCGGATGTCGGTGTGTCCACAGCTGTAGCCTTCAAGCACGCCTCTGTGCGTATATTAGGAATCGAGTTTGGCTGAGTGAGGTTTACCCAGTCTAGGGTGCTAGTACAGATGAGTGTGATGAGGAATGGAACGATACGCGCAGTACATTGCAAATACGTTACATATATACACAAAACGCACTGTAGCAGCCAACAGACCAACCTCCAGCGATTGGCTTGTAAAGTGTTCAGTGCTCGACAAATATTGAAGGTTTGTTGAACATCCAACAAACATTCCTTCGGCACTCTCGTCTCAATGTCTCTAACCAGTGTCTCTAAGACCGTTTGAAAGGTTGGGAGTGTGCGGGTACTCCTTAAATAACAGTTTTATCATAGATGGATCGCTGCCATCTTTCAGTATACGAAAGCTCGCACCCACATGGCACACCGCTTAACATGGTTTTGCGAAAAACCTTCGTGTGTTGCTCATTTTGGGAACAACTCAATTACTTCGCACATAATGCCCCAACGAACAATGGAAACGTGATTAGCTGCATATAAAGTTTTTTTTTTCTCTCGCGTCAAAAAGGTTTAGCTTCTCGCTTCCGTGCGCTTGCATCTTCTGTGGCTCTTTCATTACCAAGGATATCAAATTATGTGGTCGAGCAGTACCCATGCAGCAAAAATCATCCAGGCGAGTTACTTTATCATTAGTCTGAATTAATCACGTTTAGCTCCCACATATCGCCACTTGGCTGTTCGTCCGTTAATTCTGTGTAATTAATTACCACTGCAGCTCTCCAGCGTTCTTTCTCATTCAGCCACGGAACGAATTTCGCTCGTGGCTAAAAACGGTCGTCCGCTGAATGAGTTATTGTTACTGTATATTCCGGTCCCCCAAAAGTTATTACAGCGCTTATCTCTCTCCCTCTGTCCCCTTCCCCCCATAAACACACCTCAGGCAAATGAAAAACGTACTTCTCTGCACTAGAGATGAGCTTATTACGTTAACGCAGCGGCAGCGGTCACATTTTCGGTTGCAAATACAATTTAATGGCCGCCATTGCCTCACACTTACGGTGCTGTGATAGTGTCACAAGGCACGTGATAGAAGGCTACGCATTATACGACAAAAAAAAAAATCTTAAACAATGTGCGCGTAAAAAAGCGGGGAATTTCGTCATATTTGTAAGCGAATGAAACGTGTCCGAAGCGGGGTGTCCCAAAAAGAAAACGATGTTCAAAACGGTTTACATCCTTTTGGTACGCATGCACCTAGTATAAAGGGTGTTAGGGTTATGCTCCCGATATAGCCTCTTGATTATCGCTCTATTATAGAAATAAACTGTACAGAACAATAATGCAAGGTTACGAGAATGCACTGCGTTCATGGGCAAAATCTTGGGGAACGTGGCATTGGCAAAAAATGATAATCCTTTAAACGTAAAAACGGAGCGCTGAAAAACGACGGACGCAGAAGCAAGAAGGTCACAGGATAGGCGCAGGACAAGTCCCCCTTGCTTCTGTGTCCGTTGTTTTCTAGCACTCCGTTTTTCCGTTTCAAGTATGAATCGACTTGCCCAAAGACATGTACGTCCTACTAAAAAAAATTCTTTTTAGCACATCTTCCAGGCATGGAATCGCATCATTGAGTATAGATTTGTTCCCAACTGATTGGTTCCCAAACAGTTTCTCGAGACTCTATACGTTATAGATTACAAAACGACCATAGAATAGCTACGTTACTTCAGAAGTAATGAATCCCAACGGACTCTTGTATAATCTGCATTTGTTGCATGGGAAACGCTGCTGGACACTGACAGTAAATGAACAACTGGTATGGCTATATCGTAACATGATTTAAGACGAGGCTAACTGTTCGATGATTGGTGGCAAAGTCGAGGCACAAATTAAATAGACATTCGAATCCGACGCTTCTTATTATTTTTTGTGACTTCAGATACACCATGTTTATGTTGCCTTCATTTGTCGTTGAGCACACCGTTATGTGTGAACATTTCTTGATCGTTAAGGTGACCGGCTTTCGTGTTGCAGAGACTTGCTCATATTTTTGGATCAATTTTATTTTTAATTTTACTTGTGTACTTATAAGCGCGTTCTGACGCCAGTTTAAAATAAATGTCAGCCAGCTATATATATATATATATACAAAAAATGAAGACTGCGTTCGTGTGTTTGTTTTTGGCGCAAGTGTAGTACGTCAAGGGTCATTTTTCCTTCCCCCCCCCTTTTTTTTTCCCCCGCTCGCTTTTTCACGCTCAAACGATTAAACGTCAGATGGCCTTATCCCATCGCGTAGTCGAAAACGAAGTGCGCTTCCTGACAGTAGGACAATTCTGCGTGGAACATCGTGGAGCGAAGCAAAAAAAAAAAAAAAAAAGACAGCACGATAAAAAGAACACTGTGTGCTGCGCTGCTTTGGACGTAGACAAATCATTGGCGGGTGGCGTCGCTTTGCGGCTTCCTGCGGTCGGCCTCCTCCCGCGCGGCGTTTCATTCCCGGAGCCATTCATTAATCGAAGCTCGACGGTTAAGCCACGGTGCATCGTTTCGCTCCCAATATGTTTTATTTCGTGGTCTCGGTTTCCGATTCTCGTTTACAACATTCGTTTATTTGAAACTTCAAATTTTCGAGGTCGTCGGGCTGTTCGAATTTTTTTCGAAGAATGTGGTTGATGTTCCACCCCTGCTTATGTTTTTTTTTTTCCTTGCGCACAAAACGTCGCGAGTCCGTGCACAATAAATGATCGCAGGAAGCGCCTTAGAGAACAAGGCTGTGTTCTCGATAATCGTAGAATTTACCATTATTTTTATCGTTTATTGCAAGCTGAGTCTTTTCCAAGGAAACAATACGTGTGCCAGTAATACCACACGTAATGGAGACGTGGGAGACAGTCCAATTATTTTCTACTATCTATCTATCTATCTATCTATCTATCTATCTATCTATCTATCTATCTATCTATCTATCTATCTATCTATCTATCTATCTATCTATCTATCTATCTATCTATCTATCTATCTCGTTGGACTTCCTTACCGATCTCTCCTATGACGGGACTTCCTCCCTTAGTCATATACACTCTGGACGAAAACTAGCTGACACATCGCCTTGTGCAAAGGGAAAGTGATGCAATAGCGGGCTTTATCAATCTTGAAGACGGTATTTGACGGCTCTTACACCGTCCTACGTGAACTTGATCAGACACTGCAGTTTGCAGCAGCGTGCAGGTGGCGCCCGTTCCGGGAGGTGGAATCGGTTCTCGCGAGTCTGCAACGCTCATCACCGAATGACTCGAGCACCAGTGGGCGGCATTCGCAAGATCGCGGATGGCTGCACTTCCAGCGGTGGGGGACGCTTGCACCAGCATTCAGCGCGAGCTCGCGATTCCGAAACCTGCCGGCCTGCAGGCGGCGATGGCCGGCCGGTGTTCGATCTAACGAGCGAGCCGCCGGGCAGAACGTTTTTCCTCAGCGTCGCCCAGGATGTCGAGAGCCTTTCTTTCCATCCTCTGCACGCCGGAGCGAAAATGGCTTTGCCCGAAGGCAGCCGGTGGCAAGCCCGCTGGAGAGCTCACGCGGCCAACGCTCGGGCATGCGAAGGCACTGCCCTTGTGTATCCTCCGCTAACCTTCGCATCCAGCGGCGAACTTTCGGCCCGTTTGTTGCGGCGCCCATAACCCCGTGCGTATGTGTCGTGACTCGGTGTCTTTCAGGTGCCGTCCCTCTAAACGCACGCGCTTTTCGCCGGCACGTTTTTTTTTCATCCTTCCTTCACTCTTGTCTCCGACTGCTTTTGCGCAAGGCCGTACGTGTCGTCCGTGTATTCTTTTTCTTTTTCTCCTTCTTCTTTGTGACTAGAGAATGTTACTGTTTTTTTGGGGGGGCCTTGTCGCCCGAAAGAAGGGGCGTGTTAGAGCAGCCTTTTGATCTCTTGCCCTGTGCGTAGAGATCTGTGCGACGTTTCATTCTCTCTTTTTTTCGTTTTTTTTTGTTTCTTAGCCCTGCTGTAGGATTTGTGAATTTAAAAGGATGTATTACTTATTCGTACCTATCCCGATCGGCAAGCGACAAGCACCGGACACGACTCTCTCGCGTTGGGCAACCTCGATAAACTGCGCCGCGAATTCCGGGCAGTGACGTAAAACTTCACTGAGCTTCGTATAATCGGCTCGAGCTATAGCGGGGCTTCTTCTTAAGTGTATTCTACATTATCCTTTAAGACGTGACGTCGGGCCCGCAAGCTGGTCTCGCGGAAACTTAAATGCACCGCTACGGCCTCTTCGAAGCTTCTTTGCAGGCGGTTAATAGGGGACCGATCAAAGGGGTAATAGATTATTAGCGGATGAGCAGTTTTTGCTTCAAAGTTCACCCCAAGTCAGGCCACTGGGAAGTTGCGCATGGCTGCGCGTACCTCAGAATATGTGTGCCGACCTATCGCGTGAGTTAACTTATACTCTTTGGAATAATTCCAAAGTGGATCCTGCAGTCTTTCCATAAACAGCGGAGAGCTGTAAGGGCCCGTACTGTCAACGTCTCCTGTGATCTCATGCGGTGGTCGCCGTGATGATGTTTCTACAGGCGGTGTTAGCCTGGCAGATCTCACGCACGGGGAACAGCAGTTGAAAACAGGAGCAAAACATTGCCAATTGCTGACCAATACTGGTTAAAATGGATCCAAATTAAGAATGTTTGGAACAAACCAGATTAGTATAATAAAAGGTCCATATTAAGGGTAACTAATTGCATAATGAGATCGAATTAAACGAAAATAATTCGAGAATGCCGAATATAAACAGAGTAAAATGGGAAACACAGGAGAATTACTGCTACGCACTTCGTACAGCTTTCACCGCAGTGGGACTGGCATAGGTATATATATATATATATATATATATATATATATATATATATATATATATTAGTCATGGGCACATTTCCAGTAAAAAGTAACATCGTTACTTTTCCGTTACTGTACAAGATTAATACACTGGAAACGAAATTATGTAGTTCTTTCAATGTTAACGTATGAAGGCGTGCGGTTAGTTGAAGTTGCTCGTAGCAAAGCTCCAGATAAAAGGAATGGAATGGGGCTCACTCAATAGCCCAACACCAGCAATCGTTGCGTACACCTCATTTTTTAACTTTTTTTTATTGATTGTCGGAAATGTATTTACAAAATACGTTGGGACGGCCTGGTGCCACCAAGGACTGCTGCACGCTCGTAAATGAATGGGAGCTCTGCCTGAGACGCGACAATGAGGATAGGCCCCTTCGAGTCATTGCTGACGGCACTTTGCATAGTGCTTTCTGGAAGTACCGCCGCTTTGAGAACTAAACGTGTGCGAGGCATTGCGACGCGCCTGTTTCTAGGTGGTTTCCACGCGGGTGGTCGTGAAGAAATGGCTGGCCAC
Organism: Hyalomma asiaticum; assembly: GCA_013339685.2. Lineage (NCBI taxonomy): Eukaryota > Metazoa > Arthropoda > Arachnida > Ixodida > Ixodidae > Hyalomma > Hyalomma asiaticum. The sequence continues at coordinate 166,557,982 of CM023481.1, forward strand.
ACTAAAAAAAATTAAGGACACTGCACCGGCCTCTGAACGACAGTGACGTGTCGCGCACCTTTCTCTGCATGGGGCCTGGGAGAAGAAACCTTCGCCGCCCTTTTTTGTCGCCGACCGGCGATGCTTTGCTCGCCTTCGTAGAAAAAGTGACGTCAGCCCATTTACAAAAAGAAAAAAAAGGAGTGCCATGACATGTCCGTGTCATGTACAGCATTGGGATACAAGCGATACATCTTAAATGTATTCCATTAGTCAGATACAAATACGTTTTGCAAATTTATCCAGATACAGAGGTACAGATAGTCATAAATATTTAAGAGAAACCTCGCGATAGTCTCGTATCGCGATGCTGCCGAGCCCTGTTCTAAGAAGTGTTGCTTCTGGATATGTTTTTTAAAAGGAAGTAACTATAACGGTATTTACAGTTACAGTTACTGTGCAAAAAGTAACAGTGTTACAGTTACAAGTTCCTCTAAATTAGAAGTAACAAGTTACAGTTATAAGTTACTGAAAAAAAGTAACTAGTTACCGGTAACGCGTTACTAGTAACTAGTTACTGCCCAAGACTGTATATATATATAATGTGTGTGTGTGTGTGTGTGTGTGTGTGTGTGTGTGTGTGTGTGTGTGTGTGTACGCGTGCGTGTATGTTTGCCGTGATGCATTAACAAGTCCTACACATGTTAATTACACCTTAATTTTAATGCGTTGTTTTCAAGGCTAACACTCACGCCTGTTGGCTAAATGACTAGCACCTTCGGCGCATATGTCTAGTGAACTTGTCCCAAGCCGCCTCGATGTCCAGTTCGAGGGAGCTTCCTGTCGCTTATGGCTCTCGCGCTCGCGCGGCACGTGTCCCAGCAAGAGGCGTTCACAGTGCGGGCGTTGTCATTTGTGCACACCTAATATACGACGGTGCTGAACTCCGCTTGCCGCAGGCTCTAAGAGCACGCGTCGCTGTAAGGCGCACGTCTTGTGGGTCCTTATACTTGAACCGTTTCTGAATGGGGGCGATCTGTAGCGTAGATACGTCCGGCGCCAGATAGGGGCAAAGGCGCGTCGTTTCAGGGCCATGGCGTGGCCCACCCGCAGGGACACAGCCGGAGTCAGCTGCTGGCCGTTCTCACGCGTACCTGACAGACAGAAACGTTGCTGCGCGCGTAATGACGCCGCCAGACGCCCATGGGAACTTCGTGCGCCAACTGGGCCGTGGAGTTAAATTTAGACAAATCGATGGGGCTACACCAGAGAGGGTCCCTGGCGCGCGCGAACGCGCCCGTGCTTGCCCGTAGCATGGTCGCACGCGCATCGCGCTACCGCCGGAAGCAACCGCGCCTGCCTTTTCTTTCTCGTTCAACGCACCCGCGGCCGCTGTGGCCCAGAGCCACGGTCCTCTGCCTCTTTTTCCAACTTGTTTCTCGAGGTGCTTTGTTTTTCTTTTTTTCTCTCTTTTTCTTCTTTTTTTTTTTTTCTTTGCATTCGAGCGTCCTGGCCACTGGCGGGCTCCGCTGCAGAGCACCCTGCTGACCGCTGCTGACGCCGGAACGTGCACGCTCAGCGTGCGCAGCTTTCCCACGCACCTGCACACGTTCTTGCGCGCCCCCGGTCGTGCGCTCGTACCACTGCTCATATTTTCTTCTTTTTGTATCGCTTTAGTTACTTTTCATTTTCCTCTCTCTTTTCAACCACAAGGTTCAAGCTGTAAAAGCGGTCAAGAATTACGACAGAAATTGACAAAACCAGGTCATAATATTACTTTTTTTTTTCTCCGCCACTGTTGGAACGCTGCATCGCGAACAAATTAAGTTGATCATCATTGGGCCTGTTTCTATTAGTTCTTGCTTGTGTACATTTTAAAATTTATTTATTGCGAACTTTTTATGTTGCTACAGTCATACAGCGACAGAAGAGAGGGAAGGGGGAGGAAGGGCGGGATGAAGGCTGCGACCAAAAGCAAGGAATATATACCGTAAAGGGTAGGGGTAGCAAGGATATATTAGGCTTCTTTCTTTTTTATTCAGACTTCTGCACTGTTGTGTAAGTGGGTGAACATGCGTTGAAGCAGACATTTTCGGACTTGGTCACAGCGCAGCTGGCACTTGTCAGACACGCATATCATCATCATCATCATCATCATCATCATCATGTCTACGCCCACTGCAGGAAAAAGGCCTCTCCCATAGATCTCCAATTATCCCGGTCCTGTGCTAACAGGGACCACGCTATATACCCGCAAACTTGATCTCATCTGCCCACCTAATTATCTGCCGCCCCCTGCCACGCTTGCCTTCTATAGGGATCCACTCTTTACCTTTAAAGACCAACAGTTGTCTTGCCTTCGCATTAAATGCGCCACCCCTGTCGATTTCTTCTTCTTAATTTCTACTACTGTATCCTTAACACGTGTTTGTTCCCTGATCAGCTCTTCTCTCTTCTTGTCACTTAACGTTACATCTATAATTCTCCGTTCCATTGCTCTCTGCGTCGTCCTCAATTTAAGTTGAACCCTTTTATCGAGCCTCCAAGTTTCTGCCCCGTAGGTGAGTACCTCTAGGATGCAGCTGTTATACACTTTCCACTTGAGGGACAACGGTGAGCTGCCATTCATCATCCGAGAATGTATGCCGAATGCACTCCACCCCATTCTTATTCTCCTAATTATCTCATCCTCATAGTTCGGATCAGAGGTCACTACCTGGCTTAAGTACACATATTCGTGTACCGTTTCCAGTGCCTCGCTACCTGTCTCAAACCGCTGTGCTTGTCCAAGGCTATTGAGCATTACTTTAGTTTTGTACATATATTAATTAACACGCAGTTACTATATGCAAACTTTAACAATGCTGTATACTTGTATCATTTGGCCAAATGCGCCGCCTTTGTCAGCTCCGGCAACAACTGTCTTAACTTTATATAATTCTCTCAGCTTGCTTGTACAGCGCCGAAGCAGAGCCCCGTTCAGCCTGAATATAACTGTATTGTGCTGAAAAACAAAATATTTCGACGAAAGCTGGTCATGTCGGGGGAAGATTCCGTGCAATTGCCTATGCAGCACATTGAGATCGTCTATAAACGAAACGAATCTTGCGGCGGCCGCTCGTTGTTTTCTCCATGCACGTACATCCTTAACGGTACGAACAATGCATCACTAAAGATTCCCCTTAGTGAAAGTTATGCGAGAACCCTGAAATTGCCCGGATATCGACCATCCGTGCGTGCAGTTCGCGGAGACAGCCTTTGAGCGCAGGAAGGAGATAGTCTGTCTGGCCAGATGGGTTCCCGAAATAAATAATTCATCGCTGTTTTCGTAGAACAGTGGAGTTGAGTATTAATGGGTGGGAGCTATTCTCGGTGTTTTCCCATACGACACACATGTTCATCCGATAGAGAAATCGCGCGCTAGTGGTGGCAGCACGCAGGGGCAAGAAACGGAGACAGAAAAGGCTGCGTACTATTTTTACGCTCAGCGACGGCAAAGCTTCGCGATACGCCCGTTATGTACCACACGTTTTATTAACGTAATTAACCAATAAGGCATTTGTTAAAGAGGCTAGAAACATAATTCTTCTGTCAATTGTCTCGTGACTGTTTGTGTACGTAGTCCGTGCTGCTGCAAAGCTGCGCATACCTATACGTCACAGGTGTATAACATCCTCGCGCATTCATACAGAAAGTTGAAACCAGCGACAGTCAATATCGATGATCCCTGAAAGTTCGCGTACCAGGTGTCGAAGCTGCATTGCAGCATCTGTCCTTGAGAGCGGAATTGAAACAATGTTCGCTTGTTGATATGAAGTGCCTTGATGTGATGCGTCTCTCACTGGTTGATTGGAACTCACCAAACATCAGACGAACGCGACTGTACCAGCTAAACCCTTTCCTGCATCTCCGCCCTCCATCAGGACTTCCTCGGCATGAGGCCTCGCTTCTTTGTCGACGTTGGCTGGGCGTTGCCTTCACAAAGGCATACTCCGCATTAATTGGGGCCATCGACAGTGCAACATGCGAGATTTGCGACGATGACAAAACCCTGGACCATTTGCTGTGCCACTGTCCGCGATTCGTCGCGGAAAGGAAAACACTTGCTCAGACGCTACGCCAACTTGACGGTCGGCCACTTTCCGTGCAGGTGCTGCTCGAACACCGCCCTCATCGCTCGTCGGCCCACAAGGCACTAAAAGCACTTCTGCGTTTTTTGAAGATGACTGGTTTGCGCGATCGCCTTTGACAGTTGGACTTGTTCTACAACGTCTTTTTCATTATTCCCCTTCTTTCTCTCTATCGCATCTTTCTATTCCCCCTTCCCATTCCCCCAGTGTAGGGTAGCCAACCGGACGCCTTTCTGGTTAACCTCCCTGAGTTTCTGTTTTCCCCTTCCTTCCTTCCTTCCTTCCTTCCTTCCTTCCTTCCTTCCTTCCTTCCTTCCTTCCTTCCTTCCTTCCTTCCTTCCTGAAAGTTCGGGCCAGTGCATTAAGTATGAGAATACACCTGCAGGCGAATCTCGCTGTTGACGCTTCAACTCAGAATACCGCAGGTACCTATATCGAAGCGACTCTACGAGTGTTCTTAATGAGACAGATGTGCTGAAAGTGCTCACAAAGTTGTGCACCTCCCGCGGAAATTAATGTGAAAATAATAAGGGTTGCTACTTAGTCGGTTACAACTTCCAGCATCTTGCCTTTTCGTTGCGTATCGGGGCGGCACACAAATCTATCAACGGCTCGTCAAAGTGGTCTAGTGGCTATGGCACTCGGCTGCGAATACGAAGGTCACAGGATCGAATCCCAGCCACAGCGGCTGCATTTCGATGGAGGCGAAATGTTGAGGTGCACGTACTGTGCGACGTCAGTGCACGTTAATGAACACCAGATGGTCGAAATTTCCGGAGTCCTCCGCTACGGCGTCTCTCGTAATCGAATCGTGGTTTTGGGAAGTAAAACTCCAGAAATCAATCAAATCATTTTATCAACGGGCCAGGGCCAAGACCCAGCAGCAGGGAACAACTAAGCTCCGAACACATTCTCAGTGTTCGGCGGCTTTCACACTTTCCAATTCGGTTGCCAGCGCTGTGATCTGTCACGAGCCAACCTCGGTGCCGAGCGAGCGTCGCACTGATCTTAAACTACCGAGGCAGCGTTATGTCAGCCGGCACCAACACAGAAAATCAGCGGGAAATTTGTTCCTTGTTGTTAGCATCTTACACCGCCAAAGCCAACAAGCCCGTGCATTTGTATGACAAGACGCAGCGACCACAGCTTCTATTCCAAGCTGAGCGAACTCGCCCGTTTTTATGTTGCTCCACCTACGCGTACCTTATATAGTGCCCGAAGTGCAGCCAACTATTTCTTTTTTTCGATAAGGAAATCGCGGTGGGGATAATAACGTGGTCGCCTACCGGGAGTCGTATTCCGCCGTTCAGAAGCGGAGCCTGGATTTTAATTTGGGAAGGGTACGACCTCCCCATATGAAAGTACATCTGCATGTATACGTGCGCGTGCGAACATATGAGCATAATCCCGTAATTACTGGCGAAGCTCGGTAGCTTCGAAAGGCTAAACATCACTTGCACTGGAAACCAAACTTCATTCACATTTACGTAATCACCAGCATTTCAAAAAAAAAAAAAGAAAGAGAAAACAACTTGCTAAGAGATTAATTAGCTCTAGTGCGCAAGTTACAATAAATCCTGCAGATCCCATGGATTGATGGAATGGTGCTCATCGGAAGCAGCCAGTGAGGAAATTACCTGTGACGAATTGTTAGGCATTTAGCCAAGTTTGACGAGCATAGGATCAAGGTTTTTGTGCAAAAAGCACATGAGTATCCACTCATAGGTATGCGTAACGTGGGCTAGCCAGGAACGTCGACAGCACCGTGGCGACTGAATCGTATTTCATCGTAGGACGTAACGTTGGCACTCACGTTAGTCCGAAGCACACACGTCTGTTTTTTCGAAGTGCACTATATACGGTGCGTCAATGTGCTATCTAAGCGTCGTTCGTTAAGGTATTCCTACAGTGACAGAGCGAAAATCATACCGAATGGTAGCAGAACATATGTATTGCTATGATAGTGCTTATCACACATTTAGAAGCGCAGTTCACGCTACACAAGCACCATCATTACAACTGCAGGTGCAATAGGTTTATTTACTCTGTATAACCGTGTGGGAGGAGCCGCCGTGGCCTAGTGGTAGTGTGCTTGCTTGGTACCTCGAGGACCCGTGTTCTGTATCCCCTTACCGCTTGGTAAGTTGCATGTGTGTCTGTATGCCTGCTATGGCTACATTTCAATCGCAAGCGAGGGCAAACGGTATTCCTTCTTGTTTTAAGAGCGGAGCTCTTTCAGCCGGCCGTCCAGTGTGTGGGCCGATCGTGGAGGTGGTGCACCGTGTGAGGTGCGGCGAACTACGCGTGTCTGCAGTATCGTTAATTGCGATGTAAAGGTGATTCATTCGTGTTTGTCACACATTTATACCCTGCCTCCCAAATATTTGGGTGTACCAGGTAGCCGAGACGGTCACGAGAGCTCCGAGATGAATGCGGATAGATAGATAGATAGATAGATAGATAGATAGATAGATAGATAGATAGATAGATAGATAGATAGATAGATAGATAGATAGATAGATAGATAGATAGATGTGGTCAAAGTTAGTTAAGTTCGCCAAGAAATGCTTCGCATTTGAAATGAAACCAACATTTTCACAATGTACAACCTTCCTGGAACGTATGTTCACACTACTGCTAGTTCTGAGATAAAAGCTGTCAAAATTGATGTTGAAGTGACTATCGCACTATTTATGTTTTTGATAAATCGTCTTCTTATGAACGGTAGCTACCATGCTGAAACGCCAATATATTTCCCTAGAAACTGGGAACATATACTATGGCGACCTGGCGTCGTCTTCAGAATCAGCTCGCAGTATATGGGGTACCTTCGGAGCCACCGGCAAAGATTACTGTATCCTAATATGGGTCGCAGGTTTACCAGTAGAAAAGGTAATCGGCGGAACTTAGTTATCCAAATATTTATTTTGACCTCTCGCACAAATTGTGTACGCGTTTAAGAGTAATCTATTTAATAAGTGGAAATATTCTACTAGCCGCGGGTGGTCTATTTTGAAAGTCTGTGCTGGACAAAGAAAAACGCCATATTTATTAATGAACAAACGAACATACCAAAGCAAAGGGCAGTTGTCGTCTTTTATCTCTATGGTACTACGTAAAGACATTAGGACTTCGTATGTCAAACGAGTTCTGCAGAAACCCGCAAGGTGGAGTAACGTTTCTTTACATTAGGACTTCCACGCAAGCTTATGCATCCCGTAGAATATTCCCGCGGAGTACAATAACAGCAACACCAATCATGAGAGCGGCGCAGATGTCGAAGTTGGAGGTGGAAGAGGACACACACACACACACACACACACACACACACACACACACACACACACACACACACACACACACACACACACACACACACACACACACACACACACACACACACACACACACACACACACACACACACACACACACACACACGCTATTGATGTTGTACCACACTTCTTCATGCAAACCCCTTTAAGCCATCAATTGATATTACGCGTATATACCCGATCCAGGCTTTTCCAGCATGCCTACGCGACCGGAAGAAACTGCCCACGCAGAACTTTTGTTGAGCCCGAAAGTTTGTGAGCCCGGAAGGGCAGGAGTTATCGGCCTGCATGAAAAGGACGGCCGGGCACGTGTCACTTTTTCTGCGTAGCTGGGCAGAGCCATTCCGAGAGACCGCGCGAGGTGCATGCAGGCGCGGCGGGGCCTTTTCGGGGCTCACTTTTTCTTTTCCATAATAGCTTTGAAAGCGTAATGAAGTTTCCGGTTGGCCAGCTTCTCGCCGGCGCCTGTCGCTGGCATCTAACCTTTGGCTCCGAAATGCGCGCGCGTCACAGCCCCTCGCCGCCGGGAGTGACGCACGTGGACGAGCCGCGGCCCGCTCGGCTCAGGTGGGCCAAGACACAGGCGGCGGCTCATTTGGCGGGGCCGGTGACCGCTTTTATTTCCTCTTCGGCGGCCGCAGCAGCCCTTGACTGCGGGGCGTGACCCGAGGCACGGCTTTCCTTTATCGCCCGCAGTTTTGCTGTCGCGACGTGCCTCCCTTTGTGTTCGAGGCGCGTTCTTTATTCGCGCGCCACCCGCCGCGAGGCTGGCCGCATTGGCGACCGCGCCATTAAATGACCGGTCGATAGACGCGCCGCCGTGAGCGCATCGTCGACCAGCTGCGTGCTTCTTCTTTTCTTTTTTTTTCTTAGTAGTTGCTAAGCCCATTGACATCCATATGACAGCTCTCTCTCATGTTATAGGGCACTTGCTTCTTTCTTAAAAATCTTCTTTCCATGATTACGGTTATTTATTTCAATTCAAAATTTCGTCCAGCGGATGCATAACACAAATAGACTGCCGCAAGCTTCCAAAGTGCTCTGTGTACAGTGCTCGCGGAATTAAACGCGACATCAAAACCTGTAAGTACAACTGTTCGAAATAAACACGCCGCGGCGCTGCAAAGCTGGCCTCTAATAATGATGTTGGGCCTGGTTTGTTTGTAGGAGCCAATGTTGTTGCGTCGATGCGATAGGAATTGAAAGCCGCGTACGCGAAAAGTCCTTCATTACTTAGTCATAAATGGAAGTGCTTCTTTCCGTGAGCACTGTACACTCTTATTCGACGAGATTTACGAATTCCTTCACTATGGCACTCGGTCTTAGGAAATCACTAGCACAGCTCGTATCAGAGAAGGGAAGGAAGTGCTGTGTACGCCGTTGTAAATTAATAACTAAAACAAATTTTGCGTGGGGCACATACATATAGACGCTGAGTGGTGTTAGATGCTGCGCTGCTTCAATGGGGCGCATTTTTTCGTGAAACGTGAAGTGCTTAACGCTGAATACTTTCCCACGGGTGCTAAACATCGCTTCAATTTGCGCTTGTGCGTAAAAGAGCCTACTGAGGCGAAGATTTCAGGAACATTTCCTTCATTTCTGACACACACACACACACACACACACACACACACACACACACACACACACACACACACACACACACACACACACACACACACACACACACACACACACACATTGAGAGAGAGAGGGAGAGAAAGTACTACAGTGACGTTTAGTCAGTGAACGCGGATTAGGTGCAGGCGTATCCCCGTTTGTGTACGGCGCGTAAGCTGATTCGTTTCACGTACTCCTTGAATGCGTGCCAGCGTGGCGATTTCTTGAAGATTTGGGGACTCCCGAGCAACGTGCCAGGCGGCTTGCGACAACGCGGGGTATTCCGCAAAACGGACAGCTTAGAAACTCCACAACATAACAAATCCCATTTGGACGCCCAGCGCACCGTCTTGTGCGAAGCATGCAAGCAGTACCGTAAGGAGTGCGCGGGAACCACGAGAGCGTTCAGGAGGGAATTCATCGATAACCGGGCTGTTTGGGTGGGTGCTGTGTGCGTTCCCTGCAAATGCTGAAAGCGCTCACTTTCTTTCTTGTTCGCCTTATCAATCGTGCCGCATACCCGCCTCCTTCGCCCCGCTCTTGTCTCTTCGCATTCTATACCGACACTTTCCTCTGTCGCTGTGGCGCTCACTCCGCGCGCAACTTGCTCTAGCGCGCGATTATCTTCTTCATTTCCACGCGCTCTCCTCCTCCCTTTCACTCGCTGGGACACACATAATATTGTTTGCGTCCCAAGATTCTGCTAAGGGCCTCGAATATGAATGGCTTCATGCTTTATGAAGAAGAGAGAGAAGTTCTTTAAGGAGTGTTGAAGAGGTTTGCCTGTCCGAACGCCGAACATGCGATAGTGCGGATAGGTGTGATGATGATGAATGCGTGACAGACACAGAACATACGCAACACACACACCAAAACACGCAACAAACTAAAGTATTTTAATGATAAATGTCCGCAAGAAAATTCGAAAGTGCATTCGTTGCGTGAGTTGCGCACGCGGTGCTTGTCCAAGACCACTTTTACATTCGCTTTGGCAGAAGCTATGTTCTAGCTGCCCAGTCCTTGCTCTTACCCATGAGGCCAACTCGGAGTTCGTGCAGCGGCTTCAGTTTTATTTATTTCTTTTTCAGCTTTAACGGCAGCACTCTCAGTAAGGCGCCCATTTCTGTTGCCAGTCTCCGTAATACGTGTATTTTGCACTCGCTGCTGCTCTTGGAAGGAAGACGAATTAGAAGAAGTAGCGGGACACTAAAGCCAGCCTGGCCATTGCAATTTCAGCAGCTGTTGTGCAACCGACACCATGGTCGTCATTGGCTCTCGCTCCCCACGGCCTCTGTAACACAGCTCTTAGAGAGACGCGTTACAAGCTACGCCAGCACGTCAGGCAATGAGGCAACGCAGCACGTTTTATTTGGTTGCAGCCTGGTCAGCGACGGCGCCCGGGGCAATGCTCGGGAGGAAGCACAAAGAGAAAACTGTCTGAGATGACCCTAATCGTACTCCGCACTACTGCTTGGCCGAAGTAAATGATAGAAAACGGGGCAAGAGCTGCCGCGGGAGAGCCTACTCTTGTTGACTTTATCCGCGTACCGGGCTTCCAGGTCCGGGAAGAGTCGCAGGCGCACTTTCTGTCGCGTTATTTCTTTTGGCAACGCCGTGTGCATCCGCACTTTTGTGGGGTTCTTTCACTATTCTGCGGCGATTCATTAGCAACTAAGCAGAGGGCACTGGATCGAGCAAACCGAACTCTCGGCAACTTGGTGACTGTCGTATCAGCGCGGGCCAATCAGGCCCTCCCGCTCTATGTGGATTTTCTAAGCTGGGAGCTCGTTAATTACAAGCCGGAGTGTGCGCGACGCGGCGAGGCGGCCGCCCCTGCTTGGCGTCCACGCGCGAGCACAGACAGCAAACAGCAGCAAGAACTGCTGCTCCGCGCTCGCATTTGTGCACCGTACTTGAAAGGCAGCGAACCCGAAGGATCAAGTTTGCCGGAGCAGGCGAGCAACTTCCTAGGGTAACCGCGAGGCTCAGCTTAGTCTAGAAAAGAAACACTGCGTCGCATGCTCTTGGCGTATGACGTCTTCGTTAACAGGCACAGTTTTGGAGGCCACCGACGACCGTTCGACGCGCCGCACAGCCGTGGTGTCAGGGGTGCGAGCGCGAGGAAGTCATATGCATAGGAGAAATAAGTTTGACTGCCGTTTAAAAGAGGCCTTAGGGGACCGCATCATTAGGGTATTTCGGTATGCGGACGATTACTTGGTACTTTGTAGTAAGGATGATTTTGAATCCGTCGTCACCTATGTAAGCGATCAATTTAAACTTAATGGAGATGGTTTAACGTTTACGAAAGAACTACCGGAGAAAAACGTAATACAATTTTTAGATATCTCGTTGTCATTTGAGCGGAATCACGTGTGTTGGCAGTATTCCCCTAGAGCATCTAAGCCGTTGCTAAATTTTGACTCCAAGCATTCGAAAGTAGTAAAAAACGGAATAGCCTTGTCCTGTTTAAAGTCAGCCCTATCGAAGTCGTGCGTGCACCGTTTGACCATTAGCTTTAATGCGCAGGTTGAGCGCCTCTTAGATGCAGGTTACCCTAGACTAGCCATAGCCACAGTAGCTGAGCGTCTTAAGAAGTCGATTTCGACCGGAACAAAAGCGGTAGCAGAGAGTAACATTAACAAGAAAAAGCTCGTGAGTATTCCTTACATCCACGCAGTTTCGCACCGGCTTAAGAAAGTGGGAAGTAAATATGGGGTTAATGTTGTGTTTACGGCTCCCAATAAGTTAGGAAGGGTTTGTGCTGCAGTGCATAGAAGAATTGAGCAGAAGGAAGGTAAGAAGCGAACCGATATCTGTCCGGTTAAGCACCTAGCCAAGAACAATTTCACCGACTGCCGCATGGGTGTAGTTTATAAGATTCCTTTTAGCTGCGGACGGTTTTATGTAGGGCAAACTGCGCGTTGTATTAATCAAAGATTAATTGAACACAGGAGGTCGCTATCAGGTGGGACGCCGTCCAATCTATCCTTGCACTGCCAGGTCTGTAGCTGCATGCCCGAGTTAGATAATACCGAGATCCTGTACAGGCATAAGAACGAAGATACGCTTTTATTGGTTGAGGCCTGGTATATCAGTATTAGTGGAAGTGCATGCGTGAGTCAACCGTCGATTAGCTTAAACAGAGAAATTATATGCTTGCAAACTTGTTCGCTTCTTTTTTTTTTTTTTTCGGAGGAATACCTCGTTGGCGACATTTAGCAATGTTTGGTTCAATGCTTAACAACAATTTGCAAGAACGAAATGCTTTATGGTGTGCTACATTAAAAAGCGGTATCAACACTCGCACCACAGTGCGTACGGAGACAGTCACACCGATGTAGGAGCTTTATACCACTTTCTCCAAATTAAACTCGACGGTAAGCGTTTGAGCAGCGCTGTGGCGTCATTGTGTCCCGTGTCGTGCACGCGTTAGTATAGTATGAAGCGAGCATAATGACCACGATGGTTGAAGAGAGGTCATTCTTCCCAGTTTTCAGTCCCGTACTACGGACAACCTACGAGGCCAACCGAGCACATAAAATGCAGCAGCCTCTGTGTGCATGGTGTGGTCTCGTTGTTCTAAAGCAGGCCAAGGCTTTCACCGACGCAAACGGCGATTCTGGCGCGCAAATAGAACACGATCTATTTTCAAATGAGCTGACGAGACCTCAAGCATCACTGTGGCTGAAGTTTCCGCTTGGAACACGTGCTGTTATACCGTCCTTCCTACTCCTGAACGGCTGAGGCCACAAGGTTCTTGTTGCAGCATCGAAGCTCGATTCGCTTGCTCATTCTGTTCTTGCGTACCTGAGGATCCAATATGCGTATCCACGATGTATGATCGCCTGTCAAGTTGTTGTTGCTGAGTATAATGGTCCAACGTTGAGACGTCGCGACTACACAGTATAAAAACAGCAATAAAAAATGCCAGTTAAAATCAAGTAATAGATGTCTTTCACATTGGCATTGACTAATACAGATGGGTCAAGGTATTGTTATCGAAATTATTATTATTATTATTATTATTATTATTATTATTATTATTATTATTATTATTATTATTATTATTTAGTAGAAGACAAGAACATATCATGGGAATGAAAAACAGCGAAAGGCAAGTCGTTACAGAGGCCGTATGAAATAGTTTAATATCATCCTCAACTGCATCACACGGGCTTTTTGAAGATGTTCTGGAGCGCCAATTTATTTCGTAATACGCAGTTGCACTTGCAGGTTCTGTGTGGTATATGAATACGTTCACGACTGCCTGTATAGGTGTTGCTCTCGTTCGTCTCCCTTTTCGTTCCCGTCTTTTATATGATCGCAGTCGTAGTATAAAAGTTTATGTGTTGATGTTGACTTTATTTCCTGGCCCTCTACATCAGTACTCGTTGGCCATATAAGACTAAGAGCGGCTTCTATAGACCAACCGCTTTCACTAACACGTACATTACTCATAAACACGTATACCAACAGGTATATAGAGAATTCTTAGGTACCCTTAGTGGCATTTTTTGTATACTGCGTGTACGGACTCTTCAGTTCTACAAAGGACGTGTCCTGGAAAGACTAAACGGGATACAAAGAACAGCAGCTAGGATAACAAGAAATACGCAGACCCTGCAGTGCGACAAGTAACAAAAAAAAAAAAGAAGGGGGGGGGGGATATTCTGTTAGCCGCAGCTGTGTAAACTAAGAGGGGTTGTCATTCATTGATCACATAGTTCGCGATCGGCGCAACGTTTCCCAGATGAACGATCGAACGGTGATCGTGCGGATCCCAGCGGCCTTGGCCCAAGTACGCGTTCCTTCCGCTTGAAAGAACGAATGCTTCCGGCAAAGCAACTTTTCTTCATGTGACTCTTATTGCTAAATATCCATTATTATTATTTTTTCAATCGTTCACTACAGCGGCCTTCCTTACAGACTGTTTCTGCTTAAGAAATCTTATTCACGCTTTGTGTTGTTCAGCGGAATTATACGCAAGAAACAAACAAGAGGAATCTATTAGTACCGCGCACATTTAAATGTAATCGAAGGTGAAAGTAGGGTGCCAGCTGATAACGAAACGAAAATTAACAAAAGAAGCGCAGTAAGAAATCTCCGAAGCGATTTCAGATCCTCACGAAATTATCGAAGCCATTAACGACGTCTTTTCTTCGCTGTCGCTTCCTTTCCTTTCTGTTCCCTTCTTTTATGTTATTTTTTCTGTTCCGAGGCTCTCGCAAGGTTTTGGTAAATCTCTTATAAATACTTTAAGATGTTTACTTCGCAGTTTGGTCGTCGCGAATTTCGAAACTTCCGAATAAACTTTACATCCCTTAATACACACTTCGTAGCGTTCATTAAACTCCATATAGATTTTAAACTTTAGAGCTTTAAATCAGCGCATGACTTCGCGGTGCTCGACTGGGATTGAAATTTTATCAACTCGAATGCACCATTTTTCTCGCCGCCGTCAGCCCCGAGGGAGAGAAAGAAAAAGTCATATTTTTCTCTCTTTCCCAGCACAGTCTCCTGCGTTGGTGTTATCGATCTTCCGTCGCCAAAGTTGAATAACTGCTTCGTATACTGTTTCTCGCGCGCTATAAACATATATCCCGACGTTCCAATTATTTTAGGCCAAAGAAAACAACAAACATTGTCTCGGCAAACGCACCCCCCCCCCCCCCCCCCATTTTCTTTCGCCATTCTTTAAGCATTTCGTTGATCGATACCGACCTCTAAGATCCATTTTGGTGGACATGAAAAAAACATCAAACACCGCCTTCAGTTTACCGAATGACTCGCGAAAGCATTTCCCATCTTACCGCGCTACACTAAACAGAGACAGATGTATTTCCAACTTCGCTAACATCCCGCACGCAGCTTATCGTTAATGGAATGTACGCTACACACAAACATAAAACAGAGGCAAACAAAAATGTCCCGCTCGAATCGCTTTGTAGTGCAGTACTGAATGTCGCATGCGGCTATAACAGTGTCTTCGCACTACTACGCTGCTATAAGAGCATCTTCACACACGTATGGTTTACAGTTTATTTTTTTCGGTGCGTTCGTAATTTTACCTAAGCTACTTAATTCGGTAGTCTTACATATGGCGGACGAAATACGCCTGAAGAGGGAAACCTATTCAAATATTTTGCCGCAGTACGTGCTCCAGTCCCGACAGCCTCTTACACATCCGCCAGCTCCCCGGGGGCAACACCATCGCCGAGTGCATTCATCGATGTACAGTTCCGTCTTCATTCACAATGTGACGTAGAAGCTTCGCGCGCATGCGCGAGAATTGTTGAAAACTGAAAGTGCACTTTTCCTGCTTTCAACCCCAGCATATTTTTTTTAAAAATCTTCTCTGTTAATTTAGTTTCTGATCTACCATTCGCTGCCCGTTCTGCCTGTATCAAAGCCGTACGCAGCTCGAGTGTGTATACATCCATTTTGCAGCTGCCGTGCGGTGCCTTTGTGTAAAGACATAAAACACAGGAAGCATTTGCGAGGTTATTTTGGCGGGTAGAATGACATCTTGCTGTTCTCCGTGTCACATTTCCGGACGCTGACAAAACAACTCCGTTATTCTGGAGGCAGTCACGGCTTACTTACGCAGGCTGCCCAAGATTCGGTAGCTGACCTAGATGTAGCCTCAGAGGTGTACAAGACTTGGTCGTTTCTTTCTATTGTTCGGACCGCATTATTTTGAGCGGTCGTCGCTGCACTCTTTTTCGGCGCCATTGTGCGGGCACGTCCTTACATCCCCCCTGCCTTCTTGTGTTTGCAGTTCATCATCGACTGACCTTGCTGCAAGGAGAGGAGTCTTCAGCAGGCGCCATTATGGCTCTGTGGAAATGGTGAGTTCAGCTTTCGCCCATTTTGAGAATTTTCTTCAAGGGAGAAAAAATCAATACGGGCAAGACAACAGCAGAGGAGAGGAAAATGTTGCAGAACGAAACAGTCTCTTTCTTTCTTCACTAGGGCGCACGGCCATTTTCTTGCGCTTTACGTTTTAAACGTTGGATAGCTGTTTCGAGTTTCCTCGCAATTTCTCCAAACAGCTTACGTTATTATTATTTTTCTTAGCTCCTATGTCGTCTCAAACTTGACCCCCCAGAAGGGACAAAATGATGGTCGTGTCGACAACAGCGGAGGAATGCCACGCTGCACTTGTAGCGTCCTTACAGAGAAACGAAAATCGAGAGAAAATATCTCACCCGTTGGTGATCGTTACCGAAGATGGCGGGAGGCGTTGTGTGGGCAGTGCAGGCTAACAATAGCGAGACACTTGGTGTGCGACGCGAAGCGTCTTCAGCGTCGCTACTTCTTAGTACTGGAAGAGGCCGCACTCTATAGTGTAAATCAAGTATAGCAGCTCTGGCAACTATGGCCGCTGTCCTATAGCGTGGATCCGCGTCGCTCCGATTCTGCTCCACCTTCTGCCATAGTTCTAAAAAAAAAAAAAAAAACTTTCACATTATTCAAGATTTCATTCACTTGGCAGTTGTAAAACGCTTTTCTGGAGCATCGAGAGGGCGGACCAGTGTCACCGGACTTTACGTAGCGCCCCTCTGCAAGGCTTTCTTAACAAAGGACATCAACGTCAATTTCTAAGTATTTGTTGCTTCGAAATAATGCGCATAGTTTGTAATAATAAAGGCAATATCTGGGATCTTACACCACAAAACCGCGATATGATTATGAAAGCCACCGTAGTGGAGGTCTCCGGAAATTTCGACCACGTGGGGTTCCTTTAACGTGCACTGACATCGCACAGTACGCAGGCCTCTAGCATTTCGCCTCCAGCATTACGCGACCTTCGGATCTGCAGCCGAGTGCCATAGCCACTAGACCACCGCGGAGGGTGATGTGCATGGTTTGTGCTAAACGTGCGTCAATAATAAAAAGTCATATCGACTTCTTCTTGTTCACTACGCAGAAGGGTAATTGAATTTAAACATGTTACAATCGCTTAATGTTGTTTGTGTGTGTGTGCGTGTGTTTCTTTTTTTAAGTAAAGTACACTAGTATTTTTTTTTACTTACCTGTGGTAGGTATATAGTGTAATAGTAATCTTTTGAACTACACTTGTCAATGTGACGGACACAGGCTGCACAATAACCTAAATTTTTAATTAACTTACCAATGTTCTTTCGTAAGCGTTTCACCTATCCACTTTACCACACGCAGATATTGAATTTCGTTAAATGTAGCTCATGTTTTTTTCTTCGAAGTCATATCCATTTGAAATGACTGTTGAGGACGGCGCTGGTTAAGATGCATGCGCCGTCAAACTAGCGTTAAAAAATGTGCTGTTTGTCTACTTAGTTTTCTTATTTAAAAAGAAAAAAAAAAAACAGGCGTTTTATGCGGTCGCGCAGTAACGCGACTGAAATCGTTTTTATTGTTGCTGTTGTACAACTTGGAAATCAATGTAAAGATAGCGATGCAATCTTCAGGTTTAGTTCCAATCGCATTGCGTGGCACTGGCGATGCAGCTGAGAAATTCCAAGACGGGCCGGAAAGTACATATTTGCGTTCTTAAGAAGGGAAATTTTGTTATTTGAGTGTACATTTCTCTTTGTTGTAGACTCCTTTTTTCGATGAATTCAGGAGAAGGGCTACAGCGGCGCACTTTGCGGCAGGCAATCTTTGAAAATTTTCTTTAGAATAAAAATCGCTTGGCCAAACGCTTTTTATTCTCGGAGGATTTTGTGTCACACCTGCTGAATCTTTGCAGAAAATCACTTAACTCACCTGTGACCTTACGTATTGGAAATTTTACAGGATCTTGTGAAACGATAATGCGTTTCCACATCGAAAATTATCAGGGTTTCAGAGGAACCTGTGGAGCTAAATCAGAAATTTTATTTTCATGTTTTTATTTATATAGTCAAATTATATATTATATTCCAAAAGCATAAGTGTGTAGAACACCATTTTAAATCAAGTTAATAGTGACAAATTTATTTATGTATAGTTCGCATATAGTAGGCCCATAAAATTACATATTTTTGCTAAAATGCCCTCCGCGACTCCATGATATGTTTATAAGGAAGTAAAGGAGGAGATTTTGTTAACGTCAAGTGGAGGAAAAAAAATGGTGTTTGGATCCCTGAGCCTCACCAGTGCACTTGTTTGGCATATCGACTTGTAATGCGACTTTGCTTGTTCAAAAAAATTGGCTGCGTATCTACGTGATTCGGTGCAAATCTTGTCGAAAGACGATAGTATTCTGCCGGCCGTAATATACACGAGTCCTGGTCTTATCCGCGGCCACCCGTGATGCTGTTCTCGTACAATTTCCGCTTTTCCGCTGCAATTAGGCCGGCGGTCTTTTCCCTGCGTTGTCTGGCCATGTCTTGTAGAGTGGATTATATTTCATCAAGCAGCCATTTATGTTTTCCCTTGCCTCAGACAGCACCTCCTCTATGTTGAATCGGCTGCATCTGGCTGGCATTGATAAAATAGAAGAGGCGCTGCGTGAGATATGGACGCCATCTGGCAGCGCCGTCGAAAAACATGGGTTTGGCTTGTTCAGAATCCCTGGACAACTGTCAGGTGGCAGCACCAAATCGTCGGCAGAGGACCTTTTCGTGCATAGCGTCGCATTTTTAGCGCAGCCTAAGAAACACTAGGGTCCTTAAAGTTACGTATCTCTAGTAAACAACTTTCGCTCAGTTGGTAGAGCATCGGACGCGACATCCGAAGGTCGTGGGTTCGGTTCCCACCGAAGGCAAGGTTTGTCTTTTCGTCCACTTTAATTCCTTTCTACTTTCTCCACAATTAAAATACCACAAGTAACTTCCCCTATGTTTTCCTAGGCTTCATTGTCTGTTTGCTCATTAAGTTGTTTCTAACAAATAAAGAACGAGCCCTTGACCCCTTCCCTTTCGGTATCTCTAGTAAAGGAACACACCACCTAATACTTACGTATTGATGTAGCGCCTCGGATATGCGTAATATTTGCCTTTTTATCGACAATGTTCACAAGTATGAACGCAGCTACCAGTTCAAGATAGCTGGGCGTTAGGCAAGTGCTGAAACTTTCGCCGGGTGGCTGAATCGTGTGACAGACAGACAAACAGAAAGACAGACCAAAATTTCTGCGTTCAAGTATCCCAAGAAAGACTATTGTCTTTAAAAGTAGCACCATCATTTCCTAGTGTGACGGAGAAAAGACGTGTCTCACTTTTTCTTGCATCACACTGATTGGATTGAAAAGATATCGCGTTTTGTTCCGCCTCCAACGTTCAATTATGTTTTCGTTTGAAGTCAACCAGTGCTATTTTGTTAACTAGATCGTCCCTGGTGGCTTCTCTTAATTCGCTCGGAAAACCAAACCTACAGTGAAGAAACGGTTTTTCATTTTATACACACAGTAGCTATAAGTGGGATAAAATGCGCGCGCGCTCCCGCTTTGGATGCTGTAGCGGTATGCGATGAAATCGTCTGGTTCACATTTAAAGCATTCGGCAGTTTACTGACAAAAAAATGCTTACGAGCCCTGAAGGCCCAATTCACAAAACCGTCTCGGCCCGTGTACACAAAATATCTGGCCCTGAAAGGTGTTCGTACGAGAATATTTCAGCCAATCCTGATGATAGACGCGCCATTAGCAAAACGGGCTGGCCAATGGCAAAAGAGCTCGAGCGAAAAGAAAACTTTGGGAATTCGGAACCCGTTCGTTAACGCGTCCCTGCTGCATTAACGAACCAATGTTTCGAAAGTTCCCTACAAGTTGTCCCTGTTGCTTAAAAGAATGCACAAATTTCGGCGTCAAGCGCTTCACAACAACAACAAAAAGCGATTAAGGCTCCTTTCTTTCCTGCTGATAAGGATAATTAATATAAAAAGTTCCAGCATATACGCGATTAACACATAGCAGCGCCTCTTCGGCGTTCTATTATAGGAACGACCCCCACGTTAGTACGTGGGCCTTGTAGTGTCATTTGTGCATTTCTTCATTTTGTACGGTTTTTTTTTTTCGGGGAATACGAACAATTTAGCGTGTTTTGTTTGCTGTCGTCTTCGGCTTTCGCCTGATCTCCGTAAGCTGATTAGAACAAAGACAAGAAGAAATTTAGATGAGAGGGGCCGAATTGCAAGAGCCTCCGAGGTCGTTATTGCTGCGACACTGGCTTCCCGGAGATTAAAATAAATGCGATTACTTTGGCTTTTGCTTCACTTCCTCCGTTTTCGCTGCCTGGTATAAAGAAGTCGAAGTAGAAGAAAGTGGTGCACCTTCATTGCTTCCTGAGCTCACTGACTCGACCCTTTCATCAACTGAAAAGTGTCATTTCAATTATTGGGCGCGGTCGGGCGTCGTAATAATGTCCTCTCGAGTATTCTTTTACGCCCTTTTATTTTCTCCGATATTTCTCGCGTGCTCGATCTTCGGCCTAGCGCTTTTTCTCAAATGTGTTCTTGCAGCGTTAATTGAACATAGACAGCCTATTACCTTCGCCGATCTTCGAGGCGGGCTGTTTTGCTTGTTGCTCGTAGTTCTCCCTCTAACGACATTACTGCGACGCTTTAGCTACTTTCGGTCTACATCTTCTTGTGCTCCGCGTGTCTATTATCTTTCGTTTCCTCTCGGTGCGATTTCATTCGGTACACCTCGCTTTCTTTTTCTTCCCCTTTTTTGTTAATCGACCGTCGGAGCATGATGGTGTGGATTTCGCCATCGATCTAAAACCACTTTTCTTTTTGCTCAATCTTTTTATTTTCATCGAACTTTGTCTTCTCTTGTTCGAAAATAAAAACCAGGTCGTTCGTGTGAGTCGAGCTGCGCTAATGCCTTTTGCAGTCATGGTGAGTTTGCTCGTCGTGGCCTAGCTGATGGGCGTGCGTGGGTGTGTTTTGCGCTGTGTATTTCTGTAAAAGAATATGGAAGCTACGTTGTTTCGTATGCCCCCTATCCGAGGAAGTTACGTCAAGACTCTTTTTGTTATCTTTTTTTCTTTCTTTTTTCTGAAAAAAAAAAGAGGGGTGGGGGGGAACGGTACGGTTAGAAAGTAGCCGTTTGTCGTTTATATAGCCCTATCTAAAGAACACAAGCGAAATCGCGCTAGCTGCTTTCGAACATATTGAAAATAAGTCCGTTGCACTTTGGCAGTAAGAAATCAAGGCGAAAGCGCAGTGTTAAGTTGTGGGATAGACCCGAGTATTGTGTCTGGCTTGCTGGTCCGTACTTGTTTTGCGTTCCAGTACAGCCTATTTCTTGCCGTGGTTATATTCCTCCGGCGCTCTGCGCGATAGCTAGCAGGGCCCGTTGTGGCCTTTTTTAAAACTCCATAGATGTATGCGTGCAGTCGACATCCACTTCTCGCCGGTGTGACTACGGCAGGCACAGTTAATACTATACTAATCATGCGTTCTCACTGCCAAGCGTACGCCGTTCGATAGCCCTCACTTCTCTCTACACACAGCACCTGGCCTCTATGACAACGTTCCATGGCACAACTGAACTGTGGTTTTACCGTTAGAAGCAATTCATATGCCTGGCCGAAAGAAAAAAAAAAGACATTTCGAATCGATTGCCAAGGCTGCTGGAGGAAACAGTCGTCCGGTTTCATCCGTAGGAACGAATATCGAAAAGAATTTGCTGTACACCGTGCCTCCGTAGGATGCCAACTCAGATCACCTACGTGCCTTGGACACCGCTGTGGGCTTTCTAATAAGAATTCTGCCTTGTTTGGCCCGGCGCTCTGTTCAACGAATTGCGTAAGAGTTATCACGCGCCCGCTATCTCTCTTCCCTGCATGCGCGATAACGGCGCTCTGTCTTGGATATACATCAGCTACATTTAAAAACTTTCTTTTTACCAATGGCTGGCAGTGCGCAAACGTAATGAAACTTTTTTTTTCTCCTCGAACAGGGCCATATCGCAAAGCCAGATTCTATAAGTGAATGGCTTCCACATTTTGTTTGCCTTTAACACAGCTGGTCATCACATGCTTTGACGATATATATATCGTCACACATATACCACGTGTCAGCCTTCTGGGCTAGCAAGGCACACGCTTGGCAGAAAAACAGCAGACGTTTTCCAATCCAGATGGCATTTTTTTCATTTTTTTAATTATACATACTGCAGGCCACATTTGGGCCCAAGCAGGAGTGGAAAAAAAGTTCATTACAAGAGTGGCATAATAGGACAGATGGCCGGTCTATCAAAAAAGAAAATAAGTAAAAAATTAAAGAAAAAGTGTTGATCACATAGCGTTGCTTTCCGCACACATAAGTTCGGAAAGAATACAAAGTAAATCGTGCAACACTGGATTGCGAACACGTTAGACACCAAAGTTGATATTTGCAATAATGTTAACAAATGAGTCTGCTGAAGCAGCGTAAACAGCACTTTCGGGTAATTTATTCCAATAGTCAATGGCGGCTGGAAAGAACGAGTACTTGTGTGAGTTTATGTGGCTTACAGGATTGTCTCAGCACTTTACTGTGACCCGTTCGAAGGGAATGTCTGGAGAGACAGTGTAAGTATGCAGAGCGATTTAATCTAAAGTGGCCATGATAGAGCTGATAAGTTTGAATCTCGATATTATTCTCCGATGACCTAGCGTCCGCAGGTTTTATGACCATTATGAACATTTTATGACCTGTTAGCACGGATTCCGGATAGGGGGACAAGCTTCCAGTGTCGTCACACACCGACATGCCCTCGCGCGCGCAAACGGCGTCAAATACGAGTGAAGTAAACGAAGCACACGGGTACACGGGATAACCGTCAATGAATTTGTTCCAGAGCCGAGATTTTAACCATGGGCCACTATAGTGCCGAAGACAGACACTCTAGCTGCTACACCGCTGGGCGAATCAGTGGGAATATTTAACGCCTTTGGGAATGTATCTCGTCCGAGCAAACGTTTGCTGCCTTTATCATAGCGCTGATCTTCAACAATATTCTTCACGAAAGCCAGCGCGTTAAGAATTTCATGATGCATTGTCACAAATCCCACGGAATGTCGCCGAATGTCCCGTTCTGATATTCGCATTGACAACCATAATCTACACAAGTCAATTTCCGCCGCGTATTCATTTTTTCCTAAGTTACTTAGCAAGACAATGTCATCAACAAATCTGAGGTTACTGAGGTATTCCCCATTAACCCTTACACCCACACGTTCTCACTCCAGTGTTCTAAATACTTCTTGTAAACATGCTGTGAATAACATTGGGGAGATTGTGTCCCCTTGTCTTGTGCCCTTCCTTATAGGTGTTCTGCTGCTCTCCTCATGGAAGACTATGGTCGCTGTGCAGACGTTGTAGATGTCTTCCAGTAGTCTTACTTAGTGGTCGTCTACGCCCTGATTCCTCAATGCCTGCATGACTGCTGAGGTATCGACCGAGTCAAATGCTTTTTCGTAATCTATGAAGGTTATATATAGGGGTTGATTATGCTCCGGGCATTTCTCTATCACCTAATTGATAGTGTGAATATGGTTTACTGTTGAGTAGCCTTTACGAAACCCTGCTTGTTCGTTAGGTTGACTGAAATTTAAGGTGGCACAAATTCTGTTAGCGATTACCTTTGTAAATACCTTGTAGACGACTGACAGTAAATCAATCGGCCTGCAATTTTTCAAGTCCTTTGTGTCGCCCTTCTTATGGATCTGGATGATGTTCGCATTCTTCCAAGATTCCGGTATGGTCCCAGGAATTAGGCATTGGGTATACAGGCTTGAAAGTTTTTCCAGTATAATCTGCCCACCATCCTTTATGAGATCTGCTGTTATCTGATCCTCGCCGGGTGCCTTCCTCGCTTGCATCTCTTTCAAAGCTTGCATTACTTCCTCTATCAGTACTGAATATCAGCCTTTTCTAAACTGCTTCCCCGTTCACTATTATCCTGGTTATCGTGGCTACTGTATAGATCTCTGTAAAACTCCTTGGCTATTGTAACTATCTTATCCCTATTCGTGATCACATTGCCTTTCCTGTCTCGTAGTGCATACGTGTGATTTTGCCTATGCCTAGATGTCTCTTCACCGCTTTCAAGCTCCTTCCCTTCTTCAGAGTATGCTCAATCCGCTCCGTATTGTGCTTTTGCATGTCGGCTGCCTT
The DNA here is from genome assembly GCA_013339685.2 of Hyalomma asiaticum. NCBI lineage: Eukaryota > Metazoa > Arthropoda > Arachnida > Ixodida > Ixodidae > Hyalomma > Hyalomma asiaticum. The sequence goes on from CM023481.1 coordinate 166,582,121, forward strand.
AGGCTTATTGATTAACTTCGAAAGCTCCACTAGTTCTATTCTGTCAGTTGCATTAGATACTATTATGCCCTGCCGTTTTCTAATCAAGTCTTTCGTCTCCTGGGAAAGTTTGCTAGTAATCTCTCTACCGATCTTACCTCCTACTTCTATTGCACACTCCGTGACAATCTGTGTGAGATTATCGCTGACTTCCTGAACGCAAATGTCTGCTTGGTCTGTTAGAGCTGAATATCTGTTTTGCAGCGCTATCTTGATTTCTTCGACTTTCCGTCTTACATTTAGCTCATTGATGGGTTTCTTTCGTACTAGATTATTGCGGTCCTTCCTAAAGTCTATAGCCCTATTCGAGATATCACCATCCTGTGGTCACTGCACCTAACGCTGCCCAATACTTCCACATCCTGCACGACGCCATGGTCATCGCATAGTATGCTGATGACATTGCCTTGCTAAGTAACTCGGGAGATGAATTACAGAGCATGATTACTGACCTAAACAGGCAAAGTAGAACAGTGTGCCTGAAAATTAATATGCAGAAAACTAAAGTAATGTTCAGTAGCCTTGGGCCAGCACAGCGATTTGAGATAGCTGGCGAGGCATTGGAAGTATAGTACGTGAATATGTCTACTTAAACCAGGTAGTGACTCCTAATCCGAATCATGAGGCTGAGATAATTAGAAGGATAAGAATGGGGTGGAGTGCATTTGGCAAGCATTGTCAGATAATGAGAGACAGCTTACCATTGTCTTTGAAGAGGAAAGTGTATAACAGCTGCAGCTCACCGGTACTCACCTGCGGGGCAGAAACTTGGAGGCTAAGAGGGTTCAGCTTAAATTGAGGACGACGCAGCGAGCTATGGAACGGATAATGGTAGGTGTAACCTTAAGAGACAAGAAGAGAGCGGAGTAGGTTAGGGAACAAACGCGTGTTAGGGACATATTAACAGAAACTAAGAAGAAGAAATGGGCGTGGGCGGGCCATGTAATGCGAAGACAAGACAACCGTTCATCATTAAGGGTAACAGAGTGGATTCCTAGAGAAGGCAAACGTGACAGAGGGCGGCAGAAAGTTAGGTAGGCAGGTGAGATCAGGAAGTTAGCGGTGACAAATTAGGCCCAGTTAGCACAAGACAGGGTTAATTGGAGATATGTGGGAGAGTTTGCCCTGCAGTGGGCGTAGACAGGCTGATGATGATGATGATTCATTTTTTAAATGACGCTGGTAAAGGCATTGGTTTCGAGGGGAGCTCATCCATGACACTATGTCTCGCAAAAGAAACTAGTCATGAAAAGAGCAATCGATAGGAAATAGAATATAACACCTGGCTTGCGCAACTATATCTGAATATGTAAGTGGAACAAAAAGTACAGTTAGCCTTCTCGGTTGATAAATGGCGAAGGATTACCAACAAATAAAAAAAAAGGTGGGGGATGTGAATGCACGAATGTCAGTAGCAAGTGTGCGCTGATAATCATTGTTGCGTTTCTTGCCGAGTTCCGGCTGAAATTATGCTTTCATGCCTACTCCGTTTCGTGTAGTTGCGGCGCCATTGGAAGCATTTCTTGGCGCTTCCATTATGTTTTAGTCATAGCGAGAGCCAATATATATATTGACCCATCTCGACCAGCAGTGATCAGCGTGCGTTCGTGTGCCCTTCTACAATAAAAAAACCTCGAATCATGTGCTCCATTGCAACTCCTCGTCGTTCACCCCGGTTTACGTCGGCTCGAACATATGCACATGTTCCACCACAGCGTGGCCCACGGTAACGCAGTGCGGCTCAGTGAGACAAGAAATACTTCACCATTTAAGATTTACCTTCCAAACGTCTCGGGATGGTCTGGCGGGGAGCATCATCCTACTTGCGTACACGGCACACATCATACCTTAGATTTGTTCCTATAGGAGAAGACTTCCGCCAATCCTGGTTCTAGGCATATTATTTAACAAAGTCGGCTGACCAATGGCAAGTAGCACTGAAGAAGTAAAAGTTCTTTTTGTAATTTTACCGCTGTACTTTAAGCATCGAAGTCCAACACACACACACACACACACACACACACACACACACACACACACACACGCACACACACACACACACACACGCACGCACGCGCACACACACACACACGCACGCACGCACACACACACACACAAACGCGCGCGCGCTTCAAAGAAACTACAGTGCTAGCGGCTCCTTTGATGTTAGAACGTACCTTACATCCCTGCTATGTAGCTGAGCCTTAAATCAAGAAGGACGTAGGATTCTGCGAGCTCAGGGTATCGTCCGCGGAATTATTCGAATGTAATGTAAGTGGAGGCTCACTTTCGCGTGCCGCAGAGCCTTGTATCGAAGGCAGACGGATACAAGGCACACCTCATATACACGAGAGGAAGAAAACACCAGCGTCAGCCAAGCGAAAGCCCAAAGTACCTTCGCGTGTATGTCCTTTTGCCATTTCAACGGACCTTTCCTCGGAGACGGACGCATTTGTGCTGGAAAGTGAGCTGCGTTGATCGCGGTCTTCTGTTTTCTCCGTCCATTGAGCCGCAGCACGTCCCTTTCACGAGCCCTCACGGTGCATGTCTGACGACGGATCTACGGGAACGGTGGACGCTATCGCAGCGACTATTCCGTTCGCAGCTAGCGAGCCCCTGTGGCGATCCTCTAGATAGCATTGTGCAGCTCTCGGTGCATGCGTTGCGTTTTTCTCGAGACACTAACCGAACAAGCTGCGAGGGTCCGAAGCGCGCACAGGGGGAGCACAAATGACCCATATAATGCGCGCTCCCATTACCCTGTGCTAGCAAACGTGGCGGGCTCGCACCTTTTATTCTGGCATGAATGGCGCTCAGTGCAAGCGGATGCTACCTATGCAACGTTCAAAGAACTACTGAGCGGTCAACAATGGGAGCGCGTGTTCGCGACGTACGCTACCGTGCAAAAAGGGCTCCGCGCTCAGAAAAACAACGAAAGAGTCGTTCGTGCAAGCGTCACAGCGCGCATTTGCGATGCACGGCAACCACAAACGATAAACGATACCTTCTCGGTGCGCACATTGATCGGCTAAGGTAAACACAGTAGTTACGCTTACACGCAGGGGAGCGGCGGGAGCGTCTTAAAAAGCGCCATTTCATAGTGAACGGAATCTAAAGAGAGCAATGAATTTTTAACGCCATTAAATCCACGTTGTTTTCGTCGTATATATGCTTCCCGAAGTTCATTGCTCAGACACGAGATAGCGATTTTCGTATTGCAGATCGACGTGCGAGCTCTCGCCGTTTTTTTTTTTTTTTTTCCCGCCTCGAATATTTTCCGCTGTGTGATAGAGTACATCCCTGTATGTGTGTATTTTGCAACGGCTGTTCGCTTCTCACGTCCCTCCGTGGCCGTAGAGCTGTGTTCTGGCTCTCCTGCTTTCTGTGGGGCCTTCGTTCGCTGTCTTGCCTTTTATCTATCATTTTGGCGGGGCCTTCTTTTAGGCCGCTTCTAACAATGCACGAGTTTCTCCCAGAGGAGAGTGGGCCAATATCCCTGAGCGCAGTTTCTTGTGTGTGCAGCAAAGGTACGAGCGATGCGGGATCGGGTGAGCGCCTTAGGAGAAATGCCAAGGGTGAAAGGGGAAATAACTTTCAGCCTAAATCCTACACGCGCGCGGCTCCCTTCTGTCGAGCAATGCGTACTATTTCCCGCGAACATCCGTCTTTGAGCCGTGGGCAATGTGGCACGTTGAAGCCATTGTCGAGCCTCGCCCTTCTCCTTTCCGGGCCTAAAGCCTTACGCTTTCAATGGTCGGGATCATCCCCTATTCGTAGCTTTCGTGCGCGCCTTTGGACAATCGAAACTGCTGAAACATAACTTTCCACCAGAAAAAAAAAAGTGTGAATAAGAAAGAGTGGAGCAAGAATTCCAAACATGAGTTTATAAGTACGATACATTTTTTTATTGCACTGCTTGCAATACATCCATGCATTTCGAAAACGCTGGCGTTTCGCATAACAAAAGTACGATAAGAAAACTAGAATCCGCCGCCTATAGGTTTCTGTTTTTCTGTAAGGTTTTGTCAAATGTGATAGAAGGTGTTTGAAAATCCGCAGCCTCTAAGACGAGAAAATGATATATATCTGCCGGATGGGTGGTGCGTACAAAGACGCCTAACCAAAGAAATATGTTTTTCGAAAGATCAGGAGCCGAATTCACAAAACTTCTATTTGGTGCATAAGTATCGTTCCTATCGCCCAGTCGGCTCCGATAATTAGGTGTGCAACATCGGGATTGGCCGAAATGTGCACTTACGACTGTTTTTAGCGTGAGTGACGTTTGTGAGCGCGGGTCCAACTCTGTATTCGTCTTTTTTTTTTTTTCAAGTGCATCTGCATAATGTATAGTACGCTAATACGAAAAAAAAAAAAAGCTGGGAAACATTTAACGTTATGACTGACCTTAAAAATTTTAGACTAATTAGGATATACCTTTCAGCGGCCGTGTGTACAACTGTGCACATCAAATTTAAATGTGCGTCACGCGTCGCTTCGATTGATTTCTCATGTTTTAAGTCCCGAAACCACGATATGTATATGAGAGACGCCGCAGCGGAGGGCTCCGTAAGTTTCCCCGATCTGGGGTTCTTTAACGTGCCACATTACATGGGTGTCAACATTTCGCCTTCATCGAAATGCAGCGGCTGTGATTCGATCCCGCGGCCTTCAGTTCAGCTGCCGAGTTCCATAGCCACTAGGCCCCCGTGGCGGGGCTATTTACAGTCTATCGTGATTCGCGCCTGAATGGAATATACTCGATAGTATATTTACAAAATTGACTGACGATGGCTACGTTTTGTTTCTGAAAAGTACGTGCCAATTTTGAGTTGAGGCAGCGGCGCGGTCGAGATTATGTAGATCGCGTCACTGGAACATTTTTTCGGAGTATCACATCTGTTTTCTGCGCGCCGCCGCCGCAATATTTGATGATTTGTGGAGTTTAACGTCCCAAAACCAGTTCTGATTATGAGAGACGCCGTAGTGGAGATCTCCGGAAATTTAGACCACCTGGGGTTCTTTAACGTGCACTGACATCGCACAGCACACGGGCCTCAACATTTCGCCTTCATCGAAATGCAGCCGCCGCGGCCGGGATTCGATCCCGCGACCTTCGGATCAGCAGCCGAGTGCCATAACCACTAGACCACCGTGGCGGGGCCGCCGCAATATTTGGGCTGCCTGTGTCACTTTACAACTTACCGCCACATACGTTTCAATCGGTTTCGATGCATTCGCAGTGAACAGACAGCGTAACAATATGTTAAAAAGCAGTTAGCAGCTTTTTCTTCCTTTTTTTCTTTTCTTTTTAATGCGTGTGAGCACAGGCACCGGAACGTCACTCAGCATCAAGCCTGGTCGCTGCACTTTCGAATATGGCGATCGAAAGAAATCCGCGAAGGCAGTTTCCTATTTCTAACTGTAGCTTCAATTTCTAGCCTCCCAAACACAGGCGCCGGAACATTCGGGTTGGGGACGTTCTTGCTGTCCTAACAGGACCAGGCGATGATGCTGGCCAGACAGCGTCCCCATTTCGCACTACACTCGTGCATGCGGCAAAGCCTGAGTGTGGGCCCTAAGAGCAGGCTTCTATGGCACCAACCTCTAAACATGAACGTCCCAAACAGAACATTATAATCCAGCGCAGTCGTGTTGTCCAGCCGCATGGTAATCAAACGGTCTTGTCCGTCGTTCTAAGTGCAAGCACACGTGCCTGGGCACCGCACTTCATTGGAGCTCCGTGCGTCCGCGCGTCTTACGATGTATACATCACGACGAGAATGCGACAGTGGCAATTCCGGCGTAAAAGCTGAACACAAAACGTGAGCTGCACTCCGCCAGCTCGTTTATGGTGCGCCGTCTTGGCTAGCTCTAAATTATCAGCCTTATTTGGGCGTACATGCAAAAAAAAAAGGAAGATGAAATTAACACCTGTGTTAATTAATGTGTTAACCGCTCATAAGTGTTTTGAAACTCACTTATAAACTGGTGGGAAGAACAGCTGCTACCTTTGCAGCAGTATGCCACCTCGTCGGCGAACACACAACAGCGTGCCGACTGCGCAGCTTTGATAGCGCCTGGGGGTACATTTAAAATGGGACGCCGACGCTTTTCTTCCATGAAACAAACAAACTAACGAGTGTTTCTTTCGCTTTACGTTTAGTGGTAGTGTTCGTCCTTTCCTGGTCTCACGGCAGCATCCGTCTTTTCAAACGCCTCGCTTTGTTCTCCGCTGAGGAAGCAGCAGTAGCGGCGTGGTTTTACCAGTTCTCTCGCGTGTCCGCCATGATTGTTCCTCCCTTTTTGTCGCAATTTCTCGGCTTGAATCATTTAGCGATCGCTACACGACTCCTTCCGCGTCTTGCTTCGTCCGAAATTCGAGCCTTAATATATGAGCCCCGCTTCTTCGAAGTTTCAACCGCTCGACTCTGCGGGGAAAGAATGAGTCGCAATTGCTTTTTGTTGGCGTTCTTTCCGTCGTTTCTCCTCGCTTGAAATTCTGCTGTCGCAAGCACTTTATTGTCTATATTCAAGCTCAACTCTGCTCACTGCTCCTTGTTGGGATGTTTCTCCTGTTCCTTTCTGTTCTTCGTCATCATCGTGCATTCATGGCTTCGCATAAACCTACAAAATGAATCCACCAAACGGTGGAGTCGAGAGAATTTATTATTTTAATTCAGCTATACAAGCGCAGTTGAACACATTTTTTTTTTTCAGAAAAGAAGAATAAACAACAAATTTGGCAGCCGCATAAGCGACACCCCGTAGGTCTGCCACGGCGTCGCTCGTCGGCCTCCCATATTCTAGAATACGCTTGCGGAGAAGCGGCTGGACGCCTATAAAGGATGCATCGCGAGCGCTTGCAGTCGTTGAATAAATGCTGGCTGATTGTAGGTTTACAGTACGAGGTCTCTCACACTTTATTGCGTGTCTTGCTGTTTTATTATTCAAAGTTTCATGTTCGCTCGCAACTGTGCCAACACGGCTCACCTTACACTTCTTCCCTGCTCTCATCATTTTTTTTTTCCCTGGACATCTTGCAGTCCACTTTCTGCGAGAGCGAAAAACAGAAACTTTTATTTCTTTTTATATGCGGTTTCGGTATCCTGAATAATTGAGACCCTCGCTCCCAGCACCGACGGAAGATGGTCGTCTTCCTGTTAGTTTGCTTAGTTTCTTTTTAAAGCACGTACTATATACACATTTTCCTGTTGTGAGCATTTCTCAAATTAGTTTGCAGAACTGCTTTTTTTTTTTTCAGATTTGTAGACGCTGCGTACTTGCAGCTTCGATATCGCTACGGGATGTATTCTTTCTTGTGCTTTGTTGTTGTTGTTGTTGCACCGTTTCCACGGCGCGTTGATTCCAAAGATGTTATCCTTTTTTTTTGCGTAATAATTAATATATAAATTCTTTCCCCCTTCTCTTGTTACCGAGTGCTAACAGCCAAGTAGAATACGCCTCCTCGGGCGCGGCTTCCATACGATTTCACTGAAGTTAACTTTTCTTGTTCGGTTTTATTTTCATTCGGAATTTTTAATTAACTTAAGGAAGCTCTAAATGAATGCTAAATGTGACGTCGCTGTCTGCAAGCGTGCACGATTCCTAGAAATTCGATGAGCTCTCGTCCTTCATTCGAAATCCATAATCATTTTTATTGCAGGGACGCCGTGTGCATGTTGAAGGTATTGTACTTATTCGAAAGAAGGAGCTACATAGTTCCCGATGGCAGCTACGGTTGGCGATGTCTGTTTCGGCGAATAATATCAAATTTAAAACGCCGAAAATTCAGTTGGCTTCTCCATCACAGCAACTGTCCCTGCCGAAATCTCCCACAGACGATGTGGGAGTCATTACTAATTTAACCATATTGCACGTCGAAATATCTAATGTTAATAAACAGGCGTTAAAAGGTTAAAAATTGTCATATAGACGTAGTAACTGCAGTGGTGACTTTTTACTTGTAGTTAGGGGTTCTCGTTACTTTCTTATTTTCTAATAGTGTACAGTCAGCAGCTATTTATAGCACCGCATTATTATAAAAATAAAGAAACATTTTCAGGTACAGTCGTGCAGCAGGGAATGAATTTGAACATGCGTGTCTAGGCTGCCGAAAAATTATTCGCGACAACTGCGATCAATGGATTCTTGTTCATTAGCATACTTTGAAAAACGAGAGAGCGTTGCACGCAATAATCTTCAGGGAGCGGCTCGCAGTTGTGGGTGCCGCTGCGTATAACCTCCATGCTGTAATATGCCTAAGACTTCTACAGATATACATAGGTTATGTATTTGTGAATATAGTTAGATTTACAATCTTCCTCCGTAAAGAAGTGCGCCTTCTCTGTGCATCCACCTTTGAAAATCCACAGAGAGGCCGATATTTTCTCTCATGGGAATTTGTCTTAATCTGTCACGTTATTCTATTATGCAACACCACCACTAGGTCAACGCGGATTATTTAAAAAAGACCGTGGTTTCAATACAGGGGTAACTTTAAAACCTTTGCCTTAGTATTTCCCCACCATCGTACCTCTGTCGTTCTCCAGAAACGTGAACCTGTTGATCTTTACATTCAACATGCTATTAAGCGCTCTTGTTTTGCACTTTATTTGAAATTACTTGTTATTGGCAGTTTATCACAATTCATGTTGTTTTAGAGCGTAAACTATTATGAGATCACAACAACGGCCGCGCCGTAGTTGTCCGCCGCCGCCGCCGCCGGTGTCCGTAAGCGGCGGCGGCGGCCCGTCATCATTATTACTAAGCGCTGCCTCGTGAAGCAGTTTTGTCGTATCGTGCCATGCGTCACGCGGCAGGCGACGTGCGCAGCCCCGACAGCAACCTGACTTGGCTCTTCGATATACCTGATGGCGCCTCCTCGCAAGGTGTGGACCGCGCGCGGCTGCAGCAAGGCAACGTCAGGCACAACAGACCGCTGTGCAGAGAGCAGCCCAAACCGCAGAGTTATGGCGCAGGGGATACCCACCACCTTCACTTTCACTAGCTTCCCCAAGCGTTTATAATGGCCTCTAAGAAGGTCGCTTCTCCAGCTTACGCTGTCAGTGTGCTGCGATTCCGCGCAGGCCTGCCTCTTTTTTTTTTTTTTTTGTATTCAAACACTGCATATGCCCTCTTGCCACGATCCCTTTCCGACTGGCAGTATTTAAAAATAAATAAATAAATAAATAAATAAATAAATAAATAAATAAATAAATATGCTAATGGTATATGGGCAGTAAATCCAGAATGCTTCGCAGCCGTTTTTTATTCTTCTTCTTCTTCATTGTTTTTTTAAAGGACACCGTCCTTCCTTAAAAGGCAGCTGGTTAGTATTTTTACGCAACACAGAGCAAATACATGCAGCAAAAGTCCGCTGTTCTTACATGCCAGATGCGCACAAACGTAGCGATAGTGAAGCGAAGCGATTTGTCGTTTGGTTAAACGTGCAATATCGCAGCCGCACCTATTCAAAGCTTTGACAAGGTGCAAAGGTTCTTTTTGTTGCAACCTAATGAACGTGGCCCGGTTCGGGGACGGCCGTGATTTCCAGACTCATCCACGCAGTGTATTTAGAAGACTCGTGTGAGAAAAGCATATCGACGCGCTGTTACAAGTACTAACAAAGAAAACGTCTATGAAACGCTCACAGGCACTTCCAAAGCGACATTGTTACAAAATTCTCACATTGTCGAAATTTAACTTCCTGGAAATAAAGTGAATGCGTAATAAGTGGTTGGGGAAAATGTGGATGAAAGTCAGCCCATATGCACAAGCACACAAAAATAAACATTGTGCAAGACTTTCGACGCTTTACGTCATCTTTCGGCGTCTTAGACAAAGTTATTTAGAAGGGCATGATCATGATGCCACATAAAAAACTGTCTTCTTTACGAAGTCCTGACATGCACAGTAATAATTTGCTGGCGCGTTTGCAGAAATACCTACGTCGAATAACGGTATGCTTGCCGCTGGAGTCTTAGGTTTTCGTCATGCATAATTTGGAGGGGACCGCGGAAGCATTATATGTATAAGCGTAAAAACGTGGCTGGTATGTGCTTCGCAGACATTAAAAAGCGCAATCCAAGTGTTGCTGGCTCTTTTGACAAAGATAAGGATTATACGCAATCTGCGCTTCATTAACGTTTGTATTTTTTTTTTTTTTTTGTGAGCAGAGCTCTCTCAATGCTCGGTTAACTTGTGCTCCGTCGGATAAAACTATCATCAGGAAATAACTACGCGTGCGCTTCTATCTTCTCTTGGGCTCATGCCCGAGCTCACTATTAAATAAAGCCGAAGGCGTTTCAGAGCGTAGTATAGTGAGGGGTGGGAAAGAGAAGTCAGGGGAGACGGAGGGAGTGAGTAAATCTCGTGCATAGTATAATACAATAAAGGGTAGGAAGGGGAAGTGAGGGTGGGGATGAAATGACGGAGGAGTGTAAAGGGAGAAACATAGCGCAGGCAAGTACAGTAATAGCGTAGCAAGGGGTGGAAAAAAAGGGTGAGGGTGATCAGGAAGGAAATAATTAGGGTGAAGCGTGGCATAGCCTTGTGCAGTATAGTATAACAAGCGGCTAGGAAAGGCAAGTGCGGGTAAGGAGGACGGGATAGGTTGAAGCATAGCGTAGGCATGTGCAGTATATAGTATTAACGGTTCGGAAAGGGGGATGAGGGTGAGGAAGATTGACGTTAAGGAAAGCCGGAGGATGCCACAACCGCACAGTGCCCGTCAAGGTAACTTGAACATAGACGCGTTACCCAAATCACGTGACATATTCCCGTCAATACCATGTAGTCACGTGACAAACCACGTGACTTAGTTACGCTTGTAAAGCCCGAAGAAGCTACGTTGGCCACAGGCTTCGCTCTTAGTCCAGCCTTTCACCACTAGTGCAGACACACAAACGGACAAAGAATTTTATTGGGCCCGGAGGAACTACATCGGGACCGCCCCGTCACGGGGGATGCTGGTATAGCAGCGGGCCGCGCCCGCGCAGGAACAGGGAGACCGTGTCTCTTTGCCCTTTCGCAGGCCCTCTGGACAGCGCGTAGTTGCTCGGAGAGATCGCTGCTTTTAATGGTGTTCTCCCAGTGTTCATGTTGGTTAAAATCTGCGTCTTGTAACGCGGGACACTGCCAGAGCATGGGAGCTAGTGAGTAGTATTAAGTGCAGCAGTCTGGACAGTCCGGTGATTTTCTTTGTCTTTTTTCTTTTCTTTTCTTTTTTTTTTTAGTCGCTTGATTTCGTGCTGTGTACGCGTTACCGTGACGAGTTAGAAATTTCAGTGCATCGAGGAATACCGATTCCAAAGCTGCTCTTCAGTGGAGCAAATCAGGATTTCGATGCTGCATTTTTCGTAACTGCGCCCATTTTTCACACGGCGTGAGAGAGAACAAGAATTGAGAACCAGGAAAACGAGAAATCAGTAAAACTAGAATGCAAATTTGAAGCTTACGGCACTGCCACACGGACGCGTACGCTAATGTGAGTTTTAACAATAATGCCCCGACACTATTGTCTAGTGGTTATGACACTCGGCTGCTGATACGAAAGGTCGGGGGATCGAATCCCGGGCGCAGCGGCTGCATTTCGATGGAGGTGAAAGGTTGAGGCTCGTGTACTGCGCGATGTCAGTGCACGTTTAAAGAACCCCAGGAGGTCGAATTTTCCGGAGTCCTCCAATACGGCGTCTCTCATATTCATATCGTGGTATGAGACGTTAAACCCCAGAAATCAATCATCAAGCTTTAATAATATTTGCGTAAAATGCTGCCTTTAAGGAGGGACCGCTTTTTGTGAAACAATAATGAAGAAATTATGTGGCCTTTCAGTAACACCTTCCGAGAATATAAAAAGACCCTCAGAATAAGGCGCCGATGTGCTCCTTTACGTATACGCGTGTAGCTTTGATGCCTGTAACAGTGTGGCCAATCTGTCTAGTGACTGCGTGGCCAACATGTCCGAAACAGTGCCGACGGCGGCGACGTTAATCGGGGCCGAAACAGCTGAGTGCACTTGACACGGGCCCTTGACATGCGTTGCCCCGGTGCTTTACACAATGACCGCGCGGACGGAGAATAGCCGAGGGCTGTCGAAGAAAAGAGTGTGTGGAATGGAGTACGAAAACCGACGTAAGGGCGAGGACAAGCTGACCTCTGCTTAAAGAAACGCGACCCAGATTGGCTTTGGGGCTTCCTCTTGGCTTCGTGAAACGCTCCCTAATCGCCTCTGGGTCAACGGAGTTGTGAGGTGAACTTTGAGCCGGCGGTCGAAAAGCAACGACGCCAGAAGGGCTCCGACCGTGAACGATCAATTGTTCTGGCCGAACAATGGACCGCAAAACGTCCGCACCACGCTCTTTCCGGCCACGTCTGTTGTGGCGGCAGTCATTATGGCTGGAGCCTTTTATCTTTGCCCGCACTGTTCAGCCGCAGCGACAGTTGCGGACGCGCCCGGGTCGCCCCAGCGATTCACCACGGACAAATGGAGCTCGTGTCCTATTACTGCTCATTTGAAATGGCGCAAAAGGGCTGCGCGTAGCGTGGCTATAAGGCCATGCCTTGACCTTCCGAGACGCGGCCGGTCGCGCCTACGTCACATCGTCACTGGCGAAGCTCGGCTAGAGCGTTTGGAAAGGCTGACGTGACGCTTGCTCAGGTCAGCAATCGGCGCGGTGTAGGTATCCTTGTCATGAACTCGTCAATTATATCGTATTCAGGCTCGCATAATGAATTTGATGTTGCCCTACTGAGCTCTAAGCCGGCGTCGAACGCACGGCCTATAGAGCTCTCATTTTGAGGGGAACTGGATGGAAAATGAAGTTCACTGCAGCAGCGAATAAGCCTAGTTGACTTTGCACGCCATGGTTTTGTTGTTGTTGTTGCTGTTGCTGTTGTTGTTTCTTTTTTTAGAGCAAATGCCTTCGTGTACGCCATCCAGTATAGGTGCATGTTAAAGAAGAAAGCACAAGGTCTTTCAAACGAACCTGTTGTTTCCTGTTACGCCGTCTCTGAAAATCGATAACTTAGCTTGCTTCAGCAATATCAGTGAATTCACCAAGGAATATAACAACGCGTGAGCAGCCGCTTGTTTCCGCCATAGAGAAAATCTCTAACGTGGCGTCATGCTGGACTTTGCACCAAAAAGAAAATAGATTTGATGTATACCGAGAAATACTTGGCGTTACCTAGTAATATCTATAGTGCACGTTATAGTCGCCGTATAGATAAAACCGGAACATGCAGTTTCTTCAACTACAAGGTCGTTCACAAATATCATCTACTTATCTTCTATTTTTATTAGTCATGCGATTCTTGTTGCGTATTCATTACTAGCATTTATAAAATTAATGCTTTCTCTCACTGCGTTGTTTTAAGCGCTTGGATACGAGATAAAGGCTAGAGTGCCGTAGACATTCTTTTCAAAAATGCCATGAATTACTAAACCACGTGACGAACACCACAGATTCAGATGAACATGACCGAGTTGGGCCCGTCTCATTTTCCTATCAGGACTAGTACGCAAATGATCGGAAAAGAGCTGCACTTCGTTAATGAAAATTAATACCTCTTAGAAGGAATAAGATCTCGCGTGCGCGACAGTTCAACCAGGTTTACGCGGTTGAATTAAACGCATGCAGTGAAACAGCGCAAACGATCAGACGAGAGAAACAGACGAGGCATTTCACTGATGAATGCGCCGTAATTAACATAAGCCAACGAGCCCACCCAACAACCATTAATCGCTCGTGCTTTGTGTATGTACAGTCTTGCTGTCGCGTGAGCAAGAATAAGGCCTCCAGCAAAGGATCCGAACAAACTAAGCGTTGCACGGGCTTGATCACAGGGAAAAGAGGGTCGGATTTATAAGATATAAAGAAACGAACGATTCATTACAACTGCGGAACAACTTTGCTCGGGAGGCGGCATCACGGTCCCTTTATTTCGTACCCCGTGTTTGTTTCTCAGTCGCGTGTGCACGATTCGTTCCCGCAGTGCGCCACGTGCCTCGGATAAAAGCTTGAAAAAAAAAAAAGGTTATCAGCATCGCGTATTGAGGGATCCAGCGGATGTTGAAAATGCCGGCATGCAAAAATAACGGACGCATTGAAATCCTTTAGCAGCGGGCAAAGGAGGTCCCTGATACCCGCTGCTTGCTTTTCTTGGCGTATATAGAAGGCACCGAGAACACCACAGACGTGGGAGCAAGTGCCGCGTCAAGCGAAAATTTCCAAGACAAACACATGCTATACAAGCCCAATGTTATATCTTGCTCTTAGGATTGCTTCATTTCCTTCCGATCTTTTCCGCTGAAAATATGGGAGAACAAACTGAGCCCCCGCCCGTGGCTTATTTATTCCTCTGCATACGGCGGGAATGCGAAGCATCGCTTTATTTTTCCTTTCGAGGAGAAACTCAACCTATTCGTGAAAATTTGCGCTTATCAAAGCCAAACAAGAGATTTCGTACATGTTCGCGTGCGCAAAAAGAAGCCGATATATCGGACGCGCTTTTTTCATTCCTCAATAGGGCCTAAATCTGGGAGGACCGTCTGTAAACAAGTTTGGGAGCATTGACGCGGCAAGAAGGCTTTGAAATCGCAGATTAGACCACTGCCACATTTCTGGGCTTTCTTTGACTTTCATCATGTCTATAGTTAGCCTAATGATTTCCGCGTACTTGGTCCTTTGTAAACGTTCTTTTGCGCGTGTAGCTCGACTTATGCGGCCGTTAAGTTTCCTTTCGCAGCAGTGAACAATGAAATAGCGCAATTATGGCAAGTAAAAGTAGTGTCAAATAAAGGTATGTAAAATAAAAGCACAACATTTACTTTTTCATTAAAGAGGTTGCTGGATAGGCCGTCGCACAGTTTACTCATGGGGCAGGTGCAGAAAATGCTGTGTGCAGACGTGCTATGAACGTTCGTTCAACTATTGCGACAAGTGTGGAAGCTGGGGCTGTAATTCTCAATGAGAAATCGAATATACGTGTGAGAAAAGTAGTTGTACGTCCTACTCACTACGGGGGAAAAAAAATGTCAGTGTCTTGAGACAATTATCCATGCAACATATAGTTCGCATTTTCGTTCCGTCCGGAAGTTTGGCTGGCGACATAAAGTTTTCGTAGCACGGAAGTTAATCTATACATACTAGCGCATTTATTGATACGGTGTGCTGCATTCTTGTGTTTGCAGAGTCGGGACGCAGGTGTTGAAGCAATCTACTTCGGAACCACAAAAATGTGACGCCCACATGCCACAACGCGTATGACAAATTTCGTCAACGAGTGTAGTAATATGAGAGAAAGAGAAAGAAGGAGGGAGAAACAAGGAAAGGGAAAGGCATGGAGGTTAACCAGACGCGCGTCCGGTTTGCTACCCTACACTGGGGGAAGGGAGAATATGGATACAGAGAGATAGAGGAGAGAAAAAGAAGAGTGTCGCCCCATCCGAGAGTGCACATTGTCACAAGAGCCTTTGGCTTCTGTCAGCAGAATGTAGATTGTTGCCTTGAGGCATGTATCCCAGGCATGGCGTTGGGCATCAGATGAGGAACGCATGCGAGGTATTACGAAGACGCAGGCAACCGTATGGCGTAAGCTGCACGTCGAACAGTCCACCGAACGTAGTAGCAGAAAACCTCGGCGTCCACTAGTTTTTGATGTGTAATGAAGAAGAAGACAAGGAAGGCAAGGAAGCAAGCCGCAGCGTTGGCGACAGTCTCGTGCCTCGAGCGAGCGCTTGCCCGGATTTTGGCTGCTTGACGCTCGCCGTTTGTCGGAGCTCGCTTTTGACGTTATCCGTCGTCCAGACGTCAATAAACCACGTCGCAGATGGTATTCTTATCCAATAGTTCAATTTAAGTGGTAGGTCGGGATGACAGCCGAAGGGGCATGAGAACGTTCCGATGTCCGATGGCATACGAGACATGATGGTCTCTGGTATTTAGCGGGGAAATTGGCGGTTCTGTTGAAAATTATTTCAATGGGCCCACTAATGGCCTGGAGACAACGGACACATTGCGTCGCGTCAGTGTCTGCAAGACACTTTGTGCAGATGGTGTCGCCATGTTGCTGAGAAACGTGTAAAGAGCATCTATCAGTGGCCGCATATTAATGGTGACGTCCCGGTCTACCTCTGACGCTTGATCTGATATAGGCAATGGCTCCAGTGCTACAGTGCCTTGAGGTTCTGAAGATGACTGGCACCCAGAGGCGCTCATTGCAGAGTCTGTCGTCAGCTTCTTCGCGGTATCCTTATCGTTGGCGTTTTTAGTCTAGATATTGTGTCTGTTCGGCCTGGGCGGCAGAGGTGGTGGAGAAGACGGCGGTGGCAAGCGCGTTGTCGAGCCTGTAGCAGTCTTTGATGAACGTCGTCGACAGGAGCGTCGCCGGCGCTGTTTCCGGATAACGATGGCAGCTTCTCGATAAGACGAGTGGTACCTCGCCATCTACTTTAGTATTGCTCTTTCTTGAATTAGGGGACACTCTTTTGAAGAGGCATCATGACGTCCGGAGCAGTTAGCCACTTCATAGTGGTAGTATTGCAGCTGCCAATTGAATGAGGAGCGGAGCAGCGGGAGCAAGTCGTTGCGTTTCGGCACATACTACATGATACTGCATGACCAAACTTCATGCATTTCCTGTACTGGAGCGGTTTTGGCACGAAGGGACAAACCGCGTGGCGAAGATGGCCAACCATTACATATGGCGGAAGTGATTCGCCATTGAAAGTTACCTTCACACAGCGCGACTTGCCAATGCGGGAAACGTGCGTAATAACATCTTTTTCTGTGACCGTATTAATAAGCATTGTCAAGTCAGCGTCTGAAATGACCACGTCGATGTCGTATATCACACCGGTAATGACGTCCTTGCCAGGTGGAACATAGGAGCGGAGCTGGACGCCATCGAGGTCATTCACTTGGCGCAAAGTGTCTAACGCCGCCACATGTTCAACATCTATAGCCAGGATGATCCTACTGGTGTTGACCCTGATGTCCCGTATTTCGTTTGGAACGAGCGCCTCTAGATGTATGGATACGCTTTGCCTGTTGAAGTGCCTATTGATTCTTGTGCTGAGTACCGGCACGAAAAGAATTGTGAATGGCTCAGACGTTCTTTTAGCCATTGGGGCGGACTCACTTGAAATGGTGACACCCTCAGAAGTGTTCTCTTGGCCCTGCGGCTCATTAAAAGTTCGAAGCCGTCGTCAGACGATGCGTCGATCGCTCTCGTAGGAGCTGTCTGTACGGCTTCCGTCGCCGTCCCGCTTCCTGGAGGCGGGCGCCCAAGACGCTGCCGCGCCAGGAGGACCCGTGCAGGGCTGACTTGCAACGAGCTGGTGGAGGTCAGCGGCAAAGAAAATTAAATAAAGGGGAAGTATACTCGGGAGCTCGAAAGTAAAGTATTCGGCATCAGAGAAACTTCGTCGTATAGCAGTGTGCCTTTACATAGCGCCTAGCGCATGCCGATCCCTCACCAGTTCGAACGTAATTTGTGCCCAAGCGTCTATTTACAGTAAATATTGACCAAGGAATGGCTAGTTTTCTCACAATCACATCAAGTGGATGGTACGCAACATTGATGGGCAACGCCGAAAGTGTGCTGTACCTAAGAAAGGGCAGAACCTTGAGTGCGTAAGCTTACATGGTGGACAGGCAGGCTGATTGGCGAGCTAGTAATGCACTAAAAAGAAAAAAAATGGGGCTGGGTCACCGTGGACGTCAGCATGAAAAAAATTGTGTTGTAGCGTATTTCGCGCCCTTTTCTTTCTGAGCGCATTATTGTATGGGTAGAAATTGCTTCCAACTCATTGTAACCACATTTGCATATAAATTAATGCATGCATCATGGCTTTATGGCCTTTACAAGCAACCGTGTAGCACCCATTCTTTTGTTTTGCAGCTTCTACGAAAAGCGTCCGGAATTTTGTATACAGTTGCGAAGTCCGAAAAGATATACTGGCCGCGAGATCGCGCAAACGCAAATCTGACAGATGGGGAAAAAGATTGCGCCATCACGAGGCGGCCCTTTTGCAAGAGTTGTTCGGGCCCAAGGCATGGACACCGCACCGGGCCGTTCTTTGAACCGCAGCTTCGCGACCTAAGGCATTGCGCGAAATAATCCCCTTTTTCGTGCATTGCGAAGATCTTGAGGCGCCGGTGCACAGCCATATTTGCCGACTGCCCTATCTCAGTGACAGGTGCCGCCATCTCGCAAAATGGGAAGAATGCTTCCCCGAACGTCTCGCGGGCATCGACGCGTCCCAGCGGTGCATGGCGCAAGACCCACGAGGAGAAATGGCCGCCTGTATCGGCTCGAAATGACTTCTTTTTTATCTCCTCTTTTTCGACACAGTTGCGGTCAAAAACCGCAAGCTGCAAAAGTTCTAACCCTCCCTCCCCCCCTTCTTTTTTCCATTTTCATCGACCCTCTTCTTTTCGCCTGCGCGGCGCTTTCTTGCCTTATCGCTGTGCTTATCGGCGTCCTGCGGCTCAGTGAAGCGCGAGAGCGCCCCTCACCTCGCCGCAGTCCCCCTCCTCATGCCGTATCTCTCGGTTGTAGCCATCACATCGTCGGTCCATTCTCCCCAAGCGCTCTTCTTCTTTCGCTTTTGTCGGTTCGAGTTAGGCAAGAATGCGGCCGTGAGCAGCCGTGAATTCGCCTCTATCGACTCTGGCCGGCTCGTCCGAGCAGCCCTCACTTCGCTTGCGCTTAGTTGTCACCCATCCCGGGAGAAATCATGACTGCGCGCTTTGCTCGTGGCTCGATATCCGAGTGGCGCGCGCTGTCGTCTTCCTGCGAGTGCGGTCTATAGAGCGCCTCTGCCTCGACAATGCAGGACGGGCAAATGAATGGCTCCTTCGCTGCACCAGACAGTTTGAATACGTGGAAGGATCGGGAGACATCTTTTCACCTGTCTTGCCGACAATGCTTCTCTTCATTCTCGTTTTTCTTTTCTGTCTGCGGCCATTGGTTGTTTTTTCTCAATAGCACCAAAAGACTAGGCTGTCTGAGGTTCATTCTCGTTTGACAACGATCGAAAGAGCAGTTATTCGCCGAAGCCGCATTTTATTTCTGTCTCCACTATGCTCTCTACGCTACCACATTTAGAGCGTCTCTCCGCGGCGCAGCCTCGGAGGTTGGAAGTGAGAAAAAGAGTTCTTTGAAAATATTCTCCTATTATTTCTACGTCCATCTTTCACCATACAGTTGCCTCTCTGTCGGTCTCTCGTACTGCATGATTGTTATTTTTTTTCTCTTATAGCAGCGCTTCTCGTAGCTCGCCCTGCGAAAAAAAAAGAAAAGAATCCGTAGTGCGATTGTACAGACCTATGTTTTGTTTTCCTGAAGCTGAAAGGACCTAGAAAAAAATAAGATACAGCAAAGGTTATGCGAGACCTTGTACGTCATCCCTTAGGGAAACTTAAGTAATTGGAGATCCAATCGCGTTCTTTTTTTCTTTTTTCTGCTTTCGATTTTTTAAAATATGCAGCAGATATTTTCACCCTTATGACAACGACGGACGTCTACAATTTTTTTTAATTGATCCTAAACCATATAACGTACTGAAGTGTGCTATAGTAAAACCTCTCGTCGACTCTGTTCCTGATAGCCTAAATCAGGCTCGACTTCTCTCTTTCAACAAATATTCTTTCTTTCTCTGTAGAGAACCGAGACGCCAAGAATTCTTACTTCTATTGCAATAATATCTTCTCATGGCGAGATAAAAATAAAATTATCCCTGATTGGCACACACCCGTTTTTGCATAACATTCTTTTTCTCTCTCGCTCTCTCTATTCCGGTTTCTTCGCGGTGCTTTGTTGCAATTATCTTTCAAGAATTATTGCTTTTAGAAAGGCGGGTTCATTTTTTAGCCCAGCTTTACGTCCCTGTATTAAGGTATCGCATTACACGGATAAAAAAAAAGAAGAAAACGAAGCTTGGCACGCCAATCGAACTTGCCTATGCAAGTCTCTGGCGTGCCATAGACTGATCCAGGTCTTCCCGTTATGTCATCGTAAAGACCTCGAAATATCAGTGGAAGTAACCGCTGTAGCCGTGTACTTCTCAGACAACAGAAATAACGCAGGTCGGAAGACGGAGCACAGCCACAGGATACACACGGCGCTGCCACCCCGTCTTACACATTTTGCTTGCTTTGCGCTTAATGACATGTTCGTCCATGTATTCACTCTTCCTCAGAGTTAAGGGACACCAGGAACGGTCTTCTTGCTGTCAGACAGCATTGCTGAGAGCGAAAAAAATATCCAAAGTATAGTGAACGTTCAGACGCCACGCGCATGAAAGTCGTATGTGCGCATACACCGATCCTTTAAAACCTTTCCTTTCTCTTTCTTTTTTCCTTTCAGTTGGCATCATGCGATGGCGACTCAGAAAACATCGTTCGCCGGTTTCGGGTCGAGACTGGAGAACGGTCCGATAAGGAAGAGGTACGTATTTTCTTTCAAACCTTTTTGAAGTGAGGACGGCCTATGTGGTGTTTCATAGCGCATCATTGTTCTGTAAATTCGGGCTCGCACTGTGCCATTCAAGATAACATAAAGCGAATAAAAATGCAACGTCAGGTACTTAGTGTCCGCATGAGCTTAATGGTAAATTAGTTCAGATTCCGGAGCTCGAAGGCTTATACGAAGCTACACAGAAAATAGCGGCACACACTGGGCGCAGTCCGTATTTCGCTCTTTTCTCCGGTTTCGTTCTATAACCGCGCTCTTCTTCCGCAGTCAGAACCAAAGGCTACACCAGCGAGCCCATGTTTCTGTACTTATGTGAATGCAGTTGTGATACGCACGTGTTTGGGAAGCTCGGAGAGCTGCCGCGTTTTCGTAGTTCTTTTTTTTTTTTTTTGTATAGCGCGGAGTGTTGATAGACCGTTCCTGTAAAATGCAGTTCCGTGTTATTATGATGGCACAATCGAAATCGCATCACTTTTCTCAACGTGTACCCATTACATTGTTTTCCCATCCCCTTCATTTGTTAGCCAAGAATGATGAATCCTGGGCGCAGCAAATTTCGTATCGCAGCCTGTCGTGCTTCACCCAAGAACTTTGAGGACTCCTTCTATTCATACGCCCACCTCTTCCAGTTTTCTCAGTGCAGAGAAGTCAATTGGGCTAGGCTTGTCTGACCTGCCTTGCTTTTTTCTTATGACCCTCTCTCCCTGGAACTCCTTCCTAAAGATATAACCATTATTTTTGCTTCATTTTTTTGCGTCTGTCATCAATCACTGAAGAAGCGCAAAGCTGTATCAGAGAGAATCTCATGACATTTGTTTCTTAATTGGACTGCCTACCGTCCTTAATCCGATTTTCTGTTTCTTATCGCAATGGAAAGCGCGCCATTCGAAGTGTACAAGCGTGCAGTGGTTTCGCAGGGAAGTGAGCAGTAATCCTTAAAAGGGAATTTTTTATCTTCGTTGTCACACCTTATGTATGCGTAGGCACACCGGCAACAATGGTTACTGGGCTTTTGCAATATTAATTTAAAAACCATAGTTTCCATTGTGAAAGAACGCTACCAGATGTGTGTCAAATACAATTGTCAGTAATAAATTTTTTTTTGCTTTTGAGCAGGGTAATTTAACCTACGCGGATCTTTCTCGGTTTTTCGTTACACTTGGAGATTGACACTCATCCTCGATGATAGTTCTACCGGTCATTTTTTCGTAACTTTCAGGACCAAATTAAAAATGTTATTCTTTTTTTATGTGATGTAAGCGCGCTCGTTTCCATCAATGTAAGGAACGATCTTCTCATTCTCACCACCACCGAAAAAAATTTTCCGAGCGCTAGATAGTCCCTTTAAAAACCCACGTTTATGTGTGTCCCAGCTTTATGTGGGTTATTTTTTTTTACGTTGTCGCAGGGCCCTCTACACAGTCCACAAGTTATGGTATGTACAAAAATGCTAATTACAAAAGTGAACAAATTAAGTAAAACGGGTGACGTAGACTCTAGAATCGCTCTTATTCTCATTTAATTGCGCAAATGGCGGATTCGGTGGTACAGGTCGCGCACGCACGTCTCCAACAAAGTTTTAATGTTGGAGACGTGCGTGCTTGGACCCGCCAGGGTTACCGCTGATCAAGTTATTTACGCCCCGCCACGGTAGTCTAGTGGCTATGGTACTCAGCTGCTGATCCGAAGGTCGCGGGATCGAATCCCGGCCGCAGCGGCTGCATTTCCGTGGAGGCGGAATGTTGAGGCCCGTGTGCTGTGCGATGTCAGTGCACGTTAAAGAACTTCAGGTGGTCGAAATATACGGAGCCGTCCACTATGGCGTCTCTCATAATCATCATGCCATTTGTTTTGGCATGTAAAAACACAGAAGTCGATCGATCAATTAACCACGGAGCAACCGTGATGCTCCTCTCTGTTGTCCCTGGAATAATGCATTTGTGTCATCACTCATCCCGTTCGGCTTCTCGACCCCCCCCCCCCCCCTTCTTCTTTTTTTTTTCTGTTTCGCAAAGAAAGAGAACATTGTTACAATCTCGGAAACTTCGTCCATTGGAGGGAGCCTGTTATTTTTGTGCCGTATATGTACAGCCGAGCATGACTAGCTCAATAACAATCATTAACAACAAGAAGGTCCACTCTTCAGCAACTCCTTAAACGACTTCTTATTTGAAAGCTTGCGGAACTACTGGGCAGAAAAATAGGGGTATGCTTTCGCTATCCCTTCGTTAAGCAAACGCAGAGTTTGACCGTGAGTATTAAGAAAGTACAGGCGCCCTCGGGTGGTAAAATGAAATAAGCATGTTAGCGTTGCTATGCCGCCCTATTCATTCGTAAGTCAGGCAAAGCGGAATGTCGGTATTTTCCTTTTTTTGTATATGTATAGCAACCGTTAAGGCGGATTCTTTAATCCCTACTGAAAAAGCCCGTTTCCGTATTCCAATAATTCCATATTTTCCATACGAAGTCCATAAGTTTTCCATATACTTTCCGTATACTTTCCTTATTTTTCCATATGAGTCATACGGAAACATACGAAATTATTGGAACGACCATACGGAACGTTTCAGTAGGGATGCTTAAACATGCCGACGAGAGCTTGAGTTTGACGGCGCAAGTTCAAGAGCACACCCACTCCGCAGAACTATATTTAACGCTGTCCCCCACGAAGCGGCAGGAGCTTCTTTGATGGTGGCTACTTGCTGCTTTTCCGAGTGCTTTAGTGTGTCGCTCTGCGCCGGAAATAGAACTTGGGGGACCTTAATACATCTAAGTGGGGGTGTTCAACTGATGCACACACGCGCGACCTACAAGTACAGCGATCCGTCTGATGCTGCCACAAGTGTATGATATCTCATTTAATACTAGCGCTTTCAAAATGGTTGCGGTAAATGAGCCATGAGTCTTCCACTTCGAATTCTTGCTGACAGCAGCAAATGAAAATATTTGGACAAGCTTGAAAGCATCAAAACGAAGAGAAATTATTATCAGCTATACAGATTCTCCAAAAGCGCCATGTAGACTACACGAAACTTTTCGAGGCTTTTCGGCGCTGGTAGCGCACCTGCGTTGACCAGCTGTATTCGGAAGTGGTGTTGTGGTATGCTTCAGTGTAGTCGATCATAACCGCAAAAGAAATAGAAAAGCAAAGCACTTTTGGCTCTAGTTACGAATAACGAGGCATCAGGCATCAAAAGAAGTAATGTATTCTGATTTTGAGGAGGTGATGTGCTTGTTATGGCGTCCCGACAGAGCGCGAGTAGCACAAGCTCGGCACACAAACTGGCAGCGGCATGGTATTTGCCAAGAATCGGCACTGAATTTAACGATATGTGTCATCATATTGTCTTCTATATATCTCATAATTCTGAAGAAAAGTAAAGAGAAGGAGAGAGGGCA
Organism: Hyalomma asiaticum; assembly: GCA_013339685.2. Lineage (NCBI taxonomy): Eukaryota > Metazoa > Arthropoda > Arachnida > Ixodida > Ixodidae > Hyalomma > Hyalomma asiaticum. Next base: position 166,606,040 of record CM023481.1, read on the forward strand.
GCAAACCGGACTCCTGACTCGTTAACATCCCTGCCTTTCCTGCCTTATTTCTCTCTCTCTCTCTCTCTCTCTCTCATAATTCTGATAGACAATGACGCCAAGAAAGGCACAGGGGAATTTATTTGTAGTTTTTAACTGTAGTGTAGTAATTATGGCATAAGTGTAAAGGTGTTAAAGGGAACGAAAAAAAAAAAACACCGTGGCTGTCGGTGTAGACCACACCCACAACCTTCGGACAACCAACTGAGCTACGACGGCTATCGTTGCATCGTCCACATTATAGGGTATTTCTGCATATTTTACTCCCGGGAGCGTTCGTGGGCGCCACTCATACCCATGACAGCGAGTGTGGAACACTATATGCCAGACGGCGTCACGTGGTACGTGATCTTATTAGGAGATGGCTGCTCACGAATCATTCCTCGCATGCTACCTTAGGGCACCAAGTATGCCAGAATGAGACCCACGCTATAGATTAACGACAGGGGAAAGGTTCAAGGGCTTGTTTCATCGGACATGTTATCCGAAGGTCGTGGGTTCAGTCCCCATCGACGGCTGGCGTGCTTTTTGGTCACTTTAATTCCATTCCACTTATGTCATAATTATTACACCATAGCTAAAAACTACAAATATCTTCCCCTATCCTCGCCACGGTGGCTATACCACTCGGCTACTGATCCGAAGGTAGCGGGTTCGAACACCGGCCGCGGCCGCTGCATTTCGATCGAGGCGAAATGTTGAGGCCCGTGTACTGTGCAATGGCAGGGCACGTTAAAGAACCCCAGGTGGTAGAAATTTCCGGAGACCTCCACTACAGGGTCTGTCATAATCGGAGCTGGTTTTGGGACGTTATACCCCACAAATCAAATCAGTCAATTTATTTATTTATTTAAATTAATGTGCTTTAATGCATCTGTTGAACATGTGTTGTTCTTCAAAAATTTCGCGCACTAATTTGGGCAGTACTTCTCATTGCTAACTATTGTTATTGGAGACGAGATTGTATAGACTTATTTGCTTTGATTTTGTTTTTCACTTGATCAAAATGCCCTCTGCTCAAGGGGACTGCTTCTCACGGTCTGGTTGGTATTCAACGAAAGGCATGCTTATCGCACACAAGACGTTCGCAAGCGTTCCTTTAATTTTTTGTGTCTCTTTCCTGTTTGCAGCATATATGCCTGTCACTAATCAACAAAGCCTAGTTTTTCGTTTAAAGAGCGCAGACCATAACGGGAGCATCTAAAGGAAGGCTTAACGAAAGCATGTTTAAGTTCACCCATCGCCGCTGCCCAACGATTTGTGCGCAGTTCTAGGTTGGTGCCCTAACGAAATATGACATGTAGAAATCGTCGATGAAAATAAATTTTTCGTATTTCCATAATTTCGACATCATGCACAAAGTGCAACCCACATCTGAGGCTGAATTCGCTTATTTCCTCGATCGTAAATGCTTTTTTTCCCAAATAGCCGCCGCCTTTCCTAACAATACATGTCACGACAGTTGACTGTAATTTGCTCTTACGAACAATTCTAGCGTAATAAGCATTCTGTGAATACAGGTACCCGGTAGGGGGGGGGGGGGGACGTGCAGATATGATTCATCATATCTGCACGTCCCCCCCCCCCCCCTTTTCCCCCTGAAAAAAAAAGAACAATATTTTTTATTTTTGCTTTCTTGTTAATACAACCTGAAATCATATAGCAGGTAGTCGGTGGAAAACAGTAAAAAATATGCTGCTGCATATATCAAACAAAACTAAACTCGACTCTATCAGTAAGTTTTGTGACAGGGGCCCTTTGATTATAGTCACGTAAGACGAGAAGTGTGCGATAGAGTGCGTAAACAAGTCTTCAAGGCGGAGGGAAACCCTTTTGGAAGGATTCCCTGACAAAAAGGTGTGCGCCACGCCACATCACGACGTCTGCAGAAGGGTACACCTGATTTTCTTTCTTTTTTTTTTTTTTGACATCTTGGGAAATAACTTCGGAAGTGAGCATGAACCTTCGAAGAAAAGCTAGGTATTCCTCACAATATTGCTGTGAGCAACGATGCTTGCGGCGTTCCTTTCTGCATGGAAAATCCCCCCATATTTTTCTTTTCTTTCAACTGTTGCTACACGGGAAATGTTTATATCTTGTTTTTGTTGCCTTACCTAACAATGCACCCGCCTTTCGTTGTCGATTTTTTTCCTGTGTTAGTCTTCTTGTTTTGTTGTTATTTTGGTAAGTTGACTTGTTTCTTTCTTTGATTCAAACGCAATGGAAACTCTTTCAGGCCTTTTGGACGCAGGGAAAGGATGACGTCTGCGTAAGTTTTGTTCATTTTATGTTTCTTGGTCCCCACCAAACTGAGCCACATTCGACCGTCCGGGCGAGGCTCGAGTCTGCAGCTTTTCTAGCGACGCCTTTTTAAAAATTATTATTGCTGTATCTGTCTTGTCGTAAGATCGACCACTTTTATGGCGGTGACCGCTACACTTTCTATTTGTCTACAGTTATGCTATTTATTTATTCTTTTTTCGTTGTTTCCACCTGTGCGTACCTAAGTTTGCCAAAGTATGCCCTTTAGCTCACTTTATTTTTCTTTCTGTGGTTGACGTCATATGATACACGTTCAATTCGCAAAACAACCGAGCGTCCTTTTTTCTTCTTCCTTCCCTGTTTTTAACGAGCGACACCGGAAACCTGTAGAGGAGAAATGGGACGTTGCTTGTTCACATTTTTCGCCGTCAGTACTTAAACAAAATCATTGGTATTCTTTCATTTGAAAAAATGAATAAATAAAAACATTTTCAATATAACTTAACGCACAGACAGAGGTTAAACCACTTTAGGCTATATTGTAGACAAGGTAGTGGACTTTTCTAGAAGCTCGTTTTTCGGATAAGCTCGCATAGTAGTAGTCAGAAATAAAATAAAAGAAACAAAATGAAACTGCGGGCACCGACTATAAAATGACGGGAAGGTGGTTGAGGAGTGTGTAAAAACGATGCAATTAGTGGTTTTCAACCTAAGGTACAAGGCGACCGCTCGTTAGGGGAGTAGACAAAGCGTGCCATTAGTTAGCTTATCGTAATCTATCCTTCGAAAGTGAAACATGTAGACCATTCTCCTTTCTTTCTTCCGTAAGAACGCTTATGTTTACGCTGGTCGCTATGTAATGTTCTTGGGCGTGCACATGCATATAAGGATTAATAGCAATAATGTTACACATGTATAAATTAAGTGTCGAGTAAGTTTTATCACCTAAGCGCCTACTTAGCAACCATTCGAGTTACTAGTGTGGCATTAAAGGATGCGCAAGATTTTAAATTAGTCATGTTTCCTGTTTTTTCATTACTTATTAGTTACTTTCCTTTGTGTTATACATCGCCAACAGTACGTAAATAGTGACAGCGTACTGAAAGCACTTTATTAGGTGCCAAGCGTCCGAGAATGGCTTTTTAAAGAGCCATCAAATAGAGCATAAATAATAACAAGCATACGACACGAAATGTCACCTGTTCCTACTGTTCTTTAATTGCTCAAATGCTACAGAAACTCCGACTTTAATAGTCCTGGACCCGTAATGACGACAACAAATTACGCTAAAAATGTTCGTAAGTGAATCTTTGAGCAAGTCCTCATGCTGGACATGTCATTAGAGAAGCCCATCAGCGAAGGGCAAAAAGCACTTACGAAAGAGAAATATTGTGAATTCAGTCCGAGATCTTTCATTGTAGCGCTCACCAGAGTTACTTGGTTAGTTTCATTTAAAAAAAAAAGCGTAATCGCGTTCTTTTATGAAAAAAAAAAACAGTTGTCCTCAGTGACGGCGCTCGTACTACTTTATGTCACTCTCTGGCGGCGGCTATATAACACAGTCACTCAGGGGTGATTGCCGCGTGGCCAATACAATTGATTTGAACACGCTGTTTCGTCGGCTTTCACGATTGCAACATTGAGTTGCTTGTTTTGTTTCCAAGTAAAAAGAAAAATGCTGCGCGTCGTCTCTCTGTCACCTAAAACAGACAAAACTGCAACGAATGAAGGAAAAGAAAAACACCAGTGGTAGATAAAGATGTAGCTACATACATACATACATACATACATACATACATACATACATACATACATACATACATACATACATACATACATACATACATACATACATACATACATACATACATACATACATGTGGCCTGCACATGCGCCCTTACTTGTATGCAGGCCTCGCACCTCTACTTCATCATCGCCCCACTTTATCACTTGAAGCCAGTTCGGTGTTCATAGGATCTGTGCCACCATTCCCAGTTCCCTCGATTTGCGTGCAGTCATACATTCTAGGATCTCAGGACTTGGCTATGATTGCAGACCGCAGTGGTGCAGCGGGAGCTGTGTGTCGTGCTCGAACCCACGAGAGGCGCTCGATGCGGGATGCTGCTTTTCTGACCGGAGCGCCCCTGATCGATTCTGAGCGTATTGACACGGCTGCGTTTGGGCGTACGAAAGGATCCGAAGGCACCGCGTTCATCATCTTGAAAGGCGCCTGCCGGGCGCATCCTTTTCATCTGCCGCCGTTGCTGCTTATTTTTTTTTTCGCGAACCTCGTTGAGCCGCGGTGTCGTCGCTGCAGGCTAGCACGAGTGGACGATGGCGGGCTTCGCTTTTTATAGCGCACCTCTTCTGCAACCCCGAGTCGCACCATTGACGCAAACGGACCTCCGTATCCTGACCGCCAGCGTTCGAAGCGCGCGATGAGACCGCGCCTCGGCCGCTACTCAATCTTGGCTGCCGCGTGAACAAAATCACGCCCAACGGCTGCTTTCAGGCGCATGAATGTAGCGCGCCGCGCGGGGAGATACGTGCCGATCCGCTGATGACGAAAAGAAAAAGCACCGACAATTTCGTGATCGATCGTGCCAAAAGCGTCACTTTTGCCATCGTACGGCTCTGTCGATCTTCCCCTCGAAATAGCAGAAGCGGCTGTCCTACTGAACTTATAGCTCTCTTAAATGCGGTACATGCTATGCTATGATTACACAAATGTATAGGCTTTGGTTTCTTTTCCTTTTTATGCTATATAAAAAAAAAACAACAGCAACAACAAAAAGCCATGCCCAACTTGGGAACGTTCTTGTGACGCGAGTTTCAAAGCCGCGACGCTGTCGGCTGGACCGATGTTCTCTCTTTTCGTTAACGGCCAAGGGCCGTGTGCTTCGCAATACCTGTGAACTTTCCTGGGAAACATGCGCGAGAGTAGTATTTATTGCCCAATGTGATCTGTTTTCTTTGCTTGTGTGTGGTGTCATTCCGGGACACACGGTCAGTGTTTCCCGTTGCCTGAGGAGGTCAGCGGTTTCTTACTGTCTGTCCCCCTTTTGTCCCTGCGGCCCCTTTCGATCGCCGTGATCCCTCCGGACACCTCCGTTCCTCGCCACCTTCTACTCAGAGCTGCGCCAGCCGGCTCGCCCGTGTGCCAACCGAGGAAGCCCTCAAAGTAAACGGCAGTTCCCTCTGTTTGCCACCTCCCGTCTGCAGCGACGCCCTCTCGCGGTCGCCGCCTCGAGCCTCCTCCTGTTTGCCTTACACTCCTGCGCTGCGCCGCTTCCCGGCGACCAGAAAAGCGATGCTGCTGCTGCTGCTCACCACCCGGCTTCCTTCGGTTGCAATCTTCACCGCGCCTTCTGACGTAGAAGGATGAGCGGGGCTTAGAGCCGCCTTGTGCCCGTCAAGCGGGTCTTAATTGGGACAGAGGTTTTTCGCTCATAGCTTGTCCTCTTTTCTATAGCTGCACTTTTTACTGAGCAAAAAGGAATCAACAGTGCGAAGCGCAAGGAAAGAACCGTACTTCTGCATAGCAGTCGTCTTGCACAATTAGGGAAGACACCAGGGTGATGCCACAAATTGACCGAGGCACAGCGTGTGGCAAGGTTTTTTTTTTTTTTTTTTTTTGGCAGTTGTGCCTATTTAGTGATTCGCTCCGGTGCGCGTTTTTGCTTTAACAACAGTCTGCACCGTTTGTCGGCCCTGTGCCACGACATTAGCCGTTTCGTTAATATAATTCTTCTTTTCTTGTAAAGCAGCACCAACTCTAGGCCATGGTTACCTTGCGCCACAGTTTTCAAGCCGTTATTTTTCTTCGCTTCTCATTTACTTTTCCGGCCTTCTTTTATAAATTTTGTGCGCATATTAAAGCTACACAGCTTTGCAAGAGCCATCTGCAGACAAGAAAAAGAAAAAAATGAGTGGCGCTTCTCCTTACGATAACGAAGACCGCCAAAAAGAACAAACTTGCGCATCAAAGGCCATGCGTAAATTGTCGGTAGGTCGATAGATGGGCGGATGTATAAAGTTGTGCAGCATTGTCTCGTTGGCCGGCAAGCGTGCGAACACGCGCGGCGCGCGGGCGTCCATTGGGAGGAGTGGCTCGAAGCGCCGAATCACGTATGAGCTCCGCTGCTAAGGGAAAGGTGCGCGTTGTGTTAGTCGTAGAAAACTGCTGCGGACATCGCGAACGTATATGTGGAATGCAGTGTCGCCCTGCACCTGCACAGTCGGCTTTCCACTTCAGGATGACATTAAGAAAACAGTCTCTGGCCTCGTCATCCCTCAGAGCACGCCTTTAATTAGAAATTCACACAGTTTTGAAGAGGTACCCAGAGGCAGGAAAGAATTACCTCTGCTGTCCAGCAAAATACGCTAGCGGCCATACACTCATATCTGATGTATAGAATCGCGGGTGAGTTAGTTCCTGAGTAGTCAACGCTAAAATGTTAAAAACACAGCGTGCATCATTTGTTCTCTGTTTTCACGTTGTTTTGTTTTGATGATCCCATGCACTCACCTGCCCATCCTGAAATCGCAATATGCCACCACTACGCACGAACCGCGAAAGAAAGCACGCCTCGTTGTAGTGTAGCAGCAATTGTTACCACGTGGCATGCGCTTTTGTGTATCACGTAGCTGTATAATGCTTGCATTTGGGTATATGAGCTAATTATCTTAAGGGAATAAAAACCAAGACAAACGCATTCGTTTCCGCGGTACTGCCGCCCTACATAGTGCACATTACGCACAGTGCTAGAGATGGCAGGGCGATGTACAGCTACGGCATGACCAAAGCACTTTCGACTCCGCAATGCTTCCTTTCCTTTTCACAACGTCTCTCCGAGCTCATGGTGTGTCTTTCTTTTTCTGCCCTGCAGCTGTTCGGCTCACCGAGCACGCCCGTGCTGGAAAATCCAGAGTACCAAACCCGTTGGTACTTCAAGTACTTTCTTGGTAAACGTGAGTATTCGTTCTGTTTCTCTGGCATAAATACTGTTTGCTATCCTGGATAACTCACCAACCCTTTGAGTTCTTTGAACTTGGAGACCACATACTTAAATCTCGGTCAGTGTGTGACAAAAGCACTAAATGCAGCTAAAATAAATGAAGTTTGACTTTGCATGAACAATGTACGCATGCGCTATTCCATGGCAGTGAATACCGGAATATTTTTGGAGAAAACGTGCCGACTTGGGGAGCAAAAACGTGTCCACGTTGTCGACCTGGACTGGACCTTATCGTCGCTCTGTGTGCCCGGTATCACTCTGTTTCTTTTCTCCTTTCTTTGTAATGTTCTCCTTTTTCTTTTCGGTGGAAAATGCATCGAGTGAAGTAGGCGATATATTTTCTTCCCCAATAGCCCAGTGTCTCTCAGTAACCCATTTTGAACAAAACGGGAGGCCAACGTGCGGCTTTCTTATAGATGTGACAGAACCGCCGAAGTGAACGGAAGGGGGAACTAAACAAGGCACCCGCTGTCTGGAACAAGGCAGTGTGTTCCCTTGTCTGTGTCTCCCACACTAGCATCTCCGTCGTTTAGCCACTATATTCAGCTCACTGTGGCCAACGCAATGAACGTGAGATAACCAGCCCCAGCTGTATTCGCCTCACGCTTCAGAACAAATCACGTGCCTGGTACCCCCCCCCCTTTCTTTTATTTTCTTTCGTTGCTGTATATATCCGCTAATATTCGTCAGAAACTATACGAGATATCGCCAACTGATGGCACAGAAATAGACTCGCATTAAATATATATCGGGGCAAACGTATGTCGAGCTCAACTGAGCGCGCAACGTCACAGCTGTGCCGGTGTGTTGTGTGCAGTGTTATAAATGAAAACACAGCCTTCTGTGTTAATATGTTGAGGTAGGCGTAGCCAGGGAGCGAAACACGAGATCAGCTCCTAAAATAGTCTGCAGGCCAGGATACCTGGCAAAAAAAGAGAAAAAGAAACGACGTGCAGCAACACCCGCCAACATCCCACTCCTCTCGAAGGTTCTGTCAAGTGCGACCCTTCTTCCACGAAAAAACTGTAATTCCTGCGTACTTCCCCATAACACTAACGAAAAAAATAAAAAATAAAAAGGCCCCACTGACGTTCGGCACCTAATAATGCGTAATTTTTGTTCAATCTGGCGAAGAAAAGATGGCCGCGTATCTGTTAGCTTCGCCGCAAACGACGTCGAAAGATGGTAGTCTTCTGCTGCCCCTGATACTTAACACCCTCCTACCCCTCACGCCGTTCCCCTCCCACTCCTCCTGTGATGGACGCAATGAAAGTTTTGCGGAATTTACTTGAAATTTCACGCGTGCGCCCTGCTCTTGCACCATGTCTTGGGACATTTTATTACTTTGGAGTCTCTTCGACACCATTTCTAACGCGTTGCCTTTTCATTTACTAAAGTAAAAACTAGACCAATGTGTACTCTTAATTAAATGAATGCTGCAGATCATGGTTATGCACATATATCTTGCCTCAAAAAGGCCCGAGGTTTGTTTCCGCTGTACCGAATCAACCGAAGCTCGGTTGATTTGTATGACAAAGAATTAGATTTCCTGCGCCAGGCATTTTCGTGAATTTTATGATTTCATCCTACTTAGACATGACGCGGCGGCAATCCATGTCACGTGTACCTGCGTGAAGCTTATATATGTGTAATGTGGAATAAACCGTTCAGTTGCGAGTCAGCGCTTGTTGTGTGCGTCGTTTATTCTTCTATCAGTCTGCTTGTTTTATTGTGCGCTGTTACATTGAAATATGAACCAATACCAACTCGCCCAAGTTGCCGTCTTGCTACAGAAATTCTAGTCGCATTTTCTTTCTTCTAATCTGTAATAATTCAATACCGTTTGCATTTAGTAATGCAGTTGGGGTGTCGATGTGCTTAAATTTACCATAAATAAATCGAAGTGCTTTTATTTAAAGTCTTTCTAGGTTTTTAATGTTAATCTTTCTGTGAGAATCCCAAACTATGCAAGCGTACTCAAGTTTTGGCCTAATTAAGGACAAGTAGGAGAGAAGTTTAGCGCAAGGCGGGGCAGTCTTGAGCTTGTGGCGAACAATACATTATTTTCGGAAGACGGCAGAGCAGATGTCATTTATATGCAGGTTCCAGGATAAGTTATACGTTGTAAGTTATCAGTTCTTAAAGTCAGAAAGCCGTACAAAGCCAGGAGAACGAAGCTTAGGCGAATCCATGCACTAACCATCATCTCCATGCTGGCTGAACCGCACAAGCCATCACAGCTGAAGGCGACGAAGGCGCTGCTGAAGTACATGACGACAACAGACTTGCACAAGCGACCTATAACATGTGATGTCGCATACCATGCAGGAGCCACTGACTCTGACAATGTGCAATATGTGCTTCCTTTCTCTCTCTCTCTCTCTTTCTCTCAACTTTCAATCTCCCCCTTCCCCAAGTTCACGGTAGCATACCGGTTGTCCTACACTGGTTAAACCCCCTGCCTTTCGCTCTCTGCTATTTCCTTCCTCCATCAACACTAGCGCGAGTGTTCCCTCTAGCAATTATGATGCGCGTATCGCTGTGCGTAATACAAGTTCACACCGTGCCACGAAAACTTGTGTTGTAAAGTGCTGCTTTGTCAACGTTAGCAACCGAGACTTAACTAATAGATTAAGCAAGCAAACTACCAGAGCCGATTACACTGAGGAATGCAAGCAGGCAGAGATGTAGTCCTAGAAAGGTTGCCAACGTACTTTACTATCCTCCGAGGCTAAAAATATACAAGCTAAAAGGAAGTCTATAATGGAGGTGACCACTTCAACTTTGTCTAAAGCCTATTCATTAGAGCACCAGCGGGAGGACTGTGCGATGATTATAAGAAAAAGAGCGGCGGTGCTATAGACAAGCTATTCGCAGCTTTCCTGATGATGTCACGGGGTGCCAGCACGGCACAAGAACGGCGCCCTTCTTTGCCCAAGTTTCTGTGTTCTGACGTTCTGTACCTTGTGCGACGTATTGTATGACGCATCGAATGCCTTTGAGGCAAAGGAAACGTCCCACGAGCGTTGTCGCTCGCCACCATCGCCTTCCTGCGGTGCCTCAACTTCCCACCAGTCCTCGCGCTTCGCCTCTTGTCTGCCTGCTGCGATGCGGCAAGGCACCTCGCTGCGGGATGCCGCATCGTGAAAGCCGCAGACGCGCGCGTACCATCTGGATTCTTTTCTTGCTATTGTCGTTATGTTTCTGTCGACGATGCCCGAATAACTATGACTTTTTTTTGTTTTTTTGTTCGGTGGTGTAGCATTCTCTTCTGGCTGTCGCTTCCCAGGGAATTCTCAGCTCAGTGTGTTCTGCGGCACGCTCATTGAGTACAGCATTCACGGGGCATTGCGCCGCTGTGTTCTTCCGGAATTCTTGGGCGCTCTGTGTTCTTCCTGCGCACGTACTACTCCTCCACCCGCTCCAGTCGCCCTCCACCACCTGCTGTCAGACGGGTACTACTAAAAGACATAACCGTCAACATGCGTGTCCTCCAGTGAGCAGCTCGCTCCTCAAACGCCTTTCCAGAGGATTAAAAAAGAAGAAGAAAAAAAGCAGGGTGGTAGAGTTGCTGATATGACAGGTCACGTTCTTCCATACCGTTACTTGCGTACTATTGAACCAAGCTTTATTTTCAGTACAGGGTCGTCCTTCCTTCTACTGCAGCTTCTTCGCGTCCTTTAGCAACTACCGCCCCCCGCGTCTTCGTTCTCTTATTCTTGTTGTCGGATGCGGAGACGCAAGAAATCACTATGAAAAGATATCGCGCAGCAAAAGTTATTGAAGCCCAGCGGTACCCCTTGTATATAGGTACACTAGCAGGCGGGAAGAAAAGAAACGGTAAGAACGTGGATTGCTGTTGACGTGTGGTTCTGATCGACTGTGTGAGAGAAAAAAAAAGAAAGCGATTTATCGAACTGCAGGAGACATCAAGGTTCATCCTTATCTGCCGAAAAATTTTGCCGACAAGACAATTTAGGTGACATACTCCTGTCGATAACGCTTCTCGAATTCATCCATGATGGGTCGAGTGGAGGTCATTATAAGGCATGTGGGGGTGCAAACCAAGAGCTCTAAGGCGATGTGGGACGAAAGCGAAGCCATTAGCTCCCAGCGATAGCAATGGCAAGCGCAAAGGGCTTGGGCACAGACCATTCCACTGCCTTCCCCCTCTCTTTTCTTCTGGATCTACCGTTGGCTCAAATACAGTGCAGTCGGCTTTCAACAGGCATGCAGGCTGTACTCTTTCGAAACGCGGCGGATAGCGTGGTAACAAACGACACAAGCCCGCGACGATAATATATATATATATATATATATATATATAAGGTTTTGGAGTTTTTCACCCGATGTGCAGAAAGAGAAAAAGGAAACGCTTAAGAGGTAGCGTCACGAAAGCGACTTATGTATTTTTCAGCATGCCTTAAAAGTTTTCGAGTACAACTAAGTTTTGCCCTAACATAAAGGCTTAGATGTTGCATAATTCAAGCGAACACCTCTTACACTCAGGGGAATCAAACCTCATAAATACTATCTTAAGTCTAGCACAAAAATACGTCATTGGTCCAGTTTATCCGAGGTGTACTACTTTACGGTTAACGTTGGGTTCTAGTTAAATGAAACGTGAGCTTTATTGACACAAAGGCAACCAGCAAACATTCGTAAACGTGCATTTCTTTGTGATGTGGAGCTGTTGTAACCTGGAATACATAGCCGGCAACATTTTCGTTCGAGCATTTCACGCATTCGATTGCGGGCGTTGATCGGCCCAGTGCCGCGAATAAGGTCATTTAGTAGCTGGTCAGCTCTTGTCAAAGACCTTTCGATGAATACGCGTTCTTCGAACAAGCCCCTATGTATAAACCCTCTCTTATAGGCTGCGAAGCAGCGATTTTCCTACAGCATCATAATGCGAGCATAGCCAGATGAAATGTTCTGCATCTCTGATCTTGGCCACATCAAGCACGAAGCGAGGAAGCACTTTGTAGCTCTTAAAGGTCTAGGTGATGCGTGTGAAGCTGGTCCTAATGGGATCACATCGACATTGCTTTTAAGTGCGAAGCATTTCTTGGTGAACTTGAGCAACTCTGACCGTATCTATTGTAGCCGCCCACGTTTCGGGGCAGTCCTGGACACCTCGTTCACCCGATATATACAAAAACTTGGACGGCAATATATTGCGAACATGAATAATTGACTTTTGCATCACTAACATGACACACTCGCCATGTACGTCATGATTAACGACACTGCAACCACGTGCTGCTCATACCCGTAGTGCTCAGCCCGTGGTATTCGCCACAGGTGTTTGAATTGTATGTGAGATATGTCAGTCAAGGGCCAATTAAAGTATACATTTCGCGTATTATTGGAAATCACTGAAAAATAAGAAGGCAATGCCGCTTGTCGTAGCTTCTGATTGGAATGTACAAACAAGTACACATACAGAGACGAACGATCTTTAACCTCGGGAGGCGACCAACTAAGCGGTAGGCGGGTATCGAACCGGGGCCCCCGAGGGGTCACGCATACACGCTACCAGTAGGCTACGGCGGTTCCTCCCACACGATTACACATAGTAAATAAACATATCATGGGCCAGCAGTTGTGATGATCGTGCTTGTGTAATGTGAATTGCGCTTCTAACGTGTGTTAAGCTCTACCTTAGGGGCGTAATGAAATATACATACGTTCCGCTATCACTCGGCATCCTCTTCTCCAACTTTGCTTGATTCCGTAGTATTACATCAACGAACGACTCTCGAATACCCCGAAAGGGCACTGTAGGCCGCATTTCTTTTTGACAAATAAGGTGCCTGTGTTGCGCACTAACGAGCGTGAGCACGTTACGTCCTACCATGAGCTACCACTCAGTCGCCACGACGCTGTCAAGTTATTAGTGTATGAACTTTATACGAAGACGTTCATCCTATTCTTCACACATCGCTGAATTCGCCATAGACAATTCGTCATAGGCAATTTGCTCGCTGACCGCTTCGCATGACACCGATTCCTACAGTGCGTGAGATCTTCAGGATTTTTTTCGCTGGTAACTCCTTGGATCACAGAGCCCTGATATGGAGCTCAAACTACGTTCTTCTCGCGCTGCACATCTTTTGGACATCTCATTTCTGGGGCACATAGCGGTGATTCGCGTGTAAGCACAGGTTTTCTCATTTCCTTTCATTGCAATGTATTATGGCGGCCACTGAAATTTCATGTTGAATTACTTGTACCCGGTGTCTTTAAGCGGCACCAGAAATTGCCTTGTGCACATTGCTTGATGCAGAAACGCGGTATGATCAAACGCTATTGCCATGTCATCTTGTGCAGAACAAACTCGTAGTTTTCGCCAAACTACGGTGATTGCAGCGCTTTTTACGGTTGTAAGACGAAATTACGCGAACCAGTCAAGGAGATAATGATACTTCAAAAAGTGGTTCATAGAATGTCTCTGGCGCAGCTATACCTGTATGTGCACTCACTAAACCTTCTGTGTAGACCTTTGGGTGGGTTCGGGTACGCCGTGCTCAAGTGGTTCTGCGCAAGAAACTTTGCTTCGGTAGCTTTAGTGGCACTCTTAATAGCCAGAGAAGAGCCGTGCCTGCGGAGGACTCACGGGGCCTAAACAGTTCAGTCAACCAGATTTGGGATGCCAACAGACACAGTGGAAGAGCCCAAACCTAGTCACCGTTTTATTTGGTGCTACCTAAGGACTTCCATTGCCCCCGTGGCCACTGCGTCTCTGTGTACTGCCTCCAAGCTCAAATGCACCCTGATGGGCACACCAAATGCAGATGGTAGGTAATGTGGTTTGTTGCCAGTGCAACGCTGAGTTTAAGAACCGTTATATTAAAGGAGTGTTGCGCCAGCTAAACCTACGTGTGACGAAATACGTTTGCACAGATACAGTTACACCTCCAGCCACACGTAATCATAAGAGCTCCCTGTTGATGGGGCAGTAGGGGATCGAGTGCTTGTTGTGGGGGAGTTGGATAGCCTCTAACATTCAGCTTGAACCCTGTTGACCTCCGCCTCATTCCGAGCAAAATATCAAAGATCTCTTTCCCCTGATAAGGATAAGCCAACCCTCGATAAGTGACGTTCGACGATGGAGACTGAACTCACGGGCAACTGGGCGAACGCGTCTGCTGGTACCACAAAACGAAAACGTTTCACGTGACTTTTAAATAGCCGGCCTTAGTGGGGGCCTCACTTTACATTTTTTATATTTAATGAACAAAAAAGTATAACAGGGAGAATCGAAAAACAGTGTGACCATACTCAATGCACACACACGCACATGGAAACACCGAAGGGATCCTCTAACCACCGTACGTGTATGTGAAGTTCCAATGCAGTTTCTCTAGCCAAAATAGCCCTCGTTTCAGGTAACTTTTCTTAACTTTACCGGTAGGTCATCTCACGACGCATATACAAGCTGGCATACGCTCTATTGCTACACGTACATGCGCTTAAAGAAACTGTGGCAGCCGTGCGGCGATAAAAATCAACAAGCCATGCCCTTCCCAGCGTAAACTCCTGAGCAGCGGAAATGACTCTGCAAGCTACAAGCATCAAGATACAGAAAAAAAGACAAAAAAAAAGGAGGAAAAGTTTCTTGCTGAATGGACCCGGAACCTACGAGGCACGCTCCATTCGTTGGGGAAGCCGCCCACCAGGCACGGCGGCTCCCACTGCATGAGCGGTTTGCCGGTGTCTCCACGGGACTGTTCACATCGACTGGTGACTGACGTAGCTGGTCACGTACTGCGTTGAGACAGGCGTGCCGTAGGGTTGCCGTCGTAGTGCTGAGTCCGACAGGGATCCGCACTCGTCGGTCCACGTGCTGCCACAGAGACGTCACGTCTCCCTAGTGTAGACGAAACAGCTTTTCATGGACGGACACGCGCTTCGGTTCCGGCATTTGTGACCGGGACATGCAATGTGTGTCTCGTAGTTGCTGAGGTCGCTGTTCTGGGGGATTAATTTGACTTGTGGAATCAGAAGTGCACAACGCAGTGCTCGTTTGACTGTTCTTGGGCATACGCAGATATAAAGAAGTCTGTGTTTAAAAAGAAGTTGAAAGGGGATCGTGAAAAGCCCTGCGCATCTGGTTATTTCACTTCCACTTTTAACGAATTTTGACAAAGTTATAAGTTAATGGAAAGTGCCGCTAGAAACTGAGAAATGCGTGACTCTCCTTCTGCGTGGTATTTAGCGTGTCCGAGAGATGGTAATGCTGTTTTTTCCGCTTGGCTTGATTAGACATCCGGTGCGGCACTATGGACAGGTTAAATTAAGCAAGCTGCGTCGCTTCTGCTCCGTATGTGGCGCGGTCAATCCATTGTTGAAGTACATCTACGGGTCTGCCTTCCTCCTTCAGGCTGCACAAAGCGCGGCACGTCGTTATCGGACCTTGTTTTGTTTTTTCACTTAGCCTAATTGTGTGATTGATATATAGGCATCGGCCTTCCGAAAGCGGCATTGAAAACGCGAAGGAATGCGGCACGTTCACTTGAAGCAACCTCTGGAGTTTGTAAGCCAACCGTGTTACGTTGCGATGGTGTCCTGCAAACTGGTCGCGCTGTCTCATCCATCCACTGACGGGTCACGCGTGCTCACGACTAATGCCGCAGCCATTATTAGTTTATGTGAGAGGACGAGCAGATAAATCTCGTACATCAGGATGAAATTTAACTTATATATGCAACATAAACTCATATAAAAGTAAATTAATTTCTGGCAGTCTGAAGTTACCGTTTATTGCCTGTAATGAAATAAGACACAAATTTTCTGTGTTTGCTGCCTAAAATACGCACGCCAACGCAGGAATACCTATACTGTCCTTCGACTCTCGAACTGTGGCGTTCATCTGGTGTCTGAAACAAAAAAAGAAGGAAACAAATTCTTACGACAGTGATTTTTCTGGCCCAGAACTTTTTTACTCTGAAGAATTTACACCTTGTACTGGCGGACATATTGCTAAATATATACTTGAAAATCAAATGCTACAAGATCAAACGACGAAAGTGATGACGCAATGATAACACGATAAAACTAAAATCTAACAGACAAAGGAAATACGTTTCCTTTTTCGGGATCTCATCTGCTGATGATGCGCTGTAATAAAGGTCGAAATCCAAACTAGAAGAGAAGCTCAGGGGAAGATGGATGCTTGAATCAATTAACAGATCGGAGAAACGACGTAGAACAGGGAATCTCGCTGGAGCCAACGTTTCGACATGTGGACCTGTCTTCGTCAGGTCTCGGAGGAGTGGACGTTGCCGTCCTGACGAAGACGTGTCCACTTGTCGAACTGTTGGCTCTAGCGACACTCCCTACTCTACATCGTTTTTAGCGATCTGTTCGTCGAAATAAAGGCTCCAATTTTTAGAACTTATCTCAATGCGCATGAAGCCATTTCTTTCTCTCGTGCTTTTTGCCAGGTTTAAGGTCGTGGTAACTTCTTGCATAAAGAATGAGAGAGCACATTGTAGCAGCCTCCATTTATTGTTTCACTTGGGGCTCAGGGAGTGCACAAGCTTTGTGATCAACCAGTCAGGGATTTAGCGGCGCTGCTATTAAAGATCTACACAGGGCACTCCAAAAAAGCTTTGTCGTGGTCCGTCACAACTGAAATGATTACACAGGGGCTGGGAATCGATCCATGACCTCGTTGTAGCTCAGAAACGTAACGCGATAACCACTGTACTATCACGGCGTCTGGCGTTATAAAGCACGTATACGTTTCTCGCATACAACAGCGTCAACCCAGATCCCTCTCCCGGTCGCAGCGGCCGCATTTCGACAGAGGCCAAATGCTACAAGCCCGTGGCCTGTGCGAAGTTAGTGCACGTTAAAGAACGCCGGATGGTCGAGATTTCCGGAGCCCTTCACTACAGCATATCTCATCATCATATCGCGGTTTTGTGACGTATAACCCAGAAATTATCATTGCCCGAGTTCTCTCCCAAGAGCCGGCATGTTTGTCCACCTGTGTCGCTGTCATTTATTCCAGTGTTAAAAAAACAGAAAAAAAAAACAACAAATGTTTTTGGCCACAAATGTATGGTAAGTAATCCTGCAGCATAGCGCGGGAATAAAATCGGCGAACTTCATGGGTGAAGCTAGTTAACATTAGGCTAAGCGCCCAGTTTTTCAATAGAAAAAACAAGGCGTAGCACAAGCTCTTTCCCGGTGGATTGTTTCTGCTCGTAGACTTTTCGTGTTATTATTTAGCTGTAATGTTTTCGCGAATTATATTATTATGGTGACGAGCGACATGCAACAACAATAAGGAATAGAAGTAAGTGCGAGCCTCATTACCCCTTCATCTTTTCATCCATGTGAAGTTCGACACATCACGCAGCCAGCGCGCAAGAGTTCGGAAAGAGAGCCTCCTAGGCGCTTGCACGTGGTGCTTCAAAACAGAAATACTGAAGCTCTTAGTTACGTGAACTGCCACGCAAGACGAAGGCAGTTCACACTCTGCCTCCGTCTTGCGTGGCCTCCCTCGCGGTCGGGTACAAGTTGACGTAGATACCCCATTACTACTTGCCGACGGGGAGCGCTGCGCAGTGCTGCCGGCATCAGAACACGGTACCGAATGCGTCACACGAGTGTGAAGAGCGAGCGAGCGCTGCGGCGCGTTCTGCCCTTGCGCTGACGTCAAGGCGCCTTGTGTCGTAATCCGTGAGCAGTGGAAGTTTTGCACGCGTATGCAAATGTCACGCGCACAGGCGCCGCGTCGGCGCCTTCTCTATAAATGCTTGAATTGCTTGCGTTTCGTCATAACTAATTCACTTTCATCTTAACAGAACTAACAGTTTGTACGTAATAGAATTACGGTCAGAGCTTATCATGTGTGTAGGTGTTAGTGATATCGCTATTTACTATTTGTTTGACGGATTTTAGTTTGAGAAATTCAAATTTGTTTCTTGAAATACCTACGCCATGGCGGAAGGCTTGAGTGGTGTGCTACTGGTTGCTACGGTGGCAGCAGTAGCTCGAGATTATTATATCCACCGGACGCCTATGCCGACGCCAACACCGGATTTTCTTCGGTACGAGCTCCTTAACGCTATCACGTTAGAAAACGCATTTTTTTCTGCGCGCATCTCGCCTGAAAAGGCTGTTTCACTGCAGCGTAGAAGCGCTATGCAGTAAAACCCATTAAGGGAAATACGCATTGCTGTGAAGCCGTGATTTAGAGTTAAAGATGCATTTCGCCTGCAACCTGAGTAAATTTTGTACTGCGATAGCAATTATATCGACACTTGCACGGTGTTTTAACAGCCATGCCACGGCGGCGACCACCCCGTGCAATATATATATATATATATATATATATATATATATATATATATATATATATATATATATATATATATATATATATAATATATATATATATATATATATATATCTCACAGAAACTCACAGTGACAAACATAGGATTTATTCTGACATCCAGCCGAAACGTCAGAATAAATCCTATGTTTGTCACTGTGACTTTCTGATAGTATATTTATACCGATAGCCAGGAAGAACTTTATATATATATATATATATATATAATATATATATATATATATATATATATATATATATATTTCGAAGCGGGGGACATGCGAAACGAAAACTTTTTTTATTGTTCCAACGTTTCAGCCGTGGACCGGCCTTCATCAGGGAAAACAGAATACATAAATGTGCTCTTCTTAAGTACACAATGGTGTAAGGGGCCCCTAACACGTGCTCTATCACTATCACACAGTAATCAATGCAGTAGGGCAAATCATGCACGGTGCGAACAGGTCACTCCAAAGGCGTGTAATTACGTCTGACAGAGCCGGCGTTGACGGAACCGACAACGCGTTTGCTCAGTGTAACATCACGAAATAGAGGCACGGCTGCCGTGGTGTGCGCTGCGCATATGGCACGACTGAGTGCGGCGCTGGCTTTTAGGAGTGGTCACTCTCCTTTGTTTGAGTGGGTACTACTGCATGGCAGGGTGACCCACAAAATATGCGAGAATTGCAGGGCGAGAGCAACCAATGGGGTAGCGGTGAAGATCCCCAAAAATGACGAGCACGTTTTGTTGTCCTCTTTTAGACAGTATGCTACCAAACGAATTGTTTTTCGTCTTCAAATGAGTAAGAACGGTTTATGAAGCGGAATACTTTTTTTTTTCATGGGCTTAAACGCGTGACTTGCAGAGAAAACGGCATCATGCAAAAACGTGGCCCCACCCCGTTGCTTAAAGGTACGCAAGACCATAGCCAATGTCATGCAGTGAAAAGCGAACAAAACCGCCCGCGTTCGCAAACAACGATCTCCGATCTCGCCCTGATTCAAAGCTCAGTACTATGCCATATGGTCTCCATTTGCCTACTTTCCTCTTGGTTCTCGCAAACCGATGATTTGCGCATCAAGAAAGCTCACGAACAAAATTTTATATTGAACGTGAGTGATCTTGTTTGAGGAATATGAGCTTAAACTTTCAGTTTCTTAGTGTTTCTTAGGTTTTACCTTGTCGGTATAAGTTTGTTTTCCTACAAGCGCACATTGCTGCCATTAAAAAAAAAGAACAGGCTACGCGATAATGCATTTTATGTATCCTATCCATCGGGCTGCTCTGCAGCTGTGCCACTGCCTTACCACGTGAGTAGGCGATGGCTCGCAACGACATCAGTGCCCTCAAACATGCTCGAACAAGGAGGAAATTATAGAGGCTGGATCCACCTTTCGCCTTTTCGGCCTCCTCATGCCTGCGGCGTGCATGTATCATCGATGCTTCGTAAGGCGTTTGAGGGTGCTAATGTAACTGCGAGGAAGCGCCTAGCCACGGGGCACTTTTTCAGATCGCGCGCACCGTCTTAGAAGTCCGAAGAAAAAAAATTAAGGCACTGCATATACCAACACATGCAGAGTAATTAACAAGCTTTGCAACTTTCCCATTGAATATTTAGCGTTTGAAACAATAGTTTAAGGGTTTGTTAATTATTAATAATTCATTACCCGAGGTCATTTTACAGATCATATGGCCAAGACATCGACTAACAATATTAAGTTGGTTACGTCATCGTAACGTTTACGAGGATTTTTGTCTTGATTTCGCCATATCGAAACATTACCGAACGTAGAACATTATTACTGTAGTACGTTCCAATGCAGTTTCGCACAGCATCAGCAGCAGAAATAATTCACAGTGAAATTCAAATATTCATTTTTGATAGCCAAAGTTACTTACGTCAACCACTTTCCTATTTTGTGGTTTGCTTCTTCCCGCCGGCTTCGGTGAGCCTTGTCCACCCCCTGACGATAGTCTATTGCTGGCTCGCATCAATTGAGCTCAGCAGATATTCGTTGAGTGGACTTTTAATATCGCCATTACGGTCTCCTACATGTTCCCATTCGCGAGAACCACTGCGTAGTGAAATGGTGGGCATGTGGTTTACTGAATACCATTAACTAAGACAACAAAAGGGCACTCTTGGTCCATAACAGCATTCATGGCAAATGCATGACACAAGCCATGATGCGGGCGGTACAGCGATGAGTAATCTTTTTCATGCTGTCTGCGGAACGTGTCATCGGACGAGACTATAGTTGCTTCATTCATAATACACAACGTTTGCAGCGCAGAGGCACAAGCGACAAACTCGGTGCGCCTCGATGACTTGTTCCCTTTGCTCAGCGAACATTCAGCATTATCAAGCATACTTGGCTTTCGGGTGCGGGGCTGTTTGGAAAACTGTCCAGATGGATTCGTCGTTATACGCAGCATCGAGACTCCATCTCGCGTTATTCGTCGTTGGCTCCCGCGGTGTAAAACATTTGCAAGCCGGGATATCTCAAAATGTTGGTGTTGACATGCAATCGTCATCATATAAACATGGTTAGAGGATGGAGCTGCTGATGGAAAGTACGGTACAAAATTCGAAACGAGCAGTAGCACTTTTACTAATATAATCTCATATCGTACGTGACGTTCTGCTACACAGTTCTGCTCTTCTTGGTAGCATTTACCAGCGTGATTCTTTACCAGTGTTCTCCGTGCGCATGTGCCGAAAAATAATAGTAAATCATGCAGGTCTTCATGCTATATAAGAGAACTGGCGTGAGCCAAGTGCACCCCCTGCTCCTCTCCGAAAAATAAAATATTAATGAACACAGCTGGCAAAATGCATTGCCAAAATGTATTGTTAAAGATCTAGCTTATGTCCGCGCACACTGGATGCAACGACGACCGAAACATGATAAACATGCACATAATGGACGTGTCGTCGTTGCATGCGGTGCGCCTTGCCATATAATATAATGATTAAACTACTAGCCCACCAGTACGTCTTGTTAGAGCAACGGTAATCAGCAGGTATAGTTCCCGCCAGTAACCCGCCGCTGAATCTTGTGCTAAGCGCTTTCTTTAATTTATTTTGCAGTGCACCAAAACTACGTGGGCTGCGACTCCGAGAAGACGTGTTTCTTCCTGTCCGTCGTGTTGTGCGACTCAAACACACAAGGCCTGCAGCAGTACCGCGCAATACTCTGGAGGAAAACGGTCAGTACGCATAACAATCGCGATCCATCCCATATACTCCACGATGCGGAATCTTCACCCGTGATCCTTATAATGTTTATTTGAACTCCACCGTTTTTCAGAGCTTACTTGTTACGTTGTGAAATCTGATCGTATTTTAGAGGACCACAAGGAGAGCTGCGGTGTCATGATTTATCGGAGACTTTGCAGTAAACCTTGCAGTAATCGGGTTGTGCTGCAAGGTTCGGAAATGTTTAGCGGTTGCATTTAAAGGGGGTCGAACAAGATACGACTCTACAGAGCCAACATTTCAACAAGTGCACTTCGTCCTGGCATAGACGATTGTGCCGTTCTCGAAACGTTGGCTCCAGTAGGATCTTTCGTTCGACCACCGCCTGATCGATAGGTTGTATTGAGGCAGCGACCCCACTTTTTTGCCTCCGCGACCTCTCAATCATTGCTATCTCTCACTTGAGCGCGGCAGAGCTCGTTTATTTGTCAAAAAAAAATATATAATACCACACTGTTTTCTGTCGTCGAGCAGTGTAAACGAGTGTTCTTAGCTTGTGATGACGCAAATACCCAAGAGGTGATGAACCAGGATTTTTATGCTTTTGTGTATTTTGTTGCAACACCAGAAAAATATATACGTTCTGTCTACAGCCGCCGCTGCGCCACCTGAACATGGTTTCCATAAATTATCCGTCCAATGGAGTCATCTCATTTTTGTGACGTCAACCACTTTTGCATGCTCAGGATAGTTCATTCTGCCGTACAGGCATACGTTTGTGTCACGGCTGTCGGATCTAACGCTTCAGTGTCCCAGTAAATTCCGCCAGATGTTCCGAAATCAGTGTTCAAGCAAGCGAAGTCCTTTAAACACAAACCACGAATTTTTCCGGCAATATGCACATGCATTACAAAGAAAACCAGCTCTCGCGGCATTTTTGGAGAGGAACTGTGCGTGTGTCAGCTACCCCACAGTTCTATGGGTGGAGCCTGTGTGCCCTCTTAGATTGCAACCGACTGCAAAACATTAGGATGGTCTCACGCTGCTGTTACTCACGTTGACAGGAACGACGCCACATATACGCCTGCTGTGGTCACGTCGTTTTTAGTGACCGATGCTACTTTTTTTTTCTAATCGACGCAAAGCCACCATGATCCATCCTTATTCTTGACTAGGATTACTAGGGCTGCCTATCAACTAGAAGATACTTGAGCAACACCTTAAGCATGTCTTTTACCTGTTCGGCGATAACTGTCCTCTCTGCCGAGGAGACGCGGTAAGGCTTTTGTTGAATGGGATGTGCGGACCTGGTATCAGTTGTGTGGCTAGCACGAGTGCGCGAGAGTGACGCCTGCTTGTCACGTTGTGTGAAATCAAACACAGGAACACGTGCCAGAACTTCGGCGATAGCTTGTCGCTTATTTCCGTGCAGCGACTTGATCATTCGTAGGACGTGTTCTTCGGAAACATTCGGCTGGGGTACCTTGCATCAATGGGTGCCTCCTGATTTAGAGCCATTATGGAACAGCAATTGATTTCGCCAAATTCAGTGAGTTTCATACCACGCTTGAGAACAATACTAGGAATACTGCGAAGGTTTTCAGGCACGTTCTCGTGGCTTTCTAGAGACACAGAGACTCGTACACATTGCTTCGAAGTAGCTTACAATTCAAAGAGTATAAAAGAACGGATGTTTGCTCGTGTCAGAGAACACAAATTAAACGCAGTGATGACGATACGTAGTTCTTCTCTTAGGCTTGAATATAAATGCACTTGTTTTTTACTCTCTTTGAGACACATTTTGGTTTAACGGTGAGACGATAACAAGAACTAAAGAAAGTATTGATCGATGCATTCCTTGTCCTGTGTCATACTTTTTAAACATTTCCTTGCAGGGAGCCCAAAGGATATGTCTTTCGCATACGCCGAACAAGCCGCTTACAGTCAAGTCAATACTAAGGTAAGCTTCCTAGTCTGGTATATGTTTCGTGAGTGGCAAGGGGTGCACTTCTTTAGCAGACTCGTAACGCACGCTTCGAAACGGATGATTTGTCATGGTGAATGTTCATGCATGCCTCCGTGCGCTTATTGTTGTAGAATATTTTTCAGCAGTGCTGTGGCTGCATGCCTACCTCTAGTTTTCTGCAAAGCGAACCATAATTACATCATCGTCGAGCAAAGTGCTTCGCCCCACCCTGCAGCCCCGCCCTGCCAAACAACCCGGAATGTCGTAAAGGCTGCCTGGCCTTCCTTTTTTGACTTGCCGAGTTATGAAGAGGGTCACTAGAAGAGGAACTGTTCGCAAACCACTTTTCCAAGTATTAGAACACAACTTTAGAAACATTTTTTTTCCACTGTTCGCGCATCAAAGATGTTGGCGGCTGTCGCCAAGAGGCGTACGTTATAGGTCAAATATGAATTGCTGGAAAAGCCACGAGCAGCCGGCGCGAGATGCATATGTAAGCCAATCACGCTGTAGAAACTTGTCGTTTTATTGTTTCCACCGGAGGGTAGGTCGGAGATCGTTGTTTGCGAACGCGGGCGGTTTTGTTCCCTCTTCGCGGCAAGCCATTGGCCCACGGTCATGCTCACCTCGTAAGCAGCGTGACGCGGCCGCGTTTTTGTATTACCAAGTTTTCTCTACACGTCACGCGTTTACGTCCGCGAAAGCAAGATTCTTCGTTTTCATAAAACGGTCTTATTCATTTGAAGAAGAAAAACATTTCGTCTTACAATATATTGTCTAAAAGAAGACAACAAAACATTCTCGTCAATTTTTAGCATGCTCACCGCTTGCCCATGGGTTGTTCTCGCCCTCTCATTCTAGCATATTTTATGGCTCACCCTGTCATGAAACAGTTCCCACGCAAACAAAGGAGAGGCACCTACCATGGAAGCCTGCGCCGCACTCAGTCGCGCAAATCCCCAGCGCGCACAACGAAATCCGCGACCGCACTTCGTGACGTTGCAGCGAGCGAACGCGTTCTGCACCGAACAAATATCTCCAATCGCGCCCCAATGTCTAAGCAAAGAAGTAAGACTCTTGGTGTTGAATAGAGCGTACTTCGGGAATTAAAAAAAATTCGTTTTCTTTATCCTTATTCTACACGCATGTCGTGCATCCATCCTTGAGCTGCACTGGTATGATTGCGTCTGCAGCGTATTCAGCGTTCAAATTAAAAAAAAGACAGATAAACTAGAGTGATTAGCACGCTCGAATGCCGCTTTTTCTATTTTTTTAACTTCTTGATCGACAGTCTTAAAGTATATAAATCTACGCTTTGCTTACACCTATCCAAGCGTATGAATGAATACCCGTCCAATTAACGTGATTTATGCTGGACGTCCTGCCACGGGTATACGTATACTCCGTTCCATGCACAGCAGTCAACGCTGCAGAGGCCAGCTAGATTTTTTGCAGAATGTGTTCGCACCAGGAGATAGTTCATTCTAGTTGCTCGCCCACGATGTAATGCCTTTCAGTTCTATGCTGAGTAATACATTACCAGTTCTTGTGCCTTAAAGACAAACAACTCCCTTATACGGGTGTGAATATGCTGCTCTATATCTCTTAGCGTATCGTTGTCTTCGTTTCTTTATTTTTCGTTTGAAACCGGTCGCAACGCTACGGACGCGCGTTTCTTTTCTCTGGTCGCTCAACCAAGGAAACAACGACGAATGGCGACTATGAGACGAGTGGCGTGATAGATTTTGCTGACCGAACTTTTCACGTAGCGCACGCAGCGTTGACTGCTATGTATAGAAGGGAGTATTGTTCCCACGTAAGGAAATATGCACAGAATGATGTACGTGTGAATGGAAGGACCGCGTTCCCTTAGGCCATTCCCATAGCACGACGTCGATGAACCACAAGTATATAGCGCCGCTGCTATATTACTGTTTCAGAATACTATCTCTTTGTGCCGAACTCTTCAGCATTTCTTAACTTTGTAAAAACAAGGCTCACGCCTGAGCCTCAAAACCGGCTGTTGTGCGTGCTGTGTTCTCGCTTAACCTGTGGAAATACATAGCCGCTCCTGACACACTCTTGCTCGGTTTGATTCTTTCTTTCGTCGCAGCAACTTCGAGACGCTGGACAGGATTGAGAAAGGTCCTAAGGAGATCTTCACGCCGGACATTCAAAAGGTGAGCTCCTGCAGCCGCCTTGATTTTCGCCTCTGCCCGCTAGTCCCCGCTCTGAGCCGACCTTGGGCTCGCGTATACAACGAGCCGGCCGAGGTCCTTTCGACGTTAAATGCAAGGGCGTGCGGCATAAATTTAAGCAATGGCGTTGCCTGGTAATCGAGACTGTACCGTTCGAATCTGCATGCATAATCCGGCCTCATCAAGAGATTTTCATGGCGCTGCACTGCTGCCCCCTCCTCTTCTAGTATAACGGCACTTGCTTTCCTCTTTCAATCGCGTGAGCAAAGAGGCTTCCCGGGCGCCTCCCGCATTCCCGCCGCGCTTTCTTTCCAGCGACTTAACATTTGCTCAGTCGCGTGCAAAAACAAAGGATTCGTGCGATATCCTTGAACATGCGGCGAATGCATCACTAAAGGATGATCGGTTGCTGGTGCTGCTTCACAAATGAACTGACACCGGATATAGAAATGCATAACATACTGACAAAAATAACAACATCGTGGTGGTTCACGCCTTTTATTTATGACGAAGAACAGCGATAGAAAATAAAGAAAAAAGAAGAAGCTGCCACTTAACCAGCTATCCACGAAGACTGCATCTCACCAGCTGTGTTGATCGCGTTCGTTACAGTGTCACAGAGGCGAATCGTAGGCATGACGGGGCATCAAAAGCATTTTTCTTTCTACACATAGGCTGATGGTTGTGAACTGGTCCAAACGCAGTGAAAGAAAACTCAACCAATTTCTGCGCGTTTTGTGGTCCAGTTACGCTGCAGAAATAATGATAGAAATACCCACCTCCTTATTTTCCTCTCATTATCAGACAATTCGTGCTGTTGCGGGACCCTACATTGCGGGTTCCTGTATGTCGCATTAATTGGGCGCTAAATTTCGGCGGTGCGCTATCATAACCGATCTCATATCTCAGTGTTGCCGAAGCACGTCTTCATCACTGCTAAACAAAGGAGCTTGAAAATGTAGGCAATTTTGCACTTAGGAAAACCTATGCGCGCACATAAATGTTTTCGATTTGCACCATGAGAAAAGTACGGCCGTTCCTTGAATACGCGTAAACGGTGGTAACGTCTTTGACTGCGTGTTTGCTCGATCGCCGTCGACTACTCAGCGGTTGCTTCACCCCCGCCTCTCACTTGAGCGCGACGTTTATGGAATATATATATATATATATATATATATATATATATATATATATATATATATATATATATATATATATATATATATATATATATATAAAGAGAGAGATACTCGACGATCCGAGTGTCTGGTCGAGCAGAAGGCTGCTTCCGAGTTGATATACGGCTTGCGTCGCAGCTTCTACCTCCGTCCTAACCGAGCACGCGCGCGTGCACGTCCCTTCCGTTGCATGATTCGCAAAATTACGTCCCTCGCACGGCCTGCGAAAAGAGCCTATAATAACTGCGATAGGTGCGGCCCAAGAGATAGATAGATAGATAGATAGATAGATAGATAGATAGATAGATAGATAGATAGATAGATAGATAGATAGATAGATAGATAGATAGATAGATAGATAGATAGATAGATAGGAACGCTGGCGGTGTCGCATACATCGGGTAGACCGGTGCATCACAGCGTGCAGCGTGCGTTCGGCCGACGCTCGCTGCCGAAGAGAAATGGAAGCATAGATGCAGAGGGACGAAAGGCGACGGGATGTGGGGACTTGGAAATGGCACCGCGCACTGCTTCTTGTGCCGCCGGTGTGGGCACGTTTTACGCATTCCGAAGAAAAGCCGATTTGCTCTCACAGCACTGTGCCTAGCTGCACTCTTTTGCTGAAGCGGTGTACATAACGAGCCGCAGCGTGTATTCATGTGGGGCCGTGTCCTTTCGGTTTTTCTGCGCCCTCACCTCTCGTATTCTTCTCTTTGAAATATGTGTTGAGTCGGGGAAACAAAAAGAAAACAAAACAAAAACAGGAAAGATGAATGTGCGGCAGGATTAGAGCCCATCCTATCCATCTCTCTCTCTTTCTCTCTCTCCCTGTCAGTGTCTTTACGGCTGCCTCGGCATGAGGCTTTTCTACTGGTCTTTCTTGCTTTTCACGCGTCACTTTTTTTTGCCCTGTTTTCTTTCTTTTACACGAGCGCACTGTGGCGCAAACAATTCGGCGCATTACTTTAATATTGTTAGTCGTTCTCCCGGCTATGACGGCGACTGAGGGTGCGGCTTCTTTAGCTTTTGCTTTTTTGCATGCCCAGCAATTTCTGCAGATTGAGAAAAAGATAAAGAGAAAAAAAAATGTTATCAAAACAGCATCCCGTGACACGCGTCAACGAGTTCAGTTTTCTTCTATTTTTCTTTCACTGCCTTATTGAGTCTTCAAAGCGCACTAGACGGTGTAGGTTTGGATTTATAACGCTTTCTTTTACGTACACGTTTACATCTTCATGTGCAAAAATGCATGAACAACATAAAAGTGTAGTCGCTCCACTATTCAAGTGGCCGGTCGGTGGTGCCTTTCCACCCGTCCCTGACGGCGAACGGATTTTGATCGCTGCCTGGGAAAAGAAACACGCGAAGTTGCCGACTTAGGTTAGTCCTGAGATTTAGGTTAGTGCTGCTGAGTGGACAACTTGAGGTGCTCATTTGCTAAAGTATAGCTTTCTTGGGCACAGAGTCCAGGCTTGGATGCAACCTATTTAATCTTGCTGGCTTGGTGATGAAAGAGTCAGTGCGAAAGACGAACGCTGAATATGCTGTCTCGCCGTGCCAGGGAAGGCAAACACTTAAAGTGGAACTTATGCGCTGCGCTTACAGAAGGCGGACGTCTATGCAATTAAGCGCTGCAGCATACGGCATAGCTGGTGTTTCGCTGAGTTGATAATCGGAACGCTGGTGCGTAAGCACCGTTTCTTTAAATATTTAGGACGATACTTTATGCACACCGTATAGTCTGCAGGCGCACATCTGGGATGAGAGGAATTTTTTTTTTCTCCGCCAGCAGCGCACATTTCGGAAGCGAGAAATGTATACTGCCGAGCAATAAAACCGTGGGCCCCTTACTACGCTGCAAATTCAGTTATAAAAATCACCGATCGGTCCCGTCGGAGCTGTTGAAGTGGGTCGTACTCGTCGAGCGGCTTGCAAGTGTCGTCATCATCGCCGGCATATACAAGGTCACTGTCGCAGCAGAATTGACATTCGGAGCACCGGATGCACGAGAAACTGCAATGCCCATCGAGCTATTCCACCACGGACATTTGCACGCTGATTGTCGGCTCAAGATTGGATTTGGATTGGACCGGTTATGACGTCAAAATTCCACGCTGTGCTTAAAAGAAGTCAAAGCTTCCGTGGAATTCATTATTTGCCTCGGATACGCACGCCACAACCCAATAATTCTGCGAAACCTCGCCATTGTAATGTACAAAGGGACCGCACAGGATACGAAGATGCGCTAACAGTTTACGGCTGGAAGCTTGCTGTGTTTTATTCTTGGGATAGCTCTCAGACAGCCGGACAATGCAGCCCATCATTGTGTCCAATTAGACAGTGAAATGTGGCCGACTAATTTTTTATACCACACAAACGAGGGCTGTTTACACCTTGTGTAATTGCATTTCTATACAAGTGAGTTGTGCGTAATGCCATTTGCATAATGGCTGTGTGAACTTACCTAAGTCAGACAATGATTTCTCTCAGTCGCATAATTGAAAATCGCGGCGCAGCTTGTATCCGAGATTCCTCTACAAACGAGTCCATCTATTTGCTTTAGATTCATGCTAAAACAGGGTCTGCCGTTTATGCTTGAATTTTTCTTTTCCTGCCTTATACAGGACCTGCTCTTGCTGGAAGAACAAGAGGTAAGTGTTTGATTGTCATCTAGACCTGCCGTACAGGAAAGGATAGCTCTTACGGGGACTAAGTTTAAGTGATTCATTGCTGACTGTACGTATGAGCAGCTTGAGGCTGCTTGCAGACCAATAAAAGAAAATACCAATTAAAAGTGGCATGACGTGAATTCACAGAGGCAGAGGCTCGTGTTATCTCCGATTAGCTGGCGACCTTAGCTGATAATGATGATGTACGTCGTTACAATCAGTTGCCATTTGACCTTAGGAATGGCTGTAGCGTAAAAGCTTTTTGTTGTTTTTTTTTTCGTGGCTGCAAGTCCGCAGATAACCGGCTTTTTAGACTCAGCATAGACCCAATTCACAAGAAGGAAATGTTTGTGCATAAGTGCTGTTTGGTTTTGGCTGTCTTCGAAATCAGGACCAGCTTGTGCCTTCTCATTTCTGGCAAAATAAATCCCTTGCTGATATGGGCCCTGATACGTTAGGCAAGAGATCTGATGTACTTCTAAAAAAATGCAATCGTATGTAGTTCAGAAAATAATTAATATTAGCCTAGTTAAAATGTCTGTACGGATAATGTCTCAAGATGGTCACTTGATATGCCTTCCCAAGAAAGTGACTTGTGGAAGGAATGCGTGGAACATAAATCATACGAAATGAAAGACAAGGGAAGCCAGAAAAAAGCATCGGGGAGGTTATTTGTCACGCTTGTTTGAAACGTGTAAGTGATGCAGCAAATACAAATGACTAAAAAAAAAAAGATAACTTTTCGCAGGTATAAGAACTGAACTCACATCCTCCGCTTCACGCGTGTTAGTGCAGTGCGTGTAGTGACGAAAAAAGAACGTCAGAGTTTGCTAGCTCGTAGATATAATTTAATGTGAACAATCGCTTCAACTGTCGCCGAGCTACGCCTAGTGGGCTAAATGTAACATTTCAGAGCCGTGTATCACTTTAAGTTTGGTAAGCTCTCTTTTATTATTATTATTATTATTATTATTATTATTATTATTATTATTATTATTATTATTATTATTATTATTATTATTATTATTATTATTATTATGCAATTATGGTTTTGCTGGAGTTAAACACTGCAGAGATCACCGGGAGACGCCGATCCCCTTTTCTCTTTCTCTCTCTTTCTCGCAGGGATCTGTGAATTTCAAATTTGGCGTGCTGTACGCTGAGGCTGGCCAATCCACTGATGACGAGATGTTCAGCAACGGTGACTCAAATTCTATCATTCCTCTGAAGGGCGATGCGCGCTTAAAAAAAAAAAAAGTGCCGTGATTTCCTCATTTGAATTGCTGATTTCTATCGACTTGGCTAGCGAGCATGAGCACGAGTCGCTGACTCGCATTTCTCGGCAGAAATGCATACGCGTTTAATTGTGAAGCGTCTTATGAAGATGGAAATACGCAATTGCTGAATTGTGAATAAGTGCTTAAAATCGAAGTAACGAGTTTTCGAGTTTTCGAAACATCTCATGTGAGTCCTTGTTTATGTATTTGCCTATCGAGTGAGTTAGTTTTTGTCGTAGCAGCTGTTCCTGACTGGTAACGTGCTCATCAGAACGACGCACTTTTTCCTTTTCGAAACAGAAGTGGGAAGTAGAGAGTTCGACCGCTTCGTCAACCTACTCGGCGAGAAAGTTCGCCTGAAGGGCTGGGACAAGTACCGAGGAGGTCTGGATGTCAAAGGTACGCTCGTGCACGCACACACACAACAAACGTAAACCGCCGGTACCACGCCGCCAGCATCAGCGCGAAGACGCTCGCGATTCACATGTCAATATTTAACTGAAGATGCTTGATGCCTTTTTTTTTTTGTCTCGTTCACTCACTTTGTTTACTTCGTATTGAAGTTCAGCACTAAAAACGTAATGTACCTATAATGGTATCATGGCCTCGTAGCAGTTATGAGAAATAAAGGAAGACTATATCTTATGCGGGTGTTTATATGGACGCGAATTTGCTGTAGCGCAGGCGCAAAGACTTGTACATCGAGGGCACATAAGACAACGCCTAATAACGCACTCTTTTAGGGGCGAAGCTCCTTAAGGTTTGGGTCTGTCCGTCCGTTGTAGCGCGTTACCTACTAGGAACGCGCTACTAGGAGCGCGCTACTACTTCGGTAACTGAAGTAGTTTACGTTATAACTGCACGTGGTCACAATTGTCACGTGGCCACCATACCCGATTTCAGTTCAGTAAAGCTAATATACGCCTTAAGAAGTACAAATCTGAAGATGCGCGAAGAGTGTTCGGGGATGAAATCATCCAACACGTGGGCCTGCACGAAAGCTGACCTGGAAATTTCGATATATTACTTTACTGCACATATATAGGCCTACTTGCGGGTCTCGGTTCTCCTGACATCAACGTTGGTGTTGAGTTTCTGCTTCTTTCTGCTTTCAGGCGATATGACGGGCAAGTACTCTGTCTACACTATCTACGAGGGCCATGAAATTATATTCCACGTCTCCACGTTGCTTCCTTACTCCAAGGACAACAAGCAACAGGTTAGTGAATATGAATTGAAGCACACCTGTATAGAAAGTGCGCGTTATGATCCTGGAGCACATCATGCAGAGGCGCACTTGTGTGTTCTACTGATCCAGGGCCAGCTTCATGGACAACTAGTGTTGAAGCTTGCTGTGCTAACAGCAGCGCTGTAAGAAACAACGTTAGCACATTTACCAGACACTGTGACAGGCATTTGCAGTTATGAGAGAACTCAAGAAGGCACGCGCTCCTTTCAGCGCGCATAGCCATGGACACAGAAGCGCACAGCCATTTAGCTGAAGTAGACATTAGTGGCGCTCACTTGTGATGGCATTTTTGGTAGTCTTCCTACCGAACGGGGTCAGCATATTGCTTACTCAAAATTCCCCAGTACCTCATGAACAACATTGGTTGCCCATACCTATACTGTCGCTCAGGATGTCATCGTTCCTGTGGGGTGTGTTCGCGTATATACCTATTCTAGCTTTTCGGATTCGGCTCAGAAATATTGAATTAAATGTCGACACGCAAAAAAAAAAGAGGCAGCGGTGACTACGACATGCTGAAACAGTAACTCACGTGGCCATAGTTGCATATGCCGCCTCATGCACTACCGCGTCGTGGGTCCGTGGTGTCGGTGATGGCTTTTCCACCTAGCATGGTAGCTTGGAGGGTAAGCTGCCACGCGTCGAAGTTCCAGGACGCTGGTTCTTCTCGTATTCAGTACCACGGCGGCCCCATTTTAATGGGTGCGAAATGCAAGAACATCCATTTGCTTAGATTTAGGTGCGCGTTAAAGAACCCAAAGTGCACTTTAACGCCCACGCCCCCCCCCCCCCCCCCCCAACTTCCTTTCCATTCAACACGGCGTCTCTCATAATGCATGTCGTCGTCTCGGTGAGTTAAACCTCAGAGATTCATTTATGGCTTGTCACGGGCTCTGTAATGGGTAAGGCGGTGTTCGATTCGCTTTTGTCATGAACTCTTTAGCAGTATCGTAGCCTACTGGCAAAATACGGGCGGTATAATATCACACACCTCTGCTCCTTGGCTTTTCGAGCCCGAGAGTGGAAGTGCACCCGATGGTTCAGCGTTGATTTTCGCGATGCCACGGGGTCCTGTGTTCGCTGCAAGAATGAACCAAAATGTGAATTTGCGCACGTTATCCGGTTGTCAGCCTTCATGGTCCGCCTGCGACAGTGCTATATTGAAGTAGGGCGATCACAAATCTTACCGCGTCTTTAGAGACGCACAACCTGTCTTTAACGGCATCCGATCTCTTATAGCTGTCGTGTCGCGCGCCGCCATATGTGCAGATGGTACTGGATAATGTTTGCTGAATACCAGATTTATCCCCATAAAAATGGCCATTGCCATTTTAAACAGGGCCCAAATTCACAAAACTTCTCTTTCGTAAGTGCATCTTGCGATTGGCTGGTTGGCTTCTATAATGATATGTCCGGCATGAAGATTGGCTGAAATTTTCTCTTGCGAATATTTTTGTCGTAAGTTGTTTTTGTGAATACGGGCCCAGATCCGTAAAATCCTTACGATAATTCGCGCATCCTAAACCGTTTCTGAGCGTCATCCTGTACAAATACGTCCTCATATTATTATTATTATTATTATTATTATTATTATTATTATTATTATTATTATTATTATTATTATTATGTAGGTGTTGACATTTGCGTCGAATATTTCCGAGGCTTCTCGTCCGTTTAAATTCAGGCAGTTATGCGATTACCCTGTGCAGTATTAGGACCCGTATTTGCAAAAATGTTTTACGCTGGAATAGTGCGAAAAACTTCGAACCGATCGGGATGCTGAACATACCATTACCGAAGGCAATCGGTCAACGGCCAACAGTGCTTTCGAAACAAAAATCTGCGCAATTTGGCTTCCAATCTTGAAACATTTCTTTATATAAATTTTGTTGTGCAGTCTGATGGACTGGGCTTTATACTGAGGTGCCTTTGCATCGGCATGCGTAACAAATAAAGAAGCACCACAACAGCCGCAACGCGCCATGTGCTACGTTGAATACTATATGGGCTTCTATGCCCTCGTGCCTACTATACAGTGCTAAGTCCTTGCCTGAAAACAGAACAAACAAATAAAACTATCAGAAAAACTAAAGTATATGTTTGTTTTCTTCACAACGCTGCATCGTTCAAGTGCTCCAAATAGTAGTGTTGACAGCTGCGCATTTCCTCTTTTGATCCTTGATTCGACGTCGTTTGAATGCAGTCCGATGTATGCACCCTACGCTCCTCTCTGCTCAATCGAAGAACGGTGCACCCTGGAGAGGCCGGCGTCTTCGCATCTGAAAGTCTAATGGAGTTCACACCGGCGTTCTTCACGCAAGTTTGGGGTCCCTCCGACTAGCATGCACTCGTAAATGGAAATATTGAGCGTAACTCATATTTCGATAGACGTGGTTTCTCAGCATGCATTTACTTGTGCTTTTCAGCAGCGTGACAGCATTTTAGGCACTGCTCTCGTGTTTATCGTCGCGGTGTTTTTTTTTTTCTTTTATATGAAGAGCAGGGCCTGTAATAAACAACCGTTGAGTCGCCACAGCTTCCATCTTCCAATCCATATCCTCCGTCTGCGTGGCTCCAGTAGATTCGCTTGGCGCAAAGCTGCAGACTAGTGCCTCCGTCGCCATTTCACATCGCTTTTTCCTTATGTTCTGTATGCCTGTTACTTCTACGTTGTATGATGGTCTCGTATCTCACTCACTATTTTAAGCTGCTTAAGTATTTTGAGAATCTATTACAGTCCTAAATTTAGTTTATTATCAGTAACCTCACGCGTCATTGTGAGCCGTTTAGGTTTCTATGGAAGAAGTGGAGAAAGACTCACAGTTACATCCCACTAGTGCCCCAACATTTCTTTTTCCAATGTTACCAACGTCGATATATGCTGTCGCAAGGCTACCAAGAAAACATTCAAGCCTGTCTCACGCCATGACAACCGGCGGAACAGCGAAGCTGTCCTTTTATTGTTAACCGTGACGTAATTGGCAAGGGGGATGTCATGACGTATCAGTTAAGCTATAGTTATGTCATCGTTAGCTCAGTCATATTCATCACTATCTACTGATCGTACGTGGTCAGTCATCGTGAACTTCTCTCTTTCTTTTTATTCTTTATTTCTTTGGATGTAAATGCAGCTGCGACTGCGGAGATTGAACCCGCAACTTTAGTTAAACCGCTTAACAAAACACGTCGCGGGGATAGTCGGTCAAACATGTTGCATCAAATGTTTAGCGCTACCTTAGACGTGGACAGCACAGTTAAACACACAGTTATGGCACTCGGCTGCAGATCCGAAGGTCGCGGGATCGAATCCCGGCCGCGGCGGCTGCATTTCGATGGAGGCGAAATGTTGAGGCCCGTGTGCTGTGCGATGTCAGTGCACGTTAAAGAACCCCAGGTGGTCGAAATTTCCGGAGACCTCCACTACGGCGTCTCTCATAATCAGAGCTGGTTTTGGGACGTTAAACCCCACAAATCAATCAATCAAACACACAGGACGGGCGCTACTCCAACTATGTTTATTGAAACCACACAGGTGACCCTTTAAACCGTTTCTACAATTTATCGCACATTGGCCTACGCATGATGCCTATCATGTAGCAAGAAATGGTGTCATAGCGCGAGCAGGCAAGGACGAGAAAGACACAACAGGACAAGCGCTAAGACACGTGCAATATGCAAAAAGAAGCATGAGTCTCCTTTCGTGACATGCGTAAAGAATGTGATGTATCGCTTCCCATTTTCATGCGGAAAAGTGTACATTGAACAGTCTGGAAGATGCCTAAACATGAGATTACTAGAGCATCAGCAAAAATTAAACCGGTATCGGGATGACCATGTATCTGTTCCTTGCAGTAATTGTGGTTGCAAACCTTTGTTCAAACAGTGCTGTGTGTTGTACGAGAATGCAGATACATGTACGCGGGAAATCGTTGAAGCCGCCCTGATAACAAAGGCCGGCAATAGCTGCGTCAGCTGCCCCTCTGTGGCGCTGACTTCATTCGAGGTAGCATTTGTGGGCGCTGCAGATTTCTATGTGTGATGACTCGACACTTTGTAACACGGGTCTTCAAATACTGGTGTCTCTGGTAATAAACATACAGTTGAAAGCATAGCGCTTGTCCTGTTGTGTCTTTCTCGTCCTTGTCTGCTCGCGCTATGACACTATTTCTTGCAAGGAACCAACTAGCCCAAGAAGCCACATCGTCAAATATCATGTAGCAGTTGGCTGAGGGCATGAGCGGTTCCGCCTTTCTCTCCTGCGTGACAACGAACGAGATCCGACGCACGGCACATCCTCGACACTAAAGAGCTCCTCTGTTAAAATTGGCCGCCACGGAAATATTTCTAGCTCTTCCTTGCCTACCTCTGATTTTCCTCACCTGAATTATCAATGGAACAATATATGGCACCTCCCTACAAAGTCGGAGGTATAGATTACGAGGCTACGTTTCCACGCACCCTCACCGAATAATGATGACCTTGACAGCTCCGGTCTGGCTCTCTCACATTTGCATATTTTCAGACGTAAGAATGACTCTGTACATTTATATTTCTACTTAGCGTGTCACTGGTTTGCCATTTCGTGGGCTCAAAGAAAAACAAAAGATATTTAGAGCCTTCTATGAAAGATCGGCTTAAATTTTACCGTCTTTCTTCCCTGTTATGCTACCTGTGACGTTGTGCGCCGACGCAAGCTGTCAGACAGGCCTACGCTGAACTAGGAGAATGACCGCCGGAGGCGAGCGCACTAACAGGCAGAAGCGATGGCAAAGGACGTTTGCCCAAAGAAGATTGCTACTTCTATTAACCTCCGTGGTCAAGTGATACGAGGCTGTATAAGCACCTTCTTACGTGCCTATGCACTCGCTCCAGAAGAGAACTCACTATATGTGGAACACTACACCGAACTACGAACTCGGCTTTATACAGAGGAGATTTGTGACGCCGTTCGCAGTACCTCATACGACATCTATTAGCGCAAGTGTAATTTATAAATGTCATGTTATTAAATTCATCTGAGTACTTTTCATTCGTCACGATTATGTCTGCCCAAGCCAAAGCCGGCGCCCATGAACAGTGGGTTGCACTGAGGAACAACCAACCATCCAACATTCTGGACGTTGAAGGGGCTGAAAAAGAATGGTTTGCTCCTTTGACAGTCACCCCGGTCTTTCTGATTCTACTTATACCGGTTGATTTCGAAAGTTATGGAATAGATTACATTTCTGAAATCATGTATATTCCGCCCGATCATTGTCACCAATTCCCTTAAAATGGAAGGTGCTATTGTTCATAGGCCCATCGTGATCTTGATCATCATCGTCACCATTGTGGGTATGAGCCAGTTATAAAAGCAACAACAACACTGCTGGTGCTGGTGCTGGTTCAGCTACTGATGGACACTGACAGTTATTCACACCATCTATACGTTCAACTGTAGCGCGAGAAACGTGAAATATTGCGTCAAGTGGAACGCCCATCCCACGGATCCCCACACCGACTTCCATGGACAGTGACTGCAGCCAACTATGTTTGTTTTCGTCGTTCGCAGCCATGCCGTGGCATAGCGGGCCTGTGGTTGTTTACACGCAATTCTTGCGGGCGTACTCAAACACGACACTGAATGCGTACGAAGGCGACACCAGAGCTTGAGTGCACGGTTCACCCAATGGACACCGGCTTGAACCGGCGGCAGCTGCTCGTCGCAGTCGTTCACCTGTATCTGCTGGCAAATACAGTGAATGGCGACTCCACGCTTCGTAAGGCCAGCTGTCACATCGTAGGTAAAAATGTGCAAGGACTACTGCTCTTCATGTCGCGAGGCGACTTGGTCGTCATTAGAGGCATAATTGACGGCCTCGAGCCCGGCAAGCACGGGCTAACAATAAACGAGTCTGGTAACGTGACGGACAACTGCGATGCCGTCGGCGCGCACTTCAACCCGTACGGCAAGGAGCACGGACCCGAGACGTCGGACAACTCGCACCTCGGAGACTTGGGTAACGTGGACGCGTCAGAGGAGCTCATCGCTCAGGTGCAGATCATCAGTCGGAGGCTTCGTCTCCATGGCAACGAGAGCATCGTGTCCCGCTCGTGCGTCGTCTACGAGAGGCCGGATGACTACGGCGCCAGAGGAGACGTGCTGAGCAAGTCCACCGGTAATATGGGAAATCCCGTGGGCTGCGGCCTCATCGAGGGCTTCGGCAAACATGCTGCCAGCAGGGCTGCTGTGCTCGCTTTACCGTTGTTGCTGTCGTCGCTGGGAGCAGCGTTTGTTCTCTGTGCATTCCTGTTGTGTGACCCTTCTTGTCTTGTATGAGCTGCATGCTCCTGTAAAGAAAGCCATTGCATCTCATTTTTAATACTTCTTGTTGTGTTCCATCATATACAGTTCAACAAGCAGCAGCAAGAGTTTGGTCAGGACCGTGAACATGCGACACCGAATGAACATATAACAAGCGTGGTCGTCCCAGTCGCGTTTGATTATGCACTTTTTCCGGGTTTTTCACGTGCAGGTCGACGTTATGATGCCCGGCGATACCACCTGGTTCACTGTCTTTGGAGCCTTATCAGCGCGCTACTGGGGGACTGTTGAGACTATGCAGCCTTATCGGCAATAACCGTACTTTCATAGGGCCCACAAGTACAGACCGTGTTAACGCTTTCGAGTTATTTGTGTCGTTATGGATACTCGTTCTCAAAGTATGAGTTGTTCGTCCACCTACAACATATCTTCTGTGGTTGCACGTAGCGCTTTTTTTTTTGCAGAAAATAATGACAAATAAAAAAGTAGTAAAAAGAACCGTTCTCTCACCCGATCATAATGACCATATACTGTCCGCCGCGGTGGCCTGTAGTGGTTACGGTGCTTGGTTGCTTAGCTGAAAGATGCGGGTTAGATCTCCACCGCGGTAGTCTCATCTTCCTTGGAGGTCAAAGTGATAGACACCCCTGTCTGCCGTGCTAGAAGCTGGTTCCTTATCAGTTCATGTTAAGGGAGTGTATAATTCAAAATTGTATTATGAACTGACTAGAGCATGACCTCCGCGTGCTTAGACGAAACGCCCTGGTGAATTCTGACTGAGAATAAGTGGCTTAAAGGTCATTTATTTGAATTTTAATATCCATAAACGAAGTACGGCTCCCGTTTCTGGGCTTCTCACAATAGCGATCAAGAAAACGTCACATCAGACAGCAAGAACATAGTACCGTTGGGAATGCTTACGGCAATAATGAGGACGTGACGTAAAGCGCAGGCACGTGGACGCACGTGCGACGTGGACCAGGCATCACATCGGGTTGCGGTCGTCACCGCTTTGGTAGTCCACGTGAATCTAACGTCACTCGGTATTCGTCTGTGTTCCCCGCTCATCGTGTTCTGTGTTCCCCACTCCCCAGTTCCTGCCTTCTGGCGGGATTTTCGGGATCACGAAGAGCGCCATATAAATTGTGTAGCATTAAGTTATTGGCGGCATAATCATGCGCATGCCGGCCGTTGTCATGGCCATACTTGGCCTTTTACGAAAGATAATAAAATTATCATTAAGGCTACTGATGTGTACCCTTGTCTGTCAAAATTTCTAAAGCCCTCCACTGCGGCTTGCCTATTAATCATATTGGTGTTTTGGCACGTAAAACGCCAGCAGTTATTGTGACCCTGTACCTCGACTTGTATTTACTGCTGCAATTAGATAGCTGATTGGCGGTATGATAAAAAACGTACCTCATTCCTCATTCATATTAATTTCCCATGACAGCAAAGTGATGAAACGCGCCTCCTCCATCGAAGTAGTTGCAGCTCTGTTGGACATTACAGTAGCCGTGGAGTTCCTCAGGGCGGAGTACTGAACCCAACTCTCTTCAATCTAACGCTCATTGGACTCGCCGACATCCTTCCTGGCACCATCCGGCTCTCCATCTATGCCGATGACATTTGCATATGGGCATCAGGTGTGACACGACTTCAGCTTCGTGCGCGGATTCAGAAGGCAGGTTCTCTGACATCATCCTACCTCAGTGAACAAGGACTGCAGCTATCCTGTGAAAAGTGTGCAGTGGTGGCATTTACCAAGAAACCAATGTCGCCATACGTCATAACTCTCGCGGCCAGGTGATCCCCTATAGCAAAGGTCACCGATTTTTGGGAGTGATCGTTGACAGAAATCTGTCCTGGACGCCCCATGTGAACTATATGAGGAAACGGTTGACAGGAATCTGTCACATGTTTAGATTTCTAACAGGAAAGACCTGGGGAGTGTCAGTTCCATTTATGCTGCAACTGTACCGAGTACTTTTCATTGGATTCCTGCGGTGCAGCCTACCAGTCATCGCGAACACCTGCAAAACTAACTTCAATATATTCCAAGGCATCCAAGCCCAAGCCCTGAAAATATGCCTTGGTCTGCCAAAGAGCGTGTCGTCGACAAAACTTATAACAATCGCTCGCGATCACAATGCCAGAACGCATGTAACCATTGAAACAATGCATGTGCACATAAGACACTTTGCCCGGACCCCTAAGCACCACCTCGCAGGTCTTCCAGCGGAACAGCCCCGCAAAACATTCAGTACAAAGGTCCTCGCCCACCTGCCTCTCTTTCTTCAGTGTATTCACCTGCAACAAAGGCTTCAATTCCTCCATAGTGTGTGAACCATCCTCAAGTTTACCTCAACATCCCTGGTATTCTGAGAAAGTCGGACTTACCACCATGTGCACTGAAGCAACTAAGCCTATTACACATGTATGCGATATCCAGGGACTGCACAGAAGTTTACACCGATGGCTCAACCACATCAACCAGTTCCGGCGGTGCTATAGTTATCCCAAGAATGGGAGTCACCCAGCGCTTCAAAACTTCCCATGTCACCACATCTACAGCTGCAGAGCTTGCGGCTCTCCGCGGTGCGCTTCATATTATACGTGCTAAGAGTCCTGGAAAGTGGGAAATCTTCTGCGATTCGAGGTCAGCTCTACAATGCATACAATCGTTCCTTCGACACGAGGAGCACGACCAACTTATATACGAATTCGCGGCGCTTGTCCAGAACTTACAAGAAAAAGGACATGAGATTTATTTTCAGTGGATACCAGGCCATTGTGGTATCACTGGAAATGACTCCGCGGATAAGGCAGCTCGCAGGTCAGGCGAAGAATACCACCGTGTTCCCATTTCACTCTCAAGGACCGACGCTGCGAGACAACTTCGCACTCTTGCGCGATGTCCTTAATTGAGTGGAACACCCCATACACAAGGCGCACCAGACTGCACCGGCTAAACCCATCGCTGCAACTCGGACCTCCGGCCGGGTTGCACCGACGTGAGGCTTCGCTTCTCTGTCGGTTGTGGTTGAGAGTGGCCTTCACGAACTCTTACTGTGCGCTGATTGGAATGGCTGACAGTCCTGCGTGTGCTGTCTGCGGATGCGAAGAGGCCATAGATCACTTGTTGTGCCACTACCCACAATTTGAGGAACGTAGACTGCCTATGACCGAGTCCTTCAAAAGGCTCGACGACCGTCCACTTAGCGAACAGACAATCTTGGAATACCGCCCTCACCGACGAACGACTCAGAAGGCAATGAAAGCGCTTTTGGGCTTTCTAAAAACATCTGGCCTTACCGAGCGCCTATGATATTATATAGGACTGCCCTATAGGCATTCCCCCTCTCTCCTTCTCTTTACTTTTCTTCCCCTTTTCCCATCCCCCAGTGTAGGGTAGCAAACCAGACTCCTGACTGGTTAAGATCCCTGGGTTCCCTTCCTTATTCCTCTCTCTCTGTTGGACATTATAATCGGCGCAGTATGCATTGCTATTGGCCTGGATTGGCGGCCTTCGAAGGGGTTGCACCCATGTTGCCATCCATCGTCACATCTCAGAGAATTATGGTCCGACTGCTCCGTGTCTATTGGTAGGTCGGTACGGTTCAGCGCATTCAGGATCACCAGTGCGTCAGTTGCGGTTCGTAGCGTTTGGCTCAAACGCTTGAAGGTGTCATACCTCCCGCTGGTATGTCGCTAGGCGGTTCAATGCAGTCACTTTCACGAGATTCGCCAGTCAGGGTTGCTGCATATGCCTAACGCAGCAGCATCTTTACTTGGTGCCATTGGAAGGGAGCAATACACGACAAGCGAACAATGCTGCTGCATTTTCGAGCTGCGCTTCGAAGTCAACAGGACGTCATAAACTAATCGGAGGCGGAAAAGAAGTACTATTTTCAGAGGTGGTTATTCGGGATGCGTTGGAGGCTCCACCGCGCTCATACGCTCCCGAAGCGCGTCAGCGCTTGCTAGTGTCAAGATAAAATAGTTCACTGCACCGTACCTAGATGGCGGATCCATTCCTATCGATAGCGGGAAGGCGGGGTAAGGAGAAAGAGTATATACAGTGCTTTAGAGCAAAGGAAACTGCCAGTGCCAGTGATCACGGTGTAGTGGCATATGGCTCCTGTGCGCGAGAGCCACGCAGTCGGATGTTCGTTTCCGAGTTCGGATAGTTGAGTCAGGATATATTTTTTTTGCCTGTTTGTCTTTCTTACCTATTTGAATATCCTGTACTGACCTCAATTCATCGTCGACCTCTGCATAACACTTTCGCATTGGAAAGCAGTGACATTACAGTCAGAAAAAAAAAAAACCAAATGCGGCTAGAACAGCGGCAACACTGTTTTAAAGGGCGACTCCGGCGATTTCTCACTGTCTACTGATTTCAATGAAATTTTCAGTATTTGTTCTTATCGGTGGAGTAATGATATATTCTAAGCCAGGCGGTCGCAAGTCATTTAGTTTTCCTAAAAATGAATATTAAATTTTTATAGCGGATTCACACGTGGGCGACCCTGTGTTTTGGACGTCATGATCAAAAAAAGAAAAGAAAAACGGTGATACCCCAGCGCTCAAATGATCGCTGTCATGTTCAGGAAACCTGGCTTAGCTCAACGGGTGACGCGGCCGCTTGCATTTTTCTGGCGCCAACTCCATATTTCTGATGGCGTGGAGGCTGTGATGTCATCACATACGCTGCACGACCCGCTTCCTTTTCGGTTTTAACACGTCGTTCAACCGGTTATTTAAGGTTATTGGTGACTTTCTGAGCAAACTTAACCATCCTGTCTGCTACAGGACAATCTGTACCCTTCGCAGAGAGCGATATCAGAATGTGATGATAAAACCGCCGGAGTGTCCCTTCAAGCTTGTTCGTGCCACTAGGTCTTTTGCGACATGGTGCAATGGAGTGCCGCGAAGCACCGTTTACTTTCGCCAAAGTAGGGAAATTGGGATTTTCGTGACCGTCGATGTGCTGTACGTGTCAA
Source organism: Hyalomma asiaticum (assembly GCA_013339685.2). Lineage (NCBI taxonomy): Eukaryota > Metazoa > Arthropoda > Arachnida > Ixodida > Ixodidae > Hyalomma > Hyalomma asiaticum. The sequence goes on from CM023481.1 coordinate 166,649,759, forward strand.
AGTTGGATGAAGGTCACACAATGCACTCGGCCAGCGTTGTGGCCTATCCTATGCAAGTCGCTCCACGAAGCTCACCACCAGTATATTCATGACGTCCGATTGCACATAGGAGCTTATACGAACAAAGGATTCAATCATAAACATTTTTGCTTCCTCTCAATTCCCTTTCTGGCGTATCTGTCCTGGTTTTATACTGACCCGTGCAATATGAGACGACTGGCATTATCTCAGATAGTTTAGAATTCATGAGGTGAATTTCGTCGATGTTGTGTTTGCGCACTTCTGGAATCACGCGCACACCAGGCCGTATTGCACATCTCTAGTCGCGATGTCACATGCCTGTCGAATTTTTGAGCGCACATACTCGGAGCCACGTTCACTTCTCGATGCATTTTTGTTTACCTAGGGAAATTCGTTCATATCAAATAAGAGGGAAAATGGCGCATTTGGCAAGAGCTTTAATTTCCCGGTCTTCTGCAAGGCTCTTGCCCCGCCACGGTGGTCTAGTGGTTATGGCACTCGGCTGCTGATCCGAAGGTCGTGGGGTCGAATTCCGGCCGCGGCGGCTGCATTTCGATGGAGGCGAAATGTTGAGGCCCGTGTACTGTGCGATGTCAGTGCACGTTAAAGAACCCCAGGTGGCCAAAATTCCCGGAGCCCTCCACTACGGCGTCTCTCATAATCAGAGCTGGTTTTGGGACGTTGAACCCCACATAACAACAACAACAACATTCTGCAGGGCTCTATACCAGTTGCCGATTGATGGCGTCCTTATTCCAAATCTTGTGTACTATATAGTTTTACTGTCGTGGTGATATGACGACTAAGTAATTGTTGCGAAGCGGAATATGGCATAATGCATCTATAGATAAACGTCAACGACGCGGTTTCACTTCATAATAAAGATATTTCCTAAGAAGTGCCAACATTGAGTGCACTTGTGCATGTAAATTATTTGCCTGCAACATTTGTTTGCTTGCTCTACTTAACAGGTCTGTGAGTGCCTTCATAACAAGCACTTGTTTCCTAAACGTGGGAAGTATACATGTTTTCCTAAAAAGGCGAGCCATGTAACACATTGCAAAGAAAGAACAGTGAGCGGTGTAAGCAACAGAAAGTATATAAAGGCTTCAGCGAGTCTCCTCACTCAATAACTTCACTGCCTGTAAACATTTGGTATTTCTTGTTACTGGTGCCCCTTGCCAACTTTAAGACATGTGTTTGATAAACAAAAGAAGCTTTGCAGTTAAAACGAGCCTTTTCTTCTGCTATAATGCAATGTTTTGAAATTATGATGCGATTCTTTTCCAATCTCGTTAATCGATGTGTATTGTACAATAAATATAGCTTCCCCTCCCTGAACGTTACTTTCTTGTTGCTTTTTTTTTGGCGGGGGGGGGGGGGGGCGGGGGGGGTTATATCTATAGATTTTATCGCTTAAGATTTTCGTACAACTGTTATTTGCGTTATTTGTTTTCATCCAAGGTGGCGTTGCCACAGAAGGAACATTTACGCGAGTTATTAAACGGTTATGAAATGTCCCTACCATTGAACAGGCTTTCTGGTTAATGAAGCACTTTTTTCTTCTCTTTCAGGTGGAACGAAAACGTCACATCGGGAACGATATTGTGAATATAATCTTCTTGAATGGAAGCTACGAAGACCACTGCAACTTCAAGCCATCCATGATCAAGTCTCAGTTTACTCGTATCCAAAACGGCTTTCTTTTTCTGTTGTCATGTGTAACAAGAGCACACACGTGTTAGGGGATATCGCTCTTAAAGAGCTATTTGTTAATGAAGGTTCGTGAGACGCTTATATATAAGAAACACGAAACAGTTGAGCTATAGATATATAACGCGGTGGAACAGGAAATTAGCCGATTGCAATTATCTTTCTTGCGAAACACAATGCGCGAAGGGCATATTGACCATCTTTTGTTGTTGTACTTACATGCGCATTTGCGATGTATGATATTGCTGAATTTTGCTTCTGTGTAACTATTCATTGTGCGATGACAAACAGTGCATTACTTCTTTCGACTTTAACCTTGTAATCTGTAATGACTGTTGACCATCGGTGTATAACTAACTAACTAACTAACTAACTAACTAACTAACTAACTAACTAACTAACTTAAAATAAATAAGTGTGTACGCACTGGTATCCGCTAAAAAATATTGATTGCTCGGTTAGGTAATGCCATGGTCAAGTGCACAGCACTGTCGTAAAAACGAAACGTTTCATTTAATGATATAAGAAAATAATAAAGCTTACAACGTACTCTAAAACGAATGCGCTGACAAAATGCCCGCTTCGGTTAAGTTTGCATGTTTGGCACATTTACGCGCAGTCAGCAGGGCGTGATATAAAACTGTGATTGACTATAGTGCAATACCAATTTCTAACTTATATGTGTCTTATAATTTCGCTTATTATCCCAAAGAAATGAAGGTCGTCTGCCTTCAGCGTCAACATCAGCTTATTCTATATCCGCTGCAGGATGAAGGCCTCTTCCAAGCATCAATTTACCCTGTATCTCTTAAGTATAATGAAGTAAACATCGGTAATTGGCAAAACTTTCTTTCTTTCTTTCTTTCTTTCTTTCTTTCTTTCTTTCTTCTTTCTTTCTTTCTTTCTTTCGCGCACTCCCCTTTACAAGACCTCAATGCTGCTTTCTCATCGCGAGTCTTTCTGTATGAAACGCGAAGCGGCATGGCTCCAAGCCTACATTTGTGCGGCTCGAGTGAAGCGGCGCGCGTGCGTGTACGTCACAGCTAAATAAAGGGGCACAAGTTGGCACACTCGCAAACACGCACGCACCCACACAAAGGCGCACTAGAAGCGCGGGGTGTCTAGTGCGTCCTTGTGTGGGTGCGTGCGTATTTGTGAGTGTCACAATGTGTGCCCCCTTAATTAGCTATGACGTTCTACCGACTATCCCAACAGCGAATTCTTTTGCGTACATGTACACCTGCAGAAATAGCGTAACACTTACTTTTAGTCAGTCGTTTCTAGAAGCGGATTACTCTATATCAATTTTCTATATGCGATAACTTACACCTGTTCAAGTCCTTATGCGTTACAACGCAATAAAAAACACCAAGACGTGCTCTTTTAGTACAATGCCTAAGGGAAAATTTTTCAGAAAGGGCACTGTGGACCTTTACCCTCCTAACCCAGATATTTTCGCAGTCGTGTCTTATATCCGAGAAGAGGATGCTTATAGGTAAGTTTTACTTTTGCGCAATCGATATGATTACCTCGACTCAGTGGTGTGAGATTCCTTCTTTTTTTATGTTCGCTTTAATTTATCTGTGTCTGACAATGCCAGGAATTTTTAGACAACATGCCTTATGCGCTACCCTAAACGCTCTAAGTTTTGCTTCAGCGCGCTGAAAATCACCCAGTCGCTTTCGGAGGTCAGTCATCGGGTTGTCAGCTGCAGGTTGGCAGTGATGTTTACTGTGTGGTAGTAGGAGGAATTCGGTCTCATGATCCATCACACTGCCTTATTCGTTTTATTAAACGGCTACAATCTTCGAGTAGCTTTCATTATACACAATCGTATAACAATCAGAATGTATTGCACATATGGAAGAATGGATAATGTGATAGCATAGCTGATTATAAAACTTCCCCGTGGTTTCCCAGCGTTCAGACACTTTAATGTAAACAAGGACTACGTACTTTATAAGAATCATGCGCCGAAACCAGGAGAACGGTTCTTATCGGAGTGCGTTGGCGACGCTCAGGAGTGGACCAACGTTTCAGACAAATTCTTCTCTGAACCGCAGGCATTGATTCACCGCTTGAAATGCGTACATGACCTTCCATTAGGCACTGCCGTTCCGGAGTGCCAGCTCGTGCACTTCCGAGAGCACAGGGAGCAGGAGTAGTTTTCTTTTTTTGCGTTTACTATATTGCAGCTGCAGGCGTTAAGTAGCCGGGGAGACCTTCGTTAAAATTTAGGACACGAGCGTTTTGTTCCTGGGCATGAAGGTCGACAAGTCGACTCTACACAACAAGGTTTTTATATAAAACTGCGTAGCGATTAAATTTTCCATTGGTCTGGCGCATTTATTAAAGCCACTTGCAAACAACTGTAACATGATGTCCTACGCTTGTTCATTGTCATTCGGTGAGTACCTCAGCCTTAAACGACCTCAGCCACGAGCGTTGAGCAGAGTAAAAACGATAGTTCGCGTTTAGTTTCCGCGAGAACATTAGGTTTCATCATGAGCTTTACTAAAATAAGTAATTATAATAATGCTTCACACATTGGACGTATCAGGTGCTTCCTCGAATTGGACTTTTCACTCATACTTCGAGCTGTTAAATGGTATGCATTTTCTTTTGTTCATAATACCGTGAAGGTTCCGACTCGGGACATTACATGAAGATTGAACGCACAGAAAACGGTGGCCAGGTTCGATTTCATGTGTTGAAATATGGTCGTTAATGGAAGTTTTAGCAAGTAATGAGATACAGAGAGAGAGAGAGAGAGAGAGAGAGATTTTGAAAGGCAGGAAGGTTAACTAGATGAGAAGTCTACTTTGCTACCTCGCACTGGGGAAGGGGTAACGGGAGATAGAGAAGTTACGAGAAGAGTGAGAGCGAAAAAGAGAGAGAAACAGTTAGGCAGTCACTCAACGCACACACGCAGACACGGCAGTGTCATAGTCGTTCTATGAAGCCAGTTGCTCGTAGAAATTGCAGCAGCACCTTCGTGGCTCTTATTTGAGGCTCGATTTTTCTTTATATGATATTAGGAGAAGTTGGCGCACAAATAAGGCGCCGGCTACTCCTTGGCTCCTGGGTGTGGTGAAAGTTCAACATGCACGGTTGTGAAGCAGTATGCGAAGCAATCTGGCATAATCACAATAACAATAGTTCCGTCAGAACAGTAATGAAGAAACACACGCACAAGGTATACGTATACAAATTCAAGCACATGGCAGTACTTTTGAGGAAAAGTCTCTAATAAATAAATAAGAATTTCACTGGCACAAAAACGTCCATAGTCAGTCAGAGGCACGTGGTTGTGTAAAGCAATCACCAGATATTGTATAACATAACAATACTGTATCCTGATAAATAAGCAGAGAAATCACAAAACGGCTAAATAGATGAAAACACCAAATGCGCTAGTAACGTCCAGCAATGCCGCTTTATTCCAAAAAAAAAGTATTTAGTGCTTTCAATGCATATTTTTGCAAGGCCGTCGTCGGCCATGGAACCAGAACTTTCCTTAAACTGAATGGCCGACGATCGAGTGTCATGAGAGCTGCTTTTACTCGGTGTCTTGGTTCGTCGTGATTTGGGAAATCTAGGAGGAGGTGGCTTATATCTTCGTCTTGAAACCCACAATCGCATTCGGGAGTTTTAGCACGGCCAATTTTGTGTAGAAAATGCTTTGTGTAGATAGTACCTACGCTTAACCGATGAATGAGGGTTTCCATACTTCTCTCTAAAGGTAATGCTATTCTGAGTTCCATAAATGGATAGATACAATAGAAGTCGCAACTTTTAGAATTTTGATCAAACCACGTACTTCTGCTCATTTTGAAAGATAGTGTCTTTATAACGCAGCGCAATTCATTTTTCGACAGTGAGAGGGAAACCGTGGCATCTTTGTGATGTGCGTGTCGTGCTGCGTTATCGGCTGCTGTGTTACCGGGAATGTTGCAGTTGCCTGGTATCCACTGAAATACTATTTCGTGTTTCGCTTGGTTTGCTCTTGAGATTTCTTTAAGTACCTTGATTGTCCCGGCATTCCAAGATGAATAGTTCGAACAGCGGTGGGTCGTCGAGGCAAGTAAGTTCCGCTGCGAGAGTTCGCCCCTCTGGACTGTAAGGAGGACATTGACACAGTACAAAGCAAGTAACAAAGATGGTATCGTTGATGTGAGAAGGAAGGACGTTTCATTCTCGGGCAGTGTGCAGAAAGAATGAACGTTAAATGTGGTAGATTGGGCACGTGGCAGATACACGGAATTGCGATGCGTTTGGGTAGAGAAACTGGTATGACGATTTCGTTACCTGGCGGCAGTGAATGAAAAAGAACCTGGCAAATAAAATTAGGCGATTAGGCGAACACTTTTGGGGAGAGAAGCGAGTGAGGGAAGACATAACCGTGATTTTAGGGCAGATGCACTGGTGTTGTAGGATTAGCCTGAAAGAATGGATCTGGCAGATCGGTTCTGGACTGATTCTAGAAAACAGATGATATTAACTCTGTGATTGTCATAAATTGCAAAGGCATATTCAATTTCAGATCAGATTAGGGTTTTATATGAAAGAAGTTTGACTGTGGTGGATGCTGAAGACACGTTGCGGCGTAGATAACCTAGTAGCACAAATTGGTCAACTGATAGGCCCATGATAAGTGACTAGATATAGGTCCTCTAAGGTATCTATATGGCTGAGTCAAGGTATAGTTGTTAAGAGAGTAGGGATGCACCAGATGGTTACAACGGCGTTGAAAAGATACGCGGGAATACTTATTGACTTTGAGGGCCATGGACCATTTGCTGGATTAGATGGAGGTCTTACTGAAGAACTGAGCAATCTAATGGATTTGTTAGGTCGGTGCAAGACACGATCGTCCGCACAAAGGCGTGCATTAGCTGACACGTTCAGTGGGAGGTCATTGATATGTATAAAAAGAAAAAAAGGAGCGGACCAAAGACAGAGCCTTGGGGCACACCAGGTGGAATGGGAGTTAGGGACGAGGAGACCGAGTTAACGGAAACCAATTGAAGGCGATCAAGTAGAAATCCGCGCACCCAATTAACGATGTCGCATTGAAAGTTAAACTGTGAGAGTTTGTGCAGGAGAAATATATGCGACACTTTATCAAAAGCTCTTTCGAAGTCCGCGAAGAGATCAATCGCAATGCTGATTGCAAGTGTTGTTACTAAGAGCTGAAAATATGACTGTCAGAATGCTGCAACCACGAAAGCACGACGGAATGAAGCGTTTGTCTGTGGCAAACGAAATCGATATTTCGCGGTTTTACGCTACGAAGAACATTGTTTAAGAGAACAGTGTTTTTCATTAATTAGGGCGTTAGAAGGAACGGGTGTGATAAAATGGCCCCTTTTTATTATGAACAAAGCTAAGCATGCAGATATGAACATGAGGGAAGGGAAGCGAACACCAATGCCGCATTGTTTTCCCATACTTGTGTCATGTGTCTTCACGCTTAGCTGTTTTATAGGACGAATCCCTATGAACAGCCCAATTTTCGGCCTGTCCAAATTAAAAATGGAATATTTTTACATTCATGCCCACGTGCTTCGAGTTGTCGATGGATTCGCGCCCGCGCTGTCAATCGCTAGCCTCCTGGTTAGCTCAATTGGCAGAGCGAGCGCCCCGGACAGGCGTTGGTCCCAGGTTCAAACCGCGGACCAGAAAAAATTTTTCGGCAACGAGGAAGCTTTCGTTTCTGAGAAATCCGTACGGATTTCCTTGTAGCTCGTGCTGAAAACTCGGTGGATGCTAATTTTCCCCTTTCATGGGACATTTTCGTATGATTGAATTCCGAACCGGCTTTCTTGTCCTTATAGATCATGGTTTTCTAGACAGGCGTCGCACCACCGCCAAACAGCGCTGTCGAATAATGCTAGGCAAATTATAAGAGCGAGAAAGTAGCCGACTTGAGAGTCCTTTCATTATAATGGCCCAGTCTGCCTTTTTGAAGGCCCCGTCGCGCCGATGGCATTGATAAACTCGATTACCGTGCCAGAGCGCTCTACGTTTCTGACAACTGAGGTACATTCTTATGCCAGTGTGTTTCCCCTTTACAGGTTGTCTCTGTTCTCGGAAGAGTCTGTGCCGCTGTTTGGGCCATCGCTGCCATGTCCTCCAGTGTTCCACAACCATGACGAGTTCAGAGAGTTCGTTCTTGTTAAACGTGAGTCGTTTTGCCTGTTTGTTTTCAGAGACACGAGAACATGTTCACACAGATCCGCGCAATAAGCATGCGAATTCTGCCGTATGACGAGTTCTGCATCGCAAGCATGAAGACTCAGTTCCGTAAAGCTCTGGGATACCATCCCAATGATAAGTGCTATAACCACTGGTCTGGCGAACAAACAACTTGGGCCATGTTGCAAGGTGCTTGCGCTGCTTACACTAGGGATCGTGACCGCTATAGCCTTGTGGATATTGCTTCTTTATTTATCAATGAGACCGCCGTTTCGGAAATTTCGCATATTCGTGTGCATGGCAGGTCAAAAGAACTCGCTGTTTGCTTGGGCACGAGGGGTTGTGTACGCCCAGCGAACGAAGAACACGACGATGGCCGCGTCATACCTAGCGATATATTTTTTTTTTCTGTGCCTGGCTCGGGCCGTGTGCGCTGTTCTGAGAGGCCATCCGCCTGCCGCTGTTCAAACACGCTCGCCCGTGAATCGTGCGCCGCACATACACGCACGCAGGGTACGCCAACTCTGCCCATCGCGCGCGCCTCGCGTTCTCCGTGCGTCGCGAGACCGCGAAGTGCTTGGCCTGCCACCCGGGGTCTCAATTTAAACAGCGGCGCTTAAAGTTACCTGAATTTTTTAAGAGCCGTCGCTGCCAGAGGTCGTACTTTTGATCCGCGTCCGCATATACTGCTACTGAAGTGCAAACAACGAACGCGGTAGAAACGTCTTGCGTTACCGCAGGAAATGCGCCATTTGGTGCTCTATAGCTGGGACACGGAACATTGGAAGCGGACATGCGAAAAGAAAATGGAGGTATGCGACGCGCGAAAGAAAATTTCACCGGTATTACGTGCAGCATGAAAATAACCTGCCGCGTTTGGATCTATGATTCAGTTGTACAGGGCTTCTCCTTGTGGATTATTCAATGTCCGGGCAAAATAGCGATGGTCTGTCAGGTATTTTTCTTTCCTTTTTGGCGCCTCCTACTTCTTTTGCCGCTTTATTTCTTTCTTTCTGCACTTCTCAGTGCGAATGTACGTGATGCGGAGAATAGCAGCACTTCACTTACTGCTCCACGCTGGTTTCGTGGAAGTCGTCTGCGTCGTTCGTGAAGGCGTTCTTGTCTGGTCGCAAAATTTCATTATATACTCGAAGTCGTAAAGCTTCGCCAAGGGAATGCATTCTAACGTTGAGCGAGAAGTCGGTATAATGTCGGAGCTAGAAGCAAGCGAAACGATGACGGAGAGTGATGCGAGGAGGCGGGCAAATCTCCACTTCTGTCTCGGCGCTCTAGTGGCCATGCATAAACGTCCACAGGCAGCCTCTACGTTTTTCTTTTCCTTGAAGTGTGCGCTTATTATTATTATTATTATTATTATTATTATTATTATTATTATTATTATTATTATTATTATTATTATTATTATTTCCCGTCGTCATTCCTTTTCGCCAGAAGGTTCAATGAAGAGCCCTTCCACCTAGGCTAGAATCGGGATTACTCCCGCTGTACCGTTTCGAACAGTAAACGTTTACTCATTCGTTCATTCATTCCTGTCGTACATAGCAGATAGTATCAACTTAATGAGCAAACAGACAAGTTGTCTGTTTGTGACAACTGTTTGTGACAACAAGTGACAAGGCAAGTTGTCACTAAGTTGTCATTAAGTTGTTTCTAACAAATAAAGAACGAGCCCTTGGCCCTTTCCCTTTCGTTATAGCAGATAGTATGTTATATATATCCCTATCACCTGAGAAGTTTGCTTTTCAAGTAGCGTTTTATGTTATCTTCAATAATGCGTCTAACTACACCTACAAAATGGTCTCTGTCCTATAAAACTTTAACTATTATGGGGCGTGCGACAACTACTCGTCTTCCCAAGGTTGCAGTGGCTGTACTGCCCGACTATGCGCAAATCAACTACACTTTTATTATCTAACTCACCGCGTCGTTCTTATGGTCTCACTTTTTACTGTGTGCTTCAACATAAAGGCAACCCGGGGTAAAGTACCGAAACAAAAACGCTGCCCTATCTATATACCCTGGATGTATCGTTATAGTTTGCTGTAACTCTTGCATGGACAACTTTATGCCGGCACATCATCATAGTTAGCTCAATGACTGCCATTTAGATCTTTAATGAAGCACGGTATGGTATGGTCCTCTGCATGCGCCAAGGGTAATACATGCGACCTTACGCTTTTTGCTGTTCTTGTTTTTTGAAGCAGCTGGAAAAGCGTCGTGTTATGGCTGCGGAAATAAAGGTTCGCATCGTTACGCTGCTCTGAGGCTGCGCAACACGAGCGCGTCAGCAAGCCGCACGGGCTTCCCAAAATCCATTCTTTCAACTCAACGCGGATTTACACTGCGCCTAGCGCTCTACTCCCACCACGCCGTTTGCCACCGGAATTTAGAAGCGTGCGCCGCGATCGTATATTAAAATCTACTCGAGCTGGAAACGCCACGTACGCGCGGGGACTCGCATCGCACGCCGCACCACCACGCGGCTCGCCATATAGCTGTCAAGGCACGTATACACAGTGCGGATATAGCGACGACGGGAGGTGTGGCGGCCTCTCCATACGTGACAGAATTACGAGAACCACGCGACCGAGTCTCGTGCCTGAGGTGTCTGCACTGAAGCCATCCCTGCTAGGGGCAGTTGCTGGACGCCGCGACGTGACCAGGCGTCGTTCCTGTACGAGCGCACTGTTTGCCGCTGCACGCGCGGCATCGTCAGCACCGGCACGCACACGCGAGACGGCCAGCCTCTGTTCACTCGTGCGGCGCACTTTTCGTTTACCGTTCCCGTGTCAGTGCGTCCCCCTATCTGTTCACTTTCTTTATTTTCTCTCTGTCGTACTCTTTCTATTCCCGTATGTCGTTCGTACACCACTGTTGCCTTTCGCAGCTATGACAAATTGCAAAGAGTTGTGACCCATTTTGACTTTCGCTGTTGTAGAACGCAAACTCCTCCCACTCCGTGCAACCGCAACTGCTTTTCTAGTATTATTTTTGTTCTTCCCCCCGCGCCTTATTTTCCTTGTGAAAAGCTCGTAGGAGCCGCGAAATGGGGACTTTTGCTCGGCTGATAATCGGATTGTGCAAGCAGTCAAATAGTTGAGTCAAATAGAGCAGCACCCGAGTCTTTGCCGCAGTCGAGTTGCAGTGTGTGTGTGTCTTTCAGAATTCTTAGCATTATTCCCTTGCCATAAATTGGCTCGTCACTGTGGCGCCTCTGCAGGAGCAGTAGCTAACGTTCCTAGCGGTAGTTAGCTACCGCTACTGCGGAGGCGCCACAGTATTTCAGGAGCGGTAGCTAGCGTTCCTAGCGGTACCTAACTCTGCGTAAGCAAGTAAGCTAGAGAAAAGAGTTGGTTGCATTGAAAATCGCACTACCCGCAACTACTTCATGTTTCTATTATGCATCATGTCCTACAAAGTTGGGATGCAGAAACCACTACTCGCGCTCACAAATAAAAACCGATAAGAGCAAAGTGAAGGCACAATGCACGTACATATTGGAATGGCTTTTACACCAAGAATTAATCTAGCCATGTGTGTTGAGTTTTGTGCAGCCATTAGCGATTCGTACAATTGGACTTGTTTTGGCCCTATTCAACGTTCAACATTACGCAAATATGTATGTTCGTGTAGTACGTGTAGTGCACCACTCTCAAGCTATGCCCGAACGCGATTAGCAGGTTGGACTGGTGCGCCATGTCAGACGTCTACGTAATTGTATTGTGAGGACGGGGATGATGTTTGGCGCTTGTCGAGGGAAGAAAACTGATGAATGCTGCATGCACAGGTAAATGTGACTCAAGTTCGCTTATATTTATGTATTCCGCAATTATATTGGCGCATACACGGTTGGGATTGACCAAGGAGGAGGGAAACCAAGTGGTATGTATACCAAACGGCTAAATAAGCGCTAATAGAGCAAGTCAAAGATGCAGTTAAAGTGTAATCGTAAATCTGTGCATGCACGCCAGCATGCGGGCATTATAATATATACCACGAGAGTAGGGAAAGATTCACTTTTGAAGCATCGAGCTTTATTCTTATGCCAAAGGGGCAATTCCTGTTGTGAAGAGTAATATTTGTATCCCGGCCGCGGTGGCTGCATTTCGACGGAGGCGAAATATTGAGGCCCGCGTACTGTGCGATGTCAAGGCACGCTAAAGAACTTCAGGTGGTAGAAACTTCCGGAGTCCTCCACTACGGCGTCTCATAATTAGATCGTGGTTTCGGGACGTGAAATCCCACAAATCATCATAAAGGGTGATATTTGGCTTATCGCAGTGATAAATGGAGAGAAGGCGGCCTTCAACACGCCAATCTTCGCCCAGAAGCGGGAGAGAACGCTGGACATGCTGATCAAGGACCTCTACAACGAGCACATGTCGGAGAGCAGGACGGTGAGCCGTCCTCCTAGCTTCTCATGAGCGCATCTTGTCTCGTATGATCTCTACATGGTATTTAGTACGCAGTCTAGACAAATAAACAAAATACACGCAAGTACATGTGGAACATTGTGCCGTCTGAAACAGCCCGTTGTAGTTAAAAATGTCCCTCTCGATTATGTGCATTAAATAACCTATGCTGTCAGTTATTCTCCAAAATCTGCTCTGAAGAATTTAGCATTACTTTATTTCGCAGACGCTGATATTATTATGTGCAAGTACATTTGACAATCTGGTTTAACCAACGTAACCGATTAGACCACCCCTATTTGCTATAGGAGTTAGACTGCCACGACGAACTAATATATTTATTCACTCAAGAATTCAACAGCTTGCCAGTGGTTCGCAAAACGGCCTTTAGAGAGAGAGAGAATGTGTGTGTGTGTGTGTGTGTGTGTGTGTGTGTGTGTGTGTGTGTGTGTGTGTGTGTGTGTGTGTGTGTGTGTGTGTGTGTGTGTGTGTGTGTGTGTGTGTGTGTGTGTGTGTGTGTTCCGAAATCTTCCGAAACATTTTTGTTTTTGTGATTGAATACTTGCGATGTCTGTCTGCCTGTTGGTTCGTTTTCGTTTGCAGTTTTTTTCGTGCTTATCCACCTTTAAGGGATGCATCTCATTGGCACTAGAGGACACAGCACAGCGTAAATTTCGCACAAAATTCAATGTATCAGTGTGTATCAATGTGTAACTATTAAAAACGTCTAATTATTAGATTCCTCGTCGTATAAAGGCACATTTTCGCCATGTAGTGCACGCTGACTTGAGTGTTATTCAGGTGCCTTGCCTTTAAGTAGGCTGCCGTGCTACATGCACTGAAGGTGATTTCAAGTTCGCTTATCTTTGAATAATCATAATTAAAGCGGCGCGCATTCCTTTTGACAGAACATGCTGAACAGGCGAGCATTCAGTGACGTGTTGCCAGAGACTCCCAGAGGTTCGCGTCGCAAGGAAGAAGCCAGACAAGTGGAGTTCGTACGGATTGGACAGGTGAGACGCATGTGAAACATTCTCCTGGTTTCGCCTTCCTAAATCCTACTGCCCTACTTTTTTTCTTCTGAGCGCCTTCTGATGGTTTAAACGTGTCTGTCAGCGTGTCTCAATCACATAAGAGCGCGTTGTTTTTCTTGTTTTACTTCCAGGCCCTCAAGCTGGACACCATTGTCAAAGGGGATGCTCCTACCAGTCTCGCCACAACTAGTCTCTTCAAACGAGAAGTAGGTATTCTGCTTACGTATCAAATTTACTGCGCGAAACCGTTATTACAAAGCAATGGAAGCATAATGTCTGTACCGTCCCGCTCGGAGCATATTTTAAATCGTTCTTCTATGCAAACAATGAGATTTCACTTGCATTTGATGAAAAGGTAATTAGCCCGATTTGCATAATCTTTAAAGTACTACATCCAGCCTTTCGTTTTTCTTTTCTCTCTTTTTTTTTTGAATGGAGACATTCGTTCTAAATGCAAACAGAAGAAATTCGTTTAATTATCTCACTTTGCCTGTTTTTAAGAAGCCCCGAGTGCATTTGATGAGACACATGGGAATTGGCGAAAGTTGCCAGCCAATAAAAAAAAAGACTTACTAACAAATATAATTGTAAGTTTGACCCCAGAAGCTTATACTTGCAAAATTTCTACATTGCCCATGCAATGAAGAAAAAATAGCTATCACTAATTTTTCTGCACAGAGCCATCGTGCAGTAAAGTGCTTTGCATGTAGGAAGCGACTTCGGTATAGCAGTGGAGTTTCAATGCCGTTTTTAGAGCATGCCCTATTGGCAAAGTATGTCCAAAAAAAGAAAGAAACCATGCTTGTGCGCATTCCTTGCCTCCATGGGTTCTGCTGGGACCTGACACAACCGCACGCGAGCGTAACGCAGCGACTAGTTATTGCACTGTAGTGTGGTGAGCTTAGTGTCTCGGGCTCTACTCGTGGCCGTTCAACAAGTTCATTAATTTGTCCGTATTTATTTACACTATTTTCTTTCTTTGAACAGCCTTGGGAACCCCAATGCTTCTACCCGGACTTCCCTCACGATATTGTGTGCGGTGACTCGTGGGGTAAGTGAGCTTGCGTTTGTCCTTTTTGTTGGCGCGTGCTTTCGAGGTGTTCCCTAATGCGACTTAAGTTGTCCTCCTCGCCAGAGGGTTGATGCCTGATGTAGTGGATGCGGACAGCTTTTGTTGTATCAACTGGAAAACGGGCACCTCTATCAGAGCGAATCGCGAATGCTGCTTCCGGATCATGACATTTATAATCAAATTGCCTTTACATTCTTTCGAGTATCGTCCGGAGCAGAATCATCAAAGGAAAATAGGGCGCTTAGAATTTGCATATAACGGGTGTAGCAGACGAACGAAGAAAGAGAGCGGGGAGGGAATGGTTTTGCTTTAATGCAGTAGTGTAAAGACAGTGGGCCGCCTATACGAGGTCCGAACTCTACATGAAAAAATTTCATGTGCCGTTATTGTGCTTTCAGAGCTCTGCTCCCTATTGCAATCTGAGTTACTTGTTCTTCCATTAGAGACATACTTTGTTCCAACGTCACCAGTCTGCTAAGGAATTGCACCCTGAGAAGAGTTCAGTTTTGTTGTTGTTTTTGCTGTCTGTCAGTATTTTCGCGTTAGATACGATAAAACATCCCAGTTCCTTCGGAGCTGGTATCGTACTACACAAATAGCGCCTGTGCGATCTATACCATATCGCGGAATACAAAATACCAATCCTTGTTGGTCCTCCCTGACTGGTGAGTTCCATCTCTTAAGACAGGAATTATCGATCAGGAATTCGGGATTGCTCAGAGATTAGTCAATTCTGCCCGCGAAGGCCGAATTGACCAATCAGGGAGGATCAACAAGGAATAGCATTCCGTATCATGTTACACTACAGGTCCCCAGTAGCAGGAAGCTTCGTAAATGGAGTGAAGACAGTTTATCAGTATAAATCGTTGGGCTGTTCAGTGCTAAAAGCCAGAAATGAAGTTGCAGTACCGACAAGAGCACAAGAAACACGACGTCTGCACAACGTCTTTCATAGGATGAGTGACCACTCGAAGCATATACCAAACGTTTAACAAACCTATCGCCATCCGACACGCGCAGCACAACACCGGAAGCTGTTTTATGCAACGTTTTCAAACATATCAAATTCATGAGACGTTGTCCGCAGTTCTATTTATCGGTGCGTACAAAACGTACAAAACGCTTGTATAGGGTCCCAACGTATAAATAGTGAACATAGTGTGCTGAATATAGTGTGCTATTCGTACAAGATATGGTGCGCTATGCTGATTTGGAGCGTGCTAACATCAACAAGGCACAGCTCAGTAATTCACTAAGAATGTAGCTTCCACGACAGAGCTCTCGCTATTGCAAATAACAGAATCGCATATTGCGCCACGCGCCGCCACGGTGGTCTAGTGGCTATGCACTCGGCTGCTGATCCGAAGGTCGCTGGATGGAATCCCGACGGCGCCGGCGGCTGCATTTCGATGGAGGCGAAATGTTCGGGCCCGTGTACTGTGCCATTCCAGGTGCACGTTAAAGGGACCGTCTACCGTCCTTCATCGCTCTCCTGTTTTTTGGCTCAATAGAAAGCGTACCTTTCGAAGTGTCCCAGTGTGCGTGCAGTGGTTTCTCCAGAAACTGAATAGAAATTATTAAAACACAATTTTTTTTTTATCTACGAAGTCGCTCCTTTCCTAGTGTAGGCATGCCAGCAACACTGGGTACAGCGCATGATGCGTCGTCGTCTCCCTGGAAACCCTTTCGGACGCGGGAGGCATCTCAACGCGAACCGCCTTCAAGGTCCACATACCAGAGGCGACGCCGAGGAGGAGAGGCGAGGGAAAGTCGGCGCGCGGGGGTGCGTCTCGGACATGCAGCGGCGCATGCATGACAATCGCAGTACTACTACAGTGCCTAGAAATATACTGACTAGTGTGCGGAGCGCGGGCTAGGAGATGGCCCCGCCACTGATGACTGGCGGCGGTGCCCGCTTGGTGCGCTGCTGTGCGGGTGGGTGCATCTACGTTCCATCCGCGCGCTATGCAAGCGCTGCAAAGCTTTTAGTAAACCGAGCCGTGCGACGCGAACGCTTACGTTTTCCGTATTTTTTTGGAGAGCTTCCTCACAATTCCACTGACCCACTTACCAGATAGCTCAGTGTAATATTAAGAAATAAAACACTGTTCAGCGCATCATTAAAACGCTAGTATGCCTGAAACAAAACAATCTATTTCTCAATATGCATCCTCACTAAACAAGCTGCTTCTGTCAAAGCTGTATTTTACAACATTTTATATTCTCTGCCCAATGAGTTTGGCCACTGGTAAGTGTTTGAATTAGATGTAAGGATATCTGGAAGCAATAAAAATGATAAAAACAACAATTCCAGAGAGTAGCACTCACTGCAAACGTAAAGTACTTTATTTACAGACACAACACAACAACAGAACAAACCAGGCCCTAGAGAAAACGCACTTCGCGTTAATGGCAGCGCCGTAACTTAAGGAGTTTTTTCCGGTACCTTTGACCTTCTCTTTTCTCGTTCAGGCCCTCAACAAAAAATCTGAACCTTAAAAATACATGAATCTTTTCCGTATTTTCCGAGAGTTCTTTACAAGGCACTTTGTAATGTAAGAACTCAAACGCTTTCACGTTGCGTGTTTTTTTGCTCTGAATGGGAACGCCGGAGTCCTTCCGACGCACCTCCATGCGGGACGCAATGAGAATCAACCCGCGTCTCGCCATCATCGACTGTAGAGCACAACACGGCGTCGGTCCATGCGGAGGAGCTTCGCGCGTTCATGCACCCACTCGACACGCAGCGCCGCTTGCGGCATTTGAGTGCAGTCATCCCTTGCGGGGCCACCCTCTCTCGTACGGAATGCGCGCGCTCAGGACACTAGATATATTTTTCTAGGCACTATAGTACTACGCGCCTCCGCAGGCAGACTAATTCGAAGGCAGCGCCACCTGCGCCACCCCGAAAGCAGCGAAAAAAAAAAGAACAAACTGCTCTTGCACGCTATAACAAGGTGTCTCATAGGGTGAAGTACGCTTGTAAGACATACATAATAGTTTTTCAGCAGAGTATGCATACCTGTGTGGGCTGGTTCTCGTACACTTGGAAAATGACGAACACGCTGTTGGGTGTCGCTAGCGGCGTTTTTTGCACCACTTTCAGAGCGAAATTAAAAACATAATTCCTTTTTTGTGGGGTGAAAGCGTGCTCGTTCCCGTAAATGTGACGCACGATCTGCCCAATTTTACCACAATCTTAAAAAATTTTCTGAGCGGTAGACAGTCCCTTTAAAGAACCCCAGGTGGTCGAAATTTCCGGAGCCCTTCACTACGGGGTCTCTCACAATCATATCTGGTTTTTGGACGTAAAATCCCAGCAATCAGTCAGTCAGTGATATTGCGTCAAGGCAGTCCTCGGAAACGAAAGCCAAATCATCGTACTCTGAACTTTACTTAAGACGCACCAAGGCAATAAGGGTGCCAGCGTCTATTCAACTACAAAGCAATTAAAATATAAGCTCTCGTGTGGCTTCGTTGCCTTTGTACATCACTTTTATTGGTTGCAAGGTATGTGGGCAATGAGCGATGCGTATACACTTATTGGTGCCATGCATAGCACGCTGGAACGATGGCATTTTTGGAGCGCTGCTTTTGCAGGAGAAACTTTAATCCGTTTATTCGCTAAACCAAGAAGTTTGATCTCGAATAACTTCCGCATAAAACATGCTGCGGCGCACTTTGCACGTAAAAAAAAGTAATGATGTGTAATTACCCGCGTTGTGCGAAGCATCGCCACATCTTCTGTGCCGGAGACGCCAAGCCCAACGCGTGTCGCCTGAGCATGTAGGCTGCTCAAGGCTGACGGTTTTCCGCGTCCACGAAAGCAGCAAAATGCATCATTCATAATTGAATGGAATCACGCAGTCTCTTCTGCTGTTCTCGGTTCTTGAGAAATGGCCTATCATTTACGATGAACTCTATATTCATGGCTATACTTTGATCTGAACGCATTCCGACCGTACCCGCATGCACGTACTTGCACTGAAAACACCGGCGTAGTTAGTTTAGGTACACGTTAAAGAACCCAAGGCCATCGAAATTGCTCCGGCGCCCTACGAGGTATGTCTGAAAATCATAGCTGGTTTGGCACTCAACGCTCCATAATTAATTAATTAGGCAGAGTGTATTTCTTTCTCAAAATGCTGAGTAAGGGCCCCACCTGCCAGTGTATGATGAACTAAGCACTATATTGTGTTTTGTCTGTGTCAAGTGATTCAGCATAGCGTATATGGCTGATTCGTTCTTGGTATTAGTATGATTTGCAATGCATTTCGCACTGCGGTAGCACATCTTTAATTCTATAGATCTTTCAAGTCAGTTAAGGATGTCGCACATTGCATGGAGAAGGAGGAATAAGAAACTTTATTTATAGAATAAGAAAAAAAAAGAAAGCATTTCCCCGAGGGTGAACATGGTTAAGTGCGAATACACGGGGTGATGCTATGAGGGGGAGTAAAGTTATGATTAAAGTGTAATTAATGAATTTAAAGTGTTGTCATGATGCATTGTACACACACACACACATTTATACACGAAGTATTATTTATTTACACCTCGCAATTTCGTAGATGCATAAATGCACACATCGCCGAGCACGTCACACACACACACACTCTACACACGTCACTACAGATCAGCACCTATTGGTGTTATCGTTGTAGCTCACGGTTAGTACCAGCGCTTTGTGATCCGAGAAATGTACGGTGAGCGGATCCGGCAAGACGGCGCGGACCGTACAGTTCCTACTGAACGCCAAGTCTATGAAGCCACCGTTGATCGTGGTCGGAAACTCCTACCGCGATGGATCCAACCTGCGATGGATCCATACTGCGAAAGACTTCACCGACCGCGGAGCCGAGCGAGAAGAGAGCGAGCAGCGAGCGGCAGCCGGCGGACGTTTATATACGGACTGACGCGCCGGCGCCACACACACAGCTGCACAGCGCGCCGTGACGTCACGCCGTGGAGAGCGGTGCGCCCGCGCAAACCGCGGTGAGGAGGCGGAGCGCGTGCAGTCACGTGGGGTGTGACGTCGCTGCGCCGTTGCTACAGACGCTCCTCTCCGCTCCTCGCGCCGTTGCTATGGGACGGCGGATTCAGGGTCGCTTATAAAGTGCATTCGCACTTCCGAGCAGTTGCGGCTGGGCGCTGAGTCCAGGGGTCCACTGGCACTAGCGCTTCGCTGGGCTTGGGTCAAGTAGAGCGATTTGGCTGGCCTTTCCCTCGTCCGCAAGCCATGCCTCCTACTGCCTGTTAATCGTGTATGGTTTTGTTAAGTGTACAAAGGGAAAACTTGGACAGTCTGGTGATGCATAATGAACTACAGCGCGAGCGGAGACATGGACACAGGATTAAGAAGACGAACACAGCAATGACTTACAACTAAATTTGTTTTCTTCAGACCGCGCGTATAAAAATAGTGCAGAAGAAAATACGGTGCACCTTATGTGGCGGAACTGTGGGCAGCTGCCTCGTACAGTCATCTGGCGCGACGTGCGAGCATGTGCTTCGGAGAGCTCCAAGGCGTTCGTCGTCACTTGCTGCCACCTGTCCCCAAGGCGAATACGCGCCAGCCTCTAAGCTGATCACCAAAATTCATCGATTAACGTGTTCCTTTGTACGCGGAATGTGTTCTCTATGAGGCCACTCCATTTGTCCCCTTTGCTTAGGGTCGACGTATTACCTAGGGTCGACGTAGAGGTATTACTTAGGGTCGACGTAGAACCTAGGGTCGACGTATTATTTAGGTGACCGAACGGACGCTTTCGAGGAACGCAACCATAACCATGCAAATAAACCCGTACTCCAATCGGCTCCGGCTTCTCGATATCGATATGTTTGGGCAACGACAAGCAAAGCAAACATAAATAAGATCATTACTCTGCAAAAGAAGATGGTACGCCAAATTGGAAATATTTACCCGTTCGGAACAACGCGTGAAGCATTCCAAGAATTCAATATAATACGAGCAGACAACCTCTATACATTTCGCCTATTCCACACACTTTATTTCTCAAATAAGGAGCTCTCCAATTTCGTTAGATCACTGTCATGCCTACAGCGTCGCATAGTTACAGTTCCCATAAGAAATAGACATTTGGTTCGTACCACGTTTCCGCACTACGTATAAATATCAAGCCTTGGCCTACAACGTTCCCACAACACTTAACACGCATGAAAGTACGATTACCTTCAACAATAAACAATTACACTCACATTTCTGCTCTCTGGCGTCATAGGAACATTCGCAGCAAACCATCTTCATAGTCTATTCATATATTCATAGTATTGTGCACTGTAAATACATTGTACTGTTACATTTTGTTATCTTGTGTTATATTAGCGATATGTATGTACTGTGTATTTGCGTAAATGTACATATGTGTGCACATAACATGCAAATGTCAATGTATATGATAGTGTATGCACGGTGTACAATGATTTCTGGAAACCTTTTTTTTATTACACTTTTATAATATGTATTCGCAAATAACCAGTTTGTGAAATAATTTATGGACCAGTATGCATTGTTTAGTGTTTTTTTTTTTTTTTTTTTTGTATTCGCGCATAGTTTCCGCACTACTGCCATGTGTATGTACAGGTGACCAGGGCCTTTGTCAAGCCGCTCTGACGGCTTTTAGCCTTGGCGACCTTCCAGTTTTGTCTGGTGAATAAATTTGAATTTTTTTTTTTTGACTTCTGGAATTACCGATGGCCGTGACCTGACGGCGACCTCCTAATACACCAAGACCGCATAGCTAGAGGCTCAATGACCGAGCGGCGGCAAGTTCATTTCCTGAACCCCTTTCTAACGCGTGTGACTCGCGTGACTCTTTCTCCAACACAGGGAAGAACGAAGGGTATACGGTCGTCCACATAAGGATTTAGACAGCCTACATAGCAGGGATTTGAGATGCGCCCAGACTAGCAGCTTCCGCAGACTATACTACCTACGCAAAATACATCCCACAACGTTTACGGAAGACTGTCCGCGGTGTTCAGATCCACGAACACTCAGCCAAATAAATAACTAGGAGTGCCCCGAAAGAAGCACACCGCATGGACAGCCCACAAATAAAATAATGAACTACAGCGCAAGCGGAGACAGGGGCGAACACAGCGCTGACTTACCAACTGATTCTTTTTTCCCTTCAGAATCGCGCATATGCATAGTGCAGAAAGAGAAAATACAAGTTACAAAAAAAGTTGACGAAAAGAAACCAAACCTTCTACTCATTGTCGACACGTGCTTTGTTAAGATAGACTTTTTTCTTTAAGTGCGAAGGATGGCACACTGACGCTCTGCTCGCCTAAGCGCGCAATCACAACAGCCTCGATTATTTCGCGTGAGAGCATCCGAAGTTTTACCACTTACGCGCCAATTGTCGAACTGGGGCCCCCAGGAGCATGCGTCAAAATGAACCTCAGTAACCTCATATTTTCTGATGACAATTCCCCGCTAAGTAACTCGGGAGGCGAATTTCAAACCATCATTACTGACCTATCGACGGGCAAAGTAGAACGGTTGGCCTGAAAATTAATATGCCCAACACTAAAGTAATGCTCAATAGCCTTGGGCGAGCACAGCGGTTTGAGATAGGTGGCGAGGCATCGGAAGTGGTAAGCGAATATGTCTACTTAGGCCATTTAATGACTCCTTATTCGAACCATGAGGCTAAGATACTTAGGAGGATAAGAATGGTGTGGAGTGCATTCGGCAAGCATTCTCAGTTAATGAATGACAACTTACCATTGTCCCTCAAGAGAAAAGTGTGTAACAGCTGCACCTTAGCGGTACTTACCTACGGTGCAGAAACTTGGAAGCTCACTAAAAGGGTTCAACTTAAATTGACGACGACGCAGCGAGCAATGGAACAAGAAAGGGTAGGTGTAACGCTAAAGGATAAGAAAAGAGCGGAGTGGGTTAGGGGCCAAACGCGTGTTAAGGACATAGTAGTGGAAATTAAGAAAAAGAAATTGACGTGGACGAGGCATGTAATGCGAAGGCAAGACAACCGTTGGTCATTAAGGGTAACATAGTGCATCCCTACAGAAGGAAAGAGTGGCAGGGGGTGGCAGAAAGTTAGGTGCGGAGATGAGATCAAGAAGTTTGCGGGTATGGCGCGGTGGCAGAGGGCTTTGCCGTGCAGTGGGTGTAGACATGATGATGATGATGATGATGATGATGATGACGGTGACTGACAATGACTGACGATGACTGACGATCTCTTATATAACTATGGCGATCTCTTCTCACATATGTGCAGCTAATTGAAAGTATCCCACCGAGCATTCCAAATAAGTCGGAATACATTTATATGGAAATTATATCGCCCGAGAACACATTGAAAGACATTCAAAACACAATCGCATTGAAACAAGTGATTTGACCTTACGTTTTATTGCGCACAATAGCATTAACTTAATCAAGCCTATCAAGCTCGGTCGCGTACAGGTGGGCTATGTTGTGAGTAAAGGTGCTCTAGTCAGCAAATGCAAGCGTAAAATATAGAGAACTGAGTTTACAAAAGAAAGGAAAGAATTAAAAAAGGGACTGTGGCCAACTAGAACAGAATACATGATTCACTGTATCACACACCATGACGAAGGAAAAAAGAAAAAGGAAGTGAACCAACGATCATAGGAAGAGCAGAGAGAGGCCAACAACAACGTATACGCTGACGCACGAAGGAAAGCAAACTGTATTGCTGCCCACACAGGTCGATCAACCTCAATAAGCTCGGTAGCGACCTCGCCACTTTTGCTTCGATAACTCTGGGATTGGTTGCTGCGCAGACGTGAGACCCTGTGCGGTGGGGAGAAGTACCCGACCTTGCAGTTCTATGCAGTGTTATCAGACATGACTCTCAAAGCAGGCGCTTTATAAGGTGAAGCTAAGTTCATGCTGTAGCCGATGAAAAACGGCTGTATTTTTTCCCGACATTTAATATGTAAGTCGGAGTTAATACAAAGGGTCGAAACCGTGCAGGTTGATCTGTTGGCGAAGAGGTTATTTGTACAGAATATACAGTCCCGCGTGAGAGATATGCCCATCGTACTCAGGTCTGCGACATTTGTTTGGTGCATCATTCCTTGCCAGCGGGTGTAGTCATGAGAAAATTGCAGTGGCCTTCTCGGTTAGACGTGGGCGAAAGGGCACGTAAAATTTTCGCCATCGGGTGCGAGTGGCTCCGCGGTTGTTTATGCGCCGTCCCCATGAGCGCTCATTCATTCTCGCGAATTTAGTGCATAACTTTTCGATGTGTTTGCTGTAAATAATAGAAAAGTGGCCTAGAAGACAAACTTCTACATTGATTTCCTCACGCGAAATGCAAGCAAAAATTATTAACAGGGAGCGCACAGGTCGTTGAAATCCTTGGAAACCCTGCAAATTAAATAGTATGCACAAAGTAGTTCCATACATACGTGATTCAGTGCCAGGGACGCGAGGTACGGGCACTACGTTTCACTGCGCGACTGTTCACATTGCTTTGTGTGGGCTTCACTGCATAGCAGACTTGCGTAGCAGTGCGGCATAAGAAAACAAGTTTGTTTGTGAAGTTTAAGTAATGTCCTTGCTTTATATTCTAATGCACACACCTTGCTTATTTATCCCCCATGGCATGTAAATCCCATCCGGATCAACGCCTCGTTTCGTAGTATATGCAAATATAGCTCGGTCTTCTCTGCATGGATGCTTCCAATGGCATGAGAATAAAGGCAGTTCTGTTTGGAGAGTTTCGGAGTCCGAATACGATAATTTCTATTTTAGAACAAAATTTGTTGGAGACACTCTTGGCTAAAAACTGCGACATACAGCTTGAACGTCCCTGAAGCCCCTCACATGGCAGCAGTATGTCTAATATAAATGTACAACATGTAAGGCATGGTCATCTATTCGGAGATACTATAACTACGGTGTAGAAATAAAAATGTGCAACACGCACATAAACTTCACTTGGAAAGGCGTAGTGTTGGTGTCGAAAGCGCGGAGAGCTGTTTCTATATTCGCTTAGTACAGTGCTGTACTTTTGATTTCGAAGCGGTTCCACAGCCGCTATATACCGACCAAGTTCCGTTCACACGTGCTCGGTGTATCTGATTTTGACTATTAAAGTTTAAAGCCTTTGCGAGAGCATCCGCGGAGCCGCACAATTTCGGTAGGAGAGGCTGAGCGACACCAGTGCTTTGTACGGGTTCCTTCCCTCCGGTTGGACTACTTTTCTTGGGATCTCGTGCTATCGTTTATTTGAATTTCTCACCCATCGGTTTCCATTCTCCTCCTACATTATATCTTGGTTTGTCGAATGGGGCCTGCAACCAATTCCTCATTCGTTTCTAGCGCTTCTTTCCTTGATTTTCTTTCTTTCCTCAAGCAAGCGGTGCACGAAGGTTAAATTCATTAGGCTTGTGTCAATTAAGGGTTAACTTAAGGGTTAAGTTGATTGGAGTTGTTTGTTTTGCGGGGCACTTCGAAAAATAGTAATAATAAAGCGGGATAACTCACAAATATAACCAAAATTTGTACAAGTCCGAGCTAAGCTGTAAATATGTAACATTTTTATCTGTTGCAGTGGCGCTAGAGGAAGTGTTATGGGAAGGTTGGTGTGGCAAAGTACTACGCATGTATGCAACTGTGCACCCTTCATTAACTTTGACAGGGTCTTGAAGGTTCCTTGATTTACTTGATATTTTTTTTTAATCTTCACGGATCCTGAAATATAGATTTCAAACTGTTCTTGTATACGGTGTTGTTGGGCACTGCTGTTCTACGCTACTGCTTTCGGTTTCGAGAAGAGTCGCTACTTTGTATGTCGTTCCCACCTCATTACACAAACACTGCCACGAAGACAGTTGCGATATCTCGATGTTTTCAAATATAATATCTGGAGTCGGACAGCGCGTCTCACTGCATGGCAACTCCATTGGAGGACCTGAAGGTAGACAAACTGAGTATAATATGCAGGTTGCACCGTATCGCGCATGAAGCGTAAAGTTCAGGTTGGGGCTTTGGCGGTTGCTTATACGGCATAATTTCTGATTTTGCGGAGCCCTCATGGATGTCTTATGAGGAATCGTTTTCAGGAATAACTGCTATGGTATGTTGTTGTCGTGACAGGAGAAGTTTTCCTTATATTCATAAATATGACTCAGTGCACGAAACAGTGTAGCGCTAAAAACGAATTGCAAGAAATGGCAGGTTGAAACGCTGGCTTTCACCTTAAGTTCTATTGTATATATTTACATGTGAATATAAGCGCATGTCCTTGCTCATAACAAGTTATCTTAGTATGACGAATGCCAACTCGTTCAGAGTTATGCACCCTTGTGCGTTCAAGGTGTTCCAACTATCTCAAATAATTATGTCAAATTATTTCCCGCCTAATGCAATGTGCTATATAGGCACTGTCGTGAGCAGTATGAAAGGGAACAGAGGAACGCATGACAGACAACCTCAAACCCTGGTATCGATGATACGTGGCGGCAGCCGTCGGAAACATAGTGGGGAGGGGAAGCCTGTTCTAACAACTGTTGGCACTCTCCTGCCGTGCGTTCGTGTGCGCAAAGGGCTGGACTTGGCATGGTATTGCACCAAGAGCTTGTGTGGTGAAAAAGGAAAAGAATGAAAGAAATAGAAACGAGTCGCTGCATGTTACTGCGACAATTGCCGCGTCTTATCGAATATCGGACGGTACCGTGTTATCAGTAAAACGGCGTAAGTTGCTGCTTTGTAGAAACGCCAGCGTGGTGGGAATGCCAACAGCTAGTGGAAGAGTGCGCCCTTTCCACTTTGTTTTTCACAGCGCCGTCCGCGTATCGCTCCGAGTCGATTTCGAGGCTGTTTGCCGCGCGTTCCTGTGTTCCCTTTCTTAATGCTCACGATAGCACGTCATTTTGTCAATATTTTCTGCATTGTGTACCATACGTGTGCTGTACTTGACCGGATGCCATAAAGGAAGAAAAGAAACGGAGGTGCATATGCCGAGACCGGCAGTGTCCTTACGCATAAACACTGATACCGCACAGAGGCTTGATGGCCGCTAACGACGAGCGTGCCAGTACGTGCAACTTGTAACCACCAACATGCGCGATCACGATAAGCATCTTCGACTATGTGCTCGGCAGCGTCGTTGGAGCTCACGAAACCACATTGTTGTGCTGCACGCCTTTATTTGGCACCCAAAGCGTGCCGCCCTGCAATTAGCAGCCGCGTTCTTGTGCAGGACTTCTTCGGCATGCATTGCAGCGGCCTGATAATCGCCTGGGCACGCGGAATATCTTACATTCCTGCGTGATAGCTTTTCAAATTTGTTTTCACTGCTTTTTATTGTGGTATTTTATCACTTCAGTTACGATCTCGCAAGGTACTGGGCACGGTGTGTTTCCTGGTAGCAATGCATTTTGCGTTAATAGTTGATCGGTATATTTTCTTGTGATATTTTTGCTTAAGTAAGAGGTTATTACTGAATTTGAATTTTTGTCTTGATATTCGATATTTAAAGATGGGCATTCGTATTCGATTCGTATTCGATCAATTTGATATTCGAACTCCCATAACCAGAAAACAACTGCTCCCGCCGTCCTACTTCTAGAATAGATAAACGACACGCAAAGTAGCAATTTGCTCCGAAACTAAAATTTGCTCTGTCCTACACCTGCTACCACTTTACCTCGCAGGTAACAACAAGCTAGTTCTCGGGACCGAGTCCGGAATCTTTCTCATCGAGGAAGGCCTCACACACAGGATGATATTCGACAAAACTGTGCTCGTGAAGCAGATTAGCGTGGTAGAAGCTCACGGAATACTGCTGTTCAGAACAGACAGAGGTAAGTCTTTACGCAGCTCCCACAAAATAGAAAGAAAGTAAAAGACTACTAGATCAACCAGAAACAAGCTCGCTTGGCTACCACTTAGAAGAACCTTCCTTGATTTCAAGTTCACATCTGTTTGGTTTTTACGCAGCTAGCCAGAAACGTAATTTTATAGGAGCCGCCATTGCGAAACATGTAGTGAATGTTTATGGAGATGATAAGCATCACCAAGCACTCTGTTTTGCTTCATCACAATTAATTATCTGCGCTTTATGGAAGACTCTCGGCTGCGTCTGTCAAGTTTTATACTCCTGTGAATAATCCAACGAGGGGACAGTTCAAGATAAATCTGTTTCCTGAAGACGAAACTTGAACTGACTATTAATGAGTCATTTCGAACTACCATAGACAAATTCATGACATTCTGAAACTTGGTCGGTCACATTCTGCGTGAACAACAAGGGCGTAGCGAGCCATATAGATTTAAGAGATCTTAAATTACTTCAACATGTGAGGTAAGAGGAAACGAACATTCATTAAGGAGATGCTAAGCGGAATCAAACCTGGGAAGACCTTATCTCTTCCACCTTTTGCTGTGGACTTCTTTATATCTTTTTTTTTCTCTTTTTCTTACAGGAAGAGACAGTAGAGTGCACGTATTCAGACTCACTGACTTCGAAGGCGACTCGGCGGCAAATTCTCTAGTGCGCACGCGGGCCGACCTCCGGGACCACAAGCTGGAGCGTACCAAAGGTGACGACGTCTTGCAATGCCTTTACATACGAACCCGCGTATATGTGAGGCCGTGCTTAAGCGTACCATTAGAATCATCTGAAACATGATCTACGAAACTCATTACCATGATGTAGAGCCCTGCTGATAATTTGTTCTTTTACCCCATTTGCGGAGACAAAAAAAAAAAAAAGAAACTGAAAAGCTAAATGCTGAATGACGCATTTCGTTACTAATTATCTCTTGCTTTCATTGATAATCTTCACATATGAAGACAGGGGGAACAGGATGCTCATTCTTCATCTCTCTCTCTCTTGCTTTATCTTGGAATAATGAAATTGCTTTCGTGTTCTTGAAAAAATTTTTTTTCATGGTTTCTCTTCAATTTTTCCAAGTTGCTTGCACTACTGGACGGACTTCAGTGCTGTCGCAATTCTAACTTTACACTTGTGTATTTGTTATCAACCAAGCAAAAACGCTAAGCTTTTATTATTATGTGTACACCGTCTCTACTCATGCTCCATTCAGTACTTTATACCAACGCGAATCTGACTTATAATACTATTTTCTTTCGAAAAAGTACTGCTTCGTAGCTTAAATAACGCAGTTACGTCAGTTTACACAGTAACTTCTTCAAAAGTGTTACAAAGGTTTTGCTTGCCATATACGCGAAGCTGTGTTCGTCTATGTAAAATGTGCGTACGAGCGTGCTGTGCCACCTGCGCTTCTCAGAAGGCGTGCCTCACTGTATGCGAAGCCGTGGTAACTCAATATGATGTTCGATACATTTTTCTGCCTGTAGAGAGAATATCCAAATTCAACTGAATAATTTCACTTCGATCACAAAATTACATTTATCAGTTATTTCCCATGACTTTTCTAGTGCTTTTCTTGTTTTCTCCCTTTCTTAATTAGTTATCGCACAATTCGCGAAATAGTTACTGTAGGCGCCGTCATTTCCGCGAAAACTGAACACAACTCAAAGTGCTCAGTTAAATAAGTAACAAGTAACATCTCGCTAATCTTGATTTACTGCATTTCGGGTGTACTTTAAATTCCAGACTTGGAGCCTGTCAGTCTAAAAGATCGATAAACTTCCACGGGAACTTTTTTCTAACATTTTTCAGCAGCTTGGTATCAGCGGAGAGAGAATGCAGTTAATTATCTGTATTAAGTCCTAACGCATTTGTGGCGCCTTGAGGGAAGCATAACATAGGCCGCTGACGGGCCAGTAACGTTACTCAGACGAGTCTCGATATACCGAGGATTGGCAGTTTCGCAGCTACAAACCCTGTTATTGCAGGACCGCGTTTTCTGTGTCGACAGCGAAGTGATGATGCATGTCCCTGCGTAGGGTGCCATCTGTACGCGCTGAGCCGTCCGGGCGGCTCGCACTTGCGCATGGCGGCGGCCGTGGGTCGGCGGCTACTGGTGCTGCAGTGGCGCCACTCGGCTGCCTGGACCACGTGGTGCGCCGCATCAGACACAGACACCGTGGACGGCTTCCAGCTGGTGCGCGAGCTACTCGTGCCCGAAGCTCCTGCGCTGCTCACACTTGTCGACAGCCCCGACAACCACATCTGCGTTGGCTACCGCCACCAGTTCGACCTGGTCAGCGAGAAGACCGGCGATGCCACGCGCCTGCACACCGTGGACGCTGCGAAGGCGCACCTCGTCGCTGCCCTCGACATCTACGAGGACGACGAGGCCGAGCTCCTGCTCTGCTACAACCGTGCGTACACTCTGGCACTCCACGGAATAAGTACTACGCGCCAGCTTATGATACGTGGTCGTCTTGGACACAGCAGTAATCTGTATTTCCTTTACGCGGTAAACCTCTAGCATATTTCATTTGCTGACCTCGGAGATAGTTCTGTGCAAAACTCTTCCCATCGGCAGTACAGTGCAACAATGCCGGCTATGCGCGCGCGTATATGACATCTAAAATGCCGCCTGCGATTGCAGTCCAAAATTTCAAAGAAAAAGAAAAAAAGCCAGCTGTTCGAAAAAATAGTGCAATAATATACATTTAAACATTCCGGCATTTCTACTCCTCCTATCACGCGACAACCTACTCTAGAATGTGTCACACGCGATGGCTCCACCTCATTCGTACACCCAGCGCACTCAAGCAGCATTATTTTTTTTTATTATTTAAAAGAGAGAACATGGGACGAGAAGCATTGTCCGTGAGCGCTTTCAGTTAGAAAGTGAATGGCCAGCCAACGTTTTGTAAGGCTGTTAATTCACAAACTTTTGCACGTGAATACAGTAACTTAAAATCTCACGTAATTTGAAAGTGTCGATGTATCAACACCCCAAGCATACAACGAATACTTGAGTAACCGCTTCCATGAGAACATATGGCTTATTATACGATATAAACGTCCTTGAATACAAGAGACATGAAGCATGCACGGGTTGGTCCTATCGAGTGGTGAACTGAAGCGCGCTTAGATTAAGTACGATTTCCCTGGTGCAAATTTACGTGGCTGAAACATGGAAGGTAGGTAAGGTTGAAGCTTGGGCGTATTGGTACGACCTACTGGAACTAAACAGCGCAAAAAGGATGGAGGTTTCGGCAGCTTTGTCTGCAAATGAGTTGAATTATCTTTCACGGTGAAGTAACTTGCGTTGCATGCAGCGATAATGATGTTTTTTTTTTCATAGGCTTATTACTTTTGTTCTTTCTTTGGTTATTGGACTGCGCAGTATATGTTGTGCAGTTTTGACTAATAAAACATGTGTTGTAAGTCAGCACTGCGTTGTGTCCTCCTCTATCTGGTGCTCCGTCCTTTTTGCGCTGTTTCGTTCCATTACATGGAAGGTAGAAATGTAACTACCACCGACTACATTTACGGCACTAAAGCTTACGCGACGAGTTATGGAAATGAAAACAAATTACCGAAAAATGCTATATATTACTGATGAAATCTTGCATAACATTTTACGAGCAGTTTATATGAGTGGGAATGAGCGGGCCTTTTCATCTCGTGTAAAATTGCAGGTCATGTGAAGCGGGGCGTAGCGAAAAGCGAGTCAGGATTACATCAATTGGCGGATTAGGAATTTGCAAATGTGGGTGCGTTTGATCGACACGGGATAAGAGTGCATGCGCGAAGCCTCTCTAAGTGATCGTATATCACCGGAGAACCCTACTTCCTTTGAAAGACTTCATGATGATTATTATAATAATTTACTTTTTATTACTTTCAGATACCACACACTTCCAGAAGTTGAACGATGAGAACACGACAGAATTCGACTTCCAGTGGAATGCTGTGCCTGACAACATTGGTACGATATAGCCGGGCTTTTCAAAAAAAGAATTGCTCCTTTCTAGTCTACACATTCATTCAGCTTCAATTATTATTTTGCACGTCTTTTACCACCTTCTAGATACACGTGATAAGGATTATTGGTTCTTGAAAACCAACCTTTACTATCTTTACCGTCTTCTCTCTTTTTTTTTTCATTTACAGTGTGTGTGTTTCCCTACATCATGGCCTTCACGTATGAAAGTATTGAGATTCGCCTCATCATCAACGGAAACCTCGTGCACAACATGATCATGCCTAAGCTGAAGCTCATCACTTCCAAGGTGAGCATGCATGCAAAGGCATCTAATTGTTGCAAAGTTTATCCAGTGGCGAGAAAGAGACGAGGCAGTTAAATGCGGGGACGCTAATAAGTACACGATCCGCTTGTGTACCCCGTACCGTGGTCGTAAGGCTAAAGAAAAGCAACAAAAATATGCTAAACAGACTAAGGAGCATGCGTTATTGTCACACTGCCTAATGTGCAAGCCGAGTGTCTCGAAGTAATCCAACAACGCGTTAAAGAAGTATCAGTTGGTGCAACTGTACCAGCTACCATTTAGGAGGAGTGGTTCTCAAGTCCGGCTGATGTTGTAGAGGACACTTGTTTCCTGCTCAGTATCGAGAGTAGTCGGAAATAGGATGTCTGACTATCTCATCATATCTGTATGCTTGGTAAATTTGCGAAACTGTATATTCGTGAACACAGTCGTGTTTGCGACGCAGTTGTGTTTTTTGTGGTTGTTGCATACCTACCAACTTCAAAATTTTCCAGGAGGCTCCCGAACTTTGACCGAATCTTCCGATTATAATGCCATCTCGAATCTGCCGAAAAGTGGCCGCCACACAACAGCGCTTGGCGTTTATCTCTCACCTCTCTCTGTAACGATATCATGCGCGTGCCAGTACGTCAGTTTTTTTCTGCAGTGCCAGTTTCGGTCCTGCGGAAAAGCCACCGCATACGAGAAGTGCGTCTGCGTGTGCCTGGGGGCTGCCGCCGATTACCGCGCGTCTGGTCGCTGCCGGGATGCTGCTTACTAAAATATGAAGAGGAGGAAATACTAAAGTTTGCGGCTCTCGTTGCTCACGTTCCAAGCATAATTTTGGCAGGTGGCATTGAGACGAGTTATTCGAGAGAAGGTCTGCTTTACTGCGGCATGTCTTTTATCGCTGGCCTTTTTTTCCTGCCCCTCTAGGAACGCTAAACACGTGGTAAGATTTTGCGTCCGATACGACGTCCGGTGCTGTGTGCACAAACATATGACTACCGGATCCCATGCGAAATCGAACCGTGTGTTCGGCGCTTTAACGAAATTCCAAAAGTGAAAGAAGTGCTGCTCCAAGACTATACAAGAGAGGCAAGACAAATGTTCCGTCGCCTCCTCTTCGTCTGCGTCAGGGCAGCGCACCTTTCCTTCTGGGCTCCCACAGCTGGGCTGGCAGCTACTCAGGGCTCACACGCCGGGAGCAGTCAGTGCGAGAGGAGCGTAGTACAAGGCAGCAACCACCGCCGCCGCCTCCTGTGTGTGAGAGAGAGGACAGGTAAACAGGACCACTGGTGTGAAACCTTAAGAAAGAGCGTAGCACGCGCAACAACCCATCGAATTTCTTTGTTGTACGCCGAAGAAGTTCCGTGGGAGGAGAATCCGCGGACTCGGCGATGCGGTGGTGCCCTCGGCTACCGGCCGGAAGCGGGAGCATGCGACATGAGTATGCGACATATCGTCCCGCCCTGTCCACGTTCGTCAACAGGGCGGGACGATAAAGCACTTTATCTGGACTATTTCATTGGGGGCTTCATGTCCAAATTTGTAAGCGTGATCATCCTGGACGTCGCGTTGTATACCGCAGTGAGCTGGTAACCGGTAACCATTGCAACGCAACGCTGTGATGCAGTTCGCAGATTCTGCTGCATAGGCGCCTGATGTCCTCTACGAGTTGTTCCTGCGTCCTTGGGGACTTCAGGGACTGCAGGGCAGCTCTTGATTCAGTGAATATGGCCTAAGACTCAGCTGTCTGGTCAATGATATAGTTAAAAGCAGCCCGTATTGCAGCGAAATCAGTGGCTGTAGATGAAGTACGGTGACTAAGAGTAGCAGAGATGGTGATGTTCGTAGACGGAATCCACACGCCAATGGAAAATTATGTAGGCGCAACAGCGCCATCAGTGTGGATATGGCGGTGAGCCGTCTAGCTGTTTTCAATGTGCTCTAGAGCAAAATACGCCAAGCGTATTTGCTCTTGAGCCCAGGCACGGAAGAGACGATTAACCAGGAAGGAATTTTCCACGGTGGTTCCGCCAGCGTAGATGCGCTTTGGCAGTGCGGTGGGAGCAAGCTCCCCACCACAGGATCGCTTTGTGGAGCAAGCGGATGACCCGGCACTCTGGTAGCATAGCGCATGTGGACTCTAAGAAACTCCTGCTGCAGGCTAATTTTTTTAGTATGTTGCGCGAAGGAATGGACGATCACAGGAAGAACGAGGCAGACAGAAAGAGCGCAAACTATAGTTTGCGCTTTTTCTTCCTACCTCGTTCTTCCTGTGATCGTCCATTCCTTCGCACAGCATACTTGGAAAATAAGCCATGCACCAACTCGCCCAGCAAGAAGTTCTGCGATTCCTGCTGCAGGATCTCTGGAGCCGATAGACCCCGAGACTCTGCATGTAGAGAGATTTCGAGCGATCTGGAAATGCACTTCTTCAATCCACTAAGAGAGATGTTGAATAAGGTCGGACTTGCATGGGGAACTCCTCGATGCAGAGGGCGCGGAACTGTGTCGCCCTCCTTTGTGAACATGTAGGCTGGATATGTAGACTGGATATTCACAGATGTATGGAACTGTAAGATGTATAGAGGCGTCTTCTTCATCATCATCATAATCATCATTCACAACAACATAAACAACAACACCTCCGCCACCATCGGAAGCGGTGGTAACTGCCTATATTGCAACTGCGGCATTTCTTGAGAAGCAGAACGTTTCTGATTGCCGAGTGCCGGCGCTGGCTGTTTAATGGTTGTAGGAAATACACCAGTCGAAGGTCGTTTGAGAATACAGGTGTAGGATTACGGCTGCTACATCCACCTTTTATAGTGATATCGGAGTAGAGCAGTCGCCGTTGTTAACGAATTGACGCCATTTGTTTCTCATCGTAAGCAGTTGTGACACAAATCTCGGTATTCATTCGTAATACATGATGTTGTGTTCTTTGTTGATGCAGGCAGATTTGGCAATCTGATCGTCTGGAGGTGGTGACTAATCCTCCGATAGATACCAATGTGTTAATTTTTTTTCAGTTCCTATTTTTAATTCTTATACAAGCACTGCATATTGTTCTTATCGTGTGTACGGCAGTTGTTCATGCACTAGAACGTTCACACTCTGTAATAATACATCGTGAGCGCAAATTTCAGTTGCTAGATGTAATGGTAGCCCTTTCTCTCTACTTGCTTTCTTTTATTTGTTTTTCACCGGAGATTTCTTATAATACAAGGACTATATTGCGCAGCCTTCAGCTATAAGTGGCGTGTAGGCTAGGCATGTTTCCTGGTGAGCTTGCGCCTGTCATTGGCGGAAAGGTGTATTCTGTGCATACGTAATTATTGTTGCAGAGTTTCGTTGTATTATGTCGCTATTTTCAGAGCGACATCTTTTTCGTGAGCACCGCACCGGAGTTCTTTCAAGTTCGGAAAGAGCGCATCAAGGAAGACCGCATGGAACGTGATTCCAGCGTGTCCCCTCCATCATCGCCCCATTGTGAGTGTGCGTGTTATTTTCTTATCGCTTCCCCAATGTAGAACTATTTACTCTTGGTGGTGACTTTGTGTAAATACAACTCTGCGGCGAAGAAAGTGACTGATATTTTTTTCGCGGATGTTGTAGTTGCTTTTGTCTTCGTTGCTTGACTATACTGGCGATTTTATCTCAATAGTCTTGATTGATACGTAGTTTCCGTTTCCGAATAATACACTCAGAATCAAGATGGTCTGTTCAGTTAGATTTCTAAACACAAGTTCCGTTCACGAATAGAAGATGAGCTAAGTCACTTATGACTGCTTATACTATCACTCTTAAAAAAAAGGTAGCGCTACTTACTAACTTTGAGGTAGTAAATGCTTGTCACAACATTGACCACCTAAGTAGTAACTGCAGGTAGTAAACGGCAAGGTAGTAACTTCACTACCGTGTCATTTACTACCTGCAGTTTCTAGCTACAGGTATGTAGCCGATGTCGCCGCCCCCACGGCTTTCGTCACTCGCCACTCGCCCGTGGTCACCGCCGCACCGGCCGTGCATGCAGCTTGCGTTATCTCCTTGTTATCTGCGGCGTTGGGCCCCGCGGGCGAGTGACGAAATCCGGGGAGGCGGCGACATCGACGTCACAGACGCTCTTTTCGCGCCCAGTTTCGGTTTCAAGGAGCCTGTCAAGGGGAATTAATTGTTCGTGTAGCTCCGACATGCACTCCGCTATTCAAAATTTGATCGTTGGGCTAGGTAGTGTCGAGGACGGGCTCCAAAGTACTCATTTGCTGTAACCACCAATTACCGATAATTAGAAAGTTAATTAGCGTATTTTCGCTAATTATGCACACAAGTGCGGAAATTGTTCTGTATCTAGAGGCCGCCAATCCGTATACTCGAATGGTACACAAGACATTCCCGCGATTTAGGTTTTTCTAATTTAAAAAATGTGTTGCATCTAAAAAAAGACAACCTGCATGTTGTCTAACCTATATGATTTTCAGTAAAGAACTTTCTTTCTGCTTTATTTCTAACCAAAATAATGCTATAAGGTAGTAGGAAAGCTATGGAAGTGTTATGAACACGCATGTTGTTAGAAGGGCGTATGTTGGTCATTGAAAGTTCTTAACATTATGGCAGTCTTGAAATGTGCCCGTTTTAAATGCTGGGTACAGAATCGCGTTAGGGCTTTCGCTGATGTTGTACAGGCAATCGAAGTGCAAATGTTTAAACATTTATCACATTTCTTGTTGTGAACACAGTCGGCCCAAATGTCCTTTGGCAAAAGAATAGATGGAATTAGCCATGCGTTCAGCTCGCATGGCATTGATTAAAGGGATTCTCTACCGCTCACTACCCTCGCCACGGTGGTCCAGTG
The DNA here is from genome assembly GCA_013339685.2 of Hyalomma asiaticum. Lineage (NCBI taxonomy): Eukaryota > Metazoa > Arthropoda > Arachnida > Ixodida > Ixodidae > Hyalomma > Hyalomma asiaticum. Next base: position 166,686,216 of record CM023481.1, read on the forward strand.
GCTATGGCACTCGGCTGCTGATCTGAAGGTCGCGGGATCGAATCCCGGCCGCGGCGGCTGCATTTCGATGGAGGCGAAATGTTGAGGCCCGGGTACTCCCAGCTAGCACACAAAGGATTTAAGACGTCTTCGAGACGGATATCCGAGACGTTAACGACGTCTCAGAGACGGCACGCGTAAGAAGTTTTGGTCTAGAAGACGTCGTATATCTCGTCTAATGTCTGTCTTGTTGCACATATACGAGACGTTTCCTGAACGTCTTTGAAACGTCATCAAAAAGCTGCTCTTTTCGACGGCTTGGGGCAGCCTCCAATAATCCCCTTTACCGGGATTTCTGAATCCGTCTAAAGACTTACCAAAGACGTCATCAAAAAGCTGGTCTTTTCGACGGCTTGGGGGAGCCTCCAATAATCCCATTTACCGGGATTTCTGAACCCGTTTAAAGACTTACCAAAGACGTCATCAAAAAGCTGTTCCTGAAACGTTAGCCGTAATCTGAAAAAGAAGCAGGAATCGTGTTCGGGAACGGGGCGCGCCCACCAAAATTTTGATCTGGTTACCACCCTCAGAGAGTAAGCTAACGCCTGTACGATGTCAGTGCACTTTAAAGAACCCCAGGTGGTCGAAATTTCCGGAGCCCTCCATTACGGCGTCCCTCATAATCCGAGCTGGTTTTGGGACGTTAAACCCCATAAATCAATCGATCAATCTACCGCTCAGTAAATTTTCTTCGGTTGTGGTGAAAATGGGAACATCGTTTCTTACGTTGACGCAAACGAGCATCTTGTCCCTCGTAAAAAAGGAATAACATTTTTTAACTTTGGCCCGAAAGTCGTGAAAAAACGCCCGGTGGTGACATCCTTGGTGATGCGCGTCAGGCTCCGCGTGTGAAGAAAGACCAACGCAGGTTCTCTTATCATGGTTAAAAACAAAAACTTATTGCGTTCAATAATTATTGTATTTAATACACATTTGGTAAAGTTGCTTTGTGACAGAAATTTGTGACAGAAAAAACTTGAAAGGGTAAAAAGAAAATCGGTCCGATTTATCTTTAATAGTTATAGCTGGCAGACGTCATCCTCACTCCTCTTGCAAAGGGCGGAACTTGATCACCTGCAAAGAAGAAATATAGAAAGGTTGAAGCTTTTTTATTTAGTTTTTTCATGAAAAAGATGGAATTGATAAGACGTTATATATAAAACCAGCATCTGAAAGTGCAGTGCGCTTTTGTCATTCTCAGAAAGTTATAGATTTTGTCAATCGCGCCGATACGTTCAAAAATTCATTTTTTCCAAGAACAACCCGTGAATGGAATTGTTTACCAGCCGATGTTGTGGGATTGGGAACAGTTGATTTATTTATAAATGCACTGAGGAACCGATCCTGATTTTTGTTTCTGTTGTATTGGTTATATAATGGTGCATTTCACTGTAGAAAATGCAACGTGTTTCTCTCTGAGCTACTTTTCTATTTTCTGTCTCGCTATATCTTTGTAATGTTATATCTTGTAACTTTTTGCCATTGAAAATTATGTATGCCCACTCCTGCTTAAGGCCTGGTACCCAGGCTAGCAGTATGTAATAAATAAAAAATAATTTCATTTGTGGGCGCTGAACGTTGTCGCTGCCAGCACTGCCTTCGAGTTTTTCTCACGAGTTGCTCTATAAATTTTGACCTTCGCGTACTGCGTTAAAAGAAAGCAGTTGGCATAATTAATACTTTATTAGATTGATTACATGTGGCAAGCGACTATTACGGTAATGTTTTCAATGTTAAACAAAGTAATACTGCAAAAACCCAGCAAACGTCTTGCCAGCGTCCCTACACAAGCAGAATGAGAGACCGCAAAGACGGAAAAAATTGCATGTTAAAACGGTCGTGAACCGCACCCCGGGATTGTTAAGAGGGATACGGCGGATTAAGATTCATTAAGACAAATTATGGCTAATTAAGGTGGCTGATTACTGGGGATTAAGATGGATTTATGTACTTATTTCTACATTCCGAAGCCCTCGCAGGCCATTGCAGGAGTGGGTGTACATAAGCCGGATTAGGACAGGCTGAGGCGGGTTCAGATAGATTAAGGCGAATTAGCGTTGATTAAGATTGATTAAGATTGATTGAAGCGGATTACGACAGGTTAACGTGGATTGCGACTACCCCTTAACAGTGGTTAAGGGTTATTAAGGTGGATTAAGACGGACCAATGTGAATTCAGAAGAATTCAATTGACTTTCGTTGAAGGGCGTATCAGGGTTAATCCGCAACCTTAATTCACCCTAATTTATTGGTATCTGCACTAACATAACTAAATGCACTTTCCGACTCAATCCATTTTAATCCACATTAATCTGCCTTAGTAATAACCTGCCTATTCAGTCCACTTCAGTCCATCTTTGTAAAGCTTAATTCATTTCAATCTGCAATAATCCACGATAATCCGCCCTAATCTATCTTAATCCACCTCATTTTATCTTAAACCGCCTTCATCGTCTTAATCTGCCTTGACCCATCTTTGTTCACCTAAATTTAAGAAGGCCTCGTACTCGACTCCTATGTGTGGTTCGAGCACTGAAGGTCTTAGGTTCGAATCAAGCAAGTCGCATGTTCAAGTCCCGTCTACAATCACTAATAAATTAACTAACTTTGGATTAGGCTGAATACGGTGGCTTAGGCCTGGTGCGTTTTTGCCTGATGCTGGCGTATAGACGCAAGTTCGAAGACAAGCAGCGTCAGTGAGGACGTATGAGTGCGCGCCTCCAAGCCGGAACGTATGTGACGAAGGGACGCAAATAACGCGTCGGAGGACCAAAACAATGCAGTGATCGCGCGAGCATGCAGCGGCCACAGGCGCACGCCGCCAACAGCTCCTGGCAGCAGCGCCAAGTTGCGCGCCTAGTCAGCCACTCTGGTACGACGTTGAAGCCTGGTGACGTAACGCAGTGGCCAGGGCACTTCCTTCGACGTCACCCACCAGAGCCCTATTCCGCCGAGCTGAGGAAGAATATCAAAGGGGAGCTTTTCCGGTCGCAATATTTTCGCTCCCAGGAAATCTTTTTAAAAATTTATTTCGGCTATGTATTTCTGAGATGCGTTGAATACACATGCAGCCGTTTTCAGAACTAGGCGTGAGGGTTGCTTCAGTAGTACCATAGTCCCTCAATACCTTTTACTGGTCACGAAACTTCGGGCCAAGTTTGGTATAGCGACGGAACCTCCCGCCAGGGGCGCCACTGCAGTCAAGAAGGCCAAGTAGGCTTTCATCGCAGCCGCTTAAACGGCGCGTTTTTTTTTTTTTTTTTTTTTTGGGGGGGGGGGGGGGGGGTTACGAGGTTTCCCTGGCGGAGACTCGCTCTGGTGGCTTCACGGACGTCTTTCAGGGGAGTTTCATATCCTGGTATCCATTTGCTTACAGGCAGCGTACTCGTACCTGTGCTTAGCGGCGGTGTTCCTATGCTTTCGGTCGTGGCGAAATCGGCTTGCAGCCACGCGCGCTACACCGATCCAGTAAACACTGTTTGATTCTATTTGGCAATGCCTTTTTTTGACGCTCTTCGAGACTGTTGCCGACGCAAGCGGATGAACTGGAACCGGGACCAACACTGCCAGTGCGCAGCCGTATGTACCGTCGGAGACGGGCGTGGTTCACGCCTCTTTTGCCGAGAAATGCGCAACTTGCGAGACGGTGCTTTCTGGTGACGATGTATCCATGCTTTGAAAAAAATACTTCGCCTAAATTGTTCACATTGTACATGACTGAGTTGAAAATTACTTTCCGGTACGTTACCGTGTGGCACCGACGCTCGGCGTAAGAAATACTGCGTTAGAGGAAAAAAAAAAGTGGTTGCCCGCTCATCGCTGGCTTCTCTGTCTCGGGGCGACTGTATATACAAAACTCTTGAGCAGATATAACAAGATTGCTGTAGTAATACCTGCACACGAAAACACTGATGCTGGCCCGCCACGGTGGTCTAGCGGTTATGGCACTCGGCTGCAGATCCTAATGTCGCGGGATCGAATCACGGCCGCGGCGGCTGCATTTCGATGGAGGCGAAATGTTGAGGCCCGTGTACTTAGAGCTAGGTGCACGAGAAAGAACCTCATGTGGTCGAAGTTACCCCGGAGCCCTCCACTACGGCGCGACTCTCATAATAACAGCTGCTTTGGAACGTAAAATACCATCAGTCAATCATTACTCGCCCCGTTAGCTTATAAGCTAAACCGTACTGCTAAACATACCTGGCCACAACGTTCGCATTTCGAGGGGAACGAAGCGCAAAAACACTTGTGTATTCAGGTTCACGGGCGCGTTGAAGAACCACACGAGGTAATTTTTTTTTTTTTGTAAGATGTCTAAGGGCCCCCGCACGCTTGCCAAGAGATTGTTCAAGGTATTTCCCAGTCATGCTGTACAACAGCTCCTTTCACTTGGACGAATATCAAAGAAATGTCTTGTGCGGCTGATTGATCTACGAACCATTAAAACGCTTTAGAACTGCAGTAAAAACCAGTAGGCTCCAAATACTTTATATTTTCATAACAAACAACTCGTTGTAGGCTGTAAGCATTTTATTTTCGAAACGGTAACTGAAGAAGGTATACATACAGGTGCAGAAATATAAATGAATATGCATGATTACATGCTAACAGCACATTTTAGAAACAGGCAAGAACAATTATCGCAGTTCTAAAAATAGATAAGGTATAGATAAATAGATGCCCTGTATAACCTTCTCGTCTTCACGAATGATGTCCTCCTTATGGAAATGTTTTTCGCAGAAGTCGTTGAACTAAACGAGAACGTACCCGTTTCCTGACGTGGTAACGCTCGTTCCAACTTCTCTCGGCTTTGGGGGTGACTGGGCAACGCGAACAACGACACTTTTTCGACCGTTCCTCTGTAGCCGGAGCGTCAATTCGGCACAGAGCACGTCGTCGGCATTGTTTGCCGAGCTGCCGCTAACTATTTATAATATTTTAAAACGGTAAAGGCACAGACAGCACCGCACATTCGCGATAAAACACGACGCCAACGGAGCCAACACACCACGCCGTCGCCACGAAGGCCTCGACGAGCGCCTTCTTAGCACCGGTGGCGCCGTCCGGCGGTCAAAGTCGGCAGCACACAAAGCTCTCCCATAGAGTGACGGAGAAGTTTCGTGACCAGTAAAAGGTATTGAGGGACTATGGTAGTACTTTAAGAAATATCACCAGCAAAGCGACTGCAAGCGTTGAAGCTTCGAATGGTGCGTTACCTGTTGCGATAAAAAAAAAGAAAGAAAAATGGGTGTGGCTCTGCTATAGCAAATACCAATGACCAGCGTAGCTGGCTAGCAAAGCATTGCAAAGTTAAGCAGAGAAGACGCGATATTTTTAGCAAAGCCACACTTAACTTTTCCTTCTCTGTGTAAGCCGCACAGACGCAAAGAAATCATTAAAGCATCATTTTACCTGCAAATCAAGTATTTCTTTCGTCTACACCAAGGTAACCGTCACCTGCACTGACTCCACCATCTTTTCAATCTCTTTCTCTCTCTCTTTGTCGTTCTCTCTGTCTTCTATATCTGATCCTCCTCTTAGGTCGCCCTCTGTCTTGTTACTTTTTTCCTTTCTTTTCTTTTTCTTCACTATTACTATCATAAAGCATTGTCACTGTCGTTAACACTGTTGTGTAGCAGTGGGCTTAGGTCAAGGTTAGGGGTAGTGGGTTGAGAAATAACGTGAGTCGGCTTTTCCGTTCTGCGCAACCTGCGACATTTCTGTTTCCTTCTTTCTTTCTTTTATCGTTTCCTTCCTTCCTTCCTTTTTTTTCTTTTCATTCTTTTTATATTGTCCGCAAAATCACTATCACGTAAGAGTGTGGGTAGCGGGTCAAAGGTCCGCTTTTCCCTTCTGCGTGACGCTTCGCTGCGGGCGTCGTGAGAAACCTTATCGAGGTCCACGCAGCTTCGCTGCAAAAACAGGACAGTCGATGAAGGATGGTAGACAGTCCCTTTAACATTGGGTGACAGAACTTGCCATCTCACCACCCGCCAACATGCACTTCGTGTTGACCTATGTGACCTGTTCATTCCGTTACAGCGACTGGTAGCACGGGCTCCAACGACGGTGCAAAGCCGCTGCGAGTGTACCGCATATCGTTCAGTTGCTTGACTGGCAACTTCACCCTGCGAGAGGCGGGTACCCACACCGTCTTTGCCGTCACCACAGCCCCTGCTTGCCACACCGTCCTTTGGGTCGTCTTACCTGTCACCCGACTTTCAGGTCAGTGTCTCTATTATGCTCACGAAATCTGTAGCTCTGAACATTTGCTTTAGTACAGTGCTCAGCAATATAAACGCGTTTTGCTTTGTTTTTGTTTTTTTTGAGTGCTGGGGACGCTGAGCTGGCTTATTATGGTGTACAATAAAAGCGACAACCTTGGTCCTGCATTGTGACAACATTTGACCAAGCAGCGAGAGTATTTGATCGGGCGATTACGTATGGCACAGCTCCCATACGGGCCTATTATAGCATTCCGATCGCCGATCACTGTACGGCAAATACTTAGCACTCGGGAGAGGTTATCGTTTTCTCTGCCGTGTTTGTTGGCTGCAGCACTATAATCCAATGCATTGCATGACAAAAAAGAAGCCGGTGGAGAGTAAAAATAAAAAAAAAGGGGGGGGGGGGGGGGAGGCTCTGAAAAGAAAGAGTAGATTGTATTGTTACGACTGATTACGCGGCTTAGCCTTGCGCGACTACCCGGCACTTTTCTTGTGATATAAACTTGCACTTGTTTTTCTACTTTTGCGTCTACTAAATAACGCATGTGACTCATGTTCCTGTCTACATAGTCAGACACATTTAGTAGCGCTCCCTGTTAGCAGGACAGATTTGCTCCTATTTGCCGCATTTTCTTAAATATGATAGCAATGGACATGGTATTTTCGTAATCACTCAAATATTCGATAACTCGGATTTATGCACTATTTCTCTGCTTGCAGTGTATCCTACTTATAATGCGCCATATTCTGTAACAGTAAACAACAACAACAACAACAACAGCAGCAGCAGCAGCAACAACAACAACAACAAGAACAACAACAACAACAACAATAATAATAATAATAATAATAATAATAATAATAATAATAATAATAATAATCGAGGAAAGAAAAATACAGAAAAGAAGTTGGTAACCCGCTGCGAAGACCACAGAGGAGTCTCTAGTCAACATAGGGCTGCGCGTCACCAAACACGCACGACCGCCATCACCTCCGTCCCACGCCAATGTTCGGGCGTGGGACGGAGGTGATGGAAGCTACCACACCATTCCATAAACTTCTAAAGCACAACGGCGTCAAGTCTTCAAATTTTGCGAAGAATCTGTAGCTGATTGCACCACGGCCAGATTCAAGGTATAAAGTATTATATTGAAGGAATAACTTATCTTCGTCGTCATTCTAGCGCGTCCACTGCAGCACAAAGGCTTCCACCATACATTCTCGTTTAACACATTTCTTGCACCACATTGACCAATCCGTGCTGCCAAATTTCCCAATTTCGTCGCCCTACGTAGCTCTCCACCATACTCGACTGCACGGCCCTTTCCGCGGCACCAACTCTGCAACTACATGATAGAGACGACAATCCAGTCATTATAAGACACGCTGTGGTAACGTAGAGGCTCAAGTGTCCCGCTGCTAAGCCCGAAAATGCGAATTATTCCCGGCTATACGGTGACTGCATTCTGATAAGGGTGAAATTCAAGAAAACCCGTGTAGTTGGATCTATAGGTGCATGTTAAGGAACTCCACGTGCTCAAAGTTACACCTAAAGACCAAGAAATTAGAAGTCATTTGAAAGGATCGTGTGCAGAAATAAACTACGTGAGATGCTCATTCTTCAGCTAGGCTCATCTTGTCGATTGAAAAACCGTCCCGGCGAGAGCCCACATTGTGCATCTTCTGTCGTTACAGGAAGGGTCTCGTCTGCGGCCGGACGTGCGTCCGAGCCGGAGCGCGACCGCGTCGCCCGTTCCCCAAATGCCGCTCCTGCTGCCCGGATGCCGATCGGTGTCGCCCAGGCGCCCGGGACTTCACAAGGACCACACGCACTCCGCGAGCTCGGACTCGGGCCTGGGCAAGAGCGTCGGCTCTAGCCCTCCCCCCAGTCCGCACAACCACGCCTAGCGCCATGCCTACTTTGGCTGCGCCACCCATCCCTGCGTTCGAGACTCCTTGCTCACCGGCGCCCGGGCAACATCGGCGTCCTCATTCCTCTTTTGGACGAGAAACTCGATATTTTCCCTAACGCGCTTAACAGTACGCGTGTTAACATGTACTCGACGGGAAGCGCCCCGGGAAGCTCGCTTTTACTGCTCCCCGACACGTCTCGTTTGCTCATCCACGTGAAGAAAAGTGCTCGGGAGCATTAGAGAGAGCTTGCTAGTCGTTTTTGCACCTCGTTTCACGTCGACCATATGTCGGGTAAGTGCTCGTTCACACAGCCGTCAAACGGCCCGTCACGTCACCGTCACGTCGCCGGTCTTCGTCAGGGGAGAGGGTTTCCGAGACGTAACGGGGTGACGGCGACGTAGAGCAATGCTCTACGTCGCCGTCAACCCGTTTTTGAGGAGAAAACGTCTCGGAAACCCTCTCCCCTGACGAAAACGGGCGCTGTGACGGTGACGTGACGGGCCGTTTGACAGCTGTGTGAACGAGCACTTACAGGAAGTTTTCGTTTTCACTGTGTGCGCCCCAATCTTGTCGCCAATGTGATACGCACTTGTGCTGCGAAATATAGGGTTTTTTAAAATTTTATTTCTAACAGTTCAACACGAACCACTGTCTGACTAAAAGCAAACACTGTAAATTCCTGTTCACTTCAGTAATTTCATGATTACAAAAAAAACAAAACAAAAAATATACTGTAGTGGTGCCGTCCTTTTTTACGTTCGCCCTCTTGATATGTGTCAGTGCATCTTGCATCCGCATCTCCCGTATGTGTCGCATTCAGGGAGTATTTTCTTTCCACTTTTGGTGGCATGCAACCCACGTCCCACAATAGCCTCTCAATATATGAATAGCGTACTAGATTTTTCTCTTCCCTACAGCGTATGGAAGCAGCTACTTTGTACGGTTGATTTCCGAGCAGCCGCATTGGTTTGGGGAGCAGTTCATGTGAATTCCCTTGGCGCTTCGCTGGTGGGACGTCCATAGCAGACGTCCGGCAAAGCATCATTTTGAGCCGCATTCTTTTTTTTTTTTTGTATGTGTGTGTGTGTGCATGCGAAACTGTGCTCATGCCGTGTTTATAACCCACGTAAGCACGTATGCTCAGTGCAAATTGCGTAGTCAGCCTCTTATCGGATCGGCCGCAAAGTTAACCTTTCACCGTTCCATACGGGACACTTGAAAGGACGTCCAAATAGTCTTATTCGAAAGACATCGTTCAGCGAGGCCCATGATGCTTCAATGAGGGGGAAAAAAAGGAAGTGGCCTCAGGTTTATTCCGACGTCATTGATTAGTGCAAACCTGCAGGCGCACACAGTTGCCTCAGTTTTTTTTTTAATGTAAAGGCTTTCTAAGGCGAAAAAAAAAAAGCTAGTAATCAAATATTCTCTAACATTCCAAACTCTTCAGTCAGACCGCGCCTGCTTCTTGAAATATACGAGTTGAACTTACAAGTTGTCTGGGGGGAAACTGACATAAACATGTTTTTTTTTTCTTGCTTATGTTAGCGCGCAACTTTCCAGATTGCTCGCTACGATTCCGCAGAGCCAGTGCCATTTGTGCGAGCAAAAGGAAGTGAGCGGTCAACTTAGTTTTGGCGGTGAACTTCGACGATTGTTCGCTTTACGACAAAAGCAGCACTTTGTCATGAACGTGATTTCTTTTTGATTACCTCTCTTCAGCACCGTTTAAGCAAACGTCGCAGGAGTTGGGATGAGCGTCGTACCCCATGTAGCCCCTCCCAACCTTACTTGTGGAATATATGCAAGCATTCACAAAATCTTCCCTTGCTTGTGATCCGCCATTGTGGTGTGACGTACGCTTGCGCCGACATTTTCATGCGCACCGGCGTTGTGTTAGGCACCATTGCCGCTATGTGTACCACCTTTGTTGCTCGATGTTAGAACAACTGACGGGATATTGTTGATTTGTATTAGTCTCACTGATTGTCGTTTAGCGACATGTATTTACAGAGGTATATACTGCTTCGCGGCGAGGCAGTTCTAAATGTATAATTTCTTTCACGAAGCTTGCTTTCATCTAGATAGAGCTATACGCATACAGGCAGTGTACTATAGGCACGTATAGAATGTACGCATAGTACACATGCCCCCGTATGTTTTCTATGATATTGAATGGATCTGCTTTTATTTGGCGTGTTGTTTTCTTAAGATTCCAACCTTGTAAAGTGATTTCCTTAGTTGTCTGTTTTGTTCTGATACGGTAAAATGTTCTTTATATAAGCCGTTATAGTGGCGTATCATCGCTATACAGCAAGGAGCAGTCGACATCGGAGTCGATGTTGGACTTTGTTCTTCAGAACAGTCACTGCTTGCTAATCCTCAAAGCTCTATGAGGTGTCCTTGTACGCTATCACCCTATAAGGGTGCACAGCAAAGTGGCGGCAACGCACTCCCCGGGCACACGGAAATACGAGAGCCGCTTGCGTCTTTTCGTACGCCGCATTGAGGTTCCATACTGTCGAAGGCGCAACACAAGTGGCCGGCCGGGCAATAGCGGCACGCAACATGGGATTCTCCTCGTCTATGCTGCATGCCTTTGTGCGACGAAACCAAAGACAAAACAAACAAGTACACAACACCTGCTCATAGCCGTCACGTGAGTTCATCCAGTGTATAAGCCTTACCTTTTCCACAACATACATCATAACCCATCAGCAATCAGCCCAAGATGCTAAAGAAACCTCTCCGGGTGTGTGATGTGTGACACGACTGCCTTTCCTCCTGGCTTAATGCCACTCGCTGTATCGACCAACTCTTTGGCATGTTATTTCTTTCACGTTATAGCAAACTGTAAAGCTGTATATACACCGAGGACGTCGTGGCTGTAGATTGAAAGCTTAAGCTGCCCTTCTTGTTGCCAGAGCATTGGTAAAAGGCGCCAGCAATCGCTCACATGGGGTCCGGTATCAGATTTCTGAAGCATGGGCTTCGCATGACTCTTATCCGCTTATAAATGCAAGCAAATAAGTAAAAATAAGGTCGCACATCAAAACACACTCTGCCAACCAATAAGAGGTGCGTGCAACCTCATTCACGGGCATTATAGAGGCCGGTGTTAGGGTACCGACAATTAATGACGGGTCTTATTGGTCTTTCTTTGGCTGAAGGTTATATACGAATGTTTGAGCCACTGCTGCAAGTTGGGGCGTTTCTGCGAGCTCTATAACCGTAGTTCCGACTGCAGCCTCAATGCTAAAAAATGCACGTATTTAGAGCTGACGCATCTATATGTAGTGTTTCGATTTACATTATTAGCATGTTTGGTTCTACATAGGGAATATCTGCAAGGGCTTTGCAGTGCGTCAACAGCGTAGGACTCACGTTTACCTCTGAGCACCCACGATGACGTATTCAAGCGAGAATTCATGCCAAGACATTTCTTTCCCCCCTAGTTTATAGCTTACCGCCGGACCGCTAAAGAATATATGCACCCAGGGAGTTAAATCCCTACCGTTTCAGCCATCGCACACATTGCAAATTTTTCAAGCTGCTGCTGCTCCTTTTCTCATTTAAAGTCAGTATTTTCCTGTGAGTGTATTCCACACCAAAAGCCTGTTCATGCTCAAGTGTGTGCACTGCGACATTCGTGTGAGATCAGGTAGCTTAGAACATTTCTTACGCGCGCGGCTCTGTAAAATCTACTGTGGCGACCGTACGAGAGGGAGCGATCATCACTTTCTGAGAACCTCGAGCGTTCAGCACTCGCACGTTGAAGACTCGGTAACAACTGACGGCCGCGTGTGGGTGTCCCTCCGCCACCCTTTGTTTTCATCTTGCACTTGACCGAAAAATGAAGGCGAGGATTACATGCTGCGTCTTGTAGCTGGGCCAACAAAGAATGTCTGTATGGTTCTACAGGTGCTGTAGGAACACTGAGAAGACAAAACAAATGCGCGAAAAGAGCTTAGCGATGCTCCGAACAATTCGGAGGGCCGAGTGCGGCGTTCGACAAAACTTAAGGATGGGGTGTACAGTTTGTACAACGTTTCAATATATTTGTAAAACATTGCGCACGTTTTTTGTACAGCGAGGACAAACCACCAGCTTTCGGCTCTTTAGAGATGTAGAGCTCGCCGATGCACGCAGTCGGCGACGCGACGCTACCTGCCGCGTCAGGGCGCAACTCAGTTCCGCACCCGCGGTGGCGCTCCCTTTTTTCTTTGCGTTTCTCTTTCTTTCCCCAGGGTAACGTGGAGAAAAAAAAAGATTGTGCGTACAAATGAGTGCTTATTTATTTTTGTATGCGTGACGCATGTAAATACACTCTCTACACCGCGAATGAGCGCATATTCATTTACACTTATAACTATGGTGAAATTTGGCAAAAAGGGAGCAAAAACTAGGCGGAGTTTTGCGAGGGAGTGCGATGAACTGTGAAGGTGGTGGGCGAGTATTTCGGCGCAGTGAAAAAAGATATATATATATATATATATATATATATATATATATATATATATATATATATATATATATATATATATATATATATATATATATATATATATATATAGGTGTTCCTTAGTTGTTTTCATTTCCCCAAACTCCTTGTTGTTCGAGTGTTCACGTTTCTGTTGCTGTCTCGAATGTGCGGTACAAGCCTTGAGAGTACAATTTTTTCCAGTGATTAACTCCATCACCACCGCCCCGCAACTCGTCGTTATTTCCACGCCGCCTCTTATCCGTGTAGCCGTTACACAAAGCGCGTACACAGGGTGTTTTCTGTTTGGTTGCACGAAAAACCTTAACACCTTGAGCTTGTGCTTTCCATTCGCACGTCTGTATTCGTGGCACACTCTGCATGGTTTGCGCGGCCATTCCCTGACAAAGGTACGAGGCGTAGTGAGACGTTCGAGTCAAATTTACTTGTTGAAAGCTGCAGTGCATCCTAAATGTATATATATAGCTGATATATGTATATCATGTACTCGCCGCACTACGGGAGCGTTAATTAGCGCGCCCATCTCGTCTTTCCTCTCCCATGTACGTGAGTCCACGGATAATCTCCAAAACCAAAATGCATTATTTTAATGTCATGGTTGAAAAACGTTTTGTGCTCTATTATAAAAGAACCTGTGTGTAATTTCAGCAATATAAGTGGATTTTTGCGGAACTATCTGCGTTGTCTCGGGCACTTGTTCGTGACTGAGTGATCGTTCATAAATGCACTTTGGTGTTTAACTGGATTGTCTTTGCTTTCGAGTGTTCGTGTTCATGTTCTTCTCTTCAGTCGCTGGCAACGTCTAAAAATGAAAAAGTATGTGGTACTGTTCCCAGGAAGAGAGATTATAGGACGCCTCAAATATGAGAGCCCCATAAAAGAGAATTTCCCCGTGTGAACTCATACGTAATATTTGACAATTCTTTTTCTTAGCTTGCTATTTTCACGGTCATGTTTTCCAAAAACTGATTAAGTATTGAGCCTCTCTTACAAGTAAGTGGCCTGGGTGTCTCGCGGCCACGGAGCCACGCTCGGACATTGAACGGCATCTTCGGGTCGGCGTAGTACACGTGCCTTGCGTGATGTTGAACCATTTAATGCGTTCTCTTTGCTGGGTCGCACCGCTCAGCGTTCGATCAAGAACACGCCCATGCATGCGTGTAGGCTCTGATCCTGCCAACAGTATTATTATTAAACTTCTGTTAGCTTCGCGGATCTTCAAACGGAGCAGCCTCCTGTGTTCTTGCTTATACCCCTAAGTTTGATGAATTCGTGCACTGCTGCTTAGCAGTGAAACCCAATTAAGTCAAAAAAGCTCTTAGCTTAAACAGCCCGTGAGCCGCTGGCTGAACATGTTGTGAGATTTACAATTATTCTGGTATGCAAAACAAGCGAATCTTCCCACCTACGAAAACAAAAACTGCGGGGTGAAGCTCCGCCTGCCCCTACCGGTGATTTGTCCAAGAAAAACTTGCCCAAAACGCATATCCTTTGAAGCGGTAACGCCAGTAATCATGCCTTTGCCATGTTAATATCCAAATTAAAATGATGACTCAATGATCCTAGTTGAAATGCGTGATGCGCGTGACAGAAAATGAGCTATAGCTTGGTAATTTTCAATTAGCAGGCAATTAACTTCCCGCTGCTCGTTTCGAGGGTTGATTGAGGGACACGCAGTGGTAGAGGCACACGGGCGTTTCACTAGCGAATGCTACAGCCTGTCTTTTTGACGCTGTCGTGGTGCAACAGCGCAGACACGCGCATTTTCTTTTTGTCTTTTTATTTTTGTGTGCTTAAAAGTAGGGTTGTTTTCCAGTGCGTGAGTAAAAAAAAAGAAAAAGAAAGGCTCTTCTCTAAATTACATCGTTATCCTTATTTCATCATTATCGCCTCTTAATCAGGATGACGTCAAGTAAAAACCCTTGAAAAAACACTCTACTGACTTTGTACGTTATCTACATTGCACTGAATGTTTGCGTGTTGAACAGCCCGAGCAAAAAGGCGTGCTCAATCTATAACTTGTCTTTGATGTCTACACGTATGTGTATGAGGTAATCGTGATGTGCCTCTGTTGATTTCTGTTGAGCATTGTTAAAATGATGTAAGTGTTATTGGGCAAAAAAAGCGGGCATGTAAGAGTCGACGAAAGCCACACTTGGTCACCTCGGTGTTCGAAATATGAGAGTGTATATTTCTCGGGAGTATTTCTTTGGACGTTGACCATGTTCACACTGTATCTTTCTGAGCGTTTGTGCATTATAAAAAAAATTCGCACTTTCCCAAGCTTTGTCGACCTTATCTGGTAATTGTACATACGTAATTGTTTTCATGATCTTTATGTTCATGTTGATTTGTTAGTGTTTCAAGAATAAATTAATAAAAGCTATGTTTTGCACAATACCTACTGCAATGTCTGTCGCTCTCACTTAGCACACAGCTTTCTCCACGCCTTAACATAGACGCAGGCCCTTTATGGCAAAACTGCGTGACAATGCAAAAGCGTTTCAGATCGAACACGGACTCTAATAAATTTCTAATAAGGGATACAAGTGGGCATTGGATTTCATGGATGGATGACTTCAATAAGCGGCCATGATGATGAGCGAGTCCATCGTCCGGTATGCGACCTCATCATCCTCAACTGAAGATTCCTCTTACCTTCTCCTACCTTCTTCTACAAGGTAGAACAAGGTAAATGGAATTTTCATCGTGATATTGAGGCTCGCTCATGACACGGTAACATGTATTGTGGTGGCACACACGAGCGGTGCGAAGTACGACAGAAAATTGTTCGTGCCTTGGCCAATTTCGTTAAAAGAAAGGCTGAAAATGCCACAAACTCGTGGAACTTTTCCATTCAGCTTGCAGTAGACAGAGGGCCTAATGTGAAATTTATTAGGGAGTTTATCGAAGATGTAACATTAGGGCCGCCTTGATAAATATGCGCTGTGGCGGCTCGTTTTACCGCCTTGTAGATTGCACTGGCATGCCAATGTGTGCATAAAATGGTCGATAGAGCAGTTGCTCACGAGGTCGATTCCAGTATCTAGCGGTCTTTTTGAACTCTTGTTAACAAATTAATAATTTCTGGATAATTATGTCATGACGTACTTCAGAAGAGTTCATGTTCTTCTACGCCATAAGGGCCGCATACGTTCAAGGACTAAGGCGCCGACTGGTAAGCTTATGCAATCTCCCTATCGATGGCCGAATGTCACTGTAGGAATTGGTGCACAAAACTTTTCCGCATCGTCATGGCGCCCCCCTTCCCCGCCACGGTGGTCTAGTAGTTATGGCATACGGCTGCGGATCGGAAGTTCGCGGGATCGAATCCCGGCCGCGGCGGCTGCATTTCGATAGAGGCGAAATGTTGAGGCCCGTGTGCTGTGCGATGTCAGTGCAGGTTAAAAAAACCTCAGGTGGTCGAAATTTCCGGACGGAAGCCTCCACTACGGCGTCTCTCATAATCACAGCTGGTTTTGGGACGTTAAACCTCAGAAATCACCATGTGGCAAGGTGTTATAACGGGGCTATATAAGCTACGGCTCTCTTGAATAAACCGTTCTTTTCGCACCCGACAAGAGCGTACTACATGGTGGCAGCGATAATCATGATCAGCAGCAGCGAAGCACGCGGATAGCAGGCCATCCCGGACCGTTTCCAGCCTCAAAGGGCTGTCAGCATGCGAGACACGGAACCACGCCTCCCCGCCACCAAAGTGCGCCGGTCACCAAGCTACTGCCACACCCAAGGGCTTTAGACACCAGAGGCGACGTTTGGCAGAGCTGGAGAACATGGAGGCAGGAATTCAACCTCTACGCCATTGCTACCTACCTTAATCAACAGCCAAAAAAGGTACTTATGGTCATAGGAGAGGACACGCGCAGGACTTACAACACCTTCGTCTTCAATGAAGGGGCAGAAAAGACAGACATAGAAGTCCTTAAACAGAAATTCGAAGCCTTCTACAAGCCGTCTCGAAATCTAGCTTATCATGACTTCCGTTTCGGCTCGCGTGACCAGAAAGAACGAGGAAGCTTTAACGAGTGGCTAACCGAGCTACGAATATTGGCGAGTTTGCTGAAATGGAAGAGCGCCTGCTGAGGAGCAAGATTATTCTTGGCGTAAAGGATAATAAGCTTCACTAAAAGCTCATTTCAGAGAACCCTTCCTTTGCCAAGACGATAGAAATTTGCCGCGCTCGCGAGCAAGGGAAAGAACAGTGCGAGCGAATACTAGCAGGCATTAAAAGCCATGACGAAATTTGCGCAGTTGCCGAACATCGGCGCTGTGCAAAGTGTGCCAGAAATCGCGAGGCTGGTAATTGCCCAGCAAAAGGACGCACCTGTAAGAAGTGTGGCAAGAGAAATCGTTTCGCTATAGCGTGCCAAACCAAAAGTGAAAGGCCCAGCAAAGTCAAACAGAACGTCTCAGCGGTAGACGCCCATGAGGAAAACTTTTGGATTGAAGCGTTAACTAGGCGTGAATATGAAGATAACCGCTGGTCAGCAACACTAAAGATAGAAGGAACTCCCGTTCTCTGTAAGCTCGACACAGGCGCAAACTGCTCGGTGATAGCACGAATCATGCTACAACAGATAACAAAGACGAGCGCTCTGACGTCATACTAAACACTTTTTTTTGTCATCAAAATGCAGCTAGCCCCGCCACGGTGGTCTAGTGGCTAAGGTACTCGGCTGCTGATCCGAGGGTCGCGGGATCGAATCCCGGCCGCGGCGGCTGTATTTCGATGGAGGCGAAATGTTGAGGCCCGTGTGCTGTGCGATGTCAGTGCACGTTAAAGAACCCCTGGTGGTCGAAATTTCCGGAGCCCTCCACTACGGCGTCTCTCCTAATCAGAACTGGTTTTGGGACGTAAAACCCCACAAAACAACAAAATGCAGCTAAAGGGCGCATCCGCCTTTGCGATAGCGGAACTGATCCTTCCTTTGAAACAGATTTTCTTGTTGTCGAAGAGGACGTTCCACTAACCTTAAGCGGATCAGTCGCCGAGCAACTGGGTCTGATACTCAGACTAGCCTCAGTGGAGCAGCGACAGTTCTATGAAGCTGCGAAACATTTTGTCGATGTTTTCGACGGTCTCGGCAGTTTGAAAGGTATCATATACCATATGAAGCCTAAACCTGGTTACCAAGGGGTCGTTAGACCCGCAAGGAGAATTCCATTAGCGCTTAACGACAAGGCTAAAAGGGAACTAGATCGCATGGAAGCCGAGCAAGTGATACAGAAAGCAAGTGACCCAACAGAGTGGGCGATACATGGTCGTGGTGAAAAAAAAAAAGACGGTGCGCATTTGTATCGACCCGACTGAATTGAACAAAGCGCTTCTAAGGGAACACTACCCTGTGTCAACCTTAAAAGACATTGCCCCTTCTCTAGCCGGAGCCCAGTACTTTTCAACGCTAGACGCTGCGTCGGGCTTCTGGCACATTAAGCTCGACGAAGAAAGCTCTAAACTTCGTACAATGAGCACCCCCTTTGGCGGGTACAGATTTCTGCGTATTCCGTTCGGAATACCATCAGCGGCAGAAATTTTCCAGCGAGCAATGCGCAGAGTAATGAAAGGCCTCGAGGGCGCTGTCATAGTGATGGACGATATTATTGTGTGGGGCAGGTCAAAGGAAGAGCACGACCACAAACCTGCCAGCGTGCTAAACCGATCCCGGGAGTACAACTTGAAGTTGAACCACGCCAAATATCATGCTTTGCAGAAACCTGTCAAATACCTCGGTCATGTTTTGACTCGTGAAGGACTAAGCCTTGATCAGAGCAGCTCGCAGATATACTTCAAGCTCCGCCTCCAAGCAACAAGAAGGAGCTGCAAGCGTTCCTAGGTATGGTCACCTTTGTCTCCCGTTTCATTCCGCATATGTCTGAAACCACAGCTCCACTCCGAACTCCTGAAGGACGCAGCATGGGTCTGGGAAGGCCGACACCAGGCTGGTTTTCAAGCTCTTCGTGAAGCTTTAGCAAAAGGCCCCGTCCTCGCGTACTACCACAAGAACAAGCCAATCCGGCTTTCGGTAAATGCCAGCCAGAACGGGATCGGTGCAGTGCTAATGCAAAACGGTCACGCACTAGTATACTCGTCGCGCTCTTGAAAACACAACAGAGATAGAAAAAGAAAAAGAAACAACGGTAATAACATTTGGGTGTGAAAAATTTCACTGTTTTGCTTACGGCCGGAAAATTTTCATCGAGACAGACCACCGCCCACTTTTAGCGATTGCGTCGAAAGGAATCGGCGATATGCCACCAAGGCTTCTACGTTTCTTTCATCGTTTGTTGAAGTATGATTATTCCCTTCAATTTGTTCCAGGAAAAGAGTTGCTGCTGGCCGACGTGTTGTCACGGGCTCCCAAAAAACCGCGAGACATCGGACCCTCCCAAGACGACGTAGAGGTTCATGCGGTTGGCGTGGTCACGGACATGGTGAGCAGCAGAACACTAGTTGGCTTGTTGAGGCCACTGCGAAAGATCCTCATCTGCGGTCAGTCATACGAAACATAAAAAAATCCACGCATATCCACGGAGTGAATGATGATGAGTGGGCGAAGCTCCGGAGGTTCATCGTAGATCGTGCCGAGTTCCGGATTAATTCAGTTAACGCGCACGCTACGAATCCTTATGGTTCAACTACGCACAAGTGAAATCTCCCACCGGCACTTCATTGCAAGTCAAGATCCAGTGCCTATATATATATATATATATATATATATATATATATATATATATATATATGGGTGGCCGGTGAACGGTTCTCCAGCGCGAGCAGTCGGTATTTTTCAATCAAGAAACTCGCTAGAAGACGCTGCCTGCGTCAACGTTGTCTCTCGCGGGGGTGAGGGCGCGTTCTCCTTCTTTGCAAGCTGGTTGAGCGTTCATCGAAGAAAAAGCGTTTCCATAGTCAACGCGTGCCTTTCGCTCTCTCTGTCTCTCTCTCTCTCTCACAAGACAGCAGATGGAAGAGTGAGAGAGCTCGCGCGCCAGGGGGAACGCGCCGAGGGCGAGCGCGAGCGTGGCTACGAACTAGAGGTGGCTACGACGGACAACTACGGCAGACAAGGCATGATAGTTCTTCCTTCGACAAGACGACCAGCATATTCATACCATAGATCTGACAAATTAGTAGGTTGTTAGGTTACGTAACCACCGTGTGATATGGATGTTGCTGTGCTGTATAGTCAACGGGTGTACTCTTGTACATGAACATTTCATCATGCTTCGTGCTGTATGGACAGACAACTGAGTTCTCTAGAACACTGTGGTATTTGTTTCGCATCTTCTACATTCCAGAAAAGTTGTGAACAACTTCTTAAAACTGGGGTATTGTGATGTAATACGAAACGAAACCGAAACTGAGTGATGCCAGAGTAGACGAAGAGGAACCGGCGTGAACTCGTGACACAAGAGAGCGTGCCAGCGTTCGAGGCAGCTCAGCGTTCGATGAAGACGAGGTGGCTAGGACGGACAACTACGGCAGACAAGCCTACGCCTTAGGAGTGTGATGGGGTTCTTTGGAATTTAGAAGAACGCACGTTGCGTCTGACGACGGCAACGCGTTCAAGAATACGGCGAGGCTGCTTTCTGTGAAGAATTTATGACAAAACCAATAACAAACAAAGACATAGATGCACAAACTTAACGAAAAAGAAAAGGCAAGACTTCAGAACACAAGTACAAGAAAACACAAAGAAACACGCGAGCAAAGTCACAGTTCGAAAGAGTCTCACCGAGGCTGTCGACTGGCGCGGGAGAAATCCGAGTAGGGGAAGCGTCGTCGTGGGCTGGAGGTCGTCGCTGTACCTCGTCGGTGAATGGAGCTACGTCGACAACGGCGTCTGTGTGATGCCGGCCAGGTGCGCAGACGACGAGCACTGGAGTCACGGGAAGCCTCACACTCCCACTCGTGACTCGAGACGGAACAGCACTGGGGCTTGCACCCGACGGTGTTGTTTCTCCTGGGTCCTCCAGGAAGAAGTAGACGGACCGAGGACCCGCAGAGTCGTGGACCTCCTCGCTAGGTTCTCGTTTGGCGGGGCAGCACTCGGGCCTACACCCGACGGTGCTGTCGGAGGTTCGAGCGGCTCGTCAGGCGTCGGAAGGAGACGACGTCAGGAGCTCGGTGCCAAGAGGAGCCATACACTCCGACTCTTGGCACCCGCCAAGCATTCGGGACTGCGCCTCGATCGTGGTTCTGGCGGAGAGCTCCCCTGCCACGTCGGCGCTGGTGGAACGCCGCCTCGCTTCATCCAATATGGCGCCTCGCGCGCCCGCTCCACGTGCGACGCTCCATCTTTTCTCCTAGCGGCCGGATTTGTACGCCTGTCGTCGTCCTCTTCACCGCCTCACGTGCTGAGCCGGCACTTCTTCGCGGCCGATTTTTCTCTGGCGCCGTCGCAGGGACACCAAACGCAACAAGCGCGCACTTCTCCCATGACAGGAGCCCCCCTTTCGATAAGTTTTTTTATAGCGAAAAAAAAAACTTCGGGTAAGTGCGCGATTGTGATGCACTACACTTGTCCAGCACACAGGGCACACAATTCACAGCACACATAGCACATATAGCACACAGTTCTAATAATATTCAGTCCAAACTAAGAAACTCCTATCTACAGGTTCATGTA
Organism: Hyalomma asiaticum; assembly: GCA_013339685.2. Classification (NCBI taxonomy): domain Eukaryota; kingdom Metazoa; phylum Arthropoda; class Arachnida; order Ixodida; family Ixodidae; genus Hyalomma; species Hyalomma asiaticum. The sequence continues at coordinate 166,707,542 of CM023481.1, forward strand.
TAATGTCCTCGAAACAATCCAGAAATGAAAACCAAAATTAGCGACCGGTTAATCACTCGGCTTCAGGTAATAGCGTCCCACACAAAACGAACAACACCTCTCATGATTTTGTCACACAAACGTAACAACGACGCGCGTTCGTTACCCCACGAGAAAATATTCAGGGCCATGGTCCGTTCGAACAGCGCGCTTGCTCTGGTCCTTAGTAGAGCCCTTAGATGAACATAATCACAAGGAATACAAAGGTGTTCCAGATATGCGCTGGGAACCAAAAACGCGTGAGCGAACTCGTGAGACGCCCAAATTCCCTGCCGCACGAGACAAGTCCTTAACACATCCATAGACAGGATTTCTGCACCAGGTAACAAAAAAAAAACGACTTGTCAGTACTTTCACGGCTAAAGCACTCCTGCACAACCGCTGTGCTATCACCTCGATGGTCAGTATTTTTGCAGATGCAACATGTGCTTTTGACTTGCTTGTGTTCGTTGATTCTCACGACAACCTCTGCCTGAACCTGACACTGAACCGAATGGCGTTCCGAGCAAGGAATTCGATGCAAAAGCGTGTGAGTGAACACTTCGGTCGCCCAAGCGTCTTGCTGCGAGAGACAAGTCTGCAGAACATGCTTCTCTGGAGATATGGTTTCTGGTTCACATGATCGAACAAGTGACTCATCAGTCACCGCACACCTGAACAACCCTTGCATCAACCCTGTGCCATCACATCGCAAGCCTTTCTTTGCACCCATGTCACGTGTGCTTTCACCTGAATCCATTTGGCTTCCTTTATCGGCTGCTTCATTACTCCTCTCCTGGTCTCCGCTTGAGACATTACTAGAATCACTATATCCTGAAGATACCGGATCTTCAGGAAAGTGGCTAGTACGGTCCTCGACCATGTTTACGTCATTCCTTGTCGCATCAAATTGCATGAGCGAGGAATCTGAAGACGTCATCTCACATTTTAGTCTAGGGAATTCCCCCATGTTGGTGGTACCCGTTGCCGCAACCAACGGCACCCCCGAGGAATAGGCGATAAGCTCTTCAGAGCTCTCCTTGTGGCATTCGCCGTCGTTTCCGGGGAATTCAAATAATACTCCTTCATTGGAGCTATCTAGAGGAGCTCTTGCCCCTTCATTAACAACACTTTGCATCCGAGAGGCTCCAGAGTATGTACCACACCGAATCGAACTCTCTCTACTTCTCGTATGGCAGCTCTCTTTTTCGTGGAGTCAGTCTGAATGCTCCCAAGTGCCTTGGTCTAAAAAACCGACATTGTTGGCAACAATGGATTCGCGCGCTCTGGCAGCATTTTGCGCTTCCAGCAACCGCAGGCGAAGTTGACGGTTCCTTTCCTCGAGAGCCGCCACTTCACGCGCTAGTGCTAGCTCCGCCTCACGGGCGCGTGCCTTACGCTCAGCCTCCTTGCACCGTGCGCGTTCCTCGCGCTCGGCCTCCTCGCGCCGCGCATTGCGTTCCTCAGCGAGCTCCTCCCTCTCGCGCGTACTCGGTTCTTCAAGCCATGCCAGAAGAGCGTCTACCAATAAACCAAGTTTCTCGCCTAGAATAGTTAGCTCTTCTAAATTCATGCCACAGGTTTCTTGTTTTGGTCAACACAGAAAACAGCCCCGCCCCACGTTGGGCGCCATTGTGGTGGGGTTCTTTGGAATTTAGAAGAACGCACGTTGCGTCTGACGACGGCAACGCGTTCAAGAATACGGCGAGGCTGCTTTCTGTGAAGAATTAATGACAAAACCAATAACAAACAAAGACATAGATGCACAAACTTAACGAAAAAGAAAAGGCAAGACTTCAGAACACAAGTACAAGGAAACACAAAGAAACACGCGAGCAAAGTCACAGTTCGAAAGAGTCTCACCGAGGCTGTCGACTGGCGCGGGAGAAATCCGAGTAGGGGAAGCGTCGTCGTGGGCTGGAGGTCGTCGCTGTACCTCGTCGGTGAATGGAGCTACGTCGACAACAGCGTCTGTGTGATGCCGGCCAGGTGCGCAGACGACGAGCACCGGAGTCACGGGAAGCCTCACACTCCCACTCGTGACTCGAGACGGAACAGCACTGGGGTTTGCACCCGACGGTGTTGTTTCTCCTAGGTCCTCCAGGAAGAAGTAGACGGACCGAGGACCCGCAGAGTCGTGGACCTCCTCGCCAGGTTCTCGTTCGGCGGGGCAGCACTCGGGCCTACACCCGACGGTGCTGTCGGAGGTTCGAGCGGCTCGTCAGGCGTCGGAAGGAGACGACGTCAGGAGCTCGGTGCCAAGAGGAGCCATACACTCCGACTCTTGGCACCCGCCAAGCATTCGGGACTGCGCCTCGACCGTGGTTCTGGCGGAGAGCTCCCCTGCCACGTCGGCGCTGGTGGAACACCGCCTCACTTCTCCCAATATGGCGCCTCGCGTGCCCGCTCCACATGCCACGCTCCATCTTTCCTCCTAGCGGCCGGATTTGTACGCCTGTGGTCGTCCTCTTCACCGTCTCACGTGCTGAGCCGGCACTTCTTCGTGGCCGATTTTTCTCTGGCGCCGTCGCAGGGACACCAAAAGCAACAAGCGCGCACTTCTCACATGACAAGGAGCTTCGCCCCTAAAAGACTGCAGCTTGGTCGGCAGCATGAAGCCATTCGCGGTGGAATTATCACTGGTCGAAGGCGTTGTGTAAAAAGGGACCAAAATAGTCGTACCGAAATCGGTGAGGGCGGAAATGCTTCAACGGATGCGTGAGGGCCACTTGGGTTTGAATAAAACTAAAACGAGAGCTCGTCAGCTAGTTTTCTGGTCAGGGCTCAACGGCGACATCGAAGGGACCCTTACAAAAATGCTATATATGGACATATATAAGAAATGCCATATATGGCTATATCAGGAATTGGGCAATATATGGCCATATATGGCAAGTGTCGCCATATATGGCCATATATGGTAAGTGTCGCCATATATGGCCATATATGGCAAATGTGGCCATATATGGCAATTCTTATATACGGACATATATCGCCACATATGGTCCAATTCCTGATATATCCATATATGGCTACATGAACCCATATACGCATGTGACCAGAAATGCCCACAATATCCCAAAATAGGTGTCGTTGACAATTATGTCTGTGTGGATGACTGTAACGTGCACTATAAGGTATGTTGTGTCAATGGCATAAACTTGCGTCCGCAGTAGTCACACACATACTAGGAGTATAACAGGCACATTACCTCAATAGGCACGTACAACACTGCAGAGTAGGGGCATGAGAAAGCAGGTAATGGGAGGAAAAGAAAAGACTACGAGCGCTACAAGGTCCTGCATGTTTTACATCTACATGGTCTACACACACATACACACACTGCTAAGATCAATGTAAGATTCCAACGAAAAGAATAAACGTCTCCCACGTGTGCCTCTTTGGTAAGAAAACCGGAAAGGCCAGAGAGTTAAAAAAGAAAAAGAAACATGCAAGAAAACCCTATTAACAAAACATACAAGGATAATAAGCAATACTTAACGCGCGATTAGAAGAGAGAAGAAGTCCGATGAGCTGTAAGAGTACTTGCTAACACGTGGCCTTATCCGTGGCGTGCGAGCCGATAGTCCATAGAAGCACCGGCTGTCGTTTCCTCGCTACGCTGATCTCTGCTGAAAGCACTGGTGGGCTTGTTCGGCGTGGCCGTGCTCTTGCAGTAAAACACCACCTTGGTAACACCCTTCGGCCGTCCTAGTCACATCGCGACCGCGCGCGCACTTGTAAAAAATTCTGCCGCACGTTGTTCTCGTTGGCCCTGGGCGACAGTGCCCTGTCGCCACCACTGACACGTTTCATACATGAGCTGCAATGCTGGGAAGGCTACGCAAGCAGTCCGTAAAATAAAGGAGAGGTGTATCGCTTCGACTCGCAAACGAGAGACAAAAAACACAGACTCGCACATTTCGATTGTTTACCCTTCAATTACGAGCGTGTTTTGTTAAACTGATCAGAAATGTATTATGACGTGAGGCTGCGAATGAGGCATGTATTGTTTTTCGCTTCCGCAAGCAACGCACTACTTTTTGGTCGCGGAAATACACAGATTAAACAGGAGCACCATCTTACAGCGCTGCACGTGCAGGCACGCACCGCGACTGCCTACCGTGACTAACTTGGTGCAAGTTTGGGTACACAAAGGGACTCGCCGTCTGCGCCCCTCAGCCGGAGGGGTGAGCGCTCTCCTGGGGACGCGTTCTTGTGCGTCGGCTGAATGGGCAGTGCGTCGCTTTTTGCAAATTACCCCTTCCCCCTGAGGCCATTCCAAAATAAATTTGTTTCTAACTCTACCAGTTTCCCTTGACTGGCACATGAAAGTTTCACGTACCCTCAGTAGTTAACATGCGTGACAGGCTTTATCTCTGTTTATATCTTAGTTGATATGCAGTGATTTCAGCCATAATAAATTCGCTGTTTATAAAAACATGGCATACGCACGGAATCAGCGAGAATATTTTTCTCACAGCTTCCGTGTAGATTGTGATCATGAACGCCACGCATATTGTGCTTGAAAAGACTCGCTTGCCTGCAGATTTAAGTAATAGATGGCTGCTCCAGTAAGGGTTATAAATATAATGACAAGATTGGTTTATGCAGTGTGTTCCGCCAAAAATATCCACAGGAGAATGTTTCAGACAGCACTGATGCTGTACGTCATTCGTAATCCCGGTCGGCCATGATAGCAAACATTATACAAAAGATAAATGCTGTGAATTCGACACCCGAAGTGAAATGTAGTTGTTACTAAAATGAGATCATTTTGGCAGTGTTCAATATAGGGCCAATAAGATTTCTACTGAGTGCGATTCAATTAAACCTTGCTTAAATTTTGCCAATTGAATTGGTATCGACTGAGAGTCAGTTGACGCTTTCCGTTATTATGCCAATTAAATTTTCATTGAGGGCGCTCAATAGAAATTGCCATTTAAATGATTTTCTATAGATTCAAAAGAAACTCGATACGCAGTTAATTGAAACGCAAAGTGCATTTTTGTAAGGGTTAGCAGCGCTTGCCTCGTATAAACGGCAGCGAGGAGTCCCCGCGCTGAATGGTGGCTTTACTGTTCAAATAAAGATGTTATGTTGCCAACACATGAGTTGTCTAAATGTCTCTTCAACAAATATGAAAGCTCTGCTTGAGTGCTGCTGCTTGATCGGTAATTCTTCTGTTAATCAAAAGCTCGTGGTTCGCATGCACATGTCTCCTTATGAGTTCCTTTAGTATATGCTGCCAAAAGAAATAAACAGAGAATGTGATCGGATCTCTATTAATGTTGTTGCAATGTATGTTTCATGCCGTAAATTGCTCAAAAGAATGTGAACGGCGGGGCTTGCTTTTTTGTAGTTCGTGGTGCATGCATGCAGTGAACTTTCAATCTTTTTAATGTCAATAAATGGAGGCTTCAAAGCTGCTGGGACATTTTTCTTTAATTTTGAAAGCCTTTTGTCCTATACCTGCACAATTTTTCACCTTCGACGTCTAACAATTAAACAATATAATTTGAACTTTATATATTATTTTTCTTGTAGAAACAATTAGCATGCTTCTGTGCGTGCATCGTGCATTAATAGAAATTAAGACTATAAAAATTGGAACTGACATGCATATAGTACGTGCATGACAGGAGATGTGGTATTGATGATTGTGTGTATATAAATTTAATGGCAATAGGACCACCTGGTGCACCATGAATTCATTATGGTGTCAGACAATTTGTCTGATACGTACAGCTGTAATGTGTGTGTATGCGTGCCACGTACGTGTTTATTGGGCGATTTAGACATGCAGTTCATATATGGTACATGACTGCAGATCCCTTATATGGCTGCATTTGACCCCACATATGGGCCGACCCCGCCATATATGGTAGTATTTGATGCCATATATGGCTACATTTGACCCCACATATGGGCCGACCGCGCCATATATGGCTACATTTGATGCCATATATGGGATGGATGTGCCATATATGGCCTTATTTGAGCGCATATATGGCAACATATCTGGCCACATTTACTTATATGTGGGCACATATGATTTATATATGTGCCATGTATGGCATTTTCGTAAGGGGATGCTAAAAGGTTGTGCTGTCTGCAGGAAATATGCGTGTTCCTTGGGATCACAATTAAAAGACTTTCGGCGCTGCCTAACACTCCCAGGATAATAAGTACATAAATACACAATAAAGTGGACGGGGGGACGAGCGCCTTCGTAGCTCAGTTGGTAGAGCATCGGACGCGACATCCGAAGGTCGTGGGTTCGGGTCCCACCGAAGGCAGGCTTGTCTTTTCGTCCACTTTAATTCCTTTCTACTTTCTCCACAATTACAATACCACAAGTAACCTCCCCTATGCTTTCCTTGGCTTCATTGTCTGTTTGCTCATTAAGTTGTTTCTAACAAATAAAGAACGAGCCCTTGACCCCTTCCCTTTCGTTATAACAACAATGGAAGCCATTCATGATGCGAGAAACATCACGTTGTGCTTGGTACAGGGTCGGCGTTGATATTTTCCAGCATGCTGGGAGTTCTCACTTGTGCGTGTATGATGCCTTCTCCAACTTTCCCGAAGTTGAAAAGCTAAACGACACCACATCTCGTATTGTTATTGAGAAACTGAGTGGTATCTTTTCCCGTTACGGTATTCTATTGGAAGTCTGCAGCGACAACGGTCTCCAATTTGCGTCTTACTAATTTGCAGTTTTTGTATCTATGTACGAGTTCCAGCACATTACATCGAGCCCTGGATTGCCACAGTCTAATAAACTGGCTGAGAAGGGTGTTCAAATCGTCAAAAAAAATTCTGAGAGAAACACAAGAGAAACAGCGGGACTTTGGCTGGGACTGCTATCCTACCTTGCAATGCCGCTAGAAGACGGTCAGTCGCCAGGTGAGCTCCTGCAAGGCAGAAGACTGCGTACATGACTTCCGGGCTTCCGCCGGCAGAAGAAAACAGCCGTCCACAAACACAAGCCACAAGATACCACGAGCATCTGGTTAGCTACCCGTCTTTACAAGAAGAAAAAATGGAAAAGGGAGGCACAGAAACTGATGAATATTGCATGTGTGCGGAGAGCAAGCATTGCGCAATTAAAAGCGCTCGCACATGCGAGCGGTTTTCAAAGAGCGCAAAGTACTTTCACTGTATTCTAGGACCACGAGAATGATACACATCCCCTGGAGCACTGAGCGATAGAGTACTTACCATGTCATCAGTGGCACACAGATCAGCCAAACGTTCCTTGGGATCACAATTAAAAGACTTTCGTAATATGGGAGGGGGCGGTAGCATCTGCAAATATTCTCTATCCACGAATTTTCCGTTGGGTCAATGTACTGGCTGGCAGGAATATCTGCCGGAAAGAAGATCCAGTGCAAATTAACCGAAAGAATCCTGCAAGCGTCAGTATTTCATATGATCGGCAGCTGCAAAGCGGAAGGTGCGAATAAAAATATATGTTTTTTTGTGTGTGTGCCCTTGTCAATAGCTTGGAGCTGTGACGGAATCAGCCAGTGCAATGTTGTGCACTGCAAGGCTCGCACTGTTACACAATATTTTTGTAGGTCACTCGTAGCGACAAGCTCACTGTAGGTAGATCTTGTCTCGAATGTAGATTTGTACACCTTGCAATGTAGATTCCACCTTGCAAAATGTGGCTCCAGACCAAGCACATCCCATACCCGCCAGTAGAGTCGCATAAGCAGGTTTGCGTCGCCTTAAGGCATACGCTACTACAGGTCACTAAAGAGATCTTCGAAATTTTTATGAGTGGAATGTCGGCTACTTATTTACCTCTATGAACCTGTTAAAATATTTTCGAGTGTGTTACTGAGACAAATTAATTCATGCCATTTTGATGACTCAGTAGAGGCCAGAAACGAATGTGCGATCGACTGATGCATCTTGAAAATGAGAACGCAGGCTCCTGAAAACAATCTCACTGATGCAAAAGTTGCAACAATGGAACAGACAGAGGGTTAGAGAAATGTAAGCGTATATTGTTTGGATGGCACCATACTCAGGATAGTAAAAATTTCACTGCCGTTATCACTTATAATGGTGATACAATATAAATGATGTGATCAATCACGACGACGACGACGAAGGTAGCTTCCTGAAAGGCGCGTCGCGGACAAAAAGAGAACACGAGGCGGCGGCGGCGGCAGCGAAAAAAAAGGAAGAAGTAGGGGGAAGGCACGAGCATGACAGCCTCGAAGAAACACAGAAGCATGTGATGTGTAGCATGCGTTCCCTACTCCCTATTTCAGTTATTTTAACGCGAAAGCGTTTCTTGGCTAGGTTGGCGATACCGCGCGCCCAGCTACCGTCCGCAAAAAGCGTCCGCAAAAGCCGTGCCCGGAAAGCACGTGACCTCTCCCACCGGAAGTGACGCCGGCGCCAACACTCGCCGCAGCGGCAGTCGGCGCGCGTTCCGCTCCGCTGCAGCTACTTGTAGCGGCTTGCGGCCGCGTCGCCGCATTTTTTCGCTGTGTTGGCGAAAGCGTGCGCCTAGCTGCGTGGCGTCGCCACAGCAACACTCGGCGCGCGAACGCCCCAGCTAGCCCATCGTTCCTCGCCGCCATGCGTGCCGAGTTCAATCTCGAATTGAAGACGCCCACTGAGGCCATCACGACGTCGAGATGTACATGCATCGATCTCGCATTCACCAACGGCTTATGCATTGTGCGAGATGCAATGTATGTCTCCACCTACTCGGATCACAAGGCCATGGTAGTGTGGATGTACCCCAGCCCAAAGTACGCCGTCACCGCAATGATACGAGGGCGACCACACCGCTGACTGTCTAATGACACCACCCACAACGCCGCGGCGGTCGTAGTACTTCGATATGCCCGAGACTTGCCCGGGCATATCTGCATATACTGCCTGCACTACGATGTAGAAGGGGACATGTGAAGTGTCGACACCACTTTGATGGCATCAAATCATGTAAATAACACAAAATCCGGCCTCCCACATTGCCTCATTTTTTATAACTCAACTCGGCAACACCAGTTTGCAGCACCATTTCACAACGACAATCTAGCCAAAAGAAACGCTTTCGCGTTCTCATCTCATAAGAATATGCTTAGGGATCGTCCAACTTTTTATTGATTCTTTAATAGTGCCAGTCCAATATATGTGTATTTACTGGCTGCGTCGTTTACGGCTCCATCCTTCACCGCACCGCACGTCAACAAAAGTGACGGTCCGAGACTCTCACTCTCTACAGTTCTGGCGTCCGCGACAGGACTAAGCTATCATAACACCTCTTGAGAGCCTCACTTTGTTCATGCGCGGCGGTTGAAGATGGATGCTGAAAAGTTGATTGGTCTTGGTAGAGAGTTGGGACTCTCAGGCAAGGCTCTTCAGCAAAGGGTAGACGAGGAGCGCGATAGAGAAAGCGAAGAGTGTGTGCTAAGGCGTGAGCCAGTGAAAGAAGATCACGAACGAGAGTTACAGCAGCAAGCTGGAGAACGCCAGTTGTTAGAGCTTCGGCTGCGCATGCAGGAAATGCAACAAAATAGTCAAGCAGTCCCTGTCGAACCAACGGATCGTGATGCGAGCAGGCAAGGGTTTCGAAGCCCGCACAAGCTAATTCCGGCTTTCAATGAACCACGGGATGAGCTCGACGCATACATCGAGAGGTTCGAGCGAGTGGCCACTGATCAAGGATGACCTCGTGACAGGTGGGGCCTATCTCTGAGTCTGTGCCTGACGGGGGAGGCTCTCACTGTAGTCAGTTGCATGTCCGCTGAAGATGCGACTGACTTTGCGAAGCTAAAATCAACATTGCTTCAGAGGTACCGGTACACGGAAGGAGGGTACCGGGTCAAGTTCCGAGAGGTCAAGCCCGAAAATGGTGAAACAGGACGTCAGTTTGCAGGCAGATTGCTCGGGTACTTTGACGATTTGCAAGAAATGGGCAAAACCGAAAGAACATATGACGCCCTGAGAGACTGGGTTGTCTCGGAGCAGTTCTTGCTTCGGTGCGACCAGAAACTTTCTATATTTTTGAAAGAACGTGGTTGCAAAAATTTGGACTGTTCGGCCGAGACAGCAAATCATTATTTAGAAGCTCAAGGCCTAACACATCTGCCTAGTGCCAAAGAAGGAAATGCGCATATGCAGAGTGGGACGCTTGCCAAGAAGCCATCATGTGAACAAGGGAAGCCTCGTTGCTTCATATGCAATAAACGAGGCTACAATCCGTCTGATTGCTGGTTTAGAGCGACAGGAACAAGTTCTCTGAGCAACTGGACAGGGAAAAAGCAGAAAGCCTTCCAAGCAAACCGGACGACCAGAAGGAGGCTTTGTGTTTTCATTGTGAACGTGGGCAATCACCACAAGAAAAGCACACTCCCACACAACGAGAAAGCCGCAGCGTCCTTGACTGAGACTACCAAAAGTTTAAAACCTTTCTGTGTATAAATAGTGTAGTTTGGGAAACTCACTTCAACCCCATTTCTTTTTGTCCATTACATCGCAAGCATGTGAACATCATAGTGCTACGCTGCAGTTGGTTAGCCGTACAGGGTATCTGATTATGGTCAGGGATAGTACTGAAACCACCTGCCTCATGTGAGTCGCATAGATCTTGAGTAAATGTAGAAATGTGGAACTGTAGAACTGCGTGTCCTATAGAACGTTGTGAAGAGTGTGAAAAGCTCAACTTTCCCATATGTGTGTTACGTGCCAGTGAAACCGGTGCTCCTCCAACATGCAAACTCATCATAGCAAATTTGTTTAAGATGAAACAACTTTCATGGGTGAAGGGTAGTGTGATGAATCACGACGACGACGACGAAGGCAGCTAGCTACCTGAGCGGCGCGTCGCGGACGAAAAGAGAACACAAGGTGGCGGCGGCAGCGAAAAAAAGACCGACGCATCTCCACGAAGTGAACCATGACGAGTAGGCGAAGCACTGGAGATCAGTCGGTGTTACCGTAAATCAACCGTGACATTGCACACTCATGCACATAAATGAGTGACAATGCGTGTGCATATTTACACACTCGTTGTCATTCGTAGATCCTGCGGAGTTCCGCGTGCCGAGTTAACGCGCACGCTGAGAATCTTTATTGTTCAACTACGCACAAGAGAAATCTCCCACCGGCACTATGTTGCATGTCACGATCGATTGCCTATATATACAGGATGGCCGGTGAACGGTTGTTCAGCGCTAGCAGTCGCTTTTTTAACCAAAAAACTCGCTAGCACACGCTGCCTGCGTCGGCGTTGCCTCTCGCATGAGAGGGCGCGTTCTCGTTCCTTGCGAGCTGGTACAGCATTCATCGCAGAAAGAGCGTTTCCGTAGTCAACGCACGCCGTTCGCTCTCTCTCACGACAGTAGACAATGCTTGTTGTTGTTATGTGGGGTTTAACGTCCCAAAACCAGCTCTGATTATGAGAGATGCCGTAGTGGAGGGCTCGGGAAATTTTGACCACCTGGGGTTCTTTAACGTGCACTGACATCGCACAGCACACGGGCTTCAACATTTCGCCTCCATCGAAATGCAGCCGCCGCGGCTGGGATGCGATCCCCACTAGACAATGCTGTGCCGTGAGCACGGACAACGTGGACGGACGGACAAGCCTCGACCGTAAGGTGCTTCACCCCTAAAAAGGAAGAAGTAGGGGGAAGGCACGAGCAGGACAGCCGCGAAGAAACGCAGAAAACGGCGTTCGAAGAGCCAAGGTTTCAAGAGGGCTACCCGAGCTGAAGGGCTAGGTAGCCTCCTGACCGCTCAAGCTTCTGCGAACTTTGCTGACCAGTGTGGCTACTGCCTGTCCGCGCCCGGCGACAAGTGTGGCCGCTACCTGCCTGCTTCCTTTTCGGGCGTGTACCTGCGCTGGCCCGACGCGACTTCGTGCTGCTCCTGAACGCCCGAGCCGCCGCCACCCTTCGAGCTCTGCAACGAGTCCTTCCGCCGCGTCTCTCAAGTCACCCTATCGACCACTCGTGCTACCGGCGTCGAAGACTTGAGCTTGTTTGCATGCACGTGACTTTGCACATTGAGAACTATACATGCTTAAGATTGAACGTGTAGCATTCGATCCTTACTGCCTGTTTCAGTTATTTTATTGATCCATTAATAGTGCCAATGCAATATATGTGTGCTTACTGGCTGCATCGTTTACGGCTCCATCCTTCACCGCACCGTACGTCAACAAACGTGACGGTCCGAGGCTCTCTCGCTCTCTACAAATACGGTACGTCACATTGTTGATGAAGGTATTGCAAAATTCATCATGCAACCAGACCTCCACTGAAATGTAGTTATCAGCTATATGCAAGGTAGCCTGAAAGTGGAATGACGTTCATTCGATGATACCAAAATGGGCAGGCCTTAAGCGTGTCGCGGTATTGAGAAAAGTGTAACTGAATTTGTAGTAACCATTAAAGTGCCCAATAAACGACTGTGATGGTCATTAGCTATGCTTCCATAAAACACATAACGAGAAGGCCTATCCAGTATAATGCGGTTTCAGCAAAAACTTTTTTTGATTGCGTCAATTATGTTATTTACTGTTGGCATGCATGAAGTGGTATTAGTCATTTTTCATAATAGGAAGTGTCTAAGCTGCAGATGAATATACTTATGACTAAGCAATCGTACAGCTTTTCGAGTGAAACCTGGCGCTGCATTCTTGAAAGAGGTCCCTCCCTCCGAAACCCTAATACCGCGACCGACGATTGTTAAACATGGAAGCCATACCTCGCCTGCAGCAACCGACGTTATAAAGCTGCCCTAAGTCGATCGAAGGTCAGAAGCACTTCTTCACAGAATGGCCTTCAATGCGAAGCCTTTGTAATTGGGACGGGATGCACTTCCTCCAAAAATTGTTTTCTATATTATTATTTAAGAAATGGGCTATACCAAGAGTTCCAACAAGTTCCAACGCACTCGCCCATAAAGAAGGACATTTACATTGATTCTGAAATGTCATTCTATGTAAACGTAATGCACGTATGTACTTAAGGGATAATGCATACATTTTCGCTCTTAAACATTACATTGTGGCCTTTCAAGCAGTACTTTTCGGTCAAAGTTTGCTAGTATTTGTATTTATTGTGGTTCCTGTTTCCAATGTCTTTCATTTTTCTTATGGTGCGTAATCTTGGTGCGTAATTTTTGTTATCTATCTCTGTTACGCAAGTGAAAAGGAGCTGCTGACAGTATCTCTTAATGCAAAAATCTGCTGTTTTTGTGCATATAGGAGAAAGGTGTGGAGACGAATATGTTCATTACGGCAATTTGACAACACGAAAGTCTTTAGGATTCGAACATGCACGCACAAAGCATAGTTCTGTAGTAGTCAACCTATTACTGTCACGCACCCATTTATGCAGTCCGGCTTCGGATGCTTTGATTGTCTGTCTAAAGCGTTTAATACAGGAGGCAGACTTATCCTGGCATTTTGGTCATTGGTCCTGGAAACACTCATGACAGCAAACTTCACCACTTTTTTACGGTCCTTTGTCGCGCATGTGACGAGCTACACAAACAGTTTTTCTTACGGTGGCTCTGATACACATTTCTAAATAATCATATAGAATGAAAGCAGGCAGTCTTTCAGACACACTCTGGTTTTCCTCACGAAACATGCGCCAGATGAGAGTGGAATTCTGCACACGACTCCTCCCACAAGATTCGTAAGTCTCTATCGGTGTTTCACGCAGCAAGAGGCATAAGGCTGCTTCTTAAGGGGACTCGTTATAACTCGCGAATAACTAATGTCAACCGCAATGGTAAGGATGGCTTTCTTTCTTCCAGAATTTTGCGGCACATCTAAGGGCGCACCGTTTCATATGCGAAGCATTTCAGGCTCTCATAATTTGTGCGCTTGTTTCACAAAATGATCATCATCAGTAGTTCAGGACCCCAAGGGTGCGCGTGCTCTTCTATGCAGCGCCTAATATGCGGGATTCACAGGCGCGCACCTTTCTTCTCTTGCGCACATGACCTTAGCCCCTTACTACTGTTACGGTGTTTGAGCGCCAAGGAAGAAGAAGATGGTATCTGTGTGGAAGTCGACGAAGTGTGTTTCGAGCAACAACCACCATATTGGCTGCTTGGCTATTATCCTTCTGTAAATACCTTGTAAATATATTTGTACCATTTTGGTGGAGGTGCTGGGTACGACGCAAGACGGAACTTCGCAGTGGACGTGTCCTGAACAGCTCCGTCATGTCAACGGAAGGAGACGCTGCCTCCTGTGCTTGTCAGGCACAGCTTGTCGTATTGACGCAGCCGCGCGACCCTGGGAACTTCTGTGGTACCGATGGCGTTGACGTCGATGACTGGATTTCGAAATATGAGCGTGTTGCAGCGCAATATCGGTGGGACCCCACATTGATGCCCGCCAATGTCGCCTTCTACCTCTGCGGCACAGCGGGCGTCTGGTTTCAGTCTCACGAGGAAGATCTTACCAGCTGGGACGCCTGCAAGAAGCTTCGTGACTTGTTTGGCAGATCAGCCGGCCGCCAGCGCGCCGCTTTGAAAGATCTCTCCTGCCGGGCGCAAACCTCAACCGAATCGCATGTGTCGTACATACTTGACGTTCTTGCCCTTTGCGGTAGGGTCGATGCCAACATGACTGAGGTAGACAAGGTGAGCCATGTGCTCAAAGGCATTGCAGATGACGCTTTCAATCTGCTGGTGTCCAAAGACTGCTCAAGCGTAGACGCCATCATCAAGAAATGCCGGCGTTTTGAAGAATTGAAGAGTCGCCGCTTCGCCCAGCAATTCGTCCGGCTTCCGAACACTGCCGCGACGTCATCTTGCGAAGACGTTCAGCCGCCGCCTAGTCAGCCGCTTACTACCGACAGCGTAGTCCGCATTGTGCGACGCGAAATCGAGGCGGCGTCCCCGCCATCCTTCCTGACGCTCCCTTCCGAGGACCCTCGACCAACCATTTCGTTATTTCAAACTGTTGTACGGGAGGAGCTTGCTATTGTAGGGCTGCAGCCTGTGTTCGCTCATGCAGCCGCCTGTTAGTTGTATGTCATACCCTTCTCGAACACCGGCAACTTTTCGTCGCTATCGTGACCCAGCCCAGTGGAGGACGCCTGACAACAAACCGATCGGCTTCCGTTGTCATGGTGTTGGACATATATCTCCCGGTACTGTCGCAATCAAGGCTTTTCGTCTCGCTCGTTCGGCGCATATTGGCGTGATGACAACCGGCCCATGCAGTTCGCAACTCGTGACAATGGACCTCCCGGTGAAGCTACCACATCAGTCCGATGCCCCAGCCGTTCGCCCTCCCCGCATGATCACGACCATCGCTCCCGCTCACCTCTGCACCGTCGCTACACATCCCCTCGCCCATCTGGACGCTCCCTATCGGAAAACTGACCGATGCAGCTCCCGGAGGTGACGCTGCATTCGACCCCAGACCTGAAAGCCCTCTCCTCACCCTGACTACGGACCAAAACCTGCTTGCTGTGGAAGTGGATGGCCTGCCTGTTACTGCCCTTTTTGATACCGGCGCACGCATTTCTATTGTGAGCTCGAACCTCCGTGCAAGGTTAAACAAGGTCCTAACGCCACTCGAGTGCCAATTTGTACGCGTCGCTAACGGAGGAACTCCCGCCGTGCTCGGAATGTGCAACGCACGTGTGCGCGTGGCCGACCGCCACACTGCTGTCCTGTTCCATGTTCTTCAACAATGTCCTCATGACGTCATTATCGGGCTGGATTTTTTATCTGACCATTCAGCCATCATCGATTGCTCAGCCGGTGTGGTACAGCTCGACCTGCCTGATTTTGCCGACGCACCCGACACAGTCCAAAGCAAGCTTTCGTCTGCCGAATTTGTTCGCTTGCCAGCACAAGCACTAGTCTGTATCGCCGCTGAGCCGTGCCCCACTGTGCCGGATGGTGACTATGTGAGCTCTCCCTGCCGTAGTGTTTTGCTGTCGCACAACGTGTCTTTCCCATACACTGTTGTCACCGTAAGGGCGAACAAGACATGCCTTCCACTGTTGAACTTCGGTCGCAGCCCTCAAGTTATACCTCAAGGTATTGCTCTTGCCACTTTGTCGCCATCGCATGACTGCGAGATATCACCGTTTCTACCAGAAGTGGCTGCTGCCGATTCCTCTGCTCCACATAGTGCGAACAAAGTTCAATCATCTCCACTGCAACACCGCGTAACGAAGATGATTGCCTCGGATCTTTTGCCTTCCCAAGTCAACGACCTCTGTACTCTGCTTGTCGCATACTGTGGCATACTTGACTTTGACGGTCGGCCCTTAGGTCAAACATCGCAAGTCAAGCACTGCATACATACCGGTGATGCGGCTCCGATTCACAGGCGGCATATATCTTTGCAAACTTACGCCTGGTAGTACGCTGGCAGCGAATCCGGCCAATCGTGCCTGCGAATGCCGCATTGTGGAGGAAAGGTTATGAAGGGGAAAGCGCCGTCCCGGCGCTTTTCACAATGAGGTGGGCGAGAGGTATGGCTTCAGGCGTGCGACGTGGATGACGTCGGAAGATGCGGAAGACGTGGTAGGGTCTAGCGGCGTGATTTCATAAGTCAGGTCTGTTACTTGTCGGAGGACGCGGTAAGGACCAGAGTACTGCGATAACAGCTTTGCAGAGAGTCCAAGATGTTGAGAAGGAGACCACAGGAGGACAAGGTCACCCGTTTGATACTGTGCATCCCGGTGGCAATTGTCGTAGCGATGCTTCTGGCGCCGCTGTGACTCGCAAAGGCGGCGATGGGCTATCTGGCGTGCCGCTTCTGCTGTAGTGACAGCGCGACGAGCATACTCAGTGAATAGCCGGGCAGGGATTGGAAGGAGCGTGTCGAAAGGCAAGATGGGCTGTCTGCCATAGAGGAGATAAAAGGGGGAATAGCCAGCAGTGTCATGGCGAGACGTGTTATATGCGAACGTTACAAAGGGAAGTGCAGCGTCCCAGTCGCGGTGATCGGTCGAAACATACATAGCGAGCATGTCAGTGCTGGTGCGGTCAAACGTTCAGTGAGACCGTTCGTTTGGGGATGGTAGGCCGTAGTAAGCTTGTGTTTTGTGGCGCAAGAGCGAAGTAACTCATCGATTACTTTTGACAAAAAGTAACGACCTCGCTCAGTGAGAAGCTGACGAGGGGCGCCGTGATGTAAGATGACGTCCTGAATGAAAAAGTCGGCGACGTCAGTAGCGCAACTGGTCGGGAGCGGCCTCGTGACGGCGTAACGGGTCGAATAATCAGTAGCCACGGCAATCCATCTATTTCCCGTGGTGGATAGAGGGAAAGGACCGAGAAGGTCGAGAACAACACGGAAAAACGGCTCTGCTGGTATATCTATGGGCTGAGGGAGCCCGGCAGGGTGTACAGCGGGCTTTTTCCGGCGTTGGCACGACTCGCAGGAAGCGACGTAACGGCGGGCGCAGCGGTAGAGACCGGGCCAGAAAAAACGTTGTCGCACACGGTCATACGTCCTAGCAACACCAAGATGGCCTGCTGTGGTAACGTCATGGAGTTGCTGGAGAACAGTGGAGCGAAGATGAGTGGGAACTACAAGTAGTAGTTCCGGTCCCACGGGGAGCATGTTCCGGCGATATAAGATGCCGTCGACGAGAACGAACCTGCGAAGCCAACCGTCTGGCGAGGCAGAATGCAGGTGGCTGATGATGTCTCGTAGAGCCGCGTCACGCCGCTGCTCGTCAGCCATGTTGGCGAAAGTGGAGAAATGCGAGTTGACTCGTCGTCCGATGCAGTATTTGGTGCGTCGATGGGGTACCGGGACAGGCAGTCGGCGTCTTGATGTAGTCGGCCGGACTTGTATACTACAGTGTACGCGAATTCCTGAAGACGTAGAGTCCAGCGACCCAGGCGGCCTGTCGGATCCTTGAGCGTAGACAGCCAGCATAGGGCGTGATGGTCGGTGGTAATGGTGAAAGGACGTCCATATAAATAAGGGCGGAATTTACTGACTGCCCATACAAGCGCAAGACACTCGCGCTCGGTAATAGAGTAATTACGCTCAGCTGGGGAAAGGAGCCTGCTGGCGTAAGCAAGAACTCTATCATGACCGGCTTGACGTTGGGCTGAAGCAGCGCCAATTCCGTAGCCACTTGCATCGGTGCGGACCTCAGTAGGGGCGGACGCTTCGAAGTGGGCGAGAACTGGCAGAGTGGTGAGCAACGTAATGAGTCGTGAGAAGGCGAAGGCTTGCTCAGATCCCCGGAAAAAACGGAACGTCTTTCTTGAGATCAGTCAGAGGGTGGGAAATGTCAGCGAAGTACTTCACAAATCGTCGGAAATAGGAGCATAATCCTACAAAGCTGCGGACGTCTTTGACGCACGTCGGTACAGGGAAGTTAAGGACAGCTCGAACATTGTCCGCATCAGGGCGGACGCCAGAAGAGTCAACAAGGTGGCCGAGGATGGTAACTTGGCGGCGTCCGAAGCGGCACTTCGACGAGTTGAATTGTAGACCAGCCTCACGAAACAGTGAAAGAATGGACGAAAGCCGCTCGAGATGAGTGTCAAAAGTTGGCGAGAATACAATCACGTCGTCCAGGTAACATAGGCAGATGGACCACTTAAAGGTGTGCAGAAGGGTGTCCATCATTCGCTCGAACGCGGCTGGAGCATTGCACAATCCGAATGCACAATCCGAATAGAAATGCTATGGAAGGTGACAGTGTGAATGAATCGGATCGCACGCGCGAGTTGATGCTTGAGATAGAAGCATTAAAGCTCAAGCTTGAGCTGGAGAAAATGAGGTCGTGGCGTGCCTCTTCAGAGGAGCCGGAAATGCGGAACCGGCATACCGGTCTTGCATGGTACGCGAAAGAGTTGAAAGCGGTCCTTGCGCCCATGCCCACTAATGAGCCAATGATTCCCGTCTGGTTCAAGAATGTGGACGCACTTTTTGCGGCATTGAGCATACCTGAGGAAGTACAGGGAACTGTTATATTGCCATTTTTAAGTGACAAAATGCGGACATTCGTTGCCAATCAATCGGAGGCTGGGGTAATGCCGTACCCAGATCTAAAATCGAGAGTTTTGAAGAAACTGCGGATGACTCCAAGTGAGTACCGCCGAATGTTTCTGGGCGTCAAAAGAGAAGCAGACGAGTCTTGGAGCCAAGTGGCGGCACGCCTGGAGACGATGTTCACATACTACCTCAGAAGTAGAGAGGTGCAGTCGTTTTAGAGTCTTCAGAAATTGCTAATAGCTGATAGGCTGAAGCAGTTAATGCCAAATGATCTCCGTTCACTGGTCACCCAGCAGGAAGTAAAGGGCTGGTTGAAGCCGAAGGATATAGCAGAGTTAGCCGCAAATTTTGAAGAAAGCCTCGACGGCTGCAGGCAGAGCAACTACCGCGGTACTGCATTAAGAAATCAGAATTATAGGCCGCAAGCGAGACATTTCACTGGTGCAAACTTCAGCCCTAATTCAGGAGTATGTTTTGGATGCGGACAGCGGGGCCACTTTCAAAGAGATTGTGATTCTTCACGTGACAGGGCCGCTAAGAAAGCAGAGGTTGCATGCGTAGCTCCCCAGAGGGCAAGGCCATTTGAGAGACCAGCCACACCGTCGCGGCACACTGACTTCATGAACGATTCACTGATGAGGGATCCGAGGATTGAAATTTTCGTGGGAGACAAACCCTGTTTCGCGCGCATTGACTCAGGTGCGGATATCACAGTGATACGATCGAATGAAGTAACCGCTGAGATTGTGGGTCAGAGTAGTAGCACAATAAAGCTAACTGGTGCTTTTGGTCAGAGTGTTACAGCACGCCTAATGTATGTGCCTCTCGGTCTTCAACACTTGTCAGGGAGAGCTACGGAGCGTGTGACCTTACTTTGCTCCGTAACTGATCAGTTAACTACCAGTGCGTCCGTACTACTTACTCCGAAAGATTATGAATGCCATCGTCGCTGCCGTGAAGAGCTAATGAGTGATCTGAATGAGTGTGAGAAAGGGATCAGATGCGTTGCAAAGGAGATAGTACCGGAACGGTGTTTATCATTGAGAGAGCAAGAGCAGGTGTCTCGGTGCTCTAACCCTAGCGCCAACGCCGTGCAGCGCACAATAGAGGAACCGCCACGCAGTGAGTATCAAGTGCCTAACACCGAGGGTGAGGCAAACACCTCGTTAGAGGATGAAAGAGAGGGGGAGCAGGGCGCACAGGCGTTGGAGCCGCTAGCGACTAGTTCCATGTCAGGTTTGGAGCAGGGGCAGTTGGAAAGTCAGAATTCTGGCGGCGAAGGTATTATTGAGGACAGTGAGCGGCTTGGGCCAGTCACTGAGAGTTCTTACGCCGAAGAGCAAAAGCGAGGTGAGTCACTGGCTGATGCTTGGCGCCAAGCAAAAGAGGGGTCACACGGCATGGTAATCGACGGTCAGTTGCTCTATCATAGGGAGCAGTTAGACGGGAACATTGAGATGGCACCGCAGGCGGTAAAGTCTTGCGGCCAGGTTTCTGTGGCTGCGCAGGCAAGTGAGTTAAGTCCTGGCCAAAAGCAGGAACTCAGTGCGGATCTTCATGAGTATAGAGAGGTCATGACAGCACCAGACCCCAGCAAACCATTTTGTTTGGCCACGGATGCATCGGAAACGGCAATTGGAGCTTGCCCCTCCCAAAGGAGAGGTGACACGGAGCGACCAGTCGCGTTCCTTAGTAAGAAGTTGAGCCCGTCGCAACAAGAGTGGTCCACAATTGAACGAGGGGAATTTGCAATTGTGTGGGCGTTAGAGTTTTTGGGAACGTGGCTATTTGGCACTAAGGTCAAAATAAGGACTGACCACGACCCTCTGACTTTCCTGACTCGCGCGGCCCCCTCCAGTGCTAGGCTAACGCGGTGGGCATTGGCGATCCAAAGATATGACATAGAAATTGTTCATATCAAAGGCGCCCTGAACAAGGCTGCTGATGCTCTTTCTCGTCTCGGATGATCATTTGGGTTGTGTTCATACAACTGTTTAGTCAGTAGCCTGTTATGTGTGACTCAGACAGATGAATATTTTGTGTCTATATGAGAATGTCTTGTTTATAGTTCAGCATTAGGCATTCCTTTTTTTATGCAATATAGACTTGCCCTTAAGTAATAGAACTGTGTGTATAGGTGTGTTAGATTCGTTTTGTAGGGCCGGTGTTGTGCATGAAGTGTTGTTTTGTGGAATGTGCTCATTCCTTTTGGAGCCTGGTGCGATCCTTTGAGTATAAGACATAGGCCGATGCGGGGTCCGTCGCTCCCTTTGAGTGTGCTTTTCGGGGAGTCGTGGGCGCCCAAACTGGGTCTCGCGTATTGGGACAATGACGGTGCGGTGAATGTGAGAGACACTATGCAACAGGACTCAGACCAGTTCGCGTGCCCTGTGTCAAGCTACCACGAACTTATTAATACTGTTGATTTCATTCAGAGTGTGTCATAATTGTCTCGCGTTGCAAGGATACCTAGGTTCTTTTGTCATTTCGAGTGAAAGTATGCTGCATGACGGAAATAGTCATATGTGTTTCTTTTCGGCAGTATGACGAGAAAGATGTTACTTTGAGTGTGAAGTGGAAATTGGTCCACGCATTTGCGTGGGCGAGGAGTGATCTATTTATTTCGGTGCGAGAGTTTTGTTGTTGTTGTTTTTTTTTGTATCGTGCTACGTGGACATCAAGTGTCCAGTAACACTCTTGAGGGGGGAGTTAGTTCAAGGTATGCAGGGCCGGCGTGGTGTTGGTGGTCCAGCGTGCGAATACTTCCAAGCGCAGAACGATTCCCCGTGCCACGGTGTACCATTGCCGAAAACTAGGAACACATGTCGGCTCCGCGGAAAGGAAGCGCAGAAGACCCCACGCAGGCCAGCGGGGGCGCTGCCGGAGGACAGTGCTGCCTCCGCGCTGGCAACAAAAGAAAGGAGGAGTTAAAGAGTTGAATGGAAAGCGAGCCGCGAGAGGGAGCGAAGCGACGCACGACGTCTGGGGTCAGTCACAGCTTGACATCCGTATGCGTCCTTTGCGGCCGCTCCGTCAGATGCGACCGGAGAATGTTTTTGTGTACAGTCGCATTCGGGCCCCAATTACGGTTCTCGAAGCGTGCAGGGTTTTAACGACGAAGGTCGTTAAAATGAAATATGATGACAGGGAGAGATGAAAAATGACATATCGTTAGTGGGCAGGGCCTTCAAATATTCTCGCGGCTGTGTGGCGGCTTCTTGAAACAGACGTGGTGCGCGGACAGGTTAGCTCGAGCAGGGCCTCCAGCGTCGGCGGTCGTCTGGGCTAATACACAGGCGACAACGTAGGAGAGAGGGAAATGACGTGTGTTGCGCAGTGAACCTATCCCCTCGAGTGTTGTAGATTGTGACGTATGTTTGACCAATGCCGTGTGTGTCATAAAAGTGTTTGTGCGATTGGTTTGCGTGATGCCAACCCCCAAGTGTGATTGGCTTGTTGGGGGACTCTGTCGAACCGAGGGTTGAAGTGACGACGCCTTGGATGTGAGAGGAGAGCGGAGGTTGAAGCAGTATTGACATCATGGCCTATTATGCCAGCTATCGAGGGGCGACGATTCGAACCTTCAAACACCTTCCCTCCTCAGCTAGTGTGGAAGCTAGTGGAGATAGGGAAAGGAAATCAACTGCGCCCGTATTGACAAATCATTCTCACGCTGTAGACTTGATCGTCAAAGAAAATACAGCTAACCCTGTCGTTGTAAATATCATTAGCACACATTTCCGGCCAATGGCGAAAAACACGAGGCAGAAGCTTTTTGGATACGGGCCCTGGTCGTTACGAAAAACGAAGTGTGTTGTGCTAATAACTTAGAAGCGGGGCTAATAAGAAATGCTATACTTTACTTCATGCCCGTCCCAGCTTCCATGGGACTTTCTTGGGTATTTATCACCAAAATATTGCTCGGCTGCGCGCAGCGATACCTTTGACGGCTTTTTAGCATTCGGTTGTGGCTAGCAGAGTTGGCAAAACACACATTACATTATTCTGTTAAATGCGAACGAAGAAAGACGCGGCAGAAAGTTGAAGGAAAGGGCTTCGTCCGAGACACAACGAGTGTATGCTCCTGTCCAGTGTCCTGTGTACCGTGCAATGCCCAGCATGACGGTCACCGGATAGGGTACTGCATCGGCTACCAGCACCTGCCCCCGAGATTCGACTCTTAACTCAACTTTGAACTTTCCGAGACAACCTTGTCACAAAATTTGGATATATCGTTGAGGCGGCCCCTTGATGTCAGCAGAGACCGCAGCTCGTCACACCATCGTTATCGCGACGTGGCTGCTCTTTTTGTCATCATGGACCAGGTGACTCGGAGGCAACCATGCCGAGCAAAAGAGTCCAATAGTGTTTCCTCCTCCGTACTGTGGCTCGGCTCGACCAGGGCGTACAATCAGACCAGGGCACTGAAGGTGAGCCATATGACCGTGACCACAGCGCAGTGTAGATCGCCCCTGGCCTGTGCGGGCTGATCGAAGAGGAGCGCATAGTACATGGTCACCTGGATGCTGCAGACAAATATATGCAGGCTCTCTGGCGCACAAGTGGGCGATCGCCAGAAAAGAGTAATCGAAACAGTCGTTCATGCCGCAACTGAGGAGTCCGAACATGGCGAGAAGGGCGGTCGGCCGGTACCCTATGCTCCGTGTGTAGTGTGCGACATGTAGGCGACGGATGAGGTGGACAGCAGCCGTCGGCACACGCAAACAATTTTCCAATAGCTGACGATGGTGTAGGCCACGTGTACGCCCAGATGAGGCAGGTAATCGCAGAGTTCGTGTCCGCCATGAACAAAGCGCTCGCACGGTCACAGTGCGGTTTCGTTTACGGAGCGGTAGTCGGCGCGCGTCAGGTTGGTTGTACTCAGCTGAAAGGCGGCACAAGGCGCGCATGCAGAGCGGCGAATCGTAGCGCAGAACCTTGCAGGAGCTCACGACGAAGTGGGCAAGGGACGCAGTTGAGCACCTGCAGGTGGAAGCGATCGTCGTCGAGCACGCTGAGTATTCCGGAACTGCGCACTCCTCCTGCTTGTAGAAAGTGGTACAGCAGTCGCTTATCGACACCGGTGTGCTGGCTCAACGTCCTTGGGTTGAGCCAGGAGTGAGGAAATCCGTCACCGCTAGTTGTCGGCAGGCGAGGACCACGAGTAAAATAAATAACTTGGGTATTTCTGGGGTTGGAACGTTAGCACTTCGATCAGTAGCGCAAGCCACCGCGAGCTCTCGCTCTGTAGTTGTTGTTGTTGTTGTTGTTGTTGTTGTTGTTGTTGTTGTTGTTGTTGTTGTTGTTGTTGTTGTTGTTGTTGTTGTTGTTGTTCACCTGACAATATATGGCTCACGCCCACTGTGGGGGATTGGCCAAGAAATGGGTGCTAAAAAGTTTTATATTTAGGAATGCAGTAATCTATGTTGTTGTTGTTTTCTTCTTCTTCTTCTTCTTCTTCTTCTCTGTAAGTTGGCTCTGTAGCTGACTCCCGAGAACTCGACAAAGAAAGACGAAGACAGGCTGTGCTCGCGCATGCGGCGATCAGGGGCATTGGTTCAATCCGCCATGAATAAGAATTCATAAGTTTGTTTAAATAACGCTCAAACGCATATTTTTTGGCACACATATATACAGAGCCACACGTTTGTTTTTGTCGTGATATCTACTAGTCGCCGGATTGTTGGGCATTTTTTAAGAGTGTGTTTAGGTTACAAAAAAGGGAGAAGACGAAAACAACGTATCAGGCTACCCAAGTCTAGAACAGCATAGAATTATCTTATAGGCATTTTTATTAGGCCACATTTCCTGCTGAATACTGCATTGCATATGATATATGCTCCAAAAAAATATCGCTGAGAAACTTTTTTGGCAATATAATTACATCAGTTATTATTCTTGGCACCAGTTCAGAAACAAGATTTGTAAGCAGCCTCACTGTTATTGTGTTACGTAGGCGAGGCATTTTCAGAAGTGGTCTCATGCCCCAGCCAAACGGGCGCCAAAGAAGCAGTCTGAACTCTATAAATATAAAACTCCATGGCGGAGTTTGACGGCGATGGAGTTGTGGCCTTGTTACACGGCACTTTTGCGAACTTTGGGTGGAAGCCACGAGGATACCATTAGGCGCAGCTATGCTTGTGTTCGCATTGAAAATTTTCTGATCCTGATCCAGCCAATCCTGCTGCTAGACGTATCATTAGTGAGGCCATACAGCCAATCGCAACAAGCACTTTAAAAAGAGAATCTTTTCTTAAAAAAAAATCAGCTCCTACTTATTTGTCACAGTGCAAATGCACGAACAAATGAACATAGCCGTCCAACTCTCCTGTACCGCACGGTTAACATTACGCACTGTTTACATCTGCAGTACGGCACAATGAAATATGCGCGTATACTGCCAAATCAACATATACTCTTGGGTCTTTCTTTCTGACGTAGCTTAGAAGTGCTGAGCAGGACCTTCTTGTGTGAAAGCTTCTTATACTATGTAGTTTTTAAAAGAAAAGTCTAGCCGGGATTGACGCTGGACATATGATTAGCAAAACCGGCTGGTAAAAGCCGAAAAACGTTTGCAAACGTCGGAAAACTTTGTGAATACATCATGCAATGTGCCAACTTGAGCAAGGTCTTCATGCGGAAACGCTTTGTAATAACATAAACGAGTGGCAAGAGTGAAGTTGATGAAATAAAAACACTGTACTGAAGATGATGGCATGATGATGACTGCGTTACGAAGATGAGACGACGTGGATGAGGTGAGGGCAATGTAATTAGGGCGGCAAAGGAAAGATGACGAAATAATTTCGCAATGACGAAGGAAAGATGGTGGACCATGACAACAAAATGAGAATGAAATCAAGTACGATGAAATTACGATGAGTGGTGTGCTAGTTTTCGAGCCTATACGTCTGCGTTTGAGTAGATATCGCTTACTATAGTCCGCGCTGCCTCGCTTTGCAGTCCAACTCGTGCATGTTCGCACTACTAAGTCAGGCGTATCGTGCGAAGGAGCAGCAGCTTGAAACCTTGACGCGAAAAATGGGGAAACAATACGATATGATTACTTATCTCGAACCATTTCTTGTCCGCCGCGCTGATCTAGTTGTCGTGTGATTGACATCTGACTCAAACGAAGGGGGTTTGATCCCGTCCGTAACGATCTCAGTTTTCATCAAGGTGAAAATGGTAGAGGGCAGTGTTCTGTGCGTTATCTGGTCACGGTAAAGAACCCCGGGAGATGAAATTTTCGGGAGGCATCAACTACCGCACGCTATATAATCATATCGTTGATTCGGTACTTAAAACCCCATGAATTATTATAACGTCAAGCGATTCCTAGTTATAATAGTTGACGCGGTTAAACGTGCTGCACATAGCGTGCACGCGTGCAGTTTGACGCAGTGGCAAGCAGCGCTGGTGGAAAGACTGTACGCCTGCGATATATTGCATCCTTTTAATAACGCCTCTACCTTAGTCAACCAATCGTGTGCACCTCTGCTCCTGGGACTTTACATCTACTACACTTTGTTCCCCTCTTCACGGCGTGAAACATGGCCCATTATGCGAGCGCCTTATGCGATCGGGCTGTCCCCGTCCCCTGTCGTCGTCGCCGCCGCCGCCGCCCGTCACGGTTAAGCAAGAGAAGAAAAAAAAAAAAAGAAAAAGTGCGTAGCGAACGCCGCATATTGGGCATTGCATAAAAGAAGCGCGCGCGCACTCCTGAGCACCAGAACTAATGATGACGATAGTTTTATGCGCGAAGCAACGTTTTTAGGACTAGGTTCTAAAAACGTTGGTTCGAAGCACCTTATGTGCCAGTGCTATCGGCATCATCGTCCGGTAAAGCGAGCGGTAAAACCATGGTCAAATGAAAGGAGCAATACATAATTGGCATTAGCCATGCGATGGCTGATTATATAATAGATCTGTACGTTTGTATTTAGATGAAACAAATCCAGTCTTCTGCTTCTCATTGGCCATTAGGAGCGATTGACTGGTGCATCACTGCATGCTCCCCACCTCCTCAGTTTTCTCGTTAGTGGAGCTGCATTACCACTGGATTTGACAAGGAAGAATGTTTTATAAAATCTCTAATTGCCTGTCTTCCTCTTCCTGCCGTACGCTTTATGGAAGGTGCCAAAGTTCTTTCTAGGTGTAATATCTGCTACACTTGAAGAAGCAAAAGCCATCAACGCAATCAAAGTTTTTGTGTTATGTTCAAGCATCAGCAAGTAAATAGACCACTTTGCGTATTTGGAAGTGCACGCCTCCACATTAGCCTCTATAGTGCCGGTGACTGCAGTTCAATGAAAACCAACACACGATGCGTATTCTCGTTCGTTACGCATGCTGTTATCACAACCGTCACAACCACATTTCAAATAGGAAGCATTTCTTAGTGAACTTCGGTGACTATCTATCTATCTATCTATCTATCTATCTATCTATCTATCTATCTATCTATCTATCTATCTATCTATCTATCTAGCCGCCTACGACTTTGTGCTCTCCTGGACGTTTCGTTAATGGATGTATACGAAAATTGGTATGTCACAACATGACTGCATGACGAACATAAATGACAGGTCATAAGAAAAAATCATGAAATGCGTGTCATGAGCGGTATGATTTACTTGCCACGGTCTTGGTCTCTCCTGGCCGTTTCGTTAATGAGATGGGTACAAAAACATGGTATGCCACAACATCACTGCATGACGCACATAAATGACAGATTATAAGATGAAAATAATGAAATGCATATCATGAGTGGCATGATTTACATGCCACGACCATGGTGCTCTCCTGGCCGCTTCGTAAATGGGATGTATACGAAAATTGGTATGGCACAACATGACTGCATGACGAACATAAATGACAGATTATAAGATGAAAATAATGAAATGCATATCATGAGTGGCATGATTTGCATGCCACGACCATGGTGCTCTCCTGGGCGCTTCGTAAATGGGATGTATACGAAAACTGGTATGGCACAACATGACTGCATGACGAACATAAATGACAGGTCATAAGGTGAAAATCATGGCATGCATGTCATGAGCGCCGTGATTTACATGCCACGGTCTTGGTGCTGTCCTGGCCGGTTCGTTAATGGGATGTGTACAAAAACTGGTATGCCACAACATCACTGCATGACGAACATAAATGACAGATTATAAGATGAAAATAATGAAATGCATATCATGGGCGGCATGATTTACATGCCAACGGTCTTTGTGCTCTCCTGGCCGTTTCGTTAATGGGGTGTATACGAAAACTGGTATGCCACAGCATGACTGCATGACGAACATAAATTACAGGTCATAACACAAAAATGATGATATGCATGTCATGAGCGGCATGATTCACCTGCCACGGTCTTGGTGCGTTTGCGGCCGTTTCGTTATGTTGATATATACCAATATTGCTATGGCGATACGGCAGTGTGTAGGCACCATGGGTGACACGTTCTAAGAACCTGAAAATCGTGACATGCATGAAATGAGCGGCATGATTTACATGCTGAGCGTTTCATTAACGGGATGTATACCAAGATTGCTATGGCGCAACACGACTGCACGGCGAACGTAAATGACAGGTCATAACGTTATGATCATGACATGCGTGTCATAAGCGGCATAGTTTACATGCCAAGGTCTTGGTGCTCTTGCGGCCGTTTTGTTAACTTCATATGTACCAAAGTCGGTATAGCGGGACAACAATGCAGATCCATTTTACGTTTCTTATGCGTGCTTAGCATTTCCTTTTTCCCTCTGCACGTGGAATCTGTCATTTTTCTATCTCGAAATAACATGTCGTATTTTCTTACATAGTCGTCTAGTCTGCTGACATCTCATCGTCTGTTTCGGCCAGAATCCTCCAGATGCATCCCTTGTTTTTCCTTCCCGCGCTTCTTGTAGGCGTTATGGCCAACACAAATTGGGTACTTTCATGCGTCTTTTTTTCTTATGTTTTTATGCTTGGTGTCAGGACGTATTCGATATAATTGGCTTCTTCGTCACGGATTTATTTATTTATTATTTATTATTTATTATTTATTTATTTATTTATTATTTATTTATTATTTATTATTTATTTATTTAACTGCCGGTCATGCCGCGTATGCCGCACCGTGACGTCAATGGGACCTGCGAATCCACGCGACAGGAGCTCAACTACGACTGTCGTTGTTATGGTTGTCATTAGGGTCTTTGTGCTCTCCTGGCCGTTTCGTTAATGGGGTGTATACGAAAACTGGTATGCCACAACATGACTCCATGACGAACATAAATTACAGGTCATAACACAAAAATGATGATATGCATGTCATGAGCGGCATGATTCACCTGCCACGGTCTTGGTGCGTTTGAGGCCGTTTCGTTATGTTGATATATACCAATATTGCTATGGCGATACGGCAGTGTGTAGGCACCATGGGTGACACGTTCTAAGAACCTGAAAATCGTGACATGCATGAAATGAGCGGCATGATTTACATGCTGAGCGTTTCATTAACGGGATGTATACCAAGATTGCTATGGCGCAACACGACTGCACGGCGAACGTAAATGACAGGTCATAACGTTATAATCATGACATGCGTGTCATAAGCGGCATAGTTTACATGCCAAGGTCTTGGTGCTCTTGCGGCCGTTTTGTTAACTTCATATGTACCAAAGTCGGTATAGCGGGACAACAATGCAGATCCATTTTACGTTTCTTATGCGTGCTTAGCATTTCCTTTTTCCCTCTGCACGTGGAATCTGTCATTTTTCTATCTCGAAATAACATGTCGTATTTTCTTACATAGTCGTCTAGTCTGCTGACATCTCATCGTCTGTTTCGGCCAGAATCCTCCAGATGCATCCCTTGTTTTTCCTTCCCGCGCTTCTTGTAGGCGTTATGGCCAACACAAATTGGGTACTTTCATGCGTCTTTTTTTCTTATGTTTTTATGCTTGGTGTCAGGACGTATTCGATATAAATTGGCTTCTTCGTCACGGATTTATTTATTTATTTATTTATTTATTATTTATTTATTTATTTATTATTTATTTATTTAACTGCCGGTCATGCCGCGTATGCCGCACCGTGACGTCAATGGGACCTGCGAATCCACGCGACAGGAGCTCAACTACGACTGTCGTTGTTATGGTTGTCATTAACCTTAAGCATAGTGGTTAGTTCAGGTGCGATATCGGTACGTGCAGGAAATATTTATGAATATCCCTGCACTGAATGAAATCGACGTACACTCAACCTTGTTTCACTCAACGTTTCCAATACCGAGGCATGTCTGGATACATGTTGAGCTCGTCTAAATGCCAATATATTATGCGTTGTAGCGATCGAGGATACGGCTGACGTAGCATGAAGGGCCTTCGTCACACTGCGACTACTTTTGGTTGTCGGTCATACCAGAGCATCACTGGCATCAGCGTTCAGCCAAGGATGCCCGGGTACAGTGCAATGTCAGTACACGTTAAAGAACCGCAGGTGGTTCAAATTTCTGGAGACCTCCACTAAGGTGTCTCTCATAATCATATCGGAGTTTTGGGATGTAAGATCCCAGAAATAAATCAAGCGTTCAGCCAAGAAACAAAGATGCAAAATGAAAATTACTACTACGACCAAAACAAACGCGAAAAACGTCTCAACTGCGGGGAAGCAACTACTTGATTTGAGAAAGTTGGTTCATCTTGAATATATCCTGAGGCAGTACGAAGAGACAAGGCGAGAAATAGGACAACAACCACTACGTGCTGGTGCTTGCCCTGTTGTGGTTATTTTCTGGGTTCCCTCCTTTGAGTGATGCTATGAGAGACGTTTTACAGAAAGGCAGAGAGGTCGACCTAAGCTGTAGTTTGCTCTGACCTGCTACTTTATGCTGGGAAAAGGGAAAGGGGATGAAAAAGAGTGATGTATGATGATGGCGAAATAAGGATGCTTCACACGTTATGCATTGCTAATACAGGCAGATATTTGGTAATTGCTTGAATGTAAGCCCAAGAAGGAAAAGTTTTTTTTTTTCAAAAACTATAATCTTTTGAAGCAGTGGCAGACGTATATTCGAATAGACCACGAATAGGTCCCCGCATTGGCCCGTGATAACAATATTTTCCGATGCTCCATTGCGCGCTTCCAAAACACTCTCTCTATCATTAAAAAGCCGCAGCCATTACTGGGCCTAAGGGGATACTAAAACAAAATATGCGCAATTCTTTGTGCCTCCCGCCAGATACTTAGCATGGATGCTTGCTCAATATACGAGTGTTAACAGCGGGACTGTTTAGGGGCTAGCAGTGTACGCTGTGGTATATCTGTCACGCAGGAGGGAGAAGCCGACCCATTCTTGCCTGGACCCACTGCCCGCGCCTTGCCGTTAGCCCGCAGCTACGTGATAGGTATTGTGCGAAGGAAAAGAAAGAAAGAAAGAAAGAAAGAAAGAAAGAAAGAAAGAAAGAAAGAAAGAAAGAAAGAAGAAAGAAAGAAAGAAAGAAAGAAAGAAAGAAAGAAAGAAAGCCAAGTGCCCTCTGCTTCATCATATGATTATGCGGAAGACAATTTAGATATAAGGAAAGTCTCGGGTTACGCAGAAGAGAAAAGCGGACCTGCTGTGGCCCTCGAACCACTCACTACCCGCACCCTTTTCCTCAGCCCACTGCTATATCATAGTGAACTTGACACCCTTGCCAGTTACGATTAAAGATAAAAGCACAGCGCGGAACTGGCTTGATTGTCTTAAGGGCCCCTCACAGGGTGTGCCCAGTTTGAGCTAACAAGCGCAATGTATAGATTAGGCGCTCACGATTGTGCATGGGTGTGCCATAATTGTGCCACGAATTTGGCTGGCGATTGTGTCTGACATGGCTACGCGCCGCAGAAAGACCTGAAGTAACTAACTAAACGCCGTGTGCCCTCGCGGGCACTGTGCCCCAAGGTAGAAAGGATTACATGCCTGACAGTGCTCTTACATAGTACATGTAGTCGCTTATAGAGACACTTCTAGAAGCACGTCGTCGACTGTGAGGTAAGCAAGGCCATGGCTGTTCGCTGCGCTGATCTAATTTGGCGTCCTGAGGAGGGCGTTGAGGAGGCAGGCTGGAGTGAGAGAAACGGAGCATTTTGTCGATAATGCAACGCCTGTAACTCTGCTATTACGGCAGCGTTATAAAATGCTCTGATGGCGTCATGTTCGCTGCGGACTGGTGCACAACTACCGCTACATAACAAATTTTCGGATCCGCGGGCCCTTGATAAGTATGGTGTCAAATTCACACAGCTTTCCATCCGCAAGCGTCCTTAGCCGTCGGCCTGATGTCTTCTCTAACGATACGCTGAGCGTTAAAATTGGATGGAATTTTGCTGTTACACACAATTCTTGCGTATGTGCTTGTTGCGAATAGAGGGGATAATTTTTTGAACATATCGCCAAAAATAAAATAATGGGGAGCATATATATATATATATATATATATATATATATATATATATATATATATATATATATATATATATATCTGTGTGTGTGTGTGTTGTGTGTGTGTGTGTGTGTGTGTGTGTGTGTAGCTGATGATCAAATGATAATTCGTGATTAAATCGTGATTCGGATAACTACGCCAAAAAAAATCAACTCCAGCACTTGTTGAATCGGTGGGGCAGTGCTACGGTTGACTTGCCAGGAGGAGGGAGCGAAGTTGGGGGGCAACTTCTCTTTGACAAATGGCGAAAGGGCCAGGACCCCCTGGGCCCCCGACTTTAACCTCTCATTACGAATGTTTCTATTAAGCCCACAGATGATAAAGCAATACAAATAGCAAAGGAAGCGGACTGTGGTTTCATTAAACAGAATAATGAACCCTCATTGAAGACTCAGTTTTAAATACAGCATATGTTGTTGTTTTGTGGGGTTTAACGTCCCAAAACCAGCTCTGATTATAAGAGACGCCGTAGTGGAGGGCTTCGGAAATTTCCACCACCTGGGGTTCTTTAACGTGCACTGACATCGCACAGTACACGGGCAACATTTCGCCTCCATCGAAATGCAGCCGCCACAGCCGGGATTCGATCCCGCGACTCTCGGATCAGCAGCCGAGTACCATAGCCACTAGACCACCGTGGCGAGGCTTAAATACCGCATAACTAACTTTGCCGCCGCTGTGAAGAGCCACGTCGGAAATCTCGGCTTGCCCCAGCGGTGATGTGCCAGCTATGAGCTATCTCCGGTCCACTTCTTGAGTGTAGATGTAGACGCATGAACGAAAGCAGGAAACCTGTCGAGCCCCCCTCCCCCCACCTTTTTCTTTTTTTTTTGTTTTGTTTTGGTTTAAACAGTCTAATGAAACGTCCATAATGACTTCAAGACGCGAGAAATGCACACAGACGAAACACAAAAACGACAAGAACAAGCGACAAGATTAGGTGCTCGTTCTTGTCGCTTATGTGTTTCGTCTGTGTACATTTTTCGCGTCTTGAAGTCATTATGAATGGTCACCAACTTGCCCAAACAAGGGTTCTGATCCAGCCTAATGAAAAGGAAGCGAAGGAAAGCACAGGGGACGTTATCAGCCTTTTTTTTTCTTTTATACGTGGAAGAGTAGTTAATGTGACAAAGGCAAATGATTTAAAGGGGACAAAAAGAAAAAAAAATACCAACTCACCGTCATCGGGGATCGCAATCCCATACTTCGCAACACGTGTGTGATGCTCGCTCTACAAAGTCAGCAACGGCGGAAGCCGTTTCCACGTATACTTTATTGGATATTTCTCAACGCGCAATCCTGCTCCAGTGTCACGGACAGCGCCACTTGTAGCCATGGTGCCAATTGTGAAACGTTCTTTTTTTGCCAGCCGGTGTCACGCAATGTATGATGACGAGTTGGTAGCTTACCAATGAACCCTTATGTGCTACCTAAATGCTTAAGACCTGCCACAGCGACGCCCCCGCTATGAAATGAACGAAAGCATAGACATAGGTCGACAGGGACAAAACGGGCGTATGCGATTTTTAATAAAATCAATTGAATTCTTACGTTGTGCTTCTTTTTGATACATCGCACGTCTTTTCCAATATCATTTGTATAAGTTGCACATTGTGAAAATGACAAAAGGAATCCGCATATCAATAATGTTACGAGGTCTTCGTTCATGAGCACACTGAAAATGCGGCAAACATCTTCACGTCCCTCCAAGTTGTCACGGTGATCACGAATACGAAGAAAAAATAGTAATGTGAACTCACCACCATATCTTACGCTGGAATTATTCGCGACAGAAAATTTAGCCGATCGTTGCGCTTAACTTATTATTAGGGATGGCGTCTAGCCAATGGTAAAAATCACTTACGAACGAAAAGCTTTGTAAATTCTGCCCGTATATTACACAATATATGCCACTATAACTAACAAAACTCCTCTCGCAGCGTTCGCATCTTCCTTGTGTCCTTAGCGCTGCACGGTATTGCGGCATTGTCGGTGCTCTCACACGGTAACTTATTTTATAGGAACACAAAAATCAAAAATGTGAAAATATGCTCCTTTACTAAAGGTTAATCCATCCATCCATCCATCCATCTCGCTTTAACCTTCAGTAAAGGAGCATATTTTCACATTTTTGTGTACCTGTAAAATAAAATAAAGGTTACCGTGCTAAGAGTGTAAGCACGGGGCTGATCAACACTTTATGGCACGCGCTCACAGGAGACTCAGCCGGAACAATTTCCGGCTATGTAAGCCAGTATAACCCTGCCTGCTTCACCACCACAACCACCACTACAGCATCTGCAGCTTCTCTTGCTCGCAATAGTGACTTACGTGTGCACTTACTGCACGCAACTGGTCGGTCCTCAATTTTGGGAAGCCGCGCGTCGCTATCGCGCTGTTGTGTTTAGGATCGGCTGCGATCTGCGGCTTCGACCTAGCATCTAATTACCATTAAATCGAAGCCGGCATCCATATGTCAGCGCCTGGCGAGGGTTCTCTCTTGTGAATCTTATCAAGTGCCAATGCGTGAGGCGCGGATGCGAACGCGCACGGCAACCGCCGCTTAAATGCCCTCTCGCATATTCATCACCATCTGCAGGCTAGCATGTCTCCGAACAGACAAAAATCCCGACTATTGGGGGATTTCCACCCACGCGCATTCGGCACGGGAACAAGGCTGCTCTGATGCGTGCCAGGATAACGTTGACGTATAGCAGCCTCTGTCCTTGAAACTAGAGCAGACACGCGCTCGCCTTCCGACATTTGCTTTCGTGAAATATCTACTGCGGTTACAAATAAGTGGGGTTTCTACTTTTTGAGAGGAATTGGAACTGAGTTAACAAAGAATAAAGGACCATAAAGACGTAAGGATTTTGATATCAGACACATGAAGCGAGGCGCTCTACAAAACGGTGCAGTGACCTACATAGGAGCAATGGCCTCTTGCTTCTGAGCGAGAAGTCGCAGGCTGAGTTCCTGTCCGTTACGACGAACTTTCAACGGAGGTGGCAAAGCACAGTCGAAGCATAGTTGAGCGCTTCACATGTTACACTGGAGTTGCTTTGAAACGCAAGACGTCCCCATTCTGCACTGATGCATCGAAACGCCGTGATAATACGGGTGACCCATTTATAAATATTCATTTATGGTAGACTAAGCGAAAGCAATAACGGAGATCTATAACACGAGAAGTGCCAGCTACGCTGCTCTGAACCTCACGCTAAGCACCTATAGACCTTTATCATAATTCGAAAGTGTGATTCACTGCACTGCACATTTGCCTTGCTAATGGCGACAGCTGTCTTCATTGAAATGCTGTCAGAATTCAAGTTGCACATGCTGAGGCCCGTTTTTGTGCATGTTTGTATGAGAAGGGTTGAGTCGACATTTTACATGCCCCGTCGCAAACAAACTGCGCTTGTGCACGCTGTTTGCAGTAGGGCAAGATGCATCGCAGGGAAGATAGCTTAACATTTATGAAAAGGGTTTATAGGCATTACTCTCTGTAACGACCAACGCACAAGACCAAGACTGCTAACAACGCTAACCGTGCTTTAGGTTACCTCAAGCGAAATCTAACACACACACACACACACACACACACACACACACACACACACACACACACACACACACACACACACCTCCTCCTCCTCCTCCTGTGAAATTACGAGCTTACAAAGCACTAATGCGTATCCAATTAGAATATTCCTGTTCAATCTGCTATTCCCCTGAACGCGTTATAACCTATCTCATTGAATCGATACCGTACCGTTAAATTTATTTATTCTGATTACTCCCACACTATACTAGTATAATTAACCTAAAAGAAAAAGCAAGCCTACCACGTCTTCAGATACGCCGCAAAATTGAAAGGCTCTCGTTCTACCATATTTTTTTTCTTGTTTTGACTACTGTTCTCCCATCAACCCAGCTCAGCATCTTTCTGCATCGGCCACGGGAAAGCTGTATGCCCTCGTCGTGCCCGCACCACCATGCAATGATTTTAGTGAGGACTGCCATGTAGTGGAACCGTCTTTTTAAAGCGAAGCTTTGTACCTCTACCAGCCAAGGTTTCTGTCGTGTCCGTCGTTGTAATCAAAAAACGATCCCGACGAACCGCTAGCAATTGCAGGTATAGCAGTATAGCTTACTTGAATTCAGGCATTCAGGCACGCGCTTGCCCTCGGCGCGTGCTTCCCGGCGCGTGCCTCTCTCTCTCTCCCGGCGCGTGCCACCCGGCGCGTGCCTCTGCTGTCTTGTGTGTGAGAGAGAGAGACAGAGAGAGAGAGCGAAAGGCGCGCGTTGGCTACGAAACGCTCTTTCTTAGAGGAACGCTACCAGCTCGCAAAGAAGGAGAACGCGCCTTCACCCGCGAGAGACAACGTTGGCGCAGGCAGCGTCTCCTAGCGAGTTTCTTGATTGAGAAAAAATTTGAGTGTATATCACACCGATCATAAAGCAGTAGTGAACATTGTTGTGAAGTAAATAATAATAAAGGCCGTGGTTAAAGTTACGTTGTAGTGTGCGAACTATCAAGTGCGCCGCAGTCACCGTGAGGGTGGCGTAAAAAGCTTCGCTTTCCAACCACCTTCACAGGGTGGATTGGCGGGCAATTTTTTTTATTATTAACTGTAATTTAAGGTGAGGTCGGTGCCCATGTGTGGCGCTGGCTACTCCTCTTACATGGTGGTTGTCTTCACAATGTTATGAGCAATTCACAGAAGTGGGCAATAAGCAGACGGACATATACTCAGTCTCTACTCCAATGACATCATAGAGTCATGACACCACAGAGTCATGCAAATGCAAATGATCAACAGCATAGTCCAAACAGCGGAGTTCAACTTGGCTATGTAAAGCATATTGATCCGAACTGTCTCCTATATTTGCCGCGTCTCAACCACCGCAAGCATGTTCACAGCAACAAGTAGAGCAACAAGGTGATATATATATATATATATATATATATATATATATATATATATATATATATATATATATATATATATATATATATATATATATATATATATATATATAATCATCCCCCCATGGCAACTAGAAATTACAGAATATATATATACACGCTAGGCGCCAGGCTGCTTTAACAGCATCGAGTGTGGTATACAGTATAGAGGAGGAGGAGGAAGAGGAAAAGAGGAAAGACAGGAAGGTTAGCCGGTGCTGAGACCGGCCCTGTGCAGGGGAAGAGGGGTAAGGGGATGAACGATAGCAGAAAGGGGACACGACAAGAAAGAAGAAAAGTTCGACAATCCCTAAGCATATTCTTATGAGATGAGAACGCGAAAGCGTTTCTTTTGGCTAGATTGTTGTTGCGGAGGGGTACTGCAAACTGGTGTTGCCGAGCTGTGTTATAAAGAACGAGGCAATGTGGGAGGCCGTATTGTGTTTATTTACATGATTTGATGCCATCGAAGTGGTGTCGACACTTCATATGTCCTCTTCTATTTCGTCGTCCAGGCAGTATATGCAGATATGCCTGGGGAAGGTCTCGGGCATATCGAAGTAGTGCGACCGCCGCGGTGTTGTGCGTGGCGTCATTAGACAGTTACCGGTGTCATCACCCTCTTATCGTTCCGGTGACGGCGTACTTAGGCCGGGGTACATAGACACTACTATGGACTTGTGATCCGAGTACTAGGTGGAGACGTAGATCACATCTCGCACAATGTATGGGCCGTTGGTGAATGCGAGATCGATGCACGTACGTCTCGACGTCGTGATGGCTCCAGTGGGTGTCTTCAATTCGAGATTGAACTCAGCACGCATGGCGGCGAGGAACGATGGGCTAGCTGGGGCGTTTGCGCGCCGAGTGTTGCTACGGCGACGCCACGCAGCAGGGCGCGCGCTTTCGCCAACCCAGCGAAGAAACGCGGCGACGCGGCCGTACGCCGCTGCATGCAGCTCCAGCGGAGCGTGGCGCGTGCCGCTGCAGCGAGTGTTGCCGCCGGCGTCGCTTCCGGTGGGAGAAGTCACGTGCTTTCCGGGAACGGCTTTTACGGACGCTTTTTGCGGATGGCAGCTGGGCGAGCGCTCTCGCCCACCTAACCAAGAAACGCTTTCGCGTTAAAAAGAGAAAAACACACAAAAGAACCAAAAAGCCGCGACACTGCTTAAAGTCTGTCCCGCAGACCGCTCGCCCTTAAAAATCGCAACAACGCGTTGAGCGCTTTCCGTGCTAACGATGCACCTGGCCAGCGTCCCAAGACTCGTTGCTCGGACAAAGGGCGCCTGTCAAGTCTGTCTAGAGCAACGGTAAGTTCTCTCCTGGGGCCACTGAAGCGGGGACACTCATACAGAAGATGAGAGATCGTTTCGTCGCAGCCGCAGTTCTCGCACACAGGGTCTTTTGCCATTCCAATACGAAATGAGTGGGCGTTTGTGAAGGCAACGGCAAGCCACAGGCGACACAGACGTGTCTCCTCAGCTCGAGGTGTTCCTGACGGAAGGTGGAACTGAAGGCCTGGGTGCAAACTATGGACACGACCATTGGTGAATTCTGACGAAGTCCACTGCGTACGCGTAAGTTCACGTGCTAGGGATTGGAGCCTTGCAGATGCGTCGGTCCTGGAGAGTAGTATAGCTCTACAGTGGTTATCATCGTGGGTAAATCGGGCGGATTTGTCAGCAAGGTCATTGCCGTTGATCCCACAGAGTCCCGGTATCCACTGGTACGTGGTGTTGTGTCGTTGCTCGACGGTATGGTGATGAAGAATTCTTATGTCAACGACCAGTTGCTCGTGAGGTCCATGACGAAATGGCAATATAAGGCATTGAAGAGCTGCCTTGGAGTCTGTCAATATGGACCATGCATGGGAAGGTTCTGCAATTATGGCTTCCGCAGCATGAATGGCGGTGAGTTCTGCAGCCGTCAAAGTTGTGAAATGGGACGTCTTGAGTCGTATGTTGACAGACTTGGCTGGAATGATCACTGCTCCTGTTGCGCTCACAGACGAAACACCCATAAATGTAAACGTGAAGGCGTCCGCTGTGTTGCCCATGCAGGAACATTAGGGTGGCTTGTTTTAAGGCTAAAGTTGACATGTGGTTTTTCTTTTTAATTCCGGGAATGGTCAGGAGCGCTTCGAGGGGATGAAGGCACCACAATGGTAATGATGGTCTTGCTGGAGGCGTGGAGCTCGACGGTAGGACTGCACGATCAGCAGCAATAATGACGCTGAACTCGGAGTCTGGCCTGGAAACGGGAAGAGAGGCTAGGTGGTGCAATGGAATTCGGTCGATATGCCTTAGGTGTGCTCGCAGGGCATCCACACGAAGATATGTTGCGATTAGGTGATCACGTGCGACGACGACTGTCGCTGCTGTAGATGCACACTTCGGCAGTCCAAGGCATGTTCCCAGTGCTTGAGCTTGAAGCGACTGGAGAACACGCACGTTAGTTTTACGTGTTCCGCCCAGCACTGATAGGCTGTAGCGCATGAATCCAAGGAATAACGCGGAGTAAAGCTGGAGCATCGCTCGTACAGATACACCCCACAATTTTCCCGCAAGGAACCTGAGCACGTGGGTGATATTAGCCAGCTTCCTTTTCATAGAGTAAGTGTGAGGGCTCCAAGACAGGTCGTGGTCTATTATTACTCGGTGAGCCTTCTCATACTTGATGGCCTGTCCGTTAACTCTAATTACGTAGCGTCCCATGTCCTTGCATGTGAAAGGAAATAACGAGCACTTCTCAGATGACAGTTCGAGTCCCCTTCATGAAGGTAATTCGAGGTTAGTGCGGCCGCTCTCCGAAGCCGGGCCCGTTCGTGCACACGTGTCACCCTTGGCGAACAGATGCAAATGTCGTCTGCATATATAGAAAGATGGACAGGCCGTGGAAGTGCATCGACGAGGCGGAGGAGTGCAAGGTTGAAAAGTGTGGGGCTTAGGACCCCGCCTTGTGGCACGCCACGACAGGTGCAATGGTGCGCTGTGGCATCATCCTCGGTTTGTACGAAGCAAGTTCTGTCTTTCAAATAGCTGCAGATCCATTTGTAGACATGGCCGCCTAGTCCAACATTCCCCAGCGCATCCAGGATGGATCCGTGCAATACATTGTCGCATGCGCCTTTCACGTCCAAAGATATTGCCGCGTGTAATCTCTTAAGGCTTTTTTCCTGTTGGGCAGATGAGACAAGGTCCACAACTTTGTCAATAGAAGGCCGTCCACGGCGAAAACCAGCCATAGCATCAGGGTACAGATACAACTCGAGGCTAGTCAGCACCATCCTCTCCATCACCTTTCCGAGGCAGCTAGCCAGTTCAATGGGGCGATAGGAGGCCAGGTCGAGAGGAGACTTACCTGCTTTGAGCAGAGGGACAAGGCGACAGGACTTCCACGAAGGAGAAATCAAACCATCTCGCCACGAGTCGTTGTATATGGCCAGAAGGGCACATCGACCTGATTTACCGAGTTTGGTGATCTTCATGCCTCTTATACCGTCAAGTCCAGGTGATGAAGAACGCTTGCATGCAGCCAATGCTGCCTCACGCTCCTGCAAAGAGAACAGATTGTCTATCCTGGAGTCTGTTGAGACTGGCGTGCTTCTTTGGCTACTTGAGGTGGAAGCGGGCCCTTGATTGGCGATCCTAGCCCAGAAATCTTCGGCCACCGCAATTTCACGACGCCCTTGATGGAGAGCAAGGCACTTGAACGAGTGACGCTGCTGTGGTGATGTTCACAGGCCGCGGACGACTCGCCATATCTGAGATATAGGCTTGTGTTGGTCAAGCGACTCACAAAACGTTTTCCGGCGGAGAGACTGTAGAGCGTTTATGCGACGCTTAATCTTCTGTACACGTCTCGCCTCCCTTAAATCGTAAATCGACTTGATGCGTCGATACCGCTGTTCAGTTCAATGACGGATTGCTCGGTGTCGCTCCATTCCACTTCATGTTCGCAAAATTTTTTCGTCGGTGAAAAATCGTAGACAGCGTCTCAAGCTGCGTTTCTGATTATGTCTTCCAAATTGTCAGGAGTAGCCTATGCATCTTTTTCGCAACCCTGCTCTGTAAGTGGCCTGTATTGGGTCCAGTCGATGCGTCGAGAAACGGTGTTTTGCGTCGTGCTCAGGCCGTTGACTGTTATGTAAGTAGGAATGTTGTCACTGTCATGGGTTTCGATATCCGGAAACTAGAGATGGTAAAATCGATGAACGATTAATCGATTAATCGATTAAATGTACACCGTTAATCGATTAATCGTCATCGATTTACCACTTTCAATTAATCGAATTAATCGATTAAATCTCTTCAATTAATCGATTACGGCACCCCCCCCCCCAGCACCGCCCCTTGGCCGGAGCGCATGATTGCGAGGCGCGCGACACCGAGACGCAGATGTCGAGCGCATATTTGTAGGCAAGTAGAAGGAGCCCGGAGCCGCAGACGGCCATACCCCATAGAGATAGAAGCGAACTCGACCCGATCTCCGTCGCTACACCGTTTTATTTAACTCCCAGATTTTACTTGCTTCTTATGTAAGTGCCACACTGTAATATGCGCTGCTTATTTCTTGACTGGTTCAGTTCTTATTGCCGTTGTATTTTACTCGTTAGCGAATTAAAGATAATTTGTCACCAATGAAAAAAAAGAGAGATATTCTATTGGAAGGTAGAAAGGGTGGCCTGATCCAGTACGCCCCGGCCTTCTACTGTACTTTGGGCACAACGCAACAGGGGAAAAGAGCTATGAAGTATGATGATGGGGATAAGAATGAGTGATCTGTATATACATAATAAGATATGACCGCTTGTGCAAAGGGGACATGGAGTAGTCTTATTTCATTACGCTTGGTGCCACCTAGCCCAACTGTCCGCCTTAACGCCTATATGCCCTTTGATAACTGTAATGCTAGCTTCCCTGCAATGCACTTAGCCTAAGTTATGACAGCTATTCACTTCTGGAAAACAGCGTGCTACGACGCCGAATATGTCGACTCAGCTCTCTTGACATAGACGCTCATAATAGTCAAACCCCAGTACGTGTAACTGGGACTTCGCCCCCACTTGAAACGTGACAGGGGCCGCCATTAGTCTGACGAATATGCTGTGCAGGGGAAAGCACTCGAGGATTATGAAAAAGGTCTAATAGTCACATAATGGAAAGAAGCCACTTTAACTTCATTTAAGTTTAATAGTCGCTTTTCATAATCCGCAACTTTGCGCAATGGTATACCGAACGTCTAGAATCCAGTCCATTTCTATTGAAACAATGACCTTGTAGCATTTGGTAATTCTGTATGGTCGCCTATTTCGAGCGAAATGCAGCTTTCATCTATTGCTTGCACTCCCATGTCAGCCAGCCTAGAGACCGCCGTCTGCTGCTGTGGCACGAATGGAGCACAGTCGCAAAATACTGTGTGTTCTAATCTCTGATACATTAGACAGCGTTCACAGTTCGAGCTGTACGCGCGATTAAGTAGCGCCGAGTTAAGTCGGCGATCAGGTGAAGCCTTTGCAGTATACTGGCACAACTGCCGTTTACTCTAGCCGGGAGGAAAAACGCGTGCCACTCTATTGCCCGCAGATGCCTGCACTGATGGGCTGTTTGAGACCAGTATGTTGCTGTGCGATCTCGCATGAGTGACCTCAAGGAAGAGATCACGTCAGTTCATAGTTATAGTATTACCGAGGGCTTCCACAATACATAACGGACAAACCGAGAAATGTTGCCGTCCCTACAAGAGCGAGGGCCTTTAACTTTCCCTTCGTCCCCGTCTCTTTTTCTTTACCGGAATTTTCTCACACTCGGCCACACTGCGCGTTTCCGGTGCGACTTTCCAACCAGTGTGGTCGACGAAAGCGCCTCCGATTTCGGTTCGCTCTAGTAGGCAGACTTCGAGGAAATACGGCCTGCTGCCGAATTGTCCGTGGATCATGGCAACGCACGGAATTTCCGATCCTTGACATCATCCAAAGACGACGGGCTCCCTGTATTCAGTGGGCGAAAGTGCGAATTTTCACGCAGCCGCTAATGCGCACATGCGATCTCTAGCGCGTCGGATAAATACTTGTGTCTATATCAAACACAAGTAACGCTTCTCATACAACAAGGCATCATTTTTCAAGCAACTATAAAAAATGTCGATTAATCGATTAAAACATCACAGCGAAAGCGATTAATCGATGAAAGGCTAAATCGACAAACGATTAACGATTAATCGATTAAAAAATTTAATCGACCATCCCTACCGGAAACCACTGCACCTTGTCGATTAGGCTTCGTGACACAAACTTCAGGTCGAGGCAGCTGGTATATGTCAGTCCCCGAAGAAACGCAGGACTGCTGTAGTTTACACAGCGCAGTTGATGGTCCGATACAAATGAAGAGTCGCCTTCCTCGACGTTCCATCTTCTGGCTTCCCCATGATGGGTGATGAGCATTGAAGTGACCAGGTGTAATCCACTGCCCAGGTGCCGCTGATAATGGTGCACCAAGTCTCACAGTGCCTAAAGGGCTGGAGGGTGAAATATATACGCCTACAAGCGTGAAAGTCAGGTCCTTTCTATTCACTGTCAAGCACACGTACTGGTTTTTATCGTCCGGTGTTACAGCATGTTCTATGTAGGTAAAATCGCACCTGACATAAATCATGACTTTGCTGCAGTCGTTGAAGGTAATAGACCTGAAAGCTTCATAACCAGATAAACATATTGCACTGTGAAGTCGTGGTTCGCAAATAACAATAGTCGGAAACTGATTCCTAAATACGATTGGTCGAATATCCAAAATGCGGGGTCTGAGGCCTCGCGCATTCCACTGGAAGATCGAAGCTTCTTTGACTGCTTTACGGAAGGGCTGCAGAGGAGGAGCCGTGGTGGTTCTCCAGGCTTGACAGCACCGGGTGCGACACGTCTAATTTTTGGAGTGCACACGAGCCGCCGGCATGTGGATGCTAGTTAGAAGTACTCGAGGAGTAGTCATGAGAGCCTTTACCATGGCTACGACTTCCTTGTCATGACTATCGCCACTGTGCCGTTCCGAAGTAACTTTCGGCGGTCAGTTCAGTGGTTCTGCTGG
The DNA here is from genome assembly GCA_013339685.2 of Hyalomma asiaticum. NCBI lineage: Eukaryota > Metazoa > Arthropoda > Arachnida > Ixodida > Ixodidae > Hyalomma > Hyalomma asiaticum. The sequence goes on from CM023481.1 coordinate 166,752,073, forward strand.
TGTATTTTTCGTCAATAGGGCTGGCCACGCGTGAGCCGGGCCAGTGATACCTCTGTCCTTCTTAGGACGCGTGTTGCTGGCATTTCCAGAGGCTTGCAGTGGTGAGTTGCTAGATTGTGGAAGAGGCGCATCCGTAGACTTGGCCGTAGATTTAGAAGGCCTCCGGCGACGAGAACGCCGACGTCGTACCTTGGCAGCAGCCTCCCTGTGGGTCGAACCATCTCTAACTATTTGCCTCAAAATTTTCATCTCCTTCTTCATATATGGGCAGTCCTTTGAAGATGCATCCTGTGGGCCGCCACAGTTGCCGCATTTATAGCGTTCTGCTTGGCAAGCGTCCGTACTGTGCGACTCTCAGCATCGCGAGCACACGGCGGAGTTTGTGCACACAGCACTAACGTGACCCATCTTAAAGCAATTCCGGCATTGAAGCGGTCTTGGCACAATGGTCCGCACTGCGTGCCGAAAATGACTGACTTTCAGTTGCTATGGCTAGTTCTCCCCTTTGGAGATGAGCTTCACACAGCGGGAATTACCAAGACGACGAGCTTGCAATATGGCGACTGCGGTAAAGCCAGAAATGACGTTTCGTCTTATATTTAATGTCAGTGTGCTAGGGCACACTGACATTTGCACACAAGTAGATCTGTATTTGTTTTAAGCTAACAATGCATGGTGGCTCATAGTTGCAATAGTTTTATTCTCTCAATTCCAGTGCTAGAAAGTTAATTAATGTACGTCATTTCAGCATTTATTATCAGCTTGACAGGAGGATGACTCATTGAAGATGTACACTTTTTTCTTTCAGATGGCATAACTTGCAGGGCTGGTTTTTCTGAAACAGGAAATTAAAGGTAATTATTTACAGCATACAACGATTCATGACATTTTACTTGATCACAGGCGTTATGAAGCTTAAAATAAGCTTCAACATGCCTAAGTAAGCATGGCTGACCTGTTGCGTTGCAGCTGGAACATAATGTAGCGGCAGTGATCTCTCAACCGTGAAGTGCTGCATTTTGCTGAGCATTGATCCACTAAACCTATGTTATGTCGGATGATTATTTACTGCGCAAGCTATTATGGGCTCTTTACAATGGCTGAACTTGGTGGCAACGATGTCCGCTGCCCTTGCCTTTGTAAGTAACAGCTATCACTTACAAAGAGAAACTCCATGCCTGCACAGATTAGAACCCAGCCGAATAGGAGCAGTCGGGTCCACACATGGGACAACTTAGAACGGTGCTGTCAGGACTAGAAGAAGATGCATGGGTAGTAACATGTAGCTTCTCAAGGAAGGCACCGACAGTGCTGAATTTTTTAGAAGACACAAATGAAGATCAGACGGCATCTGGTCTTCATTTGTGTCTTTTCAAAAATTCAGCACAGTGTGTTCCTTCTTAGTAACCATAAAACAACTAGCCCAAGCATCGGCCCTAGCAATTTCCAAGGAAATTAAAGACGGCAGCACAATTTTTTTAAAAAACATTTTCTAATGACGGGAAATTACATGTGTACAGTTTCACCATATTCTTCGCAGCTTTCTTTGAGCAAAGGGCCAGTAAAACCACCTCTAGGCTTGCACCTCCGAACAACCATCTGCAAAGCGCTGTGCATTCTGCATGGTAACCGTGCTGTGTCACAAAGTGGCTGTCCTATCATTGCATGTTGTAATAATGTTTTCACGTGGCACAGAAAGTACGTCTGCTCACAAAAAAAGCAAGCAGTTTGTCGTGTTATCGTTGCAGATAGTAATGCCAGGACCACTGCCTGGCCAAATAAACGTTCCTTATATAGCAGCTTAAGTTTCTTATATAGCAGCTCCTTATATACGCTCCTTATAAGCGTTCCTTATATAGCAGCTTTAAGTGAGTGATAAGGAGTGCAATGCAAGGCATGCTCAGGAAACCGCGGGCCTCTGGACTGCGTGCTCACTGGTGTTTTCCACAGCTTGTCTCTTGAGCTAACCTTCCCTCATTCCTGCCGGTAATGTCATTCATAAACACGTCTTTATCCTGCTCCACAACGATTCGCGGTGTATTTTGTTCGAGCCCATTTAGAGGGAAAAGAGATTATTCCTATTGGTTGATCAGCCAGCATGAGTGCTATGTCTCGCACAGACAAAACCGGATGTTGAATGAGTAACTATAGATATACACGCTAACCATGTCGACCGCTCGTGCTAAAAGACCTAGCACAGCAACAGGAAGCACACGTACGATCGCTACACTCGCAGCTAATTTCTCCCCAGCAATTGTGAGTCTGCCTCAACAACAGGCTCTGCACTCGCAATAAAATGATGGCATAGCTGTTGTCAAGTGCTCTCGCTCGTACAGGTCAAAGCTCCAAATTAAGCTTAAACACTACTTGCTTGTTGTGGCAAGGTGGCACATGGCAGCGTATACGTCTGCAAAAGGCGGACATCGTGATGTCGCTACGGGCAAGCACTTGTGGCTAAATGTGGCTATGTACTATTTGGCTAAATGCCGATTAAGCTTAACGACGCACAATCGGCATCAGTCGCCGTACAAAGAGCGACCCTTCGTCACCGACTCACGTCAAGTTTGTAGCACAAGCGACCATTAAAACCGGTCAAAATCCTCTATCGTGCGAAATGCGCGCAAGAGCAATTCTAGTACGCTAAAGCGCCACAAAGATGTGGCGACTCCTCAATCGTAAATCCCTAGACATTCTGTCCCTAGGTGCCTACTAACTGGTAACAACAGGTAGGGATGTACCACATTTAGACGCTTGCGTAGAAGGCCGCCTACTTGGCTGCCCACGTGGTTCGTAACCAGTCTAGATCGCGCAGTCGCAGGTGCGCTGGCCGGGGTTCTCCCCCTGCGTGGTCTTCGTGTATTGTTTGTTCGCGTGTTATAGATTTTTATTATCATTTCTTTGTATTTCATTCGACCTTCGATTCGGCCTGTTTGTTTGCATAATTAACCTCTTACTAAATTAAATGCAGCGGTGGCGTAGAGGTAGAGCATCCGCCTCGCGTGCAAAAGGACCGTGGTTCGAACCCCGGTTCCGGGCAATTCTCCACCGGATTAAAGAAAAGGAATCCGCGCGTTGATCGAATTGCATAAGGAGGCTTGGGGTGCGGCCGGATCCCGGCGACCATAGCCGGTAAGGCACTCCCTCACCAGAGCAGGATTGGCCACCCTGGTGCAATAACGACCACAACCTCCCATGAATACGCCAATTAACCTTCGGCCCTCAGTCCCCAGCGGCTGCGTAGCAAATGACCATGGCGGCGGTCAGACCTGCGACGCAGCAGAGGGTGCTAAGAATCTTTGGGTCCGGACAGGCCGCCACTGGAATCTGACCCTGGCAACGTTTAACGCAAGAACTTTATCTAGCGAGGGAAGTCTAGAGGTACTGTTTGAGGACGTTATAGGGCTCAGTGAGGTTAGGAGGACGGGGGAAGCCTTTACAGTGCTGAAAAATGGGCACGTCCTATGTTATCGTGGCCTAGAAGACAAAAGAGAACTAGGAGTGGAATTTCTGGTCAACAAGACGATTGCTGGCAACCTAGTGGAATGCTACAGCATTAACGAGAGGGTAGCAGGTCTTGTAATTAAGCTTAAGAGGTATAAATTGAAGGTGGTACAGGTACAGGGCTATAGCACCTACAGCCAGCCATGACGACCAGCTAGTTGAACGCGTCTGTGTTGTTGTTGTTGTTATGTGGGGTTTAACGTCCCAAAACCAGCACTGATTATGAGAGACGCCGTAGTGGAGGGCTCCGCAAATTTTGACCTCCTGGGGTTCTTTAACGTGCACTGACATCGCACAGCACACGGGCCTCAACATTTCGCCTCCATCGAAACGAAGCCGCCGCAGCCGGGATTCGATCCCGCGACCCTCGGATCAGCAGCCGAGTACCATAGCCACTAGACCACCGTGGCGGGGCTGAACGCGTCTGTGAAGATGTGGAATCAGCAATGGCTAAAGTAAAGACGCAGTACACCATTGTGATGGGAGACTTCAATGCTAAGGTAGCCAAGAGGCAAGCTGGAGACAAGGCAGTCGGGAACTATATGGCGTGGGTTGTAGGGATGACAGAAGGGAGTTAGTAGAGTTCGCAGAGCGGAATAATCTGCGCATCATGAATACGTTCTTCCGTAAACGGGAGAATCGGAAGTGGACGTGGAGAAGCCCGGATGGCGAGCATAAAAATGAAATAGACTTCATACTATGCGAGGACCCTGGCGTCGTGCAGGATGTGGAAGTGCTGGGTATAGTTAGGTGCAGTGACCACAGGATGGTGAGATCTCGAGTTGGGATCTCGGAAAGTCGAAGAATTCAAGATAGCGCTGCAGAACAGATATTCAGCTCTAACAGACCAAGCAGACAATTGCGTTCAGGAAGTCAGCGATAATCTCACACAGATTGTCACGGAGTGTGCAATAGAAGTAGGAGGTAAGATCGGTAGAGAGATTACTAGCAAACTTTCCCAGGAGACGAAAAACGATTATAAAACGGCAAGGCATGATAGTATCAAATGCAACTGACAGAATAGAACTAGCGGAGCTTTCGAATTTAATCAATAAGCGTAAGACAACCGGCATACGAAAGTATAATAAGGAGCGGATTGAGCATGCTCTAAAGAACGGAAGGAGCCTGAAAGCGGCGAAGAAGCGTCTAGGCATAGGCAGAAATGAGATGTATGCATTATGAGACAGGCAAGGCAATGTGATAACGAATATGGATGAGATAGTAATAATAGCGGAGGAGTTTTACACAGATCTCTACTGTAGTCGTGATAACCAGAACAGTGAACGGGGAAGCAGTTTAGAAGAGGCTGACATTCCACCAGTACTGACAGAGGAAGTAATGAAAGCTTTGAAAGAGATGAAATCGGGAAAGGCACCCGGTGAGGATCAGATAATAGCAGATCTGTTAAAGGATAGTGGGCACATTATACTGGAAAAACTGGCAAGCCTGTATACGCAATGACAAAAAACTGCGAGCATGCCGGAATCTTGAAGAATGCGAAAATCATCCTAATTTCCTAATCCATAAGAAAGGCGACGCAATGCACTTGAAAAATTCCACGCCGATTAGCTTACTGTCGGTTGTCTACAAGGTATTTACCAAGGTAATCGCTAACAGAATTTGTGCCACCTTAGATTTCAGTCAACCTAAGGAACCAGCAGGGTTTCGTAAACGCTACTCAACAGTATACTCAACCATATTCACACTACCAATCAGGCGATAGAGAAATGCGTGGAGTGTAATCAACCCCTATATATAGCCTTCACAGATCACGAGAAAGCATTTGACTCGGTCGATACCTCAGCAGTCATGCAGGCATTGCGGAATCAGGGTGTAGACGAGCCCTACTTAAGACTATTGGAGGACATCTACAACGGCTCCACAGCCACCATAGTCCTCCATAAGGAGAGCAGCAAAATACCTATAAGAAAGGGCGTGAGACAAGGAGACACAATCTCCCCAATGTTATTCACAGCATGTTTACAAGAAGTATTAGAACGCTGGATTGGGAACAGGTGGGTGTAAGAGTTAATGGGGAATACCTCAGCAACCTCAGGTTTGCTGATTACATTGCCTTGCTAAGTAACTCGGGAGACGAATTACACAGCATGATTACTGACATAAACAGGCAAAGTATAACAGTGGGCCTGAAAATTAATATGCAGAAAACTAAAGTAATGTTCAATAGCCTTGGGCGAGCACAGCGATTTCAGATAGCTGGCGAGGCATTGGAAGTAGTAAGTGAATATGTCTACTTAGGCCAGGTAGTGACCCCTGATCTGAACGATGAAGCTAAGGTAATTAGAAGGATTACAACGGGGAGGAGTGCATTCGGCAAGCATTGTCAGATAATGAATGGTAGCTTACCACTGTCTCTGCGGAGGAAAGTGTATAACAGCTGCATCTTACCGGTACTCACCTAGGGGGCAGAAACTTGGAGGCTAACTAAGAGGGTTCAGCTTAAATTGAGGACGACGCAGCGAGCTATGGAAGGGGAAATGGTAGGTGTAACCTTAAGGGACAAGAAAAGAGCGGAGTGGGTTAGGGAACAAACGCATGTTAGGGACATATTAATATAAATTAAGAAGAAGAAATGGGCGTGGGTGGGCCATGTAATGCGCATTAAGGGTAACAGAGGGGATTCCTATAGAAGGCAAGCGTGGCAGGGAGCGGCAGAAAATTAGGTGGGCAGATGACGATGTTTGTGGGGATAAATTTGGCCCAATCAGCACAGGACAGGGATAATTGGAGGTCCGTGGGAGAGGCCTTTGCACTGCAGTGGGCGTAGACAGGCTGATGATGATGATGATGATGATGATGATGATGATGATGATGATGATGAAATTGCCATGCTCGGAGAATGGCACCTAAGGTTCTCCTCTGTCGCCGCGTGCGCCGGCTCGGGCTGTCCTGTCCCGAGATGGGCCGTGTGCTGACGCGCGCGGCAGCGCGGTAGTGCATGGCTTGAGATGAGCGAGCGCGCGGGCGCGACGGCCCCATACTATGCTCGTCGAGTGCTCGACCACCACTGCACGGTGTTCCTAGCGGCGAGGTAGCCGTTGGTAACCCTACACAGTAAAGCGTACACTACAGCCCCGGCCTTCGTTACGTCACAAAGTGTAATAATGTCCCCAGCATCACTGAAGCTGCAAAAAACAGTGACAAATTCGCAAAAACATTTGAAGTCGCGAGCACGAAGACTAGACAAATACATGTGCTCTCATCATTCCCATGGCAGCTCAACGATCACAGCGTCAGTTCCCTCTAGTATTTTTGTAAGAAACTGTGGTATAAGCAGCAGAGACACATACGTAAATAGCGGCCACTCAAGCCGTTTCGCGGCCGAGCAAGAGTCTGACCAGCCGCCAGGTGGCGTAGCAATTTCCCTTTCTACTTCACTTCAAATATTTACTGCTTATTATACATCCACTGGGTTGAGTCGACACGTTACGTCCAGCGTCGCCGTAGTATTGAAGCTGCGCCAGTCATGTGCCACTGGTTACGCCCACCTCACTGTGCATTTTAACGGAGTACCCTTGCCTTTTGCGGTAAGTTTGCTTTTTTTTTTGCATAAATGAATTCCAGTTCTTCTGTAAGACACGCTGTTAGCAAGACACCTTCTCAGCGGGGTGAGCCCATTTTTGCGTATGTAACGTATTGTGTCGCGCCACCCGCGAGGGCACTTCGTATGAAAGACCATGCGTTGCTTCTTTGCGCCCGTACTTCCTGTCCAGCCTCTGATATTTCCCTGTATTACTCTCACGGGTGATGTTTTAGAGAAAAAATACGTGGCGCGTTTGCGCATTTCTTCTTATTATTGACTTGGCGTTATATTTTAGCACCTATTTCTTGTGCTTTTTAATATCATGCATATAATCAAGTGTGAAGTAAAGTAACTCCTTTTTCTGGTGCAATTCCCAATTTAAGAAAGACAGCAGCCGAATACAAATCCTTGCGCGAAGACAATTTTTGGTTTTATGGGAAATAATATTTTAATTGGAAATGTTTGGAAAGCATGCCCTATGTCAACGCACCGATTGGTAGTCGTAATCATCGAACGCGACCTCTTCTGGGGTGCTCATGTTGCGTGCCTCAAGTAGCGCCTGACGGAAGTTTCTAATGTGTTCAACTTTCTTTGAAGAAACTCCTGTTGTCCTTTACCGCATGCAATGATACATTTATAAAGGCCTCTTTGTTTCGGTTATTCGCAATACAGTTGACTTGTGCTGGTCGATGCCTGCAGAAAAAACACCCAAACTCGAAAGAGTCCAGGTCCCGGCATTGAGAATTTGTCTTCGGTTTCCGCGATGCTCCTCAACAGCTGCAATAACTGGACAGCGAACAACCCGGTCAAGACTCTTGTGAAGTGCTCAGGGCACATGCAAGGCACCTTCCTCAAGCCCCTACCTACCTGCATTCCAGCAAGAGTTCCGGTTCCCTCATGTTGCTTCACTCGACCACGAGTTACGCTGACGCTGCCAGAAATGCAGATAAAGACACAACGCTCGCCTCCATTCCTCAAGCAGCTTTCTCTGCTGCACGGGTATATGCCGAACAGTGCCCTCCATATAGCGATATTTCAACAACGGTGAACGGGTCTGCATGGTCGTTGATCCTTCCTGCAAAATCCAGCATCGTAAAGATTAGGCTGTCTCACCAGACTGCTTCAACTGCTGCGGAACTTGCTGCTATTCGTGGTGCCCTTCGCGTCGTTTCTGGTGAACCACCCAAGAAATGGAGTGTGTTCCGTGACTCGAAGTCTGCGCTTCATTGTTTGGACAGTCAACGCTTCATTGTGCGTTCACTGTCCTACGACGCGGACCCTACGAACATATAGTTATAGAAACCATGCAGAATGCTGTTGCATCACATCGTCCAGCGAGGAAACGACATCACGTTGCAGTGGATTCCAAGTAACTGTAGTATAAAGGGTAATGATATAGCCATTAATTCAGCCAGAATTCCTGCCCTTGCAATGGAGACACGAGAACGTTGTCGAATATGCCAGGTTTGAAGCATTCTAAATCGATTGAACCCGTATCTACGACCTCCGCCTGGACTCGCGACTCGAGACAAGAGTACTTTGCTGGCTGTCGCTTGGTGTCGCTGTTACGAGATCTTGTGCCTTCAGAATCGGCAATAGCAATAGCGCTGCTTGCAGTCACCGCGGCATTGAGAAAACTACAGGACATGATCTTGGCCTCTCTTCTCGCTACAGCGCTTACAGGCTGCTCCTAGAGGTCGAGTTGAGCCGCCTTGACGATAGGGACAGACAGTAGTAGAATGCCGTCCAAACCCAACATCGCAGCGGAAGTCGTTCAAAGCTTTGTTGGCGTTTTTACATGGCACAGGCACATTATAAAGATTGTAATGCCCCCGTTTCTTTTTTATCTCCCCCTCCGCATTTCTTCGTTTTCTCCCCGCTATTATAACCGTGTTCATTTCCATTTTCTCATCCCCTAGTGCAGGGAAGCAAACCGGAAGTTTAATTCTGGTTAACCTCCCTGCCTTCCTTCATATCTTTCTCTCTCAATTTTTTTTTTCTATTTTCTTCACTTCACTTCACTTCACTTTTATTTCCTTAAAGACCCCCTCTAGGGGTATTACATAAGGGGTGGTGTTAAAGAAAAAATACTATACATCGGTGTTTTTAATGGCTTCGGCAAACATAGATGGGTTAGTGATGGCACAGGTGGCGTGAGGAAGGCCGTTCCAGTCTTTTGCTGCTCGTACAAAGAAGGAGGCTTGAAATGCAGTGGTCCGGGTACGTGGTATTGTGACTTGTAACGGATGACCAGTGCGATGAGATATGTGCGAAGGGGGCGTGATGTACGGTGGATGATTCAGTGAGCTGAAATAAAACATATGAAAAAGAGAGAGGGTGGCACACCGTCGGCGTGAAGCAAGGGTTTCTAAACCTGATTCCACCTTCAGAGATGAAATGCTGATGTCATACGAATATGCGGAATGAATGAACCTGGTAGCTCGATTTTGAAGTGATTCAAGTTCTCTTATGATGTATGTTTGATGAGGGCTCCAGATGGAAGATGCATACTCGAGTTCGGACCTGACAAATGATTTGTATGCAAGTGTCTTGACATGAGGCGGTGTATGGCGTAAGTGTCGTCTGAGAAACCCGAGTGATTTATTAGCAGACGAGATGATGTTAGCAGTGTGATGACGCCAGGACAGGTCATGAGCTAAGGTGATGCCGAGGTATTTGAATGATTGAACTGATTGTATGGGAACATTAGCAATGGAATAGGTAAACTCAAAAGGGTTACGGCGGCGACAAAAAGAAACAAGCTTACATTTGTTAGGATTTAAATTCATTAACCAGCGGTTACACCATGTTTGTATGTTGTTAAGGTCATGCTGAATTAGTGTTTGGTCATGAATGCTGGTTACTGATCGGTAGATTACGCAGTCGTCTGCAAACATACGAAAGTTACAAGATACATGCAGTGGTAGATCGTTAATGTAGATTAAGAATAGTAGAGGCCCTAAGACAGACCCTTGCGGGACACCTGAAGTTACAGGTAGTCGGTTAGAAGAGTGATTATTAACAAACACAAACTGGGAGCGATTAGTCAGGAAAGATGTTATCCATGCAAGTACGTTAGGATCTAGATTTAATAGAGATAATTTAAGAATCAGGCGTTTGTGAGGGACAGTGTCAAATACTTTAGCGAAATCCAGGAAAAGAGCATCAGTCTGAATGTTGCAGTCAAGGTTAGAATGTAAGTCGTGAATGAAAATGGCCAGCTGCGTTTCACAAGAATAACCTCTTCGGAACCCGTGTTGAGAAGGATGAAAAAAATGCAGTGAGTCCAAGAAGTTGATGATATGGGAGTAGATGACATGTTCCATGATTTTGCAGGGGATACTTGTTAAAGATATGGGACGGTAATTCAGTGGAGAGTCTCTGTTACCTGATTTGTAGACTGGAACGACCTTGCCTACTTTCCAGTCTGATGGCAGAATGCTCGATGATAATGACTGCGAAAATAACAATGTAAGGTATGCGGCACACACATGTTTAACATTGATGAGAAGTTTTCAATTAATATCATCCACACCTGCGGAAGAAGAAAGCTTAATATTTTCTATAATCGAAATGATCCCGTCCGTAGAAAATGTAATCGGGGACATAGACTCGGTGCTGCGCGCAGGTGAAGAAAAGTCGGGAACTGAACTTTCATTCGTAAAAACAGAGAAAAAGGCCTCGTTAAAAAGGTTCGCGCATTCTTTGTTGTTGACTGTATCGCCATGCGCATTTAAGACGTTAATGGCGCGCATCTCCTGAGGGTTTATCACCTCCCAGAATTTGCGAGGGCTAGTTGCAAGCATTTTGGGCAGCTCAACATGAAAGAACACGTGCTTGGCATTTCGAATGGCTCTTAAATAATCGTCTTCAGCGGCATAATATTTTTCCCATGAGGACGGGAGTTTGGACTGTTTGGCTGATCGAAAGAGGCGTTTTTTCTTGTTTCTTAGTTTCTGAAGTGTATGTGAGAACCACGGCTTGTTTCGGTTTGCTGTGAATGTTATTTTTGGGATAAACTTCTCGACAAGAGTGGCTAATTTATCTCTAAATATAATCCAATTCTCATCCACAGAGTGTGTATGGCTTATTCTCTGGAATTCAGGAAGAAAAGATACCAATTCATTATTGATGGCACTATAATTGCCCTTGTCGTAAAGACGGATTGTTTTGGTGACGAGATCGCGTTTTACAGGTCTGAACGAAAAAGCCGCATGGATTACCTTGTGGTCACTGACGGCGCGCAGATATGTAATTGATGATAAGCTCTCTTGATGACTAGTTAGTATTAGATCTAAGATGCTGGACTTGCTTTCTGTAACGCGCGTTGGTTGGGATACAAGTTGGGTTAGATTGCAATTCAGGCAGAAATCTATGAAGTCTCTTGCGGGCTCACTGCCCACAGCTGACGGAACGCTACTACTCCAATCTATTTGCGGAAAATTGAAATCGCCGAAAAGGAGTATCTCTGCTTGTGGATACTGCTTACCAAGGTCACTCAGGTTATTGTTGAGCTTGTATGCGAAATCTGGGTTACTGTTCGGGGGCCTATAACAAACGCCCACAAGGACAGTATTAGGGTGAGCATGGCAAACGACCCAAAGAATTTCGAGTTCAGGAGAGTCGGTCCTGGCCACGGAACACGATAACTGTTGGTGCACAGCGATCAGAACACCGCCTCCACGTGTGCCCGCACGGTCCTTACGATAAAGATGAAATCCAGGTAGGTGATCAAGCACTTCTGCATCAGTTATATCATTCGTCAGCCAAGTCTCGGTTATCACCAATACGTTACTGCTTGATGATAAAACAAGTTCAGAAAAAGTATCGCGTTTAGGAAAAAAAACTGCGCGCGTTAGCAAAGACTACTGAAAGTGACAGGCCAGACTGAGGTGCGGTGGTGTGCCCAGCAGATTTGCGCCGAGGGAATTGCTACGATGCTTCCCTCACAGTCTGCGATTGCTCATCGTAGACGTAGCGCTTGTGGCCCATTAGCAGTGTTTTGTAAGTGATGGAGAAAGGCAGCGACTTGGTTTTAGCAAAGGCAATCAATTGCCGACGGACGTGTTGTACACGACGTGAAAAGTCTTCGCCAACACTAAAAGTGGTTCCTTTAAATTTCCGTCCATTAGAAAGAATCGCTCCTTTTGTTTTATGGAATGCGAATTTAACTATTATGGGGCGATGGTGGTTAGTATCCTTGCGGCGACCCAGACGATGCGCGCGCTCAATTTCTTTTGGATCGATTGAAATACCCAGATGATCATGGCAGTGCTTGATGACAAGTTGTTCAACTTGGGCAAATGCTTCTGATCCAGTTGATTCAGGAAGGCCATAAAATATGAGGTTATTGCGCCGAGAATGATTCTCGGCGTCATCCACGCGCGCTTCAAGCTTGCTGAAAAGGTCGCTCGCGCGAGCGGTGTCTCTTCTGAGCGCTTCTACATCAGAACGCAAGGAAAGAATATTTTGGCAATGCCCCTCCAGATCAGTCATGCGTCTAGTGAGATCTGCTATAGATTTATCTGTCGATAACAAATGGGACTTAAGGTCCTGTACCTGGCTGATTAATTCTGTCTGACCGGCAGATAATTTCTGCAGCTCAGTTAGCACAGCATTAGAAGCAGGACCCGGATTGCTTTCAATATCGCCCGACATCATCAACAAGGCACGAATCACAGGAGAACACTCAAGTACAACAAGAACGCAGCAGTGTGGGCTCGGCAGCTGAAACAGCAGGTAATTACTCGACTTCTTAGCAAAAAGACTAAGTTTTACTAACCTGCATGATAAGAGTGAAAGGATTAGCGGTCTGCGTTGGTGCACAGCCGCCGAGCCCACAGAGCGCAGCCGGCAAAGGCCGCTCTTTTGTAGTCGACACAGACATCGATGCCGATGGTGATAGCGTCGACCAGGCTTCGTCAAGGACTACGTAGCTGACCGGTGGCGCCGGGAGGGATCCAGATCTGTCGAATTCGGTGAAATCCAGTGGTTCCAAGTACGTTGTGCTTGATAAGCTTTTGTCGAAGACCAAGAGGGCGTGACAGGTAAACGTGCCACTTTCGCTGGAACGATGTTGACACTGCAACGGAGTGGTCAAACAAGCTGGCAGGAAAACGGAGAGCAGTATGCGCTGGAATGCACACTGAAACACCTGCATGATAAGAGTGAAAGGATTAGCGGTCTGCGTTGGTGCACAGCCGCCGAGCCCACCTGTTAAGATATAGTGAAATGGCATCACAAATGTCAATTTAGCTTGGTACAGCATGCCTTCGACCCTGCAACGTATGACGTTGCAGCGTGTTCGCAGGCTGGGGGGCTTATACCCCTGTCACACGGGCACCCGCGAACTTCGTTAAACTCCGTGTACGTAAAACTCTGTTAGGAAGTTCGACGGAGACGGAGTTGTGGAAGTGTCACACGGCAATGACAAGGTTGTAACAGTTGCCGCGATGGGCTCAGTCGGCACTGTTTGATTTTCGCAGAAATATCCTAATTTCATCTCTAGGTGCTCTTTTTGTGAATGTTCGTTGCGCGGTTTTTTACAAAAAGACATTATTAAGTAGGTCTGAAGCGAAAACAGCATTAAAAGTTCTTTCAAATGAAAAAGCATTCGCTAGATGTAGCGATGCTGACAGCCACGCTGGCCACCTTGTGCCTAACGCTGTGCACGCTGCATTTGTTTACAAGATGTGCCGTGCTCGACGACTGGTAGTTTTGTAGCCCGTATACGAAAGTTTTCGTGTTTCATTGCCTTGTGAGCGCACATTTTGTTCTCTGTATGCTGTGCTGTGTCTTCAGCCATGAGTGACGAAGTGGAAGACGTGAAGAAGTGGTGTGATATTGCATTGGTAATGGCGTCGATTGGCTCCATAGATATTGAGATTGAGGCCGCTAGAGCCAATGTGCGCGCTATCAGGCACCGTCTCGTCGCGAACAGCGTGACGCTCAACGCGATGGCGTTGTCATCGAGGCGTGCTTCGAGGCGAGTTTGGGCATACCCACGATTCTCTCGCTGGTTTGAAGACACGCTCCCAAACCTAGGAGGACAGAACTTTCGGCAGTCATTCAGAGTTTCACGTACAACGTTCAAATATCTCGTAGACGTGTGTACGCCAGTAATGCAACGAGAAACTACGAACATGCGGGAGGCAGTGTCTGTGCAAAAAAGGGTCGCTGTTGCTCTCTACAAGTTGTGTTCCTCTGCTGAAGACAGAACAGTCGCCAATTTGTTTGACCTGGGTAGGTCGACGGTCAATACAATATATAGAGAATTTTGTGACATCGTCGTGGAAGCCCTGGAAGATCAATGGGTCAGGATGCTTGCAGCTGATGAAATGACCGATCACATACGGGAATTTTATGCCGCCACTGGCTTCCCTCAGGCAGTTGGAGCACTAGATGGCTGCCATTTCCCTGTCTCGCCTCCCAAAGAAAATGCCATCGACTACTACAATTACAAAGGCTGGTAAGTGTGCACAAGTTACATCAAAGTTGAAAGCTGGACTGGTGAATACATTACTGAATGCGAAAGCTTGGTGAACACACGACGTACATGGAAATATCAGGTGATGGAAGAGACCAATCGTATGTTGTATAGTTAGGCATACGTTTTTTTTTTTATCTAGGTTCGCCCATGAATATGAACAGCTAAATGCCCAAATAAAAAAAATGAATTAACTCTATAAAAATTATGATATCAAATGTAGGATGCTTATTTTGCATAGCCTTTAGTATGCACTCAGCATAATTCCACAAGTCAGTTATCGACGATTTCACGGCGTCTCATTCCAGCACCTAGTTCAAGAACAGTTTTGTTGTAGCATGGGCACAATATACATGCCCCATCACGTCTTATAATGCATGTGTACACAGCACTGGCATATTTCTCGTACAATCATAAACAATGTGGCCATGAAGTTGTTTGTGCATTGCTAACTCTTTATTGATCATAATGTTAATATACTTGCAGGTACAGTGTGATCTTATTGGCTTTGGTGGACCACAAATATCGCTTTCGATTCATCAACGTCGGTTCCCCAGGCAGGTGCCACGACGCCCATGTCTACCACAGCTCAAGCTTGCCAAGCATTGTGACAGGTCCGACATTTCGGAGCCCAACAATTCCTGTCAACAGTGTTGTTGTGCCACCATTGATCTTGTGTGATCAAGCATTCCCGCTGACGCCCAATCTGATTAAGCCTTTCCCCGGTTCCACCAAAACGTCAGCCGAAAAAGAGTTCAATTATCAGCTCTCAAGGTCTAGGCGAATTGTTGAAAACGCCTTCGGAAGACTCAAGGCTCGTTTTAGATATGTGATGAAGCGTATGGAGTGTGAGGTCACCAATGTTGCAGTTGTTATAAGAGCGTGTTGTGTGTTGAACAATATTTGTGAACATTTTAATGATAGTGTACCCCAACAGTGGATAAATGAAGCAGAGCTCCAGAACACACTGTACGAGCAACCACACCACACCACAGGAATGCAAGTTGGATGTGGCAGAGATGTCAGAGATGCACTCGTGCATTACTTTCAGCAGCACGCAGGCCATTAGATTTAAAGCGAATCGGGCATGCGACCGAAAATAATTTATTGCTCTAAAAGACACCAAGAAGCTTCAGCTGGGGGCTCACTAGGTTTACCAGACTGCTTTAAGGGCAACATTGAGCCTGCTATATTGCTGTGGAAGTGTTTTTTAAAACATCCGATGAGCTTAGGGTGTACCTTGGTTGCTCTGATGCAGCAAGTATTGCTATCCTTTTTTATTGTATGCCCCACGAGCAGTTTTCTTTTTCCAAATAGTCATGCTCATTCTTTGTTGTTGCCACACCCTCCTCCCCCCCCCCACCACGTACCACACCTGTGTATGTTCTCCTTTTATTTTTGCAATCTATAAAAAATTTTGCATGTCTGCATCTTTCATGTACCGTTCCCTTATATTTGTGCATTTTTGTCCCCATTATTCTGTTCCTTTTTGGGTCTGGTAAAGTATGTCCACCAGTTCTGAAAAGTAAACAAACCTTCGCTGTCAACTTTTGAAACATCAAAGGATTGTGGAGAACGTATTTTGAAAATTTATCAGACTTGCGTGAATTCAGTATCATGCTTACATGGAACTTTATGTTGGCAATGTGTCTGTAATCATAAGGGCATGTTGTATCCTTATTTGTCAGCAGTTCTATCAGCGAAGCACAGCAGTATGTATACTGATTGAACAGTAGAGGCCCCAAAGAAACACAGATTTAGTGGGGTAATTAGTGGCATTTATTTATTATAATATTTTGTGAACAACTCCACAAGTTTCTCTTGTGCTGCCACTTGTCGTTCACGCAAGCCCTGCTCGACGTGCGTGGCATTTTCAAGAGCTGAAATCAGCTTTCCTTGTTGCTCGAGCAGCGCATTTTGAAATTTCTCATTTGATGAGATCCGCTTTCGTTTCTGTACTCGGCGCTGCTCTCGTGGCTTGCTTGTGCTAGGCTGGCTTGCTTGTGCTTGTTGCAGCTCCGAGGCACTGCTGCTGCCCTCTGTCACGGAGCTACTTTCACTAGCCTCATCTTCATCTGAACAGTAGCTTGATCCCGCCTCCATGCTCAGAATAATCTGAAAGACAAAAAATTATCTGTTTCTGGAAACGCTGCAACAATGAAGCATGCAAAAAAATGAACTAATCATATCAAGTAGCTTCCAAAAGACGCACTCCAAACAATAGTTGTGACAAAAAGTTTGTTCTTTCGGGGCATATTAGTGCAATAATTTCGTCCCATGCTGCTTCTTATTTCTTACCATTGCTTGTAGATATCAAATGCCCCTAAACAGAGTTCATAATCACGATATACAATACAATATAGGCTTCTCTTTAAATTGTCACATTTCAAAGTTGCATTCTGCCCCCCCCCCCCAATCAGCAATATTTTGCATTCCAAAAGTGAGAATGCTGAGGGCATATTTACAGACTTTCTAGCCACAATTACACATTTGAATAAGGTCAGGGTTAAGCATAGCAAATTGCCCACATTAATGGTATCAGAGAGAAAAGCAGTTTGGTTGTGGCACAGGCAAATTAGTTATTATCGTGACGATGTTATCTTATGCAACTGAGTTACATACCTCCTCGACGTTTCTCTTTGGTGAAGGGCGACTCTCTTGCACGAGAGAGCGGTCATTGATGGGGAGTGTCCCCAGAAATCTGTGCAGTTCCATGAAAAACGGCCAAGCACTGGGTGCAGATCCGGTAGTTTTGTCCCGGGATTCCTTCCTGATAACACAATTTAAGATTAGGAAAACAGTGATTTATGTATTAAGAACGTTCTCTCTGGACTCGTGTACAAATCTTTCGGTTCCTATCCTAGCAAGTGAGTGCACTGTGTTATACATTGGTGTCATGCTATGCGTCACGTTTAGCAACCTTTTTTTCCCCTTTGCAAAAGGAGCAGCCTGTACACCCAGAGGTGCTAGCCTGTACTGTTGCATCATGCGAAAAATGAAAACTGTGAACAATGTAGGCAAGGCAACCTCTATGTATGTTTGATGTTTCACAATGAAGACCCGAATAAAGAAAGACTAGTAGCTCGCGCACGCAATTTTGCTCGACCATATAGCTGATTTCATAGATTCCTTTCATATGCTTAGAAATACTAGGAACCCTCAAAAAGAAAATAGGACGCTTACGCAAGTAATCAGTCGAATACTTCAATGTTCTTGGTGAACCAAATGTACGTATTTTTTTCTGTATAAAGCCAGGTAACCTGCACGAGATGTACCCGCAATTACATCATTCCAGATAAATAAAGTTGCACGTATAACACGCGGAAATCACGGAATGCAACGGTAGAATATGTACACACAACCGGCACCTCAAAATAACTAACGAAATGTAGTGCGCGCGATAACACCAGCAGCAAGTCCCAACAAAAACTCACGCGGGTTATTAGCACACACCACCACACACAAGCTATTAGCAACACACGTGCTTTTCTGCAGTATGCACTTAACAGTGTGCGAACTCACCTGTATTTCTGCGTGAGGTTGTCAATTTTGTGCTGCACCTGCCGGCGCGTTCTCATAATTCCCCTTTGTTCAAGAGCTGCAACAATGGCGTCATACACTCTGGAGTTGTGTTTTTCTCCTCTCAGTTCGCTCAGGTGGTCCTCCCACAGTCTTACCAGCACCCACGTATCGCTTTCGCTCCATGACACCCTTGAATTTGGTGGGGTCTCATTACCATTGCCTGCAGCCGCCGGAGCAGGTGAAGACGACGCAGCGTTGTCACTCATTTTCTTTTCACGGGCAAACGCAAACACTGCGACAACGAGCGCACGCACGGAAGAAATATATTTAAATGGCGGCGCGCGGGGCACGCTGAAAGACGAGGGCATTGGTGCGGAGAGTAGCTGCACTCTGGCGGGCGTATATATATTTGAAGAAACGCATGTTATGAATGGGTCCTGCAACAAAAGAACGTTTAATATTGTCAAAATGTATTATTGTTTTGACCGCGGCAAAATAGTGCTCGAAGTTTTTTTCTCACCTACAGACTACTGGCGACGAGAGTACTTCGTTCCGCTGCTAACGGAGAACGCCGAACGTCGTTTGCGAAACGCTCCGTTTATCTTCGTTGGCGTAAGGGAGGCCGTGTGACACGGTCCGCATCTCCGTCGACATAACGATGAGGGAGTTAAACGAAGTTCGCGGGTGCCCGTGTGACAGGGGTATTAGCCCCTTCAGTGAACGGGCCCGTTGCCAGCTAAGCCCCCGGATTCAAACACTAACAACCGCAACAAACGCTTCAGGCTTGTGCAGTGCTCCACAGATCTTAAATGAACAACCCACCTGGACTGTCAAATGGCAGTTTCGTTGAGCCTACTCAGCCTTTACTCAGCACTCATTTTTCGAGCATTGTGAGGGGCGCGATTCTAGGCCAGGGTCAGGCTTCCGTCCGCCAAATGTAAGGCTTTACCTTTCTGAGCCCGGTCGTTTGAATCGGAGATAGGCTCGGGCCTGGCATCTCCCCCTCCCCCTCGGTGCCTCCTCGAGTCCTCGAGCCACGGCACCTCGGGAGGGAGTAGTGCGTTGGTGTCGAAGATGACTTGGGCTACAGTTTCGTCGCAAAAGTGAGTGTCGTGTCCACGAAAAATGCACCCTCTCGCTAAGTTGCGCGCATTGCCGCTTTTTGACAAACCGACGCTTCAAACTAAAAGCCTTGGAAGGAGTGGTGAAGGGTTCTTTTTCACGGTGTTAGTCTATTGCGTCTACGATGTTGAGGTACATTTTGTCAATTCACTCAATGAAATTGGAGACAACACAGTCAGAAACTAGCAAAGCTGTCAAAATAGTTCACATTAGGCATCGCAATTGGAGTCACATATTTGTTGGCATTAACTACTCAACCTCCTCACAGTAATTTGGGCTCGTAATAAATTTATTATGGTGTATTTAAACACTATACAATTTGATTGCGGAATCTGCAGGCAGAAAACGCGTTTTCAAAGGATTTTATTGGGTGAACCAGAAAACCTGAATGTTGAACGACCTGGCTAGGCTTGGCGAGCCCTTGCGTCATCTTTAGCGGAGGTTCCCGTAAAATATTTCGAATGAGAGGTGTTTCGTATGTATGTATGTATGTATGTATGTATGTATGTATGTATGTATGTATGTATGTATGTATGTATGTATGTATGTATGTATGTATGTATGCATGCATGCATGTATGTATGTATGTATGTATGTATGTATGTATGTATGTATGTATGTATGTATGTATGTATCATCAGCCTGCCTACGCCCACTGCAGGGCAAAGGCCTCTCCCATGGATCTCCAATTATGCCTGTTCTGTGCTAACTGGGCCCAATTTATCCCCGCAAACTTCCTGATCTCATCCGCCCACCTAACTTTCTGCCGCCCCCTGCCACGCTTGCCTTCTCTAGGAATCCACTCTGTTACCCTTAAAGGGGTCCGGAACCACCGTTCGGGCTTGGTTTTGAAAACAGCTGGGTGTGTATTGAAGGCCTCTGAGAAATTCACAGCCAAAAGAATTTTTCAAAACGGTTTGTTAGGAGCGAAGATATTGCGACCGGAAAACCTCCCTTTCCAGTCCTGTCTCAACTCTGCGGAATAGAGGGTACAGAGCTCCTTAGGGCGGTGTCGAAGGAGGTGCCCCGCCCACCGCGTTACGTCACCAGACTTCAACGACGTGTCAGAGTGCCTGACGAAAAGCGCGCGACTAGCGGGGACTGTTCGCAGCGCGCTTGTGGCCGCCTGCTCGCTCCGCGCCTGGGCACGCTCGCGTGCCCTCGCGATCACCGCTTTTTTTTTTTCGATCCTTCCAAGCTTTGTTTTCGTTGTCCTGCATAACCCCAAGTTAGTTAATTGTTTATTAGTGATTGTAGACGGGTTAGTCATCCTGTCGGGCTCGAACGTGTGACTACCATGACTCGAAAGGAAGACCTTCACAACTCGAAGTCCTGCCGACAGATTAATGTGGAATAAGGTGCGTTGACATGCGGTAAGATGGATGGATTAATTTAAAGTGTAAATACACTAGTTCAGTTTTAACAGTGAAGCTGTTTGAGCTATTGGTGAAACTGGGATATCTGCAGAAAACTCCGCTCTGCTATGTAATGCTAGCATAACAATGCCACGCTGTAGTAAAGACAAAGCTTTCTAAGACTAGTTAGGTAGGCTAAGTCTAATTGAATGGAGCCTAATTAAGATTCCTAGGACTAGCTAGGTAAGGCTAAGTTTAATTCAAAGGATCCTAATTAGGAATACTTAATTGAAGCCTAAATCAGACAGGACTAATCCAACTAAGCCAAACCAAGCCAAACTGAACTAATTCAAGCTTGTTTGAGCTATGACAAGTAGTACCTAATTAAGCGGACACTACTGCTTTACAATTAATTAAGCCACGGTGCTAATTAAACCATGTCTAATTAAGGTAAGACTAATTATGCGGGGCCTAAGTTAGCTGATATGAACAAGTCCTGTGTAAGCAAGCTTCCAATTAGACCGTGTTTAATTAACTAGTACTAATTAAACAATGCATAGCTAGGTTATTACAAGATAAGTCAAACCTAAGCTACCACTTATTAATCCAAGGTAAATTATGATAAGACTTCAAGGTCAAGCCTCATTAAGCTGAGACTAAATATTTCAGGACTAATTAGGCTAACACAGAATAAATGAGGACTAATTAAGGTAACACCCATCAAGCGATACCTAATTAAGATAATATATCAAAGCACAGCGTAACTAGGCCTGAGCTATTTAGGTCATGTATAATTAAGATAGGACTAATTAACCCGAGCATAATTATATCATGACTAATGAAGCCCAGCTTATTAAGTCATGTGTGATTAGATTTAAGTGAATTAGACCGAGCGTAATTAGTGTAACTCTAATTAGGTCATGACTAATTAAGTTAGGACTAAGTCAAATCTCAATAAGCTCAGACTATTAAGTTACGCCAAATTAAGCCAAATATTTGAGACGTAATGATTTTAATACACACTAATTTACCTTAGTCAAGCCTAATCTGCTGTAATCCTTAATTCACCCTAATCTGTCTAGCGTAATCCACTCTATAATATGCCATAGTCCACCTAATGCAGCTCAGTCTGTCTTAAACCACCCTAATGCGCCTTAATGAGCTCTAATCCACCCAAATACACCCTAATCAGACCTAGTCCTTTAATTCACCTTATAAAAGAAATATTTTGGGTTCGACTCCAGCCATGCTATTGAGTACGAGTACTAGAAGGGGGCGCGTTGGAGCACCATAGGGAGTAAAGCCATCTACAATCACTGATGTCGGAATCGTTAATTAAAGTTCGGGAATAATTTGTGATTTATTACAGGCTACTGGCATGCATTTGTCGGCTTCTTGGAAAACTATATTTATGGTGACTTTTGCACCGCACCGTTCGCGTCCACGCCGAGATAGTTTACGGACGTCTTCCAATGGCATCTATGAGTCTTGCGCATTAATAAATATATTTTTACATATTTCCAGCAACTATTTTGCCTATAGGCCTAGTGCGCTCGTTTGGCGGCGCCACCGCTCTCCGACCACACAGCGCCACAGCGGCCAGAAGGGGCATTATCTGCGAGTTCCTGGCGCGCGCAAATCTTGGAGGCCATGCATTCGCTTTCCGGAGCATAGCTCGAAGTTGCACCGCAAGGCGAGCCCCGTTTACTGTTTTGCTGCTACAGGCAGATCGCCAACGTTTAGGATAGTTTAAAGGAGCAGTTTGGCTCCTTTAAACTATCCTACGAGAACTGCTCAGTGCCATCGATCTGTTAGAAATCGGTCAGCGCATTGCGCGAACGAACGTGAATTGCGACGTGCGTTTAGAAAACTCGTATTAAACTTTGCTTGGTGTAAATACACATTATATGCGTGTATTGTAAAGCTTGAATTTAGAAAATTAAGCTAAAGACAACCTAGCGCTCTCGCTAGTTTCGTGCTCGGTGTGCACTCGCACAAAGCTTGGCTGGTTGCTTTGGCGCATTAGCCGCCTTAAATAATGAAAAATAAAACGAAGAGACCTCACGAAGCAATCGCCTTTTCGCTTTATAGCCCTGTTAACGCGTCAAACTGTGATGATATTTTATGCAGGTTCTTTTATAGACTCGTTTTCTTTTCGGACGACTCTCTCAGGCGAAGCCTCCGAGAGCCTAATCGAGGACAAAGCCGTTTTTCACACAGGACACACACACAAAGATTTTTATAAACGCATAAGAAAAGAAAGGAAAGCTAAACGACAAGCACTTGAGGGACAAAAGAATACATCACACAATTAAGAAAACAGCGCGTTCTAATAAAGTCTCTATAAGTCCTACGCGAATCCTGACAGATTTGTGGGCATGGGTCCGGCAGTGATGTGCGGAGGTGACGCGGGATAAATGGATGGCTCACCAAATCGTCAATGATCTTGAGTGAAGGCGAACGAGCGAAGTGCATGCAGACGGCTCGGAAAGGACGACATCGGATGTCTCGTTGCGACGGAAGACGGGGGCGGCTAGGCGGCTCGATCAGGTGGTAGCGGCATCTCGTCCAGGCGTCTCGGCGTGGAACTCGGGCCCGCAGCCCGACTGTTCCCGCTATGCCTACGGGCACAAGAGTTCAGCAAGCCCTCGCCTGGAGCTTGCGAGCCGCTTGGGTTCCGATGGCTGGGATCAGGTCAGCAGGAGGTCCCGGTCGGGTGAAGCCCTTGTGGCTCGGGTCCGGAACCCGACTGCCGTCTTCAACGCCCGGCCCGGTAGACGATCCGCTGCCTTCCTCGAACTCTCCTGCCCGGAACTCTCCCGGAACTCTCTTTCGTGGAACCCCCCCCCCCCCCCCCCCCGAAGAATCCGATGCCGCTCTCTTTTCTTTCCTTTCTGCTTACTTGTTGCTGTCTGATTGGCCACCGCTGTGCCACCGTGTTATTCAGCCAGTGGCCTCTAGGAACTCCGTGGATGTTTGTGGTTGGCTGCTTTGTTTTCTTATCTTATTTAATTTTGCAAGGCCACGCCTTTCTCATTCGTCGTCGTTTTCATGTGCCGTCCTCCCGGTCCGCGAGCGTCTTCTCACGTCGTCTTCTTCTTCATTGCGTCCCTTCTTTTGCTTTTCCTCGCGCACTTTTCGTAATCACTCTGGTCGCGCACTCCACACATCACACAAACAAACACGCTATACCTGTCATGCGGTGGCTGAGCTGATTGCAGTGCATTATTGAGCACTTATTCTTGGAATGACTTTTTTTAGGCGCCGTCCCAGTCTTCCGCAGACGAACAGACTGGTTTTGTTCTATGAATTGTATGCAAACAGGTAGGTCTATGAACGCATAAAGGCCTTCTCAGTCGCCGACCATTTATCAGTTGTACAAAAGAAAAATTGTGCAAACTTATCGCAACTCCATGGCGCTGACCGTGTACGCCTACGACTGGCATCGTATCTCAATCCCGTGCACTTGGACCAAGCAATCGACATATGCTGCGTACGCACGCATGGTCACAAGACGAAATAACCCCGATTGACCGTGAGTGTTTTCAGACTGCGCGAAATCGTTGCATTGAATATGTTAAAACGTGTTTTTCGCTTAGAGGTCGTCTCATGACAGCCGATCATGAGACCCCCGAGTCTGAACAATCTATGCAATTCTTCTATGTCGCACATTTTGCAGAGAACTGCGCGACTAAAGTACCTGATCCTGACACCGCCGTTGCTGCCAATCGAGTGATGAATAGCACTTCGAGCTTCTAAAAAGACATTTCCCAACGAGCGGCAGCTTCACTGCGTGCTTCAAACGGCTGCAAACCAACGTTGTCCCAATCATCACCGTGTCATTTGCAGGGAAACGGATAGTGTTCCTAAAGCTATAGAATCCATACATGCGACAGCGCGAAGAAGTAAAATATCCCCACCTCGTCGTTGCTCTGGCACGGACGGCCGTGAGAAGGGAACTCGCAGCTTTTTCCGGCGGCCGCCACCAGTGGCCACAGCGGCGCTGAACGCACGATTCGAAACAGGAGCGCACGAGGCCTATATAGGGGTTCATAAGGCAAGGAAAAGCGAGCGCACGGCACGCACGCGCTTACGGTTTTAAAAAACGCGCTCTGCGAAGGGCCCGCACACAGGCGCGGCGGGCGTGTCTGCCATCGGCCAATAGCAGCGACGCTCCTTGTAAATGCTTTGTGACGAAACAAAGCCTATACAAGGAGCGCGAGGAGAAGCCGTTTTTTGAGTTGAGGGCTCCTGACGAAGTGAAAGCTTTGTGCTCCGCTTGTGAACGCTACGCTTCGCGGATGACTATAGCATTTGGCTGAGATGTTCATTACAGCGTAGGCAAGCCGTAGAATATGTTTTTTCACCAAGCCCGGAGGGTGGTTCAGGACCCCTTTAATGACCAACGGTTGTCTTGTCTTCGCATTACATGGCCCGCCCACGCCCATTTCTTCTTCTTAATTTCTATTAATATGCCCCTAACACGCGTTTATTCCCTAACCCACTCCGCTCTCTTCTTGTCCCTTAAGGTTACACCTACCATTTTCCGTTCCATAGCTGACTGCGTCGTCCTCAATTTAAGCTGAACCCCCTCAGTTAGCCTCCAAGTTCCTGCCCCGTAGGTGAGTACCGGTAAGATGCAGCTGTTATACACTTTCCTCTTCAGAGACAATGACAAGCTACCATTCATTATCTGACCATGCTTGCCGAATGCACTCCAGCCCATTCTTATCCTCCTAATTATCTCAGCCTCGTGGTTCGGATGAGGGGTGACTACCTGGCCTAAGTAGACATATTCACTTCACAGAGAAGTAGACATATTCACAGAGATTTCCTATATTCTTATAGGAATTCCCCACGACGACATGCCCCACCCCTCAGAGTTCGAACCCTTAAGCAACGGTGCCGTGTAATTTAGATATCCTTTATCAAAACGCTCGTGTCCTTCGCCCAAAGACGCGTGAATTCTTTTTTAATGTTTCGCCTTCTTTTGATCAGTGAAATTCCTTCATGTGACTATCTTCCGTTCAATAAAGTTTTCCAACCAACCAACCAACTATCTTCCGTCGGAACTGCACCACCTTCCGCAGTGATCGGGACTTCTTTTGCAACTAAACAAAAAGGTGGTGGTGTATTGATGGCTCTAGACAGTTCTCTAAGATCTGTTAGACGCACGGACATACAAACAATATCTCAATGGATCTGGGTCGAAATAATTCTTGAGCGCTGTTAAAAATTGTTTATTTAGTGTTTCTACGTATCATCTAGAGTTTCGTCAATCTCAATTAATCAGATCATCTCTTCTATTGAAAATGCGGTAATTTCGCATAGTAAGCACAGAATCCTTGTATTCAGCGATTTTAACACACCCGGAATTGACCGGACCACACTTAAATTTTCTCATTATGATCATTTCTTAGAGAACAAGTGCAGCCTATTGTTAGATTTTCTCGCTTTTAATTCCCTACAGCAGTACAACAGTATCGCCATTTCCTGCGGTAACGTCTTAGATCTGTGTATTTCTAATAACCAACCTGTCGAAGTGTCACACTCTCACATCTCTCTGGTTCGTCCTGACAAATTTCACCCACCACCCAAACTAACACGCTGTATGTCTACAGAAAAACCAAGGTTTCCTGTAAAAATCGACCAGTCGCCCAGATTTGCTTTCAAGCGAGGTGACCACGTTGGCTTGTACCATGACTTGTCCACCACAGATTGGCCACTGGTAAATGGCAAACCTAATGTTGATGATCAAGTCGATCACTTTACGGAACTTAACTTGACCAGCATGTGCAAGTTCATTCCCCAGTATACACCTAATCGCTGTAAATATCCCCCTTGGTTTTCATCAGAACTTATAAGTGCATTAAAGCAGAAAGATCGCGCACACAGGAAGTATAAACTTTCTCCGTCAACTCATTGGAAGGAAGAATTCTGTGGTTTTTAAACTCTCTGTAAACGTCGATATAAAGCGGATCACAGTTTATGTATTTCATTTTTAGAAAAAAAGCGCCGCTGACAGGCCGCTGAGTTTTGGAAGCATGTACGCAAACGGTCGAGCAAAAGTGGCGAGTCCTTCACGATTCTGGACTCAAATGGAGTGAAAGATCAAGCCGTCGCTAGCCGTTTTGCCATGCATTTATCATCCGTTTATAAGTCCCCAGCCTCTATAGCTAGTAACGGTCGACATTTTGAGGCAGTTGGCACAGCTGATGCTGTGTCGCTAGATGAAGATCACATTTCCGAATGCATTATGCGCTTGAAACCATCCTTTTCAACTGGCCCAGATGGCATCCCCTCTGCCATACTAAAAGCCTATGGCAGTATACTTGTACCAGTATTGACTACGATATTTAATAAGTGTCTGCATGCTTCAACTTTTCCTAGGAAGTGGGAAACTGCTCGTGTTTTCCCAGTATTTAAGTCTGGCTGCAAAAGTGACGTTTCGAACTACCGCCCTATTTCCCTTCTTTGTGCCGCATCAAAAATCTTTGAGCTTGCTCTCCACAAAATATTGTTTTTTGACGCAAAAAAAAAAAAAATCATTGATTACGAATCAGCATGGGTTTCTCGCTGGCCGCTCAACTGTCACTAATCTTGCCAGTTTCATGACGCAAGACTCCACGCCTCTATCGCAGAGGCTATTTACTGTGACCTTAGCAAAGCTTTTGACGTTGTCAGCCATTGGCTGCTTGTGGATAAATTTGGGCACTTCGATGTTGATTCTTCAATTGTGAATCTCCTCCACAGATACGTTCTTGATAGATCATACTATTTTACTAATTGGCCAAATGTCTTCTTTGTATTAAGCTGCTAGTGGGCTTCCACAAGGGTCGATATTGGGCCCCTTTAGCCAAGTTGGTAGCTTCATCTGCCATCGATTGCAACGAGCATTAAAACAAATGCATCTTTGGCAACTGGAAACGCCCAAGTCAACACATGCATGCATCTTCTTCCATCCTATTCCACATGCCTTCATATAGCCATCTCATCCACAACTAGATTGCATAATGTGGAGTATGTAACCATTTTGTGAATTTTGGTTTACCTTCATGGACAATGCAGTCAGCACCTCCTTTGAAAAACCAGCAGCCCCATCAATTGATTGATACCATTTGCATAGTGTCCTTGGATGCCGAAGGCATGTGTCAAACTCGCACGTATTGATAGGCTCTTGGAGAATAAAAGTGCAGTGTCAGCACAAGTGCCCTGAGCTCTGGTGAGTAAGTGAGTGAAGATGTCTCGCCAGACATACATGCCAGCTGGCGCTCGGGCAAGTTGTTTTTCGCCCCACCAAGACTCTACAGCGTAGCGACATCATCATTTCCTAGAATTCTATTCCCAACTAAATCATTAATGACGTCTTGGAGCTGGGCAGCCTTTTGAAGGAGCCGGCAACGGGCTTGCTGCAGTCTCTTGATCTTCTTCTTGGTCGTAGCTTGCAAATTTGAATAGCGCCTTGCTTCACACCTCAGAAAGGCTTTTTCAGGTGTGTCCTCTGCTAACTGCGGCTGCAACAGATTAGATGTACAAATATGGGTGCCAGGGCAAACACCATGACACAAATCACATACGCAGAACAAGCTAGGAAGGAGATGTTCCTTAAGGTGTTACTTCGCTCAAAAAGATTTCTGTTTACACCTTTGTGAAGCTAAAAATTGTAACAATATAAAAACTGCCATGCATAGGATCCTGCTAGTGCAAGCCTGATTTAAGCATTTATTTGTTACTTTATTTACAAAACACTGCAAGCTCATTTGGGCCCAAGCAGGAGAAGCACAGAAAAGGTCAGTGCTGCGTGGTTTAATGTGGGGTGCTTCACAGCGGCTGTTAGGTTTTATTCAACAAAAGACAAGCATATGCACATACACAAAAGACCACTTTTGTTTTGCACGTATCATGGCTCATCATGACTGGTCAAACAAATACAGGGCATAAAATGTTGTGAAAAGCCTGTGGGTTATATTTGATTTTGTCAATTAGATGAAAAAGAGAAACTGAGAAAAAAAACATTCGTCGCACATTGGTGTTTCACCAGACATTGAGCAAACTTGTATTGCTGTGAATGAAAGTTGATATATTCAGCTATTAATTACACTACCTCCATGACCACACTGTCCGCATGCATTCTCTCATTACTATGATTCAGCTATAAAACAGATGGCATACAGATAATTGCTACTTGACCTACACTAACTCAGAAAACAAGCTTGCAAAAATTGTAGTGGGCAAGTAATGTTCTTAGCATTGGCCTGATTTAAAATTTAATGCCAGTAAGGACAAACAAGCAAGAAAATTATTCTAGTGCCCCAAAAATGATAATTGATCAATATTGCCAGTGCAGCATGTTATCAAATTTATTACCGTAGTTAATGGTACAGGCTAGCAAAGGAATTATTTACATACTTGATGATGGGCCATGGCTTAATTATAGTTCTGACAACGATTGGCTATTTTTTTAAAGATATGAGAGGTACCTCTCATAACAATGCTCAGCTGCACTGTTTAATTTTCCCTTTCTTGTACTTCACCTAGATTGCCTAAAACAAGGTCATGATGTAGAAGATGTGGCTTTCATTCAATTCATTCACCATCACTCAGTTTCGTGAGGTTTTAATACAACTGCACACGCATCTTGCACGTCTCTCGTCTGTGTAGAAAAATGGCAGCTGTACTCAACATCTTTTTTTTACTGTTAGGTATTTTAAATCTGTCAATATTACAATACCAAATACCTGTGAAAATGGCTCGCACGCATATGTAAAATAACTACTTTAAATGTGAGGTCCATAATCGCAGCGAAACGCTTAAGGAGCAAGCCTTGTGATCATGAATACAGGCAAACATACCGGTTCATACTGGACTTGGGAAGGCTCATCAGCAACGTCTTCGGATGTAGCATCAGCAGATGTAGCAGCACCTTTGCCGGTACATTTCTTCAACATGTTAATATAGCACGCGTGCTGGCGCCACTGCTTTTCAAGTAACCCCAAACGCGAAGAATTGCCGTCGCAGATGTGGCTTGGATTCCTTCAGACATTTGCAGGACGAAAGGCTTCCCCATTTCGATGCGGTGCTGGATGCGATGCGTCCTCGATGCGATGCAAAGCCGCTCACCATGCAGACAGCTTCGGTCGCTGCAACCCGGTGTCCGCAGCGGCGAACCGCGTTCAGTAGTACTGTAGTAGTTAGATGCATTTCCTGGCTGACATTACACAGACTCGGCAGCGTCAGACGTTCGAACCTTCGACAACTTTGGCCAGCGCGTTGCCTCGGCGTGCGCGTTTGTCACAGCGCATATGCTCCGTGCAGAAACCTACGCATGCCTACGTCGCCTCCGCAGCAGACGCATCAAAAGCGAAACTCCCAGTCGACTAAATCGACCGCTTGCCTATCACGTGAGGGCCTATTTCCCATGATTCTTTCCTTTTGTAGTGGGGAGGAACGAACCCACGGAATATAGTGGGATGCTGCCTAGGCAAGAGGTGCGAGCCTAGAGCGCGAGCTGTTGGTGCCGAGGCGGACCCCTGCTAGTGAACGCTGCTACTCAGTGGACGCGCCTGACCGCTGCTACTGGACGCCAATAAAACCCCTTCCAAAGTGGTGGAAGTGCTGGGTCTTCAAATCTGGAACTCCGAAGCCGGAAACTGCCCATCGCCCCAACCATGCTTGGAGAAAACATCCAGCAAGCCCAGCCAAACCAGCAATCCATGGCCCAATATCCACCCGTCATCGTAACTGGCGCGCTGCGCCAGCGCGATCCGCCTTTCTTCAGTGGGGCGGATGACGAGGATGTCGAAGATTGGTTGTCCACGTTCGAAAAGGTTAGCGGACACAATAAGTGGGACGACCCCTCAAAACTACAGAACGTCCCCTTCTATCTAAAGAACGTTGCCGACCTTTGGTTCCACAACCATGAATCCGCTTTGACCACCTGGGCTGCTTTTAAGAAGCGCTTTGCCGAAGTCTTCGACCGTCCTGCAGTACGCAAGCTCCGTGCTGAACAACGCCTGCGCGGACGTGCGCAGCAACAGGGCGAAACTTTCACGAGTTACATAGAAGACGTCATCGACCTATGCAAGCGCCTCAACCCTTCGATGACTGAACAGGATAAAATCAAACACATACTGAAAGGCATAGACGACGATGCCTTTCAAATGTTGTTGGCAAAAGACCCGCGAACCGTATCTGAGCTGGCCACCTTGTGTCAGAGCTTCGACGAATTGCGCAAACAACGCGTCTTAGCTCGGCGGCAGGCAACCGCAGAGGATTCTCTCGCCTCTTTGACTGTCGGCGGAGAAAATACCACGCTCCTGTCGCAAATCAAGGAGTATGTGCGTGAAGAAGTGGCCCGACAACTATCGTGTTTATCGCACTTGCCGACCACGGAAACTCCTACGCATTGCTTAACGCCGACCATACGACAGGTAATTCAGGACCAAATCTCCGAAGCGTTGCCACCCGCCCCTCAGCCGACACCTGTCGCCGCGCCACTGACGTATGCGGCTGCTGCTGCACAGCCACCGCGTCAAATGTCAGCGCCGCCCGCTCTACCTGTTCGACGTCCGACAACACCATTTACTGGTGTGCAGCCGTACTACGGAAATCCCTGGCGCACTCCTGACAACAAACCAATTTGTTACGCCTGCGGGATTCCAGGTCATGTTGCACGCTTCTGCCGTCGACGACTTCCGGCGACCCCGAGCACCTGGACCTACCCCGAGTATACTTTCCGGCCGCCATACCACATTCAACGCGATTCGCCACCAGAAGTGCACACCCGCGACCCCCAGCCTTCTTCCGATTTCCAGCCCTTCCCTTCCCGTCGTTCACACTCACCGCGACGCCGGTCACTGTCACCCATGCGTCGCCGACCCACTACGCCTGAGACGGAAAACTGACTGCCGCAGCTCCGGAGGCACGAGCTGCGTCGTCGTCCACCCGTGCAAGTCCTCGCCTGTCTCCCGCCAATGTTATCGAAGTATTCGTCGAAGGTGTACCAACTCTTGCGCTTGTGGATACTGGTGCCGCTATATCTGTGATAAGTCAGAGTCTTTGCCGTTCTATTCGTAAAGTGACGACGCCACCTTCGGGATTCTCTCTCAGTACTGCAAGCGCACAGCGAATTCGACCTGTTGCAGCATGTACCGCCAAAGTCTTCATTCGAGACGTACTGTACCATATCGAGTTTCTTGTTCTCGCTTCGTGTTCCCACGACGTCATCCTCGGGTGGGATTTCTTGTCGCGCCATCACGCTGTTATTGACTGCGCTCGTGCTCAGCTGGAACTAGCTTCATTTCCCGATACTCCCCCTGCTGATGAAGCCGTACCTGGTGTGTACAAGCTTGCCGTTGCTAGTGACACTGACGTCCCCCCTCTCAGCGCCGTCATGGTTCCTGTTTTAAGTGCTGCACCTTCTCACTCTATTGTTTTGTTCATGCCGTCCGACCTGTTTATTCGTCGCCACCACACGTCGCTGCCATTTGCCGTGCTGGCACTTGATCGGAATGACGCTGGCATACTTGTTTGTAACACGAACCCGTGCCCTCTAACCTTGCGCCGTAATGAGACACTTGGCCACGTTGATTCTGTGGACGGTGATGTAATCGTGCCCATTGATTCCCGTGAGACCAGTCCAAACCCTCACCTGAACGCGCTGACTCCTCACCGTGCTTCAGATGACGTGTCCTCGGATGCACTTCACCGTTCCATCGACAGTGGCCTCGCTCCCGATCAACAGGCGCAGCTTATCACCCTTCTCAACGAGTTCAGAACCTCATTCGATTTCCCTCACGCGTCCTTAGGCCGGACGAACACCACTGTGCATAAAATAGACACTGGGACTAACCCGCCTTTCCGGCAGCGCCCCTACCGTGTATCAGCAACGGAACGTCGCATCATTACGGACCAAGTTAACGAGATGCTTCAGCGAGGAGTGATCGAGCCTTCCTGTAGCCCTTGGTCTTCACCTGTTGTGCTCGTAAAAAAGAAAGACGGCTCCATTAGATTTTGTGTGGACTACCGACGTCTCAACAAAATTACTAGAAAGGATGTCTACCCTCTTCCTCGAATCGACGACGCTCTCGATTGTCTGCAAGGCGCCGAGTTCTTTTCTTCTCTCGACTTGCGATCGGGTTACTGGCAAGTTCCGGTGGCCGAGACTGATCGACCAAAGACAGCGTTCGTCACACCGGATGGTCTCTACGAATTCACAGTCATGCCATTCGGTCTTTGCAACGCGCCAGCAACATTCGAGCGAATGATGGACAGCATTTTACGGGATTTAAAATGGCAGATATGCTTATGCTATCTTGATGATGTCGTCGTGTTCTCCCCCGATTTCGCCACGCACATCGACCGTCTTCGCACAATTCTACAATGTCTTACCAATGCGGGCCTTCAACTTAACCTGAAGAAATGTCGCTTCGGAGCTACCCAGCTAACCATACTTGGGCACGTTGTATCGAAAGACGGAATTCTTCCAGATCCTGATAAACTCCGCGCTGTCGCCGAGTTTCCAAAGCCCACAACGGTCAAACAACTACGGAGCTTCGTGGGCTTGTGCTCTTACTTCCGTCGTTTTGTCCGGAACTTCGCCTCCATAATAGCGCCTCTGACGAAAATGCTTGGTGGTTCTGGTACTCTCTCAAATTGGACAACAGCCTGCGAAGAAGCCTTCATCAAACTGCGACAGCTACTTACATCGCCACCTATATTGCGGCATTACGACCCGACAGCGCCTATCGAAGTTCACACAGACGCTAGTGGCGTGGGACTTGGCGCAGTACTCTCAGCAACGTAAGCCCGGCTTTTCAGAATATGTTGTAGCCTATGCTAGTCGGGCCCTCACGAAAGCGGAAGCAAATTACACGGTCACTGAAAAAGAGTGTCTGGCAATCGTCTGGGCGATAAGCAAATTTCGTCCTTATTTGTACGGCCAATCTTTCGACATAGTGACCGACCATCACGCTCTTTGTTGGTTGGCATCCCTCAAGGACCCTTCTGGTCGCCTTGGACGTTGGGCTCTTCGCCTGCAGGAATTTGACTTTCGCGTCATGTACCGATCAGGCCGAAAGCACTCTGACGCGGATGCACTCTCCCGCTCGCCACTGAACTCAACTGACGCGCCACTCTCACCCGGTGCCGTTTCCTTAGCTGCACTTACCGTCACAGACATGCCATCTGAACAGCGGAAAGACCCCTGGATCGCCTCTCTTCTGAATGTTCTTTCCGGCTCAACTTCTGCATACACCCGTGCTCTTCGCCGCCAAGCCACGCATTTCGCGGTACGGGACGAACTATTATATCGTCGCAGTTATCATACAGATGGTCGCAAATGGCTGCTAGTCATCCCCAGCCACATGAGGTCCGACGTTTGCGAATACTTTCATGCTGATCCACAACATGCTCACGCCGGCGCTCTGAAAACGTATCAGCGGCTCCGTCAACGCTACTATTGGCGTGGAATGTATACATTTGTGCGCAAATACATTCGATCCTGCCCATCCTGCCAACAACGCAAGGCGTTTCCTCATTCGCCCGGACTCCTGCAACCTCTACCGTGTCCTGCACGTCCCTTCGACCGAGTAGGAATTGATCTTTACGGCCCTCTCCCGAGCTCTGTCTCTGGCAACAGATGGGTGATCGTGGCTGTGGACCATCTAACCAGGTACGCGGAGACAGCCGCCCTTCCTTCCGCCGGTGCTCGTGACGTCGCCAACTTCATTTTACGCCATTTCGTTCTCCGCCATGGCGCGCCACGCGAACTACTCAGTGACAGGGGACGTGTGTTTTTATCTGACGTCGTTCAAGAGCTCCTTCGTTCATGCCGTACTATTCACCGAACGTCTACTGCCTACCACCCCCAGACAAATGGTCTAACGGAGCGCTTCAATCGAACGCTGGGAGACATGATGGCCATGTACATCAATTCCGACCACTCCAACTGGGACGTCATTCTTCCCTTCGTCACATATGCCTATAACACCGCGACACAGTCTACTACAGGCTTTTCTCCATTCTTTCTTCTATATGGCCGCGAACCCTCCACACCACTCGACACCATTTTGCCGTATCGACCGGACCCTTCAGAATTCAGCCATGTTTCAGAAATCGCCCGGTACGCCGAAGATTGCCGTCAGCTGGCTCGCGCGTTCACTTCGGACAGCCAAGCCCTTCAGAAGTGTCGCCATGACCGCGATCTCTCGGTGGAGACTTTCGCAGCTGGCTCCCACGTGTGGCTCCGACTACCGTTCCACTCACCTGGTCTTAGTTCAAAGTTTGCTCCAAAGTACCACGGACCTTATCGCGTCATTGACCGCCCATCTCCCGTCACGTACGTCATTGAGCCTGTGAACCCTTCCCCGGACAAGCGCCGCCTTGGTCGCCAGGTGGTCCACGTGAGCCGCCTCAAGCCGTATCATGACCCCCTTATTCTAGCGTCCCCTTGAGTCGCCAGGATGGCTCCTCTTCGCCACCGGGGTATTGTAGTGGGGAGGAACGAACCCACGGAATATAGTGGGATGCTGCCTAGGCAAGAGGTGCGAGCCTAGAGCGCGAGCTGTTGGTGCCGAGGCGGACCCCTGCTAGTGAACGCTGCTACTCAGTGGACGCGCCTGACCGCTGCTACTGGACGCCAATAAAACCCCTTCCAATATATAAATCCCAAAGAAAATAATTCAGATAAATGCTTCCGAAGCGCGGAATCGAACCAGGAACCTCTCGCTCCGCAGCGCGCGGCGCTAACCACTACGCCACAAAGAGCAGATCCTTCAGGGAGCTAACGGCGAGCCTTATATACACACCCTTTACCGCTGGCAGGACTCAGAGACGGCAGGCGCTTATAAGCGTTTCTTCATTACCAGCGAGATGGCGCGAGGCGCGCGACGGGCGGCCGCGTTTGCAACAGGAGCGCTGTTCAAACTGAGAGTATCCACTGTGACAGGTTATCCGCGCTCGTTCAGTGTATATCTGTGCGTTCGTTTCGTGCGTGCTTCACTTGATAGTTCGCGCTCATCTTCTGTTTGTTCATTTAGCGGCCTCCCCTAGCTTTGTATGTGTAGCTTTGTGACACACAACGTATAAAGCCCTTCGTACCAGCACGCGCTGCCCACGGGAGGCGCTCACTTAGCAAGTGCATGTTTGCTACAATTAATGTTGCTCCTGAAGCTGCGAGTCTCACTTCGTATAGCATTACAGTTTCTTGCTATCGCATTCATTTCTTCGCCCTTGCGGCGAAACTGTGACTTTTTTTCCCCTTCTCTATGCTGCCTTGCGTATAGTTGAATATGTGCAATTTTATAGCGTTTTTGCATTTTTGCACTGCATCCCTGATATTTTGTAATGAATGTTTGCTTTTGTTGTTGTTCATTAGTATTTTGTTCTGTATAGAGTGTTCTTCTTGTAGTGTTTCTTAATTGTTTTCTTTTGCGAGCTCCAGTACAAAGACCTATGGTTGTTCCTGGACACGTTAAACATTTGATTATTATTATTATTATTATTATTATTATTATTATTATTATTATTATTATTATTATTATTATTATTATTATTTAAGGTACGCGGTCTATGTGGAAGAATCAAGCATGGTGTGCCAAAACATTAGCATGCCGCCTAGAACGAGGGCCAAACTCTAAAACCGGAACTTAAGGCTCGAGCCGTTCTCGGAGTTGCCGCGAAAAATTTTTTACTGGACTTTTCCCGTTCTACGAGCCTTGTTGGTGCTGGCTTTCAGGCACTAGCCAGGGTAGGGCTCTACCGCGATATCTTCGGTGCATACGTCGTCTTGCCGCGTATATTTCGGGCAGTGTTGTACGGTACGTCGTTCACGAAGGAACACCATCGTTCCTTTTAAGGTTGGTGGAACTGTAACGGTAACACGTTACATTTACGAAGGAACGGCAAAGGGAACGGCGTTACTTCTATACACGTTCCACTCAACGACGATCGCACGTACGCAGCACGTATGCAGGGCGGATAGGCAGAAACAAGCCGTCCCTGGAGTCCCCGTTTTCCTGGCGCGAGTATCGCTCTCTCATAGAAAATCACGCGCGAAACGCCGTTCTATTGTGTTTTCGATGATTCGGCGAGGGTGACGCTTCGCCTTCTTCACTGCGGCTGCACGACGTCAGGGTATCCCGCTGCTCCTTGGCGGTGGCCGCTTGCTATGTCCGCTGTATACAAGTATAGTATGCGGCTAGTAGTACCTAGGGGGACCTACCATCATACCCGTCGGCTGGACATCTTCCATCGCCGTCGACCTTCCCGTGACGAGAGCCGGTACAGCCACCACCACCCCAAGCCTGGCCTGTAGGAGCGGCGGACGCTCCCTCAGCGTCTACCGCAAGTCCTTCTTTGTGGACGACGTCTGGCTCGTCGAGGCGACTACGCCATCAGGCCTAATTGGATACACCTTCGTACTAGTTTCGGCTATCAGCCAGCCCTGTATGAGTGTACGGCGACGCGGGAGGAGCTGCATGCAACAGCGAAGTTCCTTTCGTCCCTTATGATCACGCCGCCAGGGCTCCCACCGAACTAAAACACTGTCAACGCGTGCATTACCATCAAGTCTCCCCGCATTGTGTCTGAGCCATGGTTGTCCATATTTGTAAGACACTCTATGCATCTATATCTCCGAGGTATTTTAGTTGAACTGAAAGGGCAGCACCTTAATTTAGCTTCAGCAGCCCTATGCCCTCGGCAAAAAGCAGAAGCAAAAGGCTTCTCATACACGTGCTCACGCGAACGTGGGCTGAACATGCTTACGTGCATGCCTGCATGTCTTTAATGCTGAGCGAAGTTAACATCGTTCTAACCAGGATCTGGTTAATTATGTCCCTTAATGTCCTGTTCGTTTCTAAAACTATAGTTTCATTGCTACGCGACCAAAGGGCTAGCTACACAGGAATAACAAAACATTTTAACGCACCGCACGCCATCCACTTTACTGCACAGTCCCATTTGCTGTATAACAATGTCCTGTCAACCATGCTTGTGTGGTGTGGGTCATTTTTCGTTGGCGTCCCGTCAAATTATGCATGTGAGGCTATTTATTTTCTTGTTTATTTCCCACACCACAACAGCATTTCGCCCTTGAATGAATGTCGGTGTGCGTACGAATTTAACAAGCAATAAATGCTTATTACTAATGCCACGAGGAAAAGAAAGCAGTCCCGCGTTATTTAATTCGGCGGTAAGCGCACAATATATCAATATTAAAATTCCTCACACCGACAGACGTTCCGCGCAGCCATAATTAACCGCAAAAGCACAGTACATCACAGATACTTTAAAGTGATGACAACTAAGTAAAAGCAATGCATCCGGAACTGCCAATTAGCTAACGCACAGCGTACTACGCGTTATCAGTGGACGTTAAGGAACAATCAGGTGGTCCAAATTTCCGAAACCCCTCACTAAGGAGTGCCCCATAATCTTACCCTGGATTTGGCACGTCAGATCCCGGCAACTATGATTCATAAATTTTTCGTAAAATATGCTTTGTAAACTCACGAAACACGCACCCAGCCCAGAGTGCCACGTGATTTATACTCGAAAATGTGCTATCTCGAATATGACCTGTTTGTCATTGCAAGGGGGAAGGCCGGGACCATGGTATCATGTACTGAGATGCTATCCACCCAATAAGAGAGGAATCGGCTATGTTTTCAAAAGAATACATTTTACCATGAAGGATGGATACATGAATAACTCAGGAGATACAACTCGTCTATTTAAACTCGTGTATGTCTCAGATTTCCAGTGATCTTCGTTCCAATATTCCTCCCTGTAGATCAAACATCTTGACTTTCGGACTCCGAAATGTCAGAAGATTGCTGGCTGATAGGATAGAATAGGGTAACCACTTTGTTGAATAAATATTGTGCCGTTGTCAGCATATCAGCAATTTCTGAAAATATACAGTCCAGGTTTTCACATCAACAAATAAGATAACGCAAAATTAACCAAAAGCCCCCAACTAGTATTTTTACTGTGTCCGCGGAAAATCCTTCCCGGTAAATTAAGTGGATGTGTATATGATAGAGGCCTTAACACACGATGAAATTTCAGACGATTGAACTGGCGAGACCCAGTTGATGATCCCCGGCTTGAGCTGCATGCAGGTTGACAGGCGACGGCGGCCGAAATTCATTTCCGTTGGCACCTTAGCCCAGTCAAGTCGCATCTACTTTACGACGTTGATAGCAAACGACGTATGTCGTTTACCTGATGTGTGTACATTACTCACGGATTGAAACACACGGAGCGCGTGGCCGGTAGTACATGCAGCGCCACCCGTGTGTGTTTACGGAGCCAAGGTGTTGCATTGTAGTATTTCGCGAGGGGGAGAACATCTACGGAGCAGAATTTTTCCTTCCGGTCGCCAACAAGACAGCGTGTATTTCACCACACTGCCTACCGAAATGGCTCGGCGGTGCGCGGAGGCGAATTGGGCGGCATGCATCCGTTGAAGTAAGACACTGGGATCAACTACGAGATTGCGCCTTGAGTGTGTTCATAGACGCGATAAGCACTTGCTCAAAAGAATGGAAAGTTCGTTTCGTCCATTGTTTCATGCTTTTTGTCGCGACAAAAACGAGGGAAGAAGCCTGTCCCCATGCAACATTTAGACGAAGTCTTAATACTGCGTTCGTTCGCCCGTACTAGCCAATACTGCGTCTATTTTGCGTGAAAAATTTTGTTAGCGCTATCGACCAAGGAAGAACGCGCCAGGTTCTTCCATTTTTGTTGGACGGGCATTTAGGCAGCACCACCTAGACTACTGACAAGGCCTTTCCACGGAGAGCGTGACGTCACGCTAGTTGCCCCGACCGAACACCGGCTGCTCCTTTCTGTCGCCACGCTTTCGCATTTTCTACGTGAGATTGGCCGAGTAGAGCGAAATCCGGTCGAATTTCTTTTTCCTCTACAGGGTGTTTGCATTAGCAGATTATTGGGTGACCATGATAAAGCTTACTTCAATATATTATAGCTTTATGTAGCTTCAAGACATGTCAAATATCTACTGAAACAGAGTCAGAAATGCGTTTGTACAAACCGCTTTATTGATGAAGGGCTAGAATTGATCCATTTCAATTGTTCCCTAGTATTCTCATCATTTTATCTATAGCCTTTCTGCGCAATACCTTGAATGACGTTATTTTACGGAATGCAAAAGTTGATCAAGGTGACAGTTCGCTGCCGCGCGCACAAGTGTCTGGTGTGTAATATTCCCAAGGGTTAGTCCAGTGTCTCTTATAAATGCTAATGCCATGGATATGACAATGCTATATTGACACTGGGATTCCACTGCCCTATAACGGAAAGCTTAACATGCGGTGAAGCATTATCCTCGATGCGGATTAGCATTATACACGGCAAGCGTTGGCCCTGGCAGTCGAGAGCTCACCGCTGCAGGTAGCAGGAAGCCTCCCCAGGATCTCTCTCCTGTGCGCCTTTGTGCGTGTGTGTTTACACTGAGTTCTCGATGGCTCTCTTCAAACTCTCGCTCAATTCAGTTGAGGTCGGATATCCCAAGGACTGCGGTTTGTGATATGCGACTGAGAGTCCACAGAAATAGATGCTGCGGCATCTGACACTTGATATGTAGCCCCCCTCCCCTTGTATTTTTTTTTTGTCAACCGTCGCTGTATCTTATGACGTTGCGTTGCAGTGCGAAAGCTTTGTGAAGAGGCCACTCGCGTGAAAGTTCTCGAACCTGCGCCAAGCATGAAAATGAGTGAATTAACATGGGCACACTCACCGTAAAACTTGTTAATGTCATTTTGACCGCGTCCTGAGTATCTCAGCTCGATTGTAACGCATTGCCACGACTGAAGCGTATTGATGCTATCAACACCACAAACGATATGCTCAGCCGCTGGAAAAACTAACAGTTTCTTACCTTTTACTGTATGCTTGGTGTGAAATCCTTTTGCGGAAAGGCTCTGATCCAGGACTTCTTTCCCATTTCATTTTTGAGGAACACGAAAACGCTCACTCTGGGACCACGTGGCACCCACGAACGCAACGCCGGCTCATGTTGCACGAAACGAGATATTTCCGTCAGCATCTTTATGTCTTTTCCGTCACTCAGCTTAC
Organism: Hyalomma asiaticum; assembly: GCA_013339685.2. Classification (NCBI taxonomy): domain Eukaryota; kingdom Metazoa; phylum Arthropoda; class Arachnida; order Ixodida; family Ixodidae; genus Hyalomma; species Hyalomma asiaticum. The sequence goes on from CM023481.1 coordinate 166,792,706, forward strand.
ACTGCCGCACACACACACATAATCACACGTGCTCAAATGCAAACCACTTGGTCAGGTACAAATGCTGTTAGCGCAGCGCAATGCAGCACCAAACCAGCTGAAGCAGCGAGCAGACTGAAAAACCTGTCGTAGCTTGCCCGTAGTTTTGGGAAAAACGTCGTGCGTCCCCCTGCCACCCGAGGACCACTAGCGTGACGTATGTCGTCAGGAGAGAGGGACATGAACAGGCCTTGTCAATAGTCTAGGTGGTGTTGATTTAGGTCGGCATGCAAAGGTGCGCAAGACTTGCTGCGCCACGTTGACAGTGTGTCAACTACAGAACGGCCTGTTGGCGACCGGAAGGAACAGTTCTGCTCCCATACTTGTTCTCCCCCTATCGCGATACCACAATGCAACACCTTGGTTCCGTGAGCACACACGCGCAGCGCTGCATGTACTGGCGGCCACGCGCTCCGAGTGTCCTGTTTCAGTCCGTGAGTACTGTACATAACCTGAGCGCGCACGTGTTTATTTATTTGTCATTGTCAATCAGCCTTGGAATAACCCTCTAAAGAATACGTAGCCATCTATACTATTTGTCAATTCATGCGGTTTTTCTTTTTTGAGCGCCGCAAAGATGGCGCAGAGATATTTTCTGCAAAGCATGCTTTGCCATTACCCGCTCTACCATTTACATGAAGATTGCATCTGTAACACGGTTGTTATTCTCATGGCACTTCCAGTGCCAAAAAAAAAAAATGCTTCCAACACAATTCTGAGTAATCCGCGCAATATATCAAGAACGTCGGCTTGATCACTTGTGCGAAGCTGTACCTTTTTCTTTCTTTCTTTCTTTTTTCTTTTTGAGCGCCCTGTTTGAATGGGAAGTCTTTAAAGTCAATGGGCTTACCGAAATAGACAAAATCCATCCCTAGCGGTAGTTTTAATGCAACCTAAATATTGCAAAAATCTAAATTGGAGTCCTGACAGCTATCTCTCCGAACGTCATGCTTGAAAAATATTATTAGCACATTCGGAAGGACAATGGCCGCGTTCGTTGCGATACTCCTTATTATGATGCAAAGTACGTCTTTTTGTGCTTTTTTTTCTTTTGGTTTCCCATCATGTTGCGGAACCAACTCAGTGGCTTAATAATCATTAGCATTTTATCACTGATGCTAATGAAAGGCCCTTATGAGCGGTGCAGCACTCTGGCTTCTACAATACGGAACAAGACGGGGGAATTAAGCATAATAATTAAATAGAAAGAAAAAGAACTGAAGCGTGCAACTTTCCATTTGGACCTGTATACGCAGGTCCGTCCTTGACGCTACTTCATATGCAGCCATTATGTGGCCTCAGCACTGTGCTGCTTATCTATACCAGTTCGCAGGAACCCGCCAGCAGATTGGCTTGAACGTGAAGCTTTCGCTGCATTGAGGTGCGGAAGTACGATGGGATCTGGGAATTTTGAATCAGCCGACCGTTGAAGTTTCGAACGGCGGTATGGGCGCCGTTTTGGCATCTCGTCCCTTTGTCCAGTGGCCAGTTATTCGTTTGTCAAACGGCACCTTGCTTCTGTCCGGGCGAAGTGCTAAGTGATTACTAGAAATCGAAAAAATCGAAACACGTTGCCATTTCTTTGCGTGCTTTTCAGCGTGAAAATCCAGCCTGTTCTTTGTCTTTTTCCCCCCTCTCTCTAGTCCTGCCTTGACATTCCCATATTAGTTAGGCAGGTCCCACGCGCTGAAAGATGAGTGCTTGTAGTCGAGAACATCGACGCCTTCGCGCCTCCATTGAATGTGTACTCTACTTCAGCATCCACTACGTCCTCTTGCCAACCTGGGTGCGGCTCAAATGTTTGCTCCTGTGGGACGCGCGCAAACACTCCGCGCACACACAGCTGAAGGCAGTGTGGCAACAGTTACACCGCACTGCCGCAAGTTGCTGGGCGCACAGACGTGATCGAGTCCTTCATTTCTCGTGGCAAAGAGAGCACACCTTATAGTGTTTCGTAATACCGTCATTCGCAGAAGCAACTTCGTATGTCAAGCTGCTTTCACAGTACAACTGCGATGCCGACCGACGTGCAATGCGCGACGTCGAAAGACGCAGCCCTATTTAGTTGTTAGTATCAAGCTTCTTCGTTCTGTATTTTTTCTTTGCCCGCACATTTCTGCTCCAAGTAACAACGGCATAGTTCTAGACACTATCCTTCTTGAAAACAGCGTTCTATCTGCCTGGCAAAGCGAGTACACGCGGCACTTGCTAAGTAGGTCCGGCTCAGGCTTGTCACGTAGTCATGTCTAAGCCACATCATACCTAACTAGGCATTTATATAATATATATGCTAGCCAGTAAACTTCTGTCAGATTTTATCATAAGCGATGCTAAAACTACGAGCCTTATTTATTTATTACAAAAAAAGGAGAAATAACTTACAGTTTATCACTCTGTTAACTGATCAGCTGTTTTTCAGTTTTTCTTTGCTAAGTGATCTTTCCCATTGAGCAGCTGTCTTCTCTAACAATATAGTACAAGCACCCGGGATGATAGACTCTAACGCTGCAATAGATGCTAAGAACAAACTTGTCAGTTGCTGCAGTGGGTGCATGCGTTTTGTACAAAAACCTTTACCCTACTCGTAACAGTTGGACTGAATGCCAAACAACTCGTCATAGGCAATTTCACTGTTGACTGCTGCGCATGACACCGATTCCCACAGTGCGTGGGATCCGCAGCATTTTCTCCGCTGCTCATCCGAAGGTCGCGGGATCGAAACCGGCCGCGGTGGCTGCATTTCGATGGAGGCGAAATGTTGAGGCCCGTGTGCTGTGCGATGTCAGTGCACGTTAAAGAACCCCAGGTGGTCGAAATATCCGGAGACCCCACTACGGCGTCTCTCATAATCAAAACTGGTTTTGGGACGTTAAACCCCGCAAATCAATTAATCAATAATTCCGCATCCTTATAGGACTGTTCGTCTTTCACGTTATATTGGCTCGACGTTGAAGTGTACACTCGTTCTAGTTTATATCTGCTTTTTAGTTTTATCATGACGCATGTCACCGTTTCCTTAACACTGTTGAATTCTTTTCAGAACTTTTTAAACTGCGCGAGAAGACGGGGACCGTAGAAAGAAACACACAGGACACACTTAGCGCAGACTGCCAACTGTTTATTTCCTGGAAGCAAGCAACAGATACTTCAAGCAGAAAGCTAGACACGTGGTCATACTGTCACTCCCCCATGCGTCACAAATTTTACAGAATGCTTTTGTGGGGTAATTTATTCCATTCCCCTGCCATGTGGTAGCATATATATAGGACAAACGGGTAGGTGCTTTAATGACAGGGCTCGGAAACACCATTGGCACGTACAGAACAACGCAGGAGGTACTTTGGCGCATCACTGTCGCAAATGCAGAGCAAAGGCTGAAGGCGCAGGAAACTCGCCTTGCACTCCAGTCCTCAGAAATATAAAGTTCCTCTTCAAATCAAGGGACCAGATCGAAAGGGAAATCGTCGAAGTCTTCCACATGTTAAAAGCTGGCGGCAGCTGTACCAGCATGCAGTCTGTCTCGTTGTTATACCTGACGAAGTCGCTTTCCTAGAACGCGCCTTATGTGACTTGTGTGCATCCTTCACACAATTTTTTTTTCTTGTTGATGGTTTTTCAGAAGCTTTGTTATCTTCTTGAGCTTGTTGCTAAAACAGCAGCTGTGTGTTTGCCATTCATAGACTTTCACCCTTTTCGTTCAGGTTTTAAGTTCCGGTGCCTTCACCACAATTCTGTTAATTGTTGTTCCTTCACGCCTGTTGGTTCATTCTTTCTCACCTTTTATTCCATCATCGCCTTTACATTTGTTGATTGTTGTCAGGCTTAAAACAACTTTATGATCTCATGTTATCGCCTTTTAACCCTAGTTATTTGCTATGGGACATCCGCCATTTTTTTTCTTTTTCTTATCTCTCACATGCTCGCGTGACTTTGCTCTGTGTGTTTTCTTGTTTTCTTATAGTTCACTGTTAGAACGGCTTCTGTTTTCACGGTGATTTCTCGGTCCCAAGTCATGGTTTGTAATGATGCTCAGCAGATTCTTATATCTTAGGCGCATGGGGGAGTGACAGTATGACCACGTGTCCAGGTTTCTGTTTGAAGTATCTGTTGCTTGTTTCCAGGAAATAAACAGTTGGCAGTCTGCGCTAAGCGTGTCCTAGTGTGTTTCTAGTGTACCCGTCTTCTCGGCAAGTTTTAAGAACTTCTAAAAAGCTACGGAACCAACTAGCCCGCCAGAACGTTCTACTGATATTGAATTCTTCGAGGTCACCCGCAATATACTTGTGCAGCACTAGGAACATCATTTGATTATCCTCGCTTCTCCGCGAGCCTTCTGAGCAGAGGGAGTACCCATTGCTCAACATTAAATACTCCTCCCCAGTTCTCCTAACGTCGCTAAGGCCAATGATATCCTAGTTAGCGTCCTCTACACCTAGTTCTTCTAGTAGTCTTCCAATGCTTGCTTCCTCGAGAGGGTTCCAAATAGCCGGGCGTCACTACATTTAAATTATAGGGGTGGTCTTTTGGAATCCAGTGGCTTTGTGGGCCATTTGCTTCGATACCAGTCTGACTCCATCCACGGTCATAGGTAGCGTCGTCGCTTGAGACGAAGGCTCCTGTTTTAAGTTAGTTGCGTAACTTAAGAGGAAAATAATGCCCCCATTGAAACGTAGGCAGAGTAATATTAATCTATTTTTCATTGCCATTGTGAGGTTCAGCGAGAAGTAGTTTTATTAGACATCTACAGTTAAAATAAGACACCCTACGAGGAGTCTAGTCGAAGTCGAACAGGACGCCGAAGTTCCCCCGCGTAACGATAGATGAGGTCAGGGCGGCTATACAAAGCATGGCCCTCGGAAAAGCAGCCGTAGAAGACGCTATTGGCCGCGAGGCCCACCACTGCTGTGGTCGGCGCTGCGATGGTTTTGACGTCATCGGTAGTATGCCCCTTCTTACCTTGCTCGTTGCGCTGCGTAGCTCCCTTGTAAAACGTGACGTGCGGGTCAAATCACGCATTCTAATCTTTTGTCGTGTTAATGATCAGCATTGAACGTTCGCTTCTGGGAATTTCAAGTTCATTATCGGTATGTAGAGCAGTATTTGACCATCTTTCGGCCGTGTGGTAGCATAAAAAAATATTGTGTAATGCCTAAAATTTCATGACGTACCTGTTTTCATTCGTGATTTTCTTGTCCCTACCTCTGAAAAGTTATGTGGTTATATGAAGAACGTAGTCTTTTCATATACATTCGCTTTCCAACAAAGTAACACGCCGTTCTCATTGTTTAATCCTGGCTCCGCCATTTTTTCCACTAAAACTAAGTAATATTTCTGCCTGTGCGAATCTGGCGTGCCCTAATCGGCGTGTACAGAACGAGCTCGTGCAAATCCTTGCTGGTGATAGCTGAAGCTTTTAGAAGTGCTGCCAAATTCGCCTCATCATGTTAATTGTCGCTTTGTTTTACACCAAACTAATTGACGTGCTGGTAACGTAAAGAAAACTTCATTCGGAAAGCAGCCGCGAATTCTCGGACTGTTTGTCAATAATGTTCTTAATGCTGGAGAATGGCAGGCTAACTGTAAGCGAACAAAAGAAGAAAATAATAGGCCAGGTTTGCATTGAGACGCGCATGGCTCAACACATCGCAGATCGTCGATTTGAAGTTAGACATGGTTCTTACATGGCCTTGCTAGGTCTCACTTCGCAACTAATTTAGCCGTAGCGCAGTCAGGCTTGCCTCAATCAGTCCTAACTTAATTAATCTTGCATTAATTAGCATTGGCTTAATTACGCCGGTCAACTTGATAATAAATATCTTAATTCGCATTAGCCTCAGTCTTGGTCTAATTAGGCATGACTTAATCAGTCAGCCTAACTAGGTTCGGCTTAGTTTTATTTGAAATAGGCTTGTGTAATTAGTAATAAATTAATTAGGCTTTGTTTAATTATTATTGGTTTCATTGGACTTAAGTTTATTAGGCTTTGGGTAATTAGAATTACCTTACATAGATATGACATAAATAATATTAGGTTAATTAGGCCTTCCTCATTTTACTAAGACCATTATAATTAGATTTAGCTTAATTGCGCTAGTTTGAGTAGCATATAGCTTTAGTAGGCCTGGCTTCATTAGTATTACTTTAATGAGGCTAGTCCTAATCAGTCTTACCTCAATTAGCCCCAAATATGCTAGCTTATTTGGCTATACGACGAGCTGATGCAAGAGGTAAACCTATCTACCGTAAAGAAAACGGCGGCGATTGCTAAGCCAGCACTCCTAAGCATGCTTGATAACGCGCCAGTCTGCCGATCATTCCCATATGCTGTCGACAGTGCGAGTGGGCCGCTTGCGCGGTGGTGTTCTGCCATATCCTGATTCAGTGGCACATTTCTCTTAATTCGCTGTTTCACTATCACTTGCATTCGTTCAACACAGGACATGTGAAATGTGACGCCAAAAATATTCCATAATGTATCATCAGCATAGTCTCATATGGCGTTGGCTATGGCTCATAATAGTAGCAACGCCTTACCTGGTATTGTCACCAGGGGCAAGGAATCGTCGTATACTTGCCCCGATTATCGGTTCACTAAAATGCTTTTTTGTAGGACAGTCACCAGGCAAGGGGGAAGCGCTCGAGGTGCCCACAACAAAAAGACCTGCGGTGACATACACGCAGGAAATGTGGAGTTGTAGCAGACGACAAAACCCGGCATCCTATGAGTGACGTCAGAGCGTAGGTGGCGCGGCAGTATGCCCTCGAGGCCAACAGCAACTGATTTAATCATGCACGGTGGAGACTTCATATTTAGGAAGCTGACGACACTCCACGCACAGCGTCTCAATGTTCAAACGTAAAGTGAGTTATAAAAACGCCTATGTTCGATTAATAAATAAGAAGGGAGACGGAGAAGATCTGAAGAACTGCGGACAGACCCGCCTATCCTCAGCATTACACAAAATATTTGCAAAGCAAATCCGAAATAGGATAAGAGACCCGCCTAACTTTAATTAATACACCAGGATAAGCAATCTGGCTTGAGAGAAGCGTATTCTACAGCAGATCACGTTCACGTGGAAAATCAAATAATTAAGAAATCCGCTGTATGCAGGTTTCTTAGAAAAAGAAAAATATTTCGGCTTGGTAGAAATACTCGAAACATAGTTAATACCATAACCAATATACACCGAGATTCTACACCTACCCTGCTCCTCCTAAAGGAAGGCACGAAAATCCCGATTGAAAAATGGGTCAGGCAAGGAGAGACAATTTCCCCACTATTCCTCACTGCATGTTTGGAACAATTTTTAACTGACTAGAGCGGAAAGAAATAAGAAAGCGCTAATGAAAACTGTCTCAACAACTTGCTGTTCGCAGACCAAATCATGCTCTTCGGATGGCGATGAAGGGCAAGAAATGATTGAAGTATAAACCTATAAAGCGATAAATTATAGTTAAAGGTGAACAGGAAAAAATAAATTTTACTCTAGGCAGCCTGGCCAAAAAGACGAGAGTTCCCGGTCGGCAACCAGACATTAGGATCCGTGCAATGCGATTGTGTATTTGTGTGTTTATCTAAGATGAACAGATACTGTAGAATGCCTGCAGAATACTGTAGACAACCATAGAATATTGTAAAATTCAAGTGATGGGTATCTTAAAGTCACGACCGGAAACTTGCTACCGTCCCTAAGGCGGAAAGGGTACAACTACTTCGTTTTGCCAGTACCAGCACATGGAGCGGAGACAAGGGGAATAACAAAGTCGAGCGCGAATCCAGAATCACACCGCCACCGTTCGAATCGAAGAGTGATAGGCGTAGCAGTGAAGATAGGAAGACAGTAAAGCGGTTCACTGGTGTAGCCGATATCTTATTCAGCATTAAAAGCAAACAATGCAGCTGGGGTGGCCACATGTTTGCGAAGGTCAAATAATAGATGGTGAATTCTAGTGACGGAATTCATAACGAGAGAGGAAAAGTGCGGCCATGGACGACATAAGATATAGAAGGGGAGATAAAATAAGTTGCATTCATTAAGTTAACAAGCTCGCTCAGAACAGAGTCGTACGGAGATCTTTGTGAGAGGCCTTTGTCCTGCTCAGGAACTTTTTCTGGACTCGCTCAATGGCGTTGCTGCTGGAATTAGAAATGCCATTCCAGATCGCAGATGCATACTCAAGTTGAGGAAGACATATCGCGGTGTACAATTTGCGGAAGGGCATAGGAGAACAGAATTCTCTAGACATTCTGCAAACACAGCCTAGGGTGCGAAGACCCCGCAAAGCAACACGCTTAGCGTGAGCAGAAAAGTGTAAGGTGCTATCAAAAAGAACACCTAGATCATTGACTTCAGAAACCTTAGACAACGACACAGAATTGACAGAATATAAAAATGGCACACTAGATGTTTTTCTAGTGAAACTCATTACCTTGGTTTTTGAAATATTTAGGGAGAGGTTATTGCTCCTGCACCATTCAGAAAAAGAACACAAATCGGATTGCAGCAAGCGACAATCGACGACTGAATGAATTTCCTTAAATATCTTTATGTCATCGGCATACAAAAGGAAAGAAGAATTCCGAATGACTGAAGAAACATCATTAACATAAATTAAAAACAGGAGTGCGGCCAATACAGACCCTTGAGGAACCCCACTAGTAGCTTTGTAGAAAGAAGACGTTTGGCCATTTACGGCAACATAACATGATCTATCAAGAAGATAGCTATGCAGGAGATTCACAATTGAATAATCAACATCGTAGTGCGCAAGTTTATCTACAAGCAGCGAATGGCTGACAACGTCAAAAGCTTTGCTAAAGTCACAGTAAAAAGCGTCAACCTGTCCTCTCTGCGATATAGGCGTGGACACTTGCATCATGAAACTGGCAAGATTAGTGACAGTTGAGCGGCCAGCGAGAAACCCATGCTGATTCGCGATCAATGAATTTTTTACATCAGAAGACAATATTTTGTGGAGAGCAAGCTCAAAGATTTTTGATGCGGCACAAAGAAGGCAAATAGGGCGGTTGTGCGAGACGTCACTTTTACAGCCAGACTTAAATACTGGGAAAACACGAGCAGTTTTCCACTTCCTAGGAAAAGTTGAAGCATGCAGACACTTATTAAATATCGTAGTCAATACTGGTACAAGTGTACTGCCATAGGCTTTTAGTATGGCAGAGGGGATGCCATCTGGACCAGTTGAAAAGGATGGTTTCAAGCGCTTAATGCATTCTGAAACGGAATCTTCATCTAGCGACACAGCATCAGCTGTGCCAACTGCCTCAAAATGTCGACCGTTGACCTGCCCTCCGTGTTTGATGACATGTACTGTACCCTCCCTGCTGTAATGCCTTATGGCGAAGCAGGTACTCAATAAATAAATAATAATAAATAGCTGCACAGGCTGGGGACTTATAAACAGATGAGAAATGCGTGGCAAAATGGTCAGCGACGGCTTGAACTTCTATTCCATTTGAGTCCAGTATCCTGAAGGACTCGCCACTTTTGCTCGACCGCTTCCGTACATACTTCCAAGACTCAGCCGGCCTGTAAGACGCGCTTTTTTCTAAAAATGAAATATATAGACTGTGATCCCGTTTGTGTAGGCGTTTACACAGAGTACGAAAACAACAGAATTCTGCCTTCATATGAGTTGACGGAGAAAGTTTATACTTCCTGTGTGCGCGATCTTTCTGCTTTAGTGCACTTATAAGTTCTGACGAAAACCAAGGGGGATATTTACAACGATTAGGTGTATACTGGGGAATGAACTTGCGCATGCTGGTCAAGATGAGCTCCGTAAACTGATCGACTTGATCATCAACATTGGGTTTGTCAGTTACCAGTGACCAATCTGCGGTGGACAAGTCATGGTACAAGCCAACGTAGTCACCTCGCTTGAAGGCAAATCTGGGCGTTTTGTCGATTTTTCCAGGAAAGCTTCGTTTTTCTGGTGACATACAGAGTGTTAGTTTGAGTGGTGGGTGAAATTTGTCAGGACGAACAAGAGAGATGTGAGAGAGTGATACCTCGATAATAATAATAATAATAATAATAATAATAATAATAATAATAATAATAATAATAATAATAATAACGAAAACCGCGGAGAAAGATTTTCGGCATCAAGAAAATAAAAATAACCGCCTTAGGAGCTAAGTAAGCCTTTGGCGTGTTGCAGTGTAGCCCCCTGCAATTGTGACATTAAGGTGTATCTGAGCCGCTATGCATGAAGGCCCGAGTTTAGCAAAACTCGTATTTTCCAAGAGCTCTAGCGACTCCCTAAGATGGAAGAATTGATGCAATCAAGCCAACATCCGTGTATTGGCACGCCTCCATCCGAAGGTCGCGGGATCGAATCGCGGCCGCGGCGGCTGCATTTTGATGGAGGCGAAGTGTTGAGGCCTGTGTGCTGTGCGATGTCAGTGCACCCCAGGTGGTCGAAATTTCCGGTGACCTCAACTACGGCGTCTCTCATGATCACAGCTGGTTTTGGGACCTAAAACCCTAAAAATCAATCAATGGCACGCATTCCATTTCATTGGTTTATCAAGATTCACTCTGTAGTTCTTATTATCACGTGAGCTTATCCATATGGAGAGTCAGAGTGTGTTCATGTGGTAATTTCATCGGAACTTTCTTTTATTTATTTTATAGTTTCATTGAGTGCAACCGCTAGTCACGTGCTATATGCTACTGCAAACTTTAATTTTCTTTGTTACTCACCTTAAGGTAGTTTAAGGAGTCTTAAAGCTTGTAAGATATGCATTCGTTCTGGTTTAGAAATAGTGGCAGTTTATTACCAATATTTTTAAATATTGGTAATACGGCGAAGCGCTACGGCTGCTTCGCCACCTGGATAACTTGACGGGAAAATTAGACAGCGTGAACAGACCTTTAGCGCGAGACAGCGTCGCACCCAAACGTCGCCTGTCTTACTGCAACTGCGGTTTCATTTTCGCGTGAATGGTCAACTCGTACACCGAATAATAATAATAATAATAATAATAATAATAATAATAATAATAATAATAATAATAATAATAATAATAATAATAATGGCCGGGAATTTGCTGCGATTGGGCCGAGATCGCGATGCACAACGCGGATAATTTCTTAGATGTTGTGATGGTCAATAAAAATTGTTCATTAGATGCTCGCTGCTACTTATGGTAACATCTTTGAGTGCAATAATTAACACTGTAAAAATACAGGTGCCAATGATTTTAGGTAGAATGTGCAAAAGGGATACGCCCTGTGCGGTTACGATGTGGTGACTATTTGCACTTGTGCCATTAGTCGTGGTGACTATTTGCACTTGTTAATGTGCATGTTTATCTAAGCTAAATGAATACTGTAGAATATCCCATTTGCACCGATACGCTGGAAGCACCTAAAATGGCATGTTTTTAGCGTATGATTTTCTTGTGAATAAGGGCCCAGGTTTTTTTTCGTGTTTCTTTTTTCAGGAGAAAACAGATTGAAAGAAAAAATGACGATTGCGCACAGGGCTATGAAGAACCCGACACATCCATTTGTTAAACAATGAAGGGAATATAATTTTGGCCTTATTGCATCACAAGAGACCCAGAAGAGCGCCGTCGTTTAAAGGCATCACTTCTGGTCGAGGCATTGCTTTCACAACAAAGCGTCAAGACTGACAATATCATCAATCATGGTTAGATTTATTCCCGGTTTAAGCGTGAAAGTTTCGCTGTTCGGAGGACAAAGCCTTCGTGGCTACAAGGTTCAAAAGCACTCGCACAAAGTTTCGCTCGCAATATCCTGCATGGGAGCCTGTTTCTTTCATATGTCGCAGAAGCAAGGGTAGTTAGCACTACGCGAAAGGCAGGGGGAGCTACAGCTGGTTGAAGCAACACCCTTGCCACAACTTCGATGAATTTGTATGCCCCACAGACTCCAAAACTCCTTTTATAACAAAATTCCCTAGCAGGTTCTGTATTTTGGGACGTTTCACCAAAGTTACTTAAGGTCCAGCGAGGTAAAAAGGAGAAATAACAAAACATTGGAACTGAAACGATACGCTTGGTTATAAGTTTGACGTCACCGTTATATGCAACGAATGTAATCGCATCGCAGAAGAATTCATCGGGAAGTGCTCGTATTGTCTAGACATTTTATCCTGGCTGAAAAAAGGAAACAGAAGAAAAATGTCTTTTTCGATATTTCCTTTTCCTAACACGAAAGTGTTTTATGCTGGTCTCCATCATGCCTCCATATGTCACGACCGTAACGGATATGACGCAATAAAATAAACACGTAGGAATAAAAGAAACAGTAAGAAAAACTTCTGATGATGCGCTTGGAATCGAACTCATGGCACCGCGCTCCACGACGAGAGGTGGCCTGAGCTCGTCCACTGCGCGAACGCTACACATGCTCGACGCTGTACTAATGCGCCTTATATTCCTTCCGACGCTCTCTTCCGGCTCACTGCGCGCGCATCCAGACTCACATTGCCTGGAATGGTGCCGCTATTCCGGAGAAGGCGAAGTTAATCACTGCAGCTTTACTTTCCTTCTCCTGGATGGCGGCACCATTCCAGGCGCGTTCCAAAGTCCGCCTTGATGCACGTGTGCAGAGCCGCACGGGCATCGGAAAGAGGCATGATAAGAAAGGACATAGCCGCGTTTGTACAGCTTCGAGTGTATGTGCGCCGATGGAACAGTGGTAGAGCACCGGCCACCTTTCGTCGTGGGTAGCGTTTCCCTGCCGACCACTCTTCGAGCGTGATGGCAACAAGAAAACTGCTACATTAGGCGCCCAAGTACAGTAACGACGTTGACTGGTCAATGTGGCGCAAGTAAATATAATTGGCACCTTTGCCGCGCAGCATTTACTGTCGACTGTGTCCAGTCATTACGTAAACTACTTCAGTTACCACAAGGGGTTATTGGTCCTTGATGTTATGGAGGCGATGCGTGAACGTAGGTTCATCCACGTAAAACGGTGCCGTACCAGCGAAACACTGACAGCTGTGGGCGCGTTCGCCTCGATGTAACAATAAATATTCAACTGCTTATGCGAACACACATTTCACTTTCGTATTATACCGATTCCTTTGACAGAGGGATCAGTCACATTTTTTTTTCAACCGCTTACGTCTCTACGCTCGAGTTACTCCCGGTATTGTCATAAACTGCTACTGCTATCGCCGTGACACTTTCCAGTTCATCTCGCAGCGGGCTTCCGCAACTGACGAGTTCGATCTGAGTTTTCCTGTCGATGAAAGTCATGGGCCACGCATATAGGGTGTGACTTGTAGCTCACATGCGCGTATGGATGGATGGATGGATGCTATGAACGTCCCCTTTGTAACGGGGCTGTGACATGTGCGCCACCAGGCTCGTAAGAAAATGTAAGAACTTTTTTTTCTATCTTTAAATTACCCTCATGCCTTTTAAATCTACTTCAATCAAATCGATCATACTATAGCAAAAACGGAAATTCATAGCCCAGTTCTCTGCCCCTTATGGCAGAAAGTCGATATTTTTCCCTATAATTATTTTTGTCCGTTCTCTCTAGTTTTCTGCCACCAGTATTCTAACCGTCTCTTACTTATTTCAATCACGGCTATGTTCAGCTTCTCGTTGTTCGCCCTAAAACCCAAGGCTTCATGTAGGGTGGTGCCCAAACGTATACCTGGGTGGATATTTCCGCATTCAATCAGAACATGCTCCGTCGTTTCCCTATCTTCCTCACAGCATCTGCATTTTTCTTCTTCTTTACTGAATTTCGCTTTATAAATACGCGTTCTAAGGCAGCCCGATCTCGCTTCAAACAGTAAAGCGCTTCCTCTTGAATTATCATAAAATGCCTCCCTCTTTATTTCGTTTTTGCCCTCTCGGTAATTATTCAAAGTCGTTTTTTTTTTTTTTTGCATCGCCGCCCTCCAGTAAATCTTCTCCGCCTCTCTGACTCTCTGACGTACATGCTACGATTGGGCGACACCTAGCTTGCTTGTGGGTTCCCTGAAGGGGCGCCAATATCAGCAATCTTGATTGTCCAAAAAAGTAGAACGTGAATTGATATCCACAATAATGTACATCAATTGATACCCACCATAGTGAATATCAGTGGTAGATTCAGCCTTTCCTCAGATAACACACCTTATAATTGCACTTTCATTGTTGTTCGTAAAATAGCACGTGTGATGTGTACTAGCGCTGTGTATGTTCGCTCTGGTGACTACAGCATATTCACATTGCTTCTGGAAAGAAAATTAGTTGTGAGTTGGCGTTCTGTCTGCTATTTCTCTGCCCTCTTGTGGTTTATCGTTGAGCCACGTCGTTCAGCTAAGCTGGAATTCACAACAGCCTCTCTCAAGAATTTCTCGTGAGACGAAAATTCTGCCGATATCGGTACACCGGGCATATCATCTGTGAATGCGGCCAGCCAATAGCAGTGTGAAGAAGAAGAAGCACCGCTATCGCCAGTCGCATTGCTAACGCTTGGCTCGCTCGGCGCGTGCTTCTGGTTCCTGGCGTCTTCTGGCTGCCTCGCCGCTTCGCACGGTCGCTGTGTCTTCGTAGTGACGCACTGCGAATAAACCTCGTCACAGCAGGAAAACTTGTGCTTGGGCTTGTTGGTGCTTGCTGCTTGATACTATTGCCGCTGCAACTAGCAACAAACGGCTCGTGACCGACTGGAAGCCTTTTATACTAATAAGTTGGATGGAGTATGTATCAGTGACACATCCTTGCAAATTTCCGTTTCAAAGATCAGGTTGTCTGAGGGCTGCTTGACCCTTTATGCAGGACTATGGTTATTCTGGGAATATGCATTTTTTTAATTAATATTTACTCTCTGATTCGGTCCTGAAATTTATTTATTTATTTAGTCAATACTGCCGACTTCTATGCGAAGTCGTAGGCAGGAGTGGGTAACAGATACACTTGAAAATACATTTTCCAGGGCAAGAAAACAACAGAAGCTTAAAACACAAAAAAAAATGTCGGGGGGAAATATAGAAGAAAAAAAAAACAGGGATTTACAAACATTGAAGTCAATGCAGCGCTTCAGAATGAGCAAGTTTTGTTGATAAAAAAAGCGAGAAAAACACATATATCGACACAATCGACGAAGCGTGATACAATCGAGCTAGCACTGAACATAGGAAAGTAATACAACTCAGACACACACGGTAGAGATTAAATTCTGTGACAATGAAATAAAAAGAAAGAAAGAAAGAAAAGTTCAAAGGATAGCTGGCAGATTTGCTATCGCATTCATGAATGAAGCGACAGTTGTGGATGAAACAGCTTCATCGGGCAGGGCGTTCCAACTACGTGCTGCTCGGGGAAAAAAAGATTTTTGGAAAGCAGTGGTTTTGCATGAAAATTCTTGGACTTTCTTGCTGTGGTGTGACCGGGTTATACGTGATTTCGACGGTAGAATATATTTAGTTTTATCGATTCCTAGGTTACTGTGATAGATCTGATAAAACAGTTTCAGTCTTTCACGGGAGCGCCTGCGTTCTAAGGGTTCCAAGTCCGAACTTTCAAGGAGGGTCGAGGGGGATGTGTTTCTACTGTAAGCGCTGTAAATAAACCTTATGGATTTTCTTTGTACACGTTCCAGTTTTTTAATGTTTGCTGAAGTATGAGGTTCCCACACAGGAGACGCGTATTCCAGTATGGGTCTCACGTAAATTTTGTACGCCAACATTTTAATTTCTTTGGTAGACTTTCCAATGGTTCTGCGTAAGTACCCAAGTGCCTTCATTGCCTTTTTTTGTGTGTACTCTATGTGCTCGTTCCACTTTAGGTCGGAGGTAATTATAACCCCTAAGTATTTGTAGCTGTTAACTAGAGATATACAATTATTGTTGATGCAATAGGTGAAAGGAAAGGGACTTTTTTTGCGGGTAACTCTCATTGCGACGGTCTTTTTTGGGTTAATGTTCATCTGCCAAGTCAAACACCAAGAGTGTATCTTATCCAGGGATTTGTTTAGGGTTATTTGGTCGTTGGGGTCATTGATGACGTGATACAGGATGCAGTCGTCTGCAAAAAGCCTTATTTTAACGGGTATGTCACAGACTATATCATTGATAAATACTAAAAACAGAAGCGGGCCAAGGATGGAGCCTTGTGGTATACCGGATTGAACTGAAGTGGGGGTGGAGCTTGAGCCATCTACAGAAACACTGTGGTATCTATGGGAAAGGTATGCCCGAATCCATGTTAGTAAAGAATCGTTTTTCAGGATCGGTTTTAATTTTATAAGCAACTTGTGATGGGAGACTCGGTCGAATGCTTTTTCGAAATCAAGGAATATAATATCAATTTGACTATGGCTATCTAGAGCATTAGCGAGGTCGTGAACTGTCTCAAGTAGTTGTGTGGTAGTTGATAGTCCTTTGCGAAAACCGTGTTGCCGGGGGTCAATTATGTTGTTTCTGTCAAGGAAGGCCGAGATGTGTTTAAATACTATGTGTTCAAGCAGTTTTGCACATGTACATAACAAAGAAATAGGCCTGTATGATGACACAAGTGACTTGTTTTCAGATTTAGGTATAGGAATGATTTTTGCGTATTTCCATTCACTCGGGACTTCGCCACTAGACAATGATTTGGAGAATATAAGTGTGAGATATTTGGAGCACCATTCCGCATAACGAACAAGAAATTCATTGGGTATAGCATCAGTTCCGGGTGATTTTTTTGTATCAATGCTCAGCACCAACGACAACACACCTTCTTCAGAAACGCTGATATTGTCTAAGGGACCTATGTCGTCTAATGATGGAAAAGGAGGGGCGATTCCGTTATCGTTTGTGAACACCGAACTGAAGTAGTCATTCAACGCCTCTGCGATTTCTGCACTGTCGACTACGTTTGTATCGTTTATGGAAAGACTGAACGAAGTTTTATTTTTTGGTGCGATATGAAATAAAATGGAAAGGCCGCCGTGTCGGCATTCTTCTGTTTGTCTTCTGTTTAGTGTATTTTTTCAGCGGTATATGTGTCATATACAGCCAATAAGAAATTAGACGAACAAAAAAAAAAGAAACTTTGTCAATCCATCCATAATCAAAAGAAGAGGCGTGCAGGACACGGACTCAAGGAGAGCAGTGAACAACACGAACGCCGTGTTCACTTTTGTGTTCACTGCTCTCCTTGTGTCCGTGTCCTGCACGCTTCTTCTTTTGATTATGGACTGTTACCAACTAGCTCAACTTTCTGTCCTTTTGGTCGATCCATCCCCTGTTCCGTCCTGCTTCTTACAACGTTCGTATCATTGCCAATTTCTTCAAGGCGAGGGTCAAAGTAAAATTCTTTACCGAAGGAATTTTCCCAACCGCAAGGGCCTTCGATTACGGGTTAGCTCACCCCGGGGCGATCACGAGTTTTTTAGAGCTTTTGCGGCAAATAAGAGATTATATTTTTAAAAATGCCCGCATATCTGCTTGCTTCGCTGCAAATGGCGTCGAAAGGCGATAGTCTTCCGCCGCCCCTGATACGTAACACCCTCTCTCCGTCCCCTTCCCTCTCCTCACACTCTTCCCCTCCGCTCTCACTCATTCCTCCCCTGATATACGCAATGGAAGTTTTGCTGAATTCATTTGAAATTTCGCGTATTCCCCCTGCTATCGCGCCATCCATTGTGGCCTCTTATTACTGTTGGCTTGAAGCTATATCTTCTGTCGGGATGTTTTTGACGCGTAGCGTCTGTTCGATACCATTTATAACGGATTTATTTTAGCATAAAAACAGTCAATTAAATTAATTAAAAGAACGCTGCAAACCACGGTTATGTATGTGTATTTTACCTCAGATAGGCCTGAGTTTTTCTATGCGTTAAACCCCGTCCACTAGCGCTAGTAGCGCGGTTGGTTTTGACCACTCGGTTGGTTTTGGCCGGTCAGTTGAATCGAGTGACAGACCGATATAAAGAAAGACGGGCTAAGTTTTTCGCGCTTAGGTAACTAAAGAAAGACTATCGCCTTTAATAGTAGAACGCTGCAAAATGACTCCTGCCGACCAATCGATGTTGCTCGTATGTAACGCGCCAGCCTCAACGGGCAACACCAGCGGCTGTTTCCCGTTCAATCCGTAGATCACTTGTAGAAGGAGAGGTGCGTACCCGAGGGAGGGTCTATCGCAGACCACTGACAAAGCGAGGTCATGGCCACCATAAGTGGGCACTCGTCTCGAGGACGAAACCTCGCCGCGGGCATCTTCAGTCGCCACCAGCGACATGTCGCGCTTCCTTTTAGCGAAATTGTCCTTCCACTCGCGTTTTACCCGAGCAGCAGCCACGACTGCAGTGGATGCGAGAACAGAGGCACTTTGCGCAAAAGCTACGCGCGCAAAAAACGCACAATTAGAGAAAGGAATGCAAGTATCTATGCATCACAGACACAACAGGCACTATCAACTGGATATTGCAGAGCTGTTTCAGTCATAGAGCAAAGCTCCGTATATATATAATTGTTCGCTTATTGCGCCCGTTGTTAAATGTCCTCATTTCTGTTTTCATTAAAAAGACTTGAAACCAAGCTGTTCCTTTTTTTTCCCCTATCACCAACATCGTTTTACTTTGTATTGCGCTTTATATTTACGGAGCAACAAGGTGCATGTGCGCTTTGGATAGTTTGTAACTCAACGTATAGAAGACAGTGAGGCGTGTATAAATGGAAAAAGCAGGAACCGACGACGTAAAACAAACGCTATCAACTCGGAGGTCACAGAGGCAAAAAAAAAAAAAAAACTATGCAAAGTTTACGTGCGCATGCTCAAGCATGGCGACGGCACTCGTCAGTGTGGCACACGTACGCAACGGATAACTTTTCAAGCATGACACGAGTTCTCTCTGCGGGGCAACAGAAGCCCTGGTACTCATAGCCAAGACTTAGTCGTAACACACGTTTATTCGTTCCTGTGTCTGTACAAAACTGCGCACTAATCATATTCTGGCGTGCGTTTGCAATTGCCACAATGCAACTAGGTATACTAGAAGTAATCCTCGGGTTAACGAGCCTATCCTAAATTAGCCTTTCCTAAATTAATTTCGCATTAAATCAACGGCCTGTCTGATACACATCGAATGGGCCGCGGCTGAAATGTCTTTATACGCCACTCCAGCACTGCAGCGTGTAAATTTATCAGCGTATTTTGTGGAAAGTATATCTGTCCGCCTTTTTGTGTTTCATAGGCTCTTCTTTTCTCTCCACGGTGGCGTATTGTTTCCTAGATAACTGGCAGCCGTAAAATCAGCATGAACCTCCTATCTACTTCACGTACTTTATCCGATGCGATAAGACATGAATGTATGCATGGACAACCTACGACTGCTTTTTTTGTCCCTCGTTCTTATCGCTTTCTGCAGCCATATTTGTACTTGACAAAGTGATGGAATTTGCAGGCGTTCAGGAACAGAAGTTACTGCAATGCGAGGAAACCCTGCGTCTATTCTAATAAACGCATAAGCTAAGCGCAATCGCTAGTGCTCATTTCGTGCACACACGATAATGTGAGTGAGGACTTAAGGTAAGACATGCTTATTCAGTTTTTCTACAGTTTCACCCTACTTGGATAAGATGTTGAGAAACAAGAAGCATTACTAACACGCATCGTTTTCCTCAAACGTCAAGGAAATATCTAGAAACTATAACAGTACGTCCCTCTGAGGCAATACTTTACTAGACTTGTATATTCTTTCATTTACCTTGAGTTGTTCGACTAGTATAAAATAACAACCCATTGAAATTAATCCACATTTGTAAGAAATCGAGTTATCGCCCACGCGTAAAGAAATACTTTAAAGATAGGGTGACCTAAGGCACTCTGTCTTTATCAGTCATGTTTAGGTGTAGACTAACAACAAGGGGAGAAACCTTAGAAGGAATAAAAATTAGGCTTAATAATGTATACAGTATGCTAATGTATACAGTGTGCGATAATGTATACAGTGTGCGCTTTGCAGTAAGCGTCATCCCTGTTTATCTCAAGAAATTTGGTGTCGAGCATTGCACTTGAGAAACTTACGACAAGGATATTTCTCTCAAATGAAACAAGCCGCACTAACCGCTAAATGATTGCACATAAGCTTAGCCGTGAAAGAAATGTTTGGCGTATAACCGATAGGCCGGCATTACAGGTTCGTCCCATTCCTTAAGACAGACATAAGCAGGAAACCAATAAAAACTATCGCACATTTCTTGTACGTTGCTGCGCAACCAACCCACGGCGAAGCTCATCGACGCACACTTTTTTCGTCATTGCACGGCGGTAAGCAGCACACACACCAGCGAAAACACAGCGGCTGCTAAGGTAGGCGCGCCGGCGGATGCCTACCATGCGAAACCAAAACACCCGGATCTTCGTGACGTAGGCAAGTCGAGCGGGTAGTAAGCCACTTCTATGTTGCCAGATGCTTCGTAGATGGCTGAACCTGAATAATAACCACAGTAGCTTCTAGTTACAATGATTTTTCTGTCCATTTTGTTTGAATAGCCCCGTCACGGAGGTCTAGTGGATATGACACTCGGCTGCTGATCCGAAGGTCGCAGTATCGAATCCCTGCCGCGGCGGCGGCATTTCAATGGAGGCGAAATGTTGAGGCACGTGTACTGTGCGATTTCAGTGCACGTTAAGGAACCCCAGGTGGTCAAAATTTCCGGAGCCACATAATGATATCTCACATAATGTTATCGCGGTTTTGGGATGTAAAGCCGTGGAACTCAACCAATGAACAATTATGTTTGAATAAGTTTTATGCGACTTCATGATACGCATATATGCAAAGAGTAAGCCATGAGAATCGAATCTGGATTCCGAATGTGCCCTATTTCTTTGAATTCATGGCATGCTTACCGGTACGACGTGTGCTGCCCAAAACTGGGGCTATCTATATATATGAGCTTGCTGTTAGACTAGATGTCGCGTCATGGTGTTCGGGGTATGTCTGATATTCGCACTTTCGCATATCACAGTTTCGTGCATTTAGCATAGTAAATGCATCAAATGTTAATAGTGTAATGGGAGCCTGCCTTCTGGCCTTTTATTTTTCTTTTTGTAATAGAAGCGGCATGACATGGCACTTTCAAACAATGCATGCAACCCAAATTGCCGTAACATGGTGGCGAATATTGCTACGAACGTTCACTCTCAGCCAGTCCCCCGCAGGGGTATCTGCGTGAGCAGGCGTTTGGTGTGTGGCGACACCACGGACCCGAGCTAACGGGGGGGTTTCGACCCCCTCCCACGCCTCGCCGTGCGCGGCTCAGCCGTGTCCGGGGAAAAGGGGATCCTGAGGGTTGAGCCGACGCCGGGTGATTGGACCTTTAAGGCCCCCCGGAAGAGGCAACACACCCCTTTGGCCCGTGCTTCCTGTAAACGGCACCTCCGGACTGACCCACCCGAGGGAAATCGGCAGTCACCTCTTCCTGTATCCCTCTCACGCCTTCGTCTTTCTCTCACGCTTTCAAGCTTTCCTGTCTTCTACTCACTTCCTTTTACTTCCGATTTTCTGGGTGGCAAGGGTTAACCTTGTCTGGGTAGCCAACCTTCACTGCACCATATTTGGTTATAGTGACAATGTACAGTTGGCATGGCAAGGCTTGTTGTAACGCAACCTCTGCCGTGTCCCCTTGTTGGGCTCGGTGGTGGGCGACTGGCATTCTTGCCGAACTTTCTACTTATTTCATGGGATCCTCTAACCCTTTCGCAGCTGATCGCCCTCCTAAACGGTGGCGCACCGAAGCAACCTTTTCAATGTTTCCGAAGAAAATTGACACCTACCCGAAATTCCATGCCCTACATTGCGAGAACTCTGAGCAAAAAGCGCGAAACCTATCCCCATTCTTAGTATCTAAGTGCCTAACGGAGACTATTGGCAGTGGCTACAAAGCCACAAGAACTTCAAGTGGTGATCTGCTTATCGAAGTGAAAGATAAGTCTCAGTATGAGAAACTCACCAACCTTGTGACTATCGGGGACAAGCCAGTATCCATTACTGCGCATCGAACTATGAACACAGTCAAAGGCGTCGTGTCAGATGAAGATTTGATGGATTTGACCGATGAAGAACTCTTATCTGGATGGAAAGACGAAAATGTCGTTCAGGTGCAACGTATCAAAATCAGGCGCGACAACAAAGAATTATCTACTAGGCACATAATACTAACTTTTGCCACAAGCACACTCCCAGATGCAGTACAAACAGGCTATCTAAAGCTGCATGTATAAGACCTTACATTCCAAACCCTCGGCGCTTTTCTTCAGTGTCAGAGGTTCGGTCATGCATCGCAAACCTGCCGAGGGCGTCTTACCTGTGCAAAGTGTGGTACAAATGACCACTCCGCTGATGATTGTAACGCTGAGGCCCACTGCGCCAACTGCGACGGCGACCACCCTGCGTATTTGAGATCTTGCGCAGCCTGGAAAAAAGAGAAAGAAATAATCACCATGAAGGTCAAGGAAAATATCAGTTTTAGAGAAGCTCGTCAGCGAGTATCACATTTTTTAGATAGACCATCTTTTGCCGAAGTGGTCCATCGGGGGGCAACACCACAACGGCCCCTGGCAGTCGCCCGAGCAACGCACAGCGTGCCGAAACGATTGCCTCCCGCCCCCATGGTGGGAGCAGCCCAGGCTGCCCCACCATCTCTGAACTCGACCAAACCGGTGTCCTCCACTAGCTCTCGTGGCAACCAGGCCACGTCGGAAGCTATGGAGGGTACACCCACCGTCGCACCGGTGGGGTCAAAGGCTTCGCCTCCTGAGGCGAAACCCCAATGTCGTACACAACGCTCAGTGGAGCGAGTGTCCATTGCCTCAGAAGCTATGGACACAACTCAATGTCAAGAGGCGCAGGATGCGCCTAAGGGGCGACGAGGCTCTCTTGATCGCCCCAAAAAAGGCAAAACACCTATTACAGGGCCGGAAAAGGCTCTGTAATTTAAGGAAACACTTTATCCCTTGTACACATAGCATCGCTTTACATTAAATATGGACACACACATTATTCAGTGGAATGTAAGAGGCCTTCTTCGGAACCTCGACGATGTCCAGGAACTTCTCCACGAACATAGTCCAAAAGTGCTGTGTGTGCAGGAAACACACTTAAACTCCAAGCACACAAATTTTCTCCGTCAACATGTCATTTTTAGAAAGGATCGCGAAGATGCTATCACATCGTCTGGAGGTGTACCCATTATAACGGACAAAAGTGTGGCTTGCCAACATCTTCAACTCAAAACTGCCCTCGAGGCAGTGGCCGTTAGAGCCGTAATATTGGGCAGATTAACAACTATTTGCTCCCTTTATATTCCTCCACATTATCCGTTGAGCAAACAAGAATTCGAGGCATTTATATACGAATTACCGGAACCGTACATCATCCTGGGAGACTTCAATGCACACAGTGATCTTTGGGGGGACTCTCGTTGTGATGCGCGAGGCCGTTTGATCAAACATTTTCTTTTTACGTCAGTCGCATGTATTTTGAATGGCAAGGAACCCACGTACTATAGTTTTCCAAACAAAAGTTACTCATCCATAGACCTGAGCATCATCTCACCGTCCCTTTTACCTGATTTTAAATGGGAAGTTATTAAAAACCCGTACGGAAGTGCGGGTTTTTAATAACCCCCCAAGTCAAATGAATATCCTCCAGACGTTCCTCGTTGGAAGATTCACTCCGCCGACTGGGAGCAGTTCCGAAATATGACTGTTGTAAAATGGGAGGACGTGTGTTCTTTCAGCGTAGATGCTGTGGTCGAGTACTTAACAGCTGTTCTGATCGATTCCGCCACTAAATGCATTCCTCAAACAAACGGCATAGCTTGCAAACGACGCGTTCCATGGTGGAACGAGGAGTGTAGAAATGCGCGCAGGAAACTAAACAAAGCGTGGAAGGTGCTTCGTGATTCTCCGACGGCCGAAAACCTCATAACTTTTAAGAATATAAAATCTCAGGGAAGGAGGACGCGCCGACAGGCAAGAAGGGAGAGCTGGCGCAAATTTATATCTAGCATCAACTCGTATAGAGATGAGTAGAAGGTCTGGAGTAGAGTAAGCAAAGTGAGCGGTCGGCAATCATATTCACTACCCTTGGTGGATACCATCACGGGAGACAGCTTAGCGGACCAAGCAAACTTTCTGGGCGCACATTTTGAACACATATCCAGTTCATCACACTACTCAGACACATTCAGAAAGCGCAAAATGCGAATGGAAGAGCAGCCATTAGAACGAAAATCTACTACAAGTGAGGCATACAACCGACCATTCTCCTTCGCAGAGCTGCAAGCAGCGCTAGCCTGTTGTACAAAATCTGCGCCAGGACCCGATCGTATAACCTATGAAATGTTGAAGCACTTATCCCCTGAAACGCAAAAAACTCTGCTTTGTATTTACAACGCCATATGGTCTCCTGGTCACATCCCTTTTACTTGGAAAGAAGCTGTTGTAATTCCCATCCTGAAACAGGGAAAAGATCCTTCTTCGGCAAATAGTTACAGGCCTATAGCATTGACGAGCTGCTTATGCAAACTTTTCGAGAAGATGATAAATAGGCGCCTGCTCTGTTATCTTGAAAGGAACAAAATTTTAGACCCATACCAATGTGGTTATAGAGAAGGGCGATCCACAGCAGACCACCTTGTCCGCCTGGAAACGTATATTCGGGATGCCTTTGCACAAAAACAGGTATTTTTATCGGTATTCCTCGATATGGAAAAGGCATACGATACTACGTGGCGCTTTGGTATCCTTCGGGATCTCTCTGCAATGGGTATTCGTGGAAAACTGTTGAATATTATTGAGAGTTATTTGTCGGACAGGACCTTTCGTGTTAGAGTTGGCAGTGTACTGTCAAATCTATTCATGCAGGAGACAGGCGTCCCTCAAGGTGGAGTACTGAGTTGTACACTGTTCATAGTGAAAATGAACTCCTTACACACTGCTTTACCTCGCTCGCTCTTTTACTGTGTTTATGTGGATGATGTGCAAATAGGTTTTAGGTCCTGCAACTTAGCCATCTGCGAACGGCAGGTGCAAGTTGGTTTAAACAAACTCTCGAGATGGGCTGACGATAATGGCTTCAAACTGAACCCCCAGAAAAGTACGTGTATTCTCTTCTCGAACAAGAGATGTATGCTGCCAGAACCTGTTGTCGAACTAAAAGGAGAGCGACTATCTGTCAGTGCTGAACACAAATTTTTAGGTATTCTGTTTGACTCAAAGCTCACTTTTATCTCCCATTTGCGTCATCTAAAGACAAAATGCCTCCACACAATCAATTTGCTCAAGATGTTGTCTCGAACTACGTGGGGCAGTGACAGGAGGTGTCTGTTGAGCCTCTATAAGAGCCTCGTACGCTCACGCCTGGACTATGGGGCCGTGGTATACCATTCTGCCACGCACAGTGCCCTAAAAATCCTAGATCCTGTGCAGAACGTCGGCATACGCCTGGAAACAGGCGCATTTAGAACGAGCCCTGTTGATAGCTTGCATGTTGAGGCGAACATCTGGCCATTGCACCTACACAGAACATACTTAAGCTTTTCATACTTTACCAAGGTTAAATCAGATAAAAAGCACCCTTGTCACCTAATGATTTCCGACTTGTCCTCTGCACGATTTTATCATAATCGTCCCTCTGTTAGGGTCCCCCTATCGCTGCGTTTGGAAAAACTGGCAGCAGAAATTGGCATACCGCTTAAAGAAAGTACTCTAAGGTCGCCTGTACCCATTGCGCCGCCCTGGGAATGGAAGAGCCTTCAGTGCGACACGTCGTTTGTTGAAATATCAAAGCACGTGCCAGAGGCGCATCTGCGATCGCATTTTCGTGAACTGCAGGTGAAGTACTCTTTCGCAGAATTTTACACAGACGGCTCGAAGTCTAGTAATGGTGTAGCTTATGCAGCTGTAGGCGCATCATTTTCTCTATCTGGCACGTTAAATCCAACCACAAGTATCTTCTCGGCAGAAGCGTATGCTATCCTTTCTACTGTCCAACGTATTAGGCAAAGCAATTTACATAAGGCGATAATATATACCGATTCCTTGAGCGTTGTCCAAAGCATTATGAGCTTTCAGAAACATAAGAACCCTGTTTTTAACGAGCTTTATAATGCGCTTTGCTCAGCCTACACGTGCGGCCAGGTTATTATCCTTTGTTGGGTGCCAGGTCACAGAAGCATTCAGGTGAATGTAGATGCTGATGAGAAGGCCAGGTCAGTATCCTTTTGTGACGCCGATACAAAGATACCCACACCAGCCACAGACCTACAGCCTTTTCTTCGTCGTCACATAAGAAACTACTGGCAAAGACAGTGGGATACGCATACAACCAACAAGCTACACACAATCAAACCACAACTGGGAAATTGGACATACGAGAGAATAAGCAGGTACAAGGAAGTGCAAATTTGTCGGTTAAGGATAGGGCACACATGCGGCACTCACTCTTATCTTTTAACCGGAATTGACCCTCCAACATGCCGTAAATGCGGCGACACATTAACTGTTCTCCATGTCCTCATAGAATGCCGAGAGTTAGAGCGACAAAGAAAAAAATACTTCCCCTTATTGTACCGCGAGCACATACCTTCTTACCCAGTATTCTTTTTAGGGAAAGACCCCCTTTTTAAACTTGACAGTGTACTAAAGTTTTTAGATGACGTGAAGCTTTTAGAAATAATTTGGCCTGGTCCTTTGTAGCGCGGCCTCCTTCAGGAGGTTGTTGCTGCTAATTAGCCCGTTTAAAAGCGCCAGCCTCTCAGCCCTTGTGGCCAAAGGCCCTGTTGAGGTGATGGTGTCCCTGCATCATCAATGTCATGGCTTTTATTCCTTCGTCGCCAGCTTTATCGTTGTTGCACCCACTCTACACGTACATCATTTTAATAGAAATGTATTTTACGCCATTGGCAGCGACTGCTTTTAGGCCTATTTACAGCCAGATTACATACACATCGCCGAACTCACCAATCCGCTGTTGCAGGAACCTTTAGGCCGTTATACGGCCATATCATATCCGCCATTCCCATAGTAGCACCATTCTCACCACATGGCATGGCGCTCTTTGGCCATAACTGGCCCTTGCGCCAAGAAACATCATCCATCATCATCATCATCATCATCTCAGTCAGTCAGTTCTTTCAACTAACGTTTTTTACTAAAAGGGTCAGCTTCCGTTAGTACTTTTATTTACATCAGCAGGTAGTAAATTTCACTACCCGCACTTTCACTATCTGCAAATACTAACCACGTAGTGGTTTTTAAGACTAGCATATGCTTAGTAATCTCGTAAATGTTCCTACCTCTCTTTAAGTGTGTAGCCATAACTACCGAAGTGAGGGCTGACAGCCCAATGTCTCCGACTGCTCACAGTCACCATCACAAGGCAGATATTGTGCCTTCTCAAAATGGGTAATGAAAATCTCTATCTTCTCGCGTATGAATAAGAAAAACTACACAGACTGCGAAACGTGCACCGGCCTAAAGAGGTGTAGAGGCGGTGGTGGTAATGATGATGTTGCTCAGACGGCGGCCTAAGGAGGTGACATCGTTTCATTGCTGGATCCCACCATGAACTAGCAACGTTAGGAGCACTTAGCTCACAGTGAAGCTTCCCCGCGTGAAACTAGCGAAGTAAAGCCTGGTTAGCCACTGACCTACTTCCCAGGTAGGCCAAATGTCATCCTTTGTAATAATACTGCCCAAGCAGGAGAGGGCACACAAAGGAGATGAAAAAATGCACGTTAACAAATGACAATTTAGTATGTGGCAGGGAAGAAGTTGGTGGCAATGTATTCTCCTTTGTATAAGATGGTACTTGCGTATATTCAGTTTTTGTGCGATGACTTTGTCTGGAACGTGAGGCTTGACCGCTGCGCTTCTCTAAGTACTCGTAAGGTATTATTCGCAGTTTACCCAAAGAGAAGCTAAGTTCTAACGGGCTGTTTCCCTTACTTAAGTAAGTGCGTTCAAGTTTGGCCGATTGTAACACCACCGAAAGTGAGTAAAGACGTTTGAAACGTTTACGTAACAGCCAATTAATCTCGGGATATTTTGCAAGTTTTTCTACGTTTGCCTCAGTAACAGGATACCAAGCAGTGCTTCCGTACTCGAGAGAGGGTCTGATAATAGCTTTATATCTCATAAGTTCAATGGAAAGAGAAGATTCCACTAATCTTTCAAAACGTCTAATCTTTTCTGTGCTATCTCATAAATCTAATGCAAGGAGAATATTCCAACTAATGTTTTAAAACGTCCCAATCTTTTGTGCGCTGTAGAGCCTGTGGGATTTATATGGGTTGATGAGTTAATGCCAATGCTAAGTATTCGCGTCCTAAAACCTTTTCAATTCGGTTATATTTGATGCTGTAGGCAAAAGGAAGTTTGTTGCTTCGATCATAGTGGTCCACCATCTAATAAATAAATTTCTATGTTTCTCTTTAAACGCAGGAAAAGTCGTACGAAAGTTCGTGCATATTCCAGCCGCGACGCACGTAGTGCCGTGTTTATTGCATGCAGCACTCATAAAAATGAGGTCATGTGCCGAAACAGTTAACTGGCGTTAGAGGCATCGCCGAGTAAGTTACCAGCAAAAGCAAACTAGCGCATTCAGAAGATCCACCACTGAAAAAATTGCGCGCCAACAACCAAGGACCAGTGAATGAAAGGGCGCACAAACTTCCTTTCAGCTGCCTTTGTCTGGCGGCACAGCAATTTTACGAACAACGTCTTGCCGCCGAGCAAAAAGAAAACGTGTTCTCGTGGAGGGTCGTACCGCTAAGGTGTGCGTCTAGGGCTGGCCGGATGTCTCTCCTCTGCTATCTCACTCTCATGCGCTTGGCGGCCAACCGACTCGCTGTGCTCCGTCGTCCGATAAAGCCCAACTGCGCCGAACCCTCCCTCGGCTCATAATCATCCTAACAATCACCGACAGTAAACGGGTGGAATAATTGCTGTCGTCGTTCACAACGCCTCGTACACAGTTGTTGGTATACAGCGGCGCCTCTGCTGGAGCAACAGCAATCGCGCCTCTTTTCCAAGCCATGCTAAAGCCCTAGTCTCTCCAAAACATCACCGCAGAGCACTTTAAAAAAAAAAAGAGGGGGGGGGGGGGGGGGGCGGAAATCTCGTGCGCTGGCAAACGATCGTGCATTGCCATTTATATCCGCGTATACTTCGGCCTTCGACGCTTCGGCGCTGTGGCTGCTATTTCTTTCATGGCCATCTCTTCGCATCTTTCCGTTGCTGTTTTTTATTATACGTGCCTGAGATAAATGTTCACTTTATTCTACACATGCTCTCTTTCTAACCAGGCCAATGCAACAGGCCATTAACTAATTAAAATGCTGGAAACGCATGAGTGCTTTGCTTTACCCAATAGTAAGTGTAGGTATAAGCGCCTCGGCCCTGCCGCTTGCCTCAATATTTTAGACGATCGCACGTGTCTCAATACACGAAAATGCACAGCAGCGTTGCGGCAACCTTCGTGTGTGTTTTGGTGGAATTTGAAGTTGTCATGCTTCCGCTGGGACAGCCATGTGGCCTTCTGTCATCCTCCCATACAGCGATCTCCGTCGCAGTGGAGCGCTGATCGCGTCGTCGATAGATGCTACGGTTGTACAGATATGTCGAACAACTTTGAAAGAGTGTATATAGGCACACGCGATAAATACGCTCCGTAGAGCAGGTGGGTATCCACGAAGAGTGAAGGTACGTTGCCGTTTCGCATTTCATTGCTCTCGCTTTTACCGAGAGCGCCGCCGCGCTTTCACAGGAGCCACCTTATGTTTTGCCTAGTATGTGCCAGAAATATTAGCCGTATAAACAAACGCGCCCGCTGCACCATCCTTGATTAAGACGAAAGTTATATATGTCGTTGTTGTTGTTGTTCCCGAAATTTATGGCTCGTGCGCACAGTGAGGGATTGGCCATGAATCGAAAGCAGGAATTGTCTGCTCCTTGTGAATGACTTTCATACTAATAACTAAAAAGTCTATGTATATGTTCACTTATAAAAGACAGAAAAGAGGAAATACCAAGGGTTAGACTACTAAGCAACTAGCGCAAGTGTAAAATCAAACCAGACATCTTAGTAGACTACCTAACGTGAATACAGTAGGACAGTCATTGTGGAACGTGAATACAGTAAAATGAAAGAAAAAATATCATAGTACATTGCCTCACCGGAATACAGTAGTACAGATATCGTAGAGCGTGAATACAGTTAGATGAAAGAAAAAGAAATCCTGCAGACCCCACAGATTGTGGGAATCGGTGCCATCCGAAATACTCAGCGAGAAAATAGCCAATGATGAATTGTTTGGCATTCAGCCTAGTGTTACGAAGGCGATGAACGTCTGTGCAAAGGGCACGAGCGAGTGTATGCTGAACGTGGCGTAACCAGGAACGTCGACAGCTCCGTAGCGGCTGAATCGTAGCTTACGGTACGACGGCGTAACGTTGGCACTCATGTTAGTGAAGGGACGATTGTTTTGTCGAAAAGTGCATGCTACGATTGGCCTTTATGCATATCTTGAGTTTTGTTCGTTGAAGTATTCCTACGGAATCGAGGAAAGTGGGAGAAAAGCATGCTGAGTGATAGATGAACACGAGTACTGATTATTACATTGTCATGATAGCGCTTAACGTGCACTGGACAAGCAGCGGGCGTTGCACAAGCTCCGTAATCATGACCGCGGGCATCATATGTTTATTCAATACATGTACCGTGTAGGAGCAGCAACCGTAGCCTAGTGGTAGCGTGCTTGCTTGGCACCTTGGACGCCCGGGTTCGCTTCCTACTACCCTACAGCTTAGTATGTGTTGCCTTCGGAAATCACGGCGGGTTCGTCTATGTGTGTGTACTTGTTTTTATACATTCCAACTGCAAACTATGAGAAGCGATGTTCATTTCTGGTGTCTGGGTGTGTTACGATAATATGCGAAATGTCTATTTTAGTTGGTCCTTGACTGACATAGGCTGTGTGGAGTTCAAACAGCTGTGGCGCATACCCGCTTACCATGGGCCAAGCACTACGGTTGTGAGCCACACGTGATTGCAGTATTGTTAATCGTGACGTACACGTCCAGTACGTCGCATTAGAGATGTAAAGATAAACCGTTCATGTTCGTCATACATTCCTACCCTACCTTCCAAATTTTGATGTATATCGTGTGAACGAGACGGCCAGGAGAGCACCGAGATGTAGGCGGATAGATAGATAGATAGATAGATAGATAGATAGATAGATAGATAGATAGATAGATAGATAGATAGATAGATAGATAGATAGATAGATAGATAGATAGATAGATACGGTCAAATTGACTCAAGTTCGCCAAGAAATGCTTCGAATTTAAAAAGATATTAATTTTACATCACTGCATGAAGACGTTTTGCACTGATAACAATTTAGCAATTAAAACCGAATACGCTTGCTTGCTTCAATGAATTCACTGGTGACATCAGAGACGCCCCTGTCCCAGCAATGGGGCACCGAAACTAGGCAAAAATTTCTGTTAAGTTGAATCCAAGTCTAAGAAGCAGCATTTCGCAAGTCTTTCTTTTAGTAATTTATATCGGTGACATCCTAATAGATAATGTGCAATTTCTTCGACAACTAGGCACACTTGGCACAGGGGCGATATCACCAGACCAGCCCTATGAGCATATAGGTTTATATGGGTAAAAGGGAGGGCACACGGCATCGCAGTCTAGCGAGCATTAATTGTGGTTGTTTTGAGGGCCACCACTGCACTTTCCGTGGCGCCGAAATTTGCCCGTGTCGCGATTGTTTCAATACTCTTTCTACGAATTGAAAATTTTTGACATCTCGCATTTACGTGCGCCACTGCTGGAAGCACTGGTATTATCGGCCCATTTAGGGCTTAAACTGCTTTTGAATCTGCCACCCCTTGAAATACAAATCGGTGTCCCCGTATCCACAATAATTCTACCGAATTCAACTTTGGGGAGACCAATGTCATGAACGTCTTGAGGGCTAGTAATGTTCAAGACGTTGTGCACACAGCAAAGGATCTCTCGTTATAATCGCAGTGAGTGGGTCCGAGGGAGCTTTCGCAGTGCTAGAATTACGGCTAAAGATTGAGCTTCGAAGGCAGGGTTGAAGTGCGGCAGTCTCTGGGAAAGTGGCCAGCCGGGCGCACTCGAGAAGATCCCCACGCCGCCTTTTCGTCGTTCACAGGAGCGTTGATGGCTATTATGCTATTTATTTGTACGAGACCAAGGTAATCTCGCAACACACTGTTTAAGACCCTGACTTACTAAAATGTGAAATTTGCCGCCAAAATATTGTCCTATTCTATGTTAGCAGCACGGTTTGGGTATTTTTGGTAGCATTAGCTCGCGAATGTTCGCATTTAGACTAACTGCTTTTAGACAATAACTATCTGGGGTGTATGAAAGAGTGGCCAAAGAGAAAAAAAAAGGGGAGTCCGGATCATTCATAAATGCGCACTGCCTTTGTCTTAACAAAATACTGCAACATTTCAGAAATGTTTCAATTCATAAGACGCAGATTCTGCAGAGCAACGATCAGAGGCGCGCTTCTTGGTAAAGAACATTATTTGCTGCCAACCTAGGTAATCCAAGACACAAAAACAGTGCTTCAACTCCAACCGAACCAGAGCTTTAGTTCTATACGCTGCGCTACCGGAGAACAATACGCAGTGAAATGTCATTATTGGGCGCATATGCATTTTGTAATCACAATCAAAGTGTGTCTGCAGAGCCCAAATTGTCTGTTGCTTATAATACGCAGTAATCATTATGCCCGTTCGTCCTTGGAAGCTAAATTTTCTACGCGAGACAGAGAGCCAGTTTAGTTCTTCGTCGTAAATGACGCACATTTTAGCCACGGTGGTCTAGTGGTTATGGCACTCGGCTGCTGATCCGAAAGTCGCGGGATCGAATCCCAGCCACGGAGGCTGCATTTCGATGGAGGCGAAATGTTGAGGCCCGTGTGCTGTGCGATGTCAGTGCATGTTAAAGAACCCCAGGTCGTCAGAACTTCCGGAGACCTCCACTACGACGTCTCTCATAATCAGAGCTGGTTTTGGGACGTTAAACCCCACGAATCAATCAATTACATATTGTTACGGGGATACGTGTATTTACAATATATACAAAGGCAAGTGCCAGCCAGCACTAATGGTAGGCCCGAGTCTTGTCCGAACACTTCGTTTCCTTCGCCTGTGTCCTGCGTACAGAGTGAGCCCCTCTGCTACCTTTCTCGCAACACTGCAGAGTAAGCCCCATCTGCAGAGTAAGCCTCTCTGTGTTGGCTGGCACTTGCCTGTGTATATATTGTAAATACACGTATCCCCGTAACAATATTTTAGAGACTCAACTTCAGGTATGCGGTCTTGCTTATGGGGTATCGAAGTTGAAGTCGGATCAGACAGGGTTAATACCATTATTGCGGTTTTACTTACACTTAACGACATGCAAATATTTTGAAGCCATACCTCAAGCATAGACACGTTTATATTTGCAACTTTTGTTAGTTCGAACCAATACCACTATCAACGGCAAAGAACGCTATATCATCCGCATAAATATAAACTTGCGCGTCATGGGAAGTTGGGATGCAGCTAATTAATATAGTAAATAATACCGGTGATACAACACCGCGGCTTTGTTTGAATTTAGACAAGCACCCGCTAGAAGCCGTCCACTATGGCGTATCTCATAATCGTATGGTGGTTTTGGTACGTAAAACTCCAGAAATCGATCAATCAATCAAGCTCCCTCTAGCGCCGACCCGCTTGCCATGCACGCCGTGCATTCGCGGTGGTAAGGCGTACGAGCACAAATTGAGCCGTGCAACCTTTAATGGTCTGCAGAAATATGCGCCCATTTCCTTTCCTTCTAACCACTCTCTCTCTCTATCTCTCTGAGCACAAACGGGTAAACTTAGCCTCAGAAGTTTCGAATTACAGCGAAGCGCAGACGCGGTGGTTTTCGCACAAGTTATGGATTCCGTCAGCCGGGGATTCCGTCAGCCGGGGATTCCGTCACCCGAAGCGCAGCCGATACGGACTGCACCTTTTTGTCTTGCTAGCCATGCGACTGCTACCTGAAAACGGTACGGCTGAGTATACCGCGTGTAAGGGAAAGGCGAGGGGGGGGCTGCTTCAATGTGTCCTTGTCGCTGGACGTGAAAGGTGTGTTGCGACGGCAGTGCACTGCGAACGCAATGGCTTCGCCATGGAGGCTCTAGTGACCCTGTACAAAAAAAAAAAGTGTGTTTAGATTTACGTACACGTTAAATAATCCTAGGTGGTCAAAATTATTCCGTAGCCCTCCACCACGCGGAGTGTCTCATAATCATGAAGCTGTTTTGTGCAGGTAAAACCCAATCAATTATTGATAAGAGTGTATTTAACGCGCAATAAAAAGTTGAAAGACACATTGAGTGCACTAACACAGGTGTCACACGCTGCATTGCAGGCGCCGATCGATTCTTATCGAGATAAAGTTTCACGTTTCACGACAGTAATTGTTTTCCTCCTGCATCTTGCGTAAGCGGGTCAGTCGCGACCTAGAAATTCTATTTGGATCAGGCTTGATAGGAATTAAACGTACCCTTGTGACTCCGCTCCTAGAAACGATGTGAGAAAAAAAAGGGGGGGAGGCCTCTAGAAGATCCTATGAAGGCAATACAGCCATTGTAAGGGTGGTCTATCGACGCGTGCAAGCGCCCCTTGATTAAGACGCGTTGTGCGGTATTAATTGATAAGGCTCGAATTAAGCTGCATCCATTCGGTCAATAAACACATAAGCGAGACGCTGCCTTTGCCACGTCCTCATGGGACCATAAGTGTATTTGGCCAGGTTCGCCCAGTTCTGATACTCCATTTGTTTATTGTTATCTTCAGTTTCGATGTAGACGTGCGCGTATTATTGTATTGTGCTAACGCGGCAGCTGCGTTTGATCAAGAAGGCATGTGAAACTGTAGATATTATTATTATTATTATTATTATTATTATTATTATTATTATTATTATTATTATTATTATTATTATTATTATTATTATTATGACCGGCGCAGAGTGCTGTGCACAATATTGCTTTCAAGCTTTCCAAAGCAGCATATTGAAAATATTGCATTGTTCAAAAGAGGTCCTCAGTGGAAATTTGTTCAATTTGACCAAGCTTTAGCGCTAAACGCTTCACCGCCTTTACACATACCTAGTCAGCCTTCGTCTACCCTCGTGGCACATTTAGCCCTGGGCTCCAACGTATGAAGGTACTGGCTACAATAGGTCGGTTACCCATTTAGAGCACGCGTTATCTGATTCTGAGGGAGATTGCCGGCCATGGTGTCTTGTATTCCTTGTAAATATGTTAATTATGCGTAAGCCATGCACTATGGTGCAAAGGTTATGAGCAAGAATAACTCATCTGGTCACAACTGATGTCACCAGCTGGAGTAGAAATACCGCATCTTGTACTAGCCGTTGGTGTACCAAATTTCATAACATGACGATAAATGGTTGTAGTTTTTGAAATTGGTTAACCTATTTTCCCTCCTCTGCTCTCTGTGGCTAGTTGTAAAATAATGCCAACGAGTCCTCGAGCTTAATTTTAGAAATGTATTTTAGTTTTATAAATGCGTGCACAAAGAAAAATATGATTGCAACAAGGAGTGGTTGGTCATGTATCGATCGTAGAATAATTTAAGGTGCATGTTGTAACATGTATTTATGCATCAAGTGCACGTTACGCGAG
Source organism: Hyalomma asiaticum (assembly GCA_013339685.2). Taxonomy (NCBI): domain Eukaryota; kingdom Metazoa; phylum Arthropoda; class Arachnida; order Ixodida; family Ixodidae; genus Hyalomma; species Hyalomma asiaticum. Next base: position 166,828,496 of record CM023481.1, read on the forward strand.
ACAAGGATGAACCTATACGGGATGTCTTTCTTTAGTGTTGAGGGCATCAACGTGCATCCATTCGCCTCGTTCGTCTGTGTGGTTTGCGCAATCTTCGTTTGCCAACAAGCCTAGTTTTCCACTCCTTTGACAACGGAAATTGTATAGAAACTGTTTATGTTCGGCAGACCAATCGTTTCATAGAGGAACACACTTCTAGATAATTCACATTCATACCGCAGCATCTTTTCTCATGCCGACGTTTGTGATATCGAAGTGCCAGAGCTTCTTAAGGCAAACCTCTCTTTGACGAACTTTGTGAAGATTGGGCTTCACCTCACTGCATGCCTTCCATATTCGTTTTAATAGCTGAATGATGCTGAAAGATCAAAGTCAATCACCAAGAAAAGCAGGAAGAGATGTCTCCGAGTAAAGGGAGTATATTGCCGAGTGCAGCATGCAGAGCAACTGTTTGCCGCACCAAGCGCGCAAGTATACCGATTGTGGAAATAGGGGATTGTCGAATCACTCTGAAAACACCGCTGCCCCCGCGTGTAGTCATCGTCGAAAACGTGCAATAAGTGCGTATTTCGGTGTAGGCATATTTTAATGAGATAAACCGAATAAATATTCAGAAATGAGCGATTTAGAGTGGTTTTCATGCCGACTTGCAAGTTCTATATTGACCGATAGCAAGGACATAAACATACTGCCAATAAAGTTCGAAGTTGAAGGTACTGCCACTGCGGACGATTTTCGGACCATTTGGTAAGTGAATCCTGTGAAAAAGCACGCCACCATGCAAGGAGTTGTGGTGTAGTCGGCGTGACATCCGTTGTCAGCTTGCGCGTACCCGGGTTGGATTTCTGCGTTCTCCTATACTTACATATAAATGTCCTGTCAGTGAACTGATGAACTGATGTACATGCGCGCTCGCTTTCACTCGTCTTCGAAAATAGCACCCTAATTATTGGTAGTGATAATTGCCGATGGAACATTAATATAGTGCTGGAAACCGTTCGCTCGTGTTACCAAAGCACAGTTGTCGTAAGTAGTTTAGTTTTTACGTCTTCACTATGACACCAAGTCTTCCGAGCGTGCATGGTGCGGCGCCGCATCGCACCGTGTGTTCGGCGCTTTATTGTTGCCGTTACGAAAAGCAAGCATAAACCGGCGTTGCTGGAGGTTCTACGCTGCTGTTTCGTGTGCTCGGCTAGATCTCTAGTACTCAGGCATCAGCGGCGATATTGTAGGCGCTCTCCTTATAGAGTAGTTGATCATTGGAATTCACTAATAAAGAGAAAGTTGAATGTTATGCGGTTTTGGATTAATACGTCCGTGTATAATTAAAGTCTTTAAGTGGATACTGGACGCTCCCACGTAATCTGTGGATATTTATTGCTTAATTACCCAGCGACACTATATATAGGGAAGTCCACACACCACGGCTACCTTAACCGATTACTCTGTGCATGGTTATCCATACGTCGCGAGTGGTGTTTGTATGTCTATTCTTGCTTTGTTGTGTTTTCGTGCATGGATACAAGTTTCATATATATTCACACATATATCCTATCTCACCTTCAAGCATGTGCTTTTGACAAGTTCGCTGTATGGTGCGATCAAAAGGTAGGCCGTGCCATTCTCTTTTTTTTTTTTCGTTGGTCCTGGAAAGAAGAGTGCCTAAACTCTTGGAAGGAGTAGCTAGAAGATGCCTGATCTCGTGCAGAGAGTGCACGTTCTCCGCTCCAGAGGCATTACTTCACTATGGCGATGCAGCGTGCTCACTCCCCTGCAACGAGTGACAGAACTGTGTGTGAGAGAGTCTGCGCACTCTCTGCTGCAGAGAGTTCCCAGTACTTCTGAAAGAAAGAGTGAAATACGGAACAAGCGTTGACTCCCGCAAAGAGAATTCCTATAGCGCTCCATCACTGCCTAGAGTTCTTCCCCGAACTATTTTAAATGGTCTTGCTCGTTTCCTCCCAAGTGTAACAAGGGTAATGAGGAGGGATGTCAAATATTGGCTCAGATGGGCATAAACACGAGCTGCTGTCACCTGCGTTCGTGATTTTGCACAATGTAGCCTTCTAAACAGCCACCATAATGGTTTGAAGTCATGTTTGCCCGTGTTTCAGAGTCCCGGTTTCCGTGTTTCAGAGTTCCGCAATGAGCACATTCGTGTTCATTGCGTGCGCGCCTATTTCAACGACGAGACACTCGTTTATGGTCTTCGTCACGAATAGCCCAAATCAGAGTACACAATCGAACATTAGGGCTCCAATGTGCGAGGACCCCAGCCATAGTGGCACCAGCAGCTTCCTTTAGAGAGCTCGAGATCGTCAGTTTGATAGCAGCTTCCTTTAGAGAGCTCGAGATCGTCAGTTTGATATCCAAATAAATGGCCGAGGCCGCTCTTCAGTCCGCACCAAAAAAAAAAAAAAAAAGAACGGGTGTTTAAGGCGCCGTAGATCACCGTTATTATGGATAGGGCTCAGTTTACAAACTCTCCGCCTTTTGTTCTGTTGCCGGTGTCTCCAAGATCGCCACTAGGTGGCATCATCGTTCCATCAGGGTGCCTCAATGCACGCTACACGTCCGGCAACACACCTTGCTGTGTCGGAGCACGAAGAAGCGCAATATATGGCAGACGCATCAACTTGAACGTCGGAGTCTGCTGAATCTGATAACTCTTGTTACTTTCGCCGTTTTACGCGTGCGTCTGCTATTTATTTACGCCTCACTACAAGAGTGGCGGCGTCCGCGTCAAGTCCTTCGACACAATATGGCAGCGAGGCGGTCAATGGGTTTCACCACCCTGCTCCCGAGAGAAGCGGTGTCGACATCGAGACACCCAAATATTCACTCACAAAGCCGCTTCGCCGCTCTTTGCTTCCCGCTCTCCTGCTTAAATCGGGTGCATGTTCAGGCCACCACTCACACCACAGTTAGTGTTCCGTCACATTTCATTTTCAACAAAGTTCTGTGAGAAGCGTAATCAAACTGATCTGCGTCTGTTGAACCTCAGAAAACAGTACGGAACTGCTCGCTTGGACATTAAGCAGCCTTCGCTGAAGAGGGAATTCTTATCTTCCATTTTCCTTTACCGTATCTGTGCCGTTTAGCGACTGATATTTATGTTTTTTTTAACACGAAAGTGTTTTATGCCGGGGTCCACCACGACCCCATATACGTCACGACCGTAACAGATATAATGCAGTTAAGTAAGCATGTAAGAACAATAAAGAGTTTCTCTGAGTGTTTCTCTTTATTTTTCTTACATGTTTACTTAACTGCATCATATCCGTTACGGTAGTGACGTATATGGGGTCCACCACGACCCCATATACGTCACTGCCGTAACGGATATGATGCAGTTAAGTAAACATGTAAGAACAATAAAGAGAAACACTCAAAGAAACTTCTTTTGATGCGCTGGGAATCGAACTCACAGCCCCGCGCGCCGCAATGACAACTGCCCGGTCCGCTAACGCAGCACATGCTCAATGCCGCACGAACGCGCCTTCTTGTCTCGTCCGGCGCAGCACACACGCATCCAGGCGCACATTGCCTGGAACGGTGCCGCCATCCAGGGGAAGCAAAGTGAATCACTGCAGTCTTCGTCTCTCCTCGATGGCGGCAACACTCTAGGCGCGTTCCGAAGTCCGCCTCGATGAACGCGTGGTAGAGAGCAGTGGCAGAGCACCCGTCACCTTTCTTCGTGGGTGGCGTTTCCCCGCCGATCGCTCTTCGAGCGTGATGGAAAAAAGAAAACTGCTGCGTTAGGCGCCAGAGCACGGCAACGACGCTGACGGGTCAATGTGGCGCAAGTATTACTGATACCTTTGTCGCGCTGCATTTACTATGGACTGTGCCCAGTTATTACGTAAAATACTTCAATTACCACAAAGGGTTGTCCCTTGATGTTATGACAGCAATGTGTGAACGTGAGTTCATCCACGTCGTACAGTGCCGTACCAGCGAAACACCGATATCAATGGGCAAGTTCACCTCGGTGTAACAATAATCATTCAACTGCTTATGCGAAGAGACATTTCCCTGTCGTGGTACACCGATTCCTTTGACAGAGGGATCAGCCACATTTTGTTTCGTTCTTTTTTTTTTCCTGAAGTGCTCTAGGTCGCTAGCACACATGAATCAGCGGCGTTCGAATAGTGCAGAGGCAAAATGCTGTCTGGGAATTAGTTGGCGTGACGATTCTTCCCATATAAGGAAAGGGGGCATTTTTGCAAGAAAAGCAAGCATGCAGCCAATTTTAGATGACATCAAAAGTATATAGCAAATTATAAAATAATTTATACCATACAACAGTTAATATCCCACTCTCATTGGTAACCTTCATTTTAATAAATCGCGAGCACGCATTGGCAGGCAGAATTTGTTTGTTGTTCTTGTTGAACAAGGGGAAAAGCACACTACATGGCAGCTCGAGTGTGCACGCTTTTCACTTGCATGCAAGTGACTTGATGCTGCTGCTACTATTTTGTGCATAAGTTCGTGCATATTTTCCAGAAAAATTTAATTGTACATGCGTTTACACTTGAATAATTTCTGGTGTTTTACGTCCCAAAGCCACGATATGACTATGAAAGACGCCACATTCGAGGGCTCCGGTAATTTCCACCGCCTGGGGCTCTTTAACGGGCACTGACATCGCTCAGTACATGAGCTTATACCGTTAAAATGCATGGAGCACTCAACACTACTGAGGCCGTTTCTGACTAGTTCTTCTACAATAAAAGAGGTCTCCAAACACCGCGTTTGTTCTTAGTAAACATCGCGTTTGTTCTTTAGTAACCCTCGGTGCCTGCAGCATGGAGGCCAGGCCAGATAAAGGACTGTTCAGCGCACCAGGTTGAACAAAAAGTAAAATATGGCTGCTAGTAATTCAGTACTTTAGTACATCCGCTTTTGCGCAAGTTCGTAACTGTAACAATTATCGCTCTCCATTTTGGTGCCCGTGCCATTACTTTCGCAACGCAGAAATTCAGAACACTCTGTAAGTAGTTCAATTACTCGCCTTTCTTTGGCACCTCTTTTTTCGAGGTTTTACAGGTATGATGGAAGGACGGAAAAAGAGGACGCATTGCGTTCTTTTTCAATCTTTTTGTAACCATTTCTGCAGCCAGAAACGCAACACGTCGTCATAGTTTGCTGCGATTACAAATGTTCTTACGCACAATGGGGTCATTATTCCCGTTTAGCGCTATCGGTACACGCGATAAACGAAAGAGCCGCCGCCGCACGCACACCGACCGCAGCCTTTCTAGGCTTTCTTCCAGCGGCGCCGACGAAGCTTGGATGCGAGTGCGACGGCGGCGCCATGGATGGACGAATCGCTTTCCGCGCTACAACGTCGACATTTAAAACTTAATTTAGTCTAGTAGCGTTGCCGTAGAAATCACGAAACAGGCCGAAATTTTATCGATATCCTTTCAAACAGCGCCATTCAGTACGCGTATCTTCCGTGGGCATGTGTGCTGTTGAAAATACAAGAAAGATGCCCTCAGTATTATTTCCAACCATTGGTTGGCCGAAGAAAGAAATAAACTCACGCAGACTTAAAAAGTGAGCCCTTCCACTCTGCGAAGGTGAATGAACAGCGAGGCTGTTTGACAGTTATTTCGCTAGTTTGGCATCGAGGGCAGATTATGAACGTGCCCATCAACGTTCAAACCAATGCGCAGGGTCCGCTGGAACACATAGACGGCTACACCGCCATCAAGGTGACTTCGACGCCGTAGTGCAGGGCTTCATAATTTTCGAACACCTCGGTTCTTTAGCGTGCGCCTAAATGTGTACACGGGCCTTCAAGCATTTCGCCTTTATTAGAACGCAGCCTCCTCAGCCGGAATTTATCTCACGTATTTTACAGCGTAAGCTGTTATGAGATCACAACAAGGGCCGTTTTTGCGCCGTAGTTGTCCGCCGCCGCCGCCGCCGCCGCCGCCGGTGTCCGTAACCGCTATCGCGGCAAATTTTAGAAAAAAAAAAATAACCAGGACCGAGGAGGATTCAAACCACTTCCTCTGCGTGGCAGTCGAGCATTCTACCACTGAGCCACGCCTGTGCTTGAAAAGCCTTCGCTAAAAGACCTAAACAGGTATGACATCTGCCGAGGAATCGCATTAACAAATGCAATTTTACGTGGCAGAATAATAATACACCACTACACGTCGCGGAAAGTAGATTGCATAACGAGTTCGAGGAATCATTTGAAAGACCACATGGCTGCATGGTTTGTAGCTCTGAACCCATTACAGAGGCATCATCCACATCATCATTATGAAACAAGTAGCGTGCGGCTGCAGCAAGGAAACGCCAGGCACAACAGACTTCTGTGCAAAGAGAAGCCCAAACCGCAGTTCGCCGTCGACGCCGGGCCGAGAGTTCGGTTCGCTCGCGGGAAAACGACGCCAAGAGACTCTCTAAGATGTGCAGTTATACAGATTTGAACGTTACAATACCGCAGTAATTATAGAGTAGTGGGTATAACGTAGTGGCGCAGGGGATACCTTTCACCTCTACTTGCACTAGTTTCCTCAAGCGTTTAAAAAGGCCTCTATGGAGGTTGCTCCTCCAGCTTACACTGTCACTGCCCTGCGGTTCCGCACAGGCCTGGCTCTTTTTTGGTCATCAGCCAAGCCCCATAACCGCTTTGCCACCGCGGCGATTTTTGTGCATCATTCATGTGTGACACCTCAGATTAGCGTTATGATATACCCCTAATGACTGATAAAGCACTGTTACTGTTGCGTATCAGTAATTTTTTCGCCTGATGGGTTGCACAAACCAACTGCGCCTGCGTATCACTGACTATACGAACATTAAGGGACATCGCCTGAGCAATTTCCATGCAACGATAAACATTGTTATCGGTTACAATGTGCCGCTCTTAAGGTGACACTGGCCTTTTTTTTTTCTATTTTAAGTCTTCACAACGTCAGTCTACCTACCTATATTTATTTATCTGCGAAAACTAAACAAACCAATGTGGCTTCCAATTTCATTCGACTAACCAAGGCCGAATGAAATTGGAAACCGCAGAATACCAACAAATGCACTTGCGACGTGCACTTCGTTACACGGCTTGGCTTTTTATTCACCTCCCTAGGCCTTCCTTTTCAGTCGCCACTACAGGTCCGAGAAATGAACGATGCAGTGTCCTAGAGCTCGTTTTCATTGTTCGATCGAATGTTATCAATATACTTAAATTCACAGTTCAGCAAGAAAGTAGTAGTAATCGTCCCTCCGGGTAGTAACAAACAATCATTTTTTCTAATTTATTTTATTACGTAATGCATCAACGCAAAGCCACACCTGACCCAATATTTGTTTTCGTCTACTCAACGCTTCGTTTTACCGCAACTTATCGCAGAGAATCGCTGCTCGAGGGAAAGCGTCTGCGTACTACGCGCTGCTAATCCGAAAGTGGGGAGCCCGATTCCAGAGCTTGAGTATAGCCGCTTTCTGTTCAGTATAAAATATTGGCGCAGGTGAATAAAAACCCATTTCCCACGGAAATTGGAGCTTTTCAAACTGCGCCGCGAAAGAAAACAAAAATGTGGGACCGGACAGCCTCTCTTACCACGAAACATGCGTGACCTGGCTTTGGACAAAGCCCCGTTCCTTGTTGCGCGCGTACGCCAAAGCCTCGTGCTGCAATCCTCGGTCTACTTCAGTCTGAAATTGGCACTTTTGCCCGTGTTTCGGCCATGTTCCGCGGACGAAACTCGCACTTCGTCTTGCTGGCGCGGGCGACCGCTTCAGCTTGCAGTGCGTGCCGCCGTCACGCTCACAGCACCGGCCGCAAACACACAAGCGGCGCTGAACTGCCAGACGTCGGGCGGACTTAGGGGTCCGCTACTGGGGAGCGACGCTCAATCTCGGGCACAGTAACGAAACTTTCTGTTTCGTAAAAGCGTTAGCACCATGACAAGCTCTTTTTCTTTTTTCACAGAAAGACAAATAACCGCTTAGTGTTGTTGTTGTTGTTGTTGTTGTTGTTGTTGTTGTTGTTGTTGTTGTTGTTGTTGTTGTTGTTGTTGTTGTTGTTGTTGTTGTTGTTGTTGTTGTTGTTGTTGTTGTTGTTGTTGTTGTTGTGGTGGTGGTGATCATGATCTTTCACATCTGGCATCTACCCACTTGGGGGAGATTAGCCAAGAGTCAGGCGGATTTGACTTTACAAAGTTATACTACCTGAAAGGCTTATTCGTCCTCTGATATGAATTTGAATATTACGAACGTAATATTTTGATACGCAGTAACTTACTAAAAGAAAAATGACAATCAATCAGTGGTGTAGAGGATAATAGAATAAGTCACTAGGATCTATTAACAGAACAATCAAATAGATTTGAATTCGTAATGAACTTCTGTAGAGCAAAGCATATATTCCTATTTGTGTGTCCCAGCACGGAAGACCCTTAATGAAAGAAGTACAGTGCTTGATAATGGAATGCCGAGATTTCGCAATACCATTTCGGTAGTGTTTTTCCTAAGGGAAGTAAAGCGCCTGCGTTCCAACAAAAAGTGTTCGATTGTCTCTAGCTCGTTGGAAAAAGGGAGACCGCCAGACCAGCTCGGTGCATATAGAAATTCAACGTCGGGATTCTGCATCGTAACCTCTTCAATATTGCTTCAATTTTCCTTGTTTGGCAAAATGACCTGCTCCAAGGGTATTATAAGTGCTGTAAATTAGGTGAGGATGCAAGACAGGGTGTCGATACCAATAAGGCGTACTTTCTTAATCTGACCGCAGTAACAAACGCCGTATTTGGAAGGAGAGAAAGAACAGGACTTGCAGTGGAAGCCTTAGCCAAAGTGTCTGCCAATTCGTTTATTACCAATCCTTTGTGACCAGGCACCCAAACTACCCGTACTTTCTGTAAATGATCTGGAACCAAAGTGCGCAATGTTCTCAAAATTTGCGGTTCACCTGGAGTAGTTGAGGAAGTGCACAATGCTAACCACTCTGTAACTATTACCGCTGTAGTCATGGAGGAGTGAGGCTTACGCAAAGCCAATATAGCCGCCAAGAATTCCGCCACAAATACTGGTGTGTAATCCGGCAGTGTAACAGCGAAACACCAGTCTAGTTCTGAGGAAAAAAGTCCCTACTCCTGTCTTTTCCTCACTCTGTGAAGCATCCGTTGCTATGATAACTTTAGCGCCTATTTGACTCAAGTGATCCTGTAGAAGTCCATTAAGGATACGCCACGGAAAGTTGCTTGCCATTACTGGGGAATATGTTGTCAAATGAAATTTCCAATGAATTAGAATTGTTATCACTTATGGCTATGTCTGTGAGCACTATCTTTAGCGGGTCTAGCAGTTTTTGTGTGACAACCAGCTGTGCACGGTACGTAACTTCGGAGACAAGGAACACGAAAAAAAATAAATCTGGTTGTCTGATAAATATATATTGGTCTCGTCTTAGTGTAGGTTCATGTATCCTAAGAAAGTCTTGACCGGTCTTATATTAGGAATTCGCGATTCCTAATATAAGACCGCATTAGCTACAAGCTTCGGTAGCCCAAAGCACAAGCGGAGCACCTCCCGTTCCAGCAGCACTAACGGACGTAGCATCCAAACTGGAGCACCGGAAAATGAGGCGCATCCAAACTCCAGTATAGGACAGACATACGTACAGTAAATCATTATCAGAGAGTATCTGCGCGTTCCCCACCGACAATCCCTGACCCTTTTCAGAATTCCCATGGCTCGTGATGTTCTTGTTGCTGTGTGTTCAATGTGAATACGCCCATTCAGCTTTCCATCATAAGTAATTCCAAGATATTTAATTTTCTCGGCTTGGGTAATGTCCGTATTGTGGAACGATACTGAAATACTGATAGGGTCTTACAGAGGAAATGCCAGGACTGCGCACTTCTGCACATTAAGTGTCAAACAAATGCTGTCTAGCCAATGTTCTAATGAGTCTATATATCCTTGCAATTGCTCGTACAGTGACTGGATACTGTTCGTCGACGCAAAGAAGGGAATGTCATCAGCGTAAACGTACGTAATTACGTTCTGATGACAAGGAATGGAGCTGAGTAAAATGTTACATAAAAGCGGAGATAAAACTGAGCCTTGAGGAACACCACGCGTCTGTCAAGAGTCTTTAATTAATGGTATAACCTTAGCAGTTTTCCACGTACTGAAAATCCATGCTTTTGATAAAGAATAATTAACAGCTTGCAGCAATACTTTTCCAGCGACCTCAAAGAAAGGTTTTATCGTCTTCGTGGTGAGTTCGTCAGGATCTGGGGCTGCTGCTGGTTATCGTGCTAATTCCTCCAGCGTTACATTTTCGAAATCGTCAGTACATATCTGCCTCGACAAAGTTATGGGGAGACACGACGAGAATCGTGCTTCCAATCCTGTGGAAATTATGTTTAGGAAGTCTGCTATTTCCTGTTTAGTAAGCACCGTTGACTCTATGTTTAACGGTCGTGGGATTATTTTTACTGTTCGTAAAAAGCGAAACAGTGCGCGCTTGTTACGCGACTCTGAAAGAAAATCAAAATGGCGAACGTTGTACTCATGTTTTGCTCGTGCTACTCTTCGTTTGAACGTTCCAGTAATAAACTTATAGTTTTCCAAGTTTTGGGGACACTGATTGTGCATAAGCTGTTTCCATGCGGCTTTCCGTCTCTTGTAGTCTCTCGAGCACTCGTCATTCCACGAAATCTGAGCCGCAGAGTCTTTGTTTTGTTGTATTTTAAAGGCTGGTTTCTTTCGATAAATGTCTAAGGTCGTACAAATATTATCTGTATTACGCTGTCGTCCCTCCATTGATGTAAAAGCAGCACGTAGGTAATTTTTAAATTTACTATAATCAATCAAACGTTGGGTTTTATCATTCACCGCTTACCTTGGACATACTATCTCAAATAGCACCGGAACGTGATCACTACTTGTACCTACATCAACAGTCTCCCATGATAATAAACAGAGACCTGGGCCCGGAAATGTAAGGTCTAATACAGATCTCAATTGCCCTCGAAGGAATGTTAAACACCCAGAATTATGACAAACAAAATTATTTGTAGTAGCCCACTCCCATAGACGTTTTTCACACTGATCCGTATTAAATCCCCCTGATATATGGTGCGAGTTAGTCTTGACACAAACTCGTCCGTGTGTTTTTTGTTTTTTTTTTTCGCTACCGAGTTTGTGTCAAGAATGTACCAACTAGCCCAAACAAAAGTGTTACTGGAGTTAAAGTCGCCTGCTAATACCATTTTCCCGCAATTTAAAAGAGCTGCATCTAGAGGCCGCCCCCCGTGTCCAATACACCCAAAGGAAAATAAACACTAACCACTGAAAACATCTGACCTCCTGGAAGACGTATTTCAACACCAAGAATGTCGCCATCACCAGACATTAAGTGATACGAAATTTTCGCTTTGTGACAAAACCTTCTCGAGACAAATGTAAGCAAACCGTCACCTCTCGACTGGCGATCTAAACGAAATGATCTAAAGTTAGGCAAATTAGTTTTTATCAGGAGATAACCAAGCTTCTTGCCGTAGAATTAAATCCGGATCAGCTTTAGAAACTAAAACATTTAAATCAGTAGAATCAGCGAAAACAGATCTGCAGTTCCATCGTAACACTTTCATCTACCCTCCGATGACGAGAGCAACGTAAAGGCTACGGCCTCTTCCAAAATCTTGGCTGATTTATGTTGTGGCAGACCTTTCTTCGGTTTTATGACTGAAGGGATATACTGGTAGTATTCAGGGGAGAAGCCCTTCTTTTCTGCGCACGCGCCAATGTCCATACTCGTGGATTCCTGTGTATCTGTATTGTCCAAGCAGCTACCGGTTTTCCTTGAGAAGCCTGTATGAGACGTGCGGACATCCTTGCGTGAGGTCGTCGCAGTATCCCTCGCTTCTGGTGCAGTAAGTATAGTTGCATTTAGGCTGCGCAGTTCCTGCCTGTAACATCATTCCCAACTGTGACGCTATGAGCCCGCCCAAAGTTTCAGTCACGCTTTCTATGACACGTTCTATCATCTTAGCCATTGATTTTTCTACCACATCTGCAATCACCTGAGACATGTTCGCGTCAACGAACGCTTCGTGCCGCGCCGTCATACTAGCATAGCCGTGCTCTCGCTCTTTTACCGCGGAAATAGTCTCTATGCGCGAGCAACGCCTGTTGTTCATGATTTCTAATACCTGTACTTTATTCTAGCTGGGCACGTAGGGTAGTGAGCCTTATGGTGCCCCCGCACAGGCAACACTTCTCCGACTCGGCGGAACAATCACTGGTCGAATGACTGTCGCCACAAACACATCAATGTTGCATCCTCCTAGGCTGTGGCCGAAGCGCCAGCAGTTTCGACAATGTAATCGACGCGAAGCGAGGTGGTCCACTCTAAAAATAAGAGGCCATACCTTTATCTCACAAGGGCATGAGGTACCCGCAAACGTGGCAATCACTGACTCTGTTGGGACGCGCGTGTTATCGACCAATCTGTTACACCGATAAACAGAAATTACTCCAGCTGCTGATAACTTTTCGAGTGTTTCTTCTGGACTGAGTGTAGCGCCGAGTCCCCAAACAATACCCTTGGTGCAGGTAAGATACGGTGGAATGAATGCACTTACTTGCTCGAATGCAGTGCACTTTAAAAAGTCATACATACAAGTCTGGTCCGGCGATCTGCAGACAATCCCACCTTTGCCGAACTGCCGAACATCAGTAATGTGAAGGTAATGTTGCGTGGCCGCCTGAAGTTGTGCCTATGTCACTTTCGGGTTGCTAAGCCGGACGCTTTCTCGATGCAGGGGCACTAGCGCAACAGGTATACTGCTGCTGCGAAAAAGGCGTCAAGCGGCATCTCATCAGCGGGAAGGGAGGCTGACCAAGGCGGAGACCACCTCGTCCCGTCCCCGTAAGAACTATTTGAACACTGTCGAAAGCGAAAACAGTAAATTACTGTTGGAGTTCTACCTAATAAAGATTAGAAAAAAAAAGTCCGCCCAACTCTTAGCCAAATACCCTCAGTGGTCGAACGCCCAGATCGACGTGGCTGTCGAATGCTCACGCGCAACCACCTTGTCTTTATTCTAACACTAGCCTCCTCATCCTCCTCCTCCTTCTTCTTGCATGTGCGGCCGTCAGCCGCAGTTTTTCCAGTGTAGTAACGGGCTAACGTCATTTGCGCAAGAGAAGAAAGAAGCGCGCGTGCGAACGCCGCATATTGGCCATTGCATATGAGTGCACGCGCATTCTTGGGGACCTGAACTAATGATGACTACAGTTTTGTGATGCACCACACAAGGTATGGCAGCCAGAAATGTTCACATTTAAAATAGGCATCAGAAGGTTCAAATCTCATTTTCGTTGAACGGCTTCTCACAACGACCCAATGCAAGCGTACAAATTCAAATGTTCCGCCAAACTTGTTCGAACACTCTTTACTCTGGTGAACAGTCCATATGTGGTACTTGAAATGAAAACGTGATGCATCCCCATATAATCTTCGTATCTGCGTCAGGATGCGTGGTGGCGGCCTCAGTAAAGGACATCGCGTCCGATCAACGCTCTTTTGTGACCTTTCACCGCCAACTCTATAGTCAAACGAACTTCATTTCTATTCACTTCGCGCGTGTAGCGTATAGTGCCGCTCAAGTGTACAGCACTTTTTTTTAACAACTGACAGAAACACACGTCTGTAAATAGCACCCGCAGCCTATCTAAAGTCGCCGCTTCGGTGCACCTCACCGCAATCGTGTAGCGTCTGCACAAGGAGCCGCGGGCAGCGAGACACAGCAGGTAGCACAAGTAACGAATCGCCGCCGATTGCCTGGTTTACAACCACTGACACATTCTTAAAGGTATACGAGTCGTCACCTCCACAGTTCAGTCGTTGTGCTCACACTGCGGAAGTTTCGAATTGCTGCAGCGTACCACACGCCCTCATCGTATCATTCTTAGAGTGAAAAATATTAATTTCTGGGGTCTAACGTCCCAAATCCACAATATGATTATGAGAGACACAGTATTGGAGGCCTCCGGAAATTTGGACCACCTGGAGCTCTTTAACGTGCACTTACATAGCACAGAATACACGCGCCTCAACATTTCGCCTCCATCGAAATGCAGCCGCTGCGGCCGGGATTCGATCCCGCGACCCTCGGATCTGCAGCCGAATGCACAGCCACTAGACCACCGTGGCGGGGCAGAATAAAAATATAGTTGCCGTTGCACAAACCTTGGTGCTGTTGCTGATGAATCTCAACAGTATATGCAGCGATATGCAGCCTGAGCGACTGTTGCGACAACGCTCGCTGTCTACTGCAATGACATACAATAAGTTTCAAATCTAATCAAAATTATTTATTTGATATAAACACACACGGATTACAAGTAGTTGTCGGGCCTGTAGCCAAAGGCTAGTTGAAGGTCCGAAAAAAGGAGTGCATAGGAAATCCTTACAGAGAAAGGAATAGGAAAAAAAACAAAAAACAAATGTAGTAATTCTGCAAAAAAAAAAGAAGAATCTCAACATTGATTTCTCAATCAAGACAAAGTAATTAAGTGAGGCAAGAACTAACATACATCAGAGTGCCGGAGAACAAGGCAAGGGGTACAAACAGATACGATACAGTGACATGTTCAGGAAAATATGCAGTACGAATGTCTCAAAGGTACAAATATCTGTAAAACTAAATTAGTATATACAGCACATGTCATTAAACTGCAAAATATCAACATATTCAAATGAACAAGTGAAATGTGCCAATTTTGTTACATAATGATAAAACACCATCGTGTGACAGTAGCTGGATATAACGAGCAGTAAAAAGTATAATTCATAGCCTAGTACAGAACTAGCTTTGTTCTTATAATTTACTCAGCTTTTAACAAAGATAGAAAATATTGTTTCACAGCGCTACTGAAGTTCGCAGAGTTAACGACTACGGCTGGGAGTCTGTTCTAAGTCTTAATTTCTGTGAACTGCATCATGCATTCTCCATACACATTACTACATGGCGCGAGGTTTAAGTGACCTGCAGTTACATTTTTAGCATACTACGCAAGGAGGAGTAAAATATGGATGAGCTGAATGGGTGGTTGAACCGAACAATCTTACAAATGCATATTGAAATGTTGAGCTGTCGCAAGTATTCAAATGGTAATATGTGATATTGCCGAATAATGGGGCCGTGTGATCGTAATACTGCTGGCGCTAGACCCAGCCGTGTCTGGGTCTAGCGCCAGCGAACGGCCCACCAAGCGCCATAATCAAGTAAATATGCACAAAATACGTGGTTCATGATGGTCAGAAATTACGACTGTCAGATATCTGCGGCGAATTCGATATGTATGCACCGTGCGCGCCGAACAGTATTTGCACGTACGGTTGTCGATCACGCGATCACAACACACAGTCCTACGGATTCATGATTATGAACGCCCCTCAAACACTGCTCGCGTAAATTGAATATACGCGTTTGCGAAGCACAAAGCCCGCACTGTCACAGAAGAAACAAGCATTTCAGGCTTCCGGTCAGAAAGATTGGTCATAGCAGGATTCTATTCTTCATGTCTGATTCCGCAACGTGCGATTCAGTAAACATATATAACTCGCAAATCATCTATTGCTGACGCTAATAAGATATGGCCTTATTATGATGGTTAATTGAACTTTATCTTTTACAACCATAAATGTACAAGGTTATATTTAACAAGATCCACAATTTCAAAGTATGGTTCATGTCAGTACTTGATTTTCGCTAATGCTACTTCATAAAAATGTCATTAGGTAAATTTCACAATCTATTAAATGTAAATAAAGAAGAGTCCTCCGTGATAAAGCTATAAAAATGAAGGAATGAAATGCCGTACGATGTTCAAGAACGGTCAACCACCTTTTTTTCAAGTAAAATAAACAACCTCTGAAATATGATGCGCCGTCTCTCGGCGATAAGTCCAAGTCTTGAGACCTCAGTTTAGAGCTAAGTGAGCCTAAAACGAAAGTTGTTTTAAAATGCATGCACGCCTTTAGGAGAACGTCAGTTTATGTTATAAGCATCAAAATAAGTTTGTGAAACTGAAGTCAGTCTTCCGACGTCATCGCACAGTCATCGCACAGCCATCACGTAATCATCGCACGGAGTAATTCGTCAGTGTTTGCAATACATGTTTTCACTGCCAGCAACTTGCGTGGGTATGTGTGTGTGGCAGGAGGGGGAAAGGGAGGAGAGCAGACAAGAGAAGTAACTTAAAAAGTAGTAAAGGCAA
The DNA here is from genome assembly GCA_013339685.2 of Hyalomma asiaticum. Classification (NCBI taxonomy): domain Eukaryota; kingdom Metazoa; phylum Arthropoda; class Arachnida; order Ixodida; family Ixodidae; genus Hyalomma; species Hyalomma asiaticum. The sequence goes on from CM023481.1 coordinate 166,844,759, forward strand.
AGGCAGAAGTGTTAGATCGAACAATCTGGATTAGTCGGTCTCAAAATTTCGCAAAACTACGAAACTGTAATGAAGACAGCTGATACAAACTGCACAGCAGGGTTGTGCTGTGTTTATTTCTTTTTTAATCGTCTTCCGTGTTTTTTGCTATTTTAGCATGCAACCACGCAGAGGGGCTTCTTGGATGAATGCAACCCGGAATTGTGCCCACAGGATCAGCGGCTCCGGAGTAATGTTCGTACCCCTTATGTGTTGCAACGTACAGTAGAACCTCGTTCATATGTTTTTGAAAAATAACGCGACACTGAACGTATTATCCGGGAAAACGTATGATCCAAACACGAAAAAATCGCGCAGTTTCGCCGGAAGAGCATGCATTGATATAAATATTAAAGCACTTTACAATGTCACGTAATTCAGGCAATAAAACGTGACGAAACAGCAATAAACATCTGCTTAAATATAGCTACTCAAGCGTGTTGGAACGCACCCTATGGCACGGCAGTGACCGCGAGCGCTGTCAGCGCTGAACGCGTTGGGAAGAGAACGCATGCGTGTTGTCCCTTGCTTCAGTGTTTAAACTTCACTGCATCTTCAGGCAAATTATTTAACTTGTAACAAAACACGCGCGTTCATATTGTCATTTTCTCGGCCTGCCCAAACCGCGCGCGCGGCTATCAATGCACGGCGTGGACGCACAAGCAACGTTGTGCCCAACGGCGCGCACTCTGGTACATAAGTCGTGCGCACCAAGAGCACTAGCCTTGCATCAACAGGTCCCATGAACGGGCACATCACGTGCGTCGCACGTGATGTGCTTGCCCAGCCAAGGTCGCAAGCGCATCGCGTGCATGTTGACCGTCAGATCTAGCAGCTTAGTCTCTAGACGCTACGAAACGTTCAACCGTTTTCTCTCTCTCTCTCTCTCTCTCTCTCTCTCTCTCTCTCTCTCTTCCCCCCCCTTTTCTTTTTTAACCCGCGCTTCCTCGACGCCCCCACCGCAACTTACCAGGTGACAAAAGAACGTGGAATCTATCGGCGATTCCCGACTGTCCAAGTGGTGCGTGAGTGCAGCACGCGCCGAACGCGACCCGCGCTTTTGCTCGACGACAAAACCGACCGAAGCACGCGCAATGTACGCTTGCCAGCACGAGGTTACGCTTGTCACGCGTCTACTCAGTACAGGATTACATTACACAATGCGTTGACGACTTGTCCGGTTTGATGCGATGGGATCACCCGCGCGATCTAATCACTGGCGATATAACCTTGCAATAGACTGCGTCCGCTTGCCCTCTGTAAAAAGCACAGGATGCGCTCCATATTCCGTACGCATAATCGGCTTTCGAACTTGCTTATTTTTGTTTTTAAGCAATGACCGTCGTCTCGCATATCGGTAACTTGCAATCAGAAATGGCAGGTTCGACGACGTTTTCGAAGCAGTGTAGGGAGAATTCCTCTGGCAGTGTTTGTGCACTAGCTATCTAAATGTGCCAGGCATTATTATCTGCGCTTTTTGGGCGTGGTCATCGAAGGTGAGGTGAGCGGAAACGGGTAGTCGAAACTTTCAGCTTCCAAACGTTATCAAGATGGCGGCGCTCGGTGGGGGAAAAGACGAGAGACGACCCACACAAACACCGTTAGCGCTCGCGATTGCGCTTACGCTCGCGAATCAGTCCTACTGAAAGAAATGGCGGCGTGTCTCGGTTCCATTAAAAGTGCGCTCTATGTACACTACCAACAGCTACCGCACGCGTACTGTTAAAGCTGCCTTGATCGCGAGTGTCAGAAGCGATACCGATGAACGCGGTGTGTTACGTCTAGCTAGGTGATATGCTAGTATCGGAAGAGAGCCCACCGGCGTTTTCTTGTGACACGGTCGGGCGAGTACTGCGGTGTAGCCACCGCGGTGGGCAGCTACTGCTCTCGATTGCGCGAGCTTCCGCACTTCTCGTTTGCGCGCGGTCTCTAGAGGCCAGAAAACGTATCATCCGATCGTAGTTGGACGATAAACCGAACGTTGGTGTTGAATAATCGTATTTCCCGGGAACGTATTAACCGGAAGAAAAGAAGCGTAACTCTACGAGAAAAGTTCGTGCTTTCGCGATCGCGAACGTTGGAACCGGGAAATCCTATCAACCGGGTACGTATCAGTGAGGTTCTACTGTATTTGCTTATCTCCCGCATGCAAAATACAATTTGTACTATCTGTCTTGCGTATATAAGACAGATCACGTCCTGCTGCTCTGCTAATTGGTTCACGCTAATTGTGGTGGAACAAACACACAGCCACATGAGAGGACAACTGTTGTTCCTGGCCGCTCATTTCTTCACATGGTTTCGTGTTCCCTCCACCCAAATGCGCAATGCACTTGCCGTTGTGCGACATACCCATTTCCTCACCCTATCCTTTCGCCCACTTTTTTTTTGTTCGTTTTATGCTTTGCTCCTCTGCCTCACCATTTAACCAGGTTAAAGATGTCTGCCTTGCTATATACGCTTTAATCTGTCTGGCACGCTGGGCGGACATTATAACACAGTAATCGGGCCAGGCGTGCAAGGCTTTCTTTGACCTTTCCGGCCGGCCCTCTTTCGTATAGCAGCGGCTTTTCCAGCGCGGTGCCACAAAGACAAGGAAGAAGACGACACAAGACGACAACAAGCCCAAGCCTCAACCCTTGTGAACCCTTGCGGCTTTGTTTAGCTGTTCAAAAAAAGAAAAACAATATGACCTATAACGTAACATATGTCATCGTGACAGTCAGGAACTTTCGTCTTTTTCAATCGCACCCATTTCATTGTAGGCCTTAAGGGTACTGGTTAGTCATTTATGACGGTCTTTATTGTATTAACAGTCTTCCTGTGGTCTCTTTGCGATTCCTAACCGCGGTCTACCGGACTTCTATTAAGACTAAATATGGTTTTGGTTTGTGGGGTTTTACGTCCCAAAACCAGTTCTGATTATGAGAGACGCCGTAGTGGAGGGCTCCGGAAATTTCGACCACCTGGGGTTCTTTAACGTGCACTGACATCGCACAGCACACGGGCCTCAACATTTCGCCTCCATCGAAATGCAGCCGCCACGGCCGGGATTAAGACTAAATATCCAACCTGTTTATATTACAACGCGTTTCACGCGTAAACGTGCTGTTTTGCATGGCAAGGCAGCAACCTGCGATATTGGAGCCGATGTTTTGAATCCGTAAGCACTGGAGCTCTGCCAAGCTGACTTCAGCCGCACGGATTGACTTTCCATCATGCCCTCCAGTTTGCTTTCGTCGACCCGCCGCCGTCGACCTTTCTTCTGACTCGTATACTTTATTGATTTATGCCTGGTCCTGGCAGACAAAATAAAAAAACGCCCGGTAAGGCAAGAGAGAGTTTGCACTCTATGAGCAAGGGAACGTTATTCTAAAATGGAGGCGATGAAGTTGCCATATCTGTTATCGCTTAAAAATAATTCGAGGTCTTTATGTCCATTTCTTTTCGTTACTTCACTCTCCACGCGCAATAAGAGCAAATGTTGCGGAGTTGGCTTCGTATGACACAGAACAGAAGTTGTTAACGTTATTCACAATCACGGAAGTTCTTTGTCGTCTATTATTTGACACCTAGCATTGCACATCTGAAACAGTGGATTCATATATGTGATCTATATTGCCAAATAAATATGTGCATCTAGCCTACGAAATAGAAATCTCAAACAGCGTGAAGCATCACGTCACCCGTAACGTTCCTCCGCCCTTCCCCCCCCCCCCCCTCCTTTTTGTTTTCTTTTCATACGGCTTTCGGTGATTTAGGTTAACCTTGAGTCATGTAGGCGAAAGAATTCACCTACTTGAGCTCTGCTGAAGATATGCATATTGGCAACCAAAATAATCGGCTGATAGAAAGCTATAATCAAAAGCCGTCAATACTTGTTGCGTCTGTATGTAATGCTTGATTCCCCTGTTCGAGTATTGAGAATTGTCATGTCGAATTTCGCTCATCGCAGCAATTTGAGGTGGTCATGGAGTTCTACAGCTGTAGGATTTCCGTATATTCAGCGAGGAATGGGGGAAGGGGAGTTACGACGGGTCATTTGGTGTCATGGATTCTCCGGACCTAAACGCATCTGCTCCATCCGGAGTTCTAATGCACGAATGATATGCATGGTGGTAACCGCCATCGACTCAGCTCTAATAGTCGAGGGTTTTCTTTTTTTTTTTCCAACACATGTTTCTGGTCTGTTTGTTTTGCGCATACAATCAGGCTCACGAGCGTTAATCGGCGTGCCCCTGTCTTCTTGTCTATATGTCTCATTGTTATTCTTCCTTTGGGGAGGCGGGAGGAAGGGGAGGCGAGATAGCAGCAACGCCCATGTGTACCGTGCTTTGTAAGCATATTAGAGAACGCCAGAAAAATGTAGCCTTCCGAACGCACGTCTCTCAGAGTCAATGTATGTCATAGAGACCTGAATTTTTCCCGCCTTCGAACCACCCCGCTGCCCCGATTTTTCATTCACAGTGGCCATTCTACAAATATATATGTTGCCTCGCCCAGGAAAACCTTCCGCATTACGTTTCAAATGTATTTTCCGTTTGGCTTATTCTTATATTTAAACACTTATTCAATTGTTCTGTTTCATTGAACGGAGTGCTTTAACTCCTTTGTTATTTGTTTTGGCGCACTTTTTGGCAGAGATGGGTGATTCATTGGGCTTATACCTCTAGATTTGTCCGAATTCACTTCGTGGGCACGCTCAGAAATTTTCAAAGAAGCGAAGGCAAACACATGGCCTCAGTTACCACGTGAGTCAAGCCATTCCGTAACGAACTGGAGTCGTTACATTTGCGGGCCGCCTATACAGCTTCTGTGCGTGCAAAACAAGTTGTCCCGCGAAAGGCATTTTCTTCCTGTCAGCATGCCATCACTGAGTGACAGTCAGGACCATCGAGAGAAGAACGGAATACTTGAGCTTGTCAATGCGGACGCATCGAGCTGCCTTACGTGGGCCGCACGCGACGTCCGGAAGGCGGTTATTGAGATGCATCCCTCCCGCCTCCCGTCATCGCTCATTCAGGCGTGTCGCGTGGACACGCGCTTAATGCTGGCACGTGCTGCTGACCACGTGACGGGCACGTGAGGGGACACGCAACATTTACCCTGCTGAAATTTAGTTTCCTCACACATCGGTGCAAAGTTATTACCCAATGACAGAGATTGCAGCAGTGAACACGAAACGTTTTGACGAGTAATGCAGAGAGGAAAAGCATATGGACTGTACAAGCTTCTTACTTTCTATATGACTCACCACCTAACCCAAACAGCCATCTTATTTAGGCAGCACTCTTGTTCTCTTGAATGAATGCATTGTGGGCATGCCGTTAAAGGAAAAGCATAAGACATGTGGTCTCTTTAAGGTATTAAATGGATGGGACTTCATCCGTGCTATGCGGGAGGAAATGACCGATTTTGTATGCCACTGCGGTTACAGATGTGTTGCTCATTTCAGTTTTACTCTAAGACTGATACTAGCGAGTACTAAGATCCAAGGTCAGTACACCAGCTTGACAGTAGAGAACTAACGTGGCCGTGAAACTGCGGTAGATGTCTCGCAACATCGGAAATATTTACAGCGACACTTCATGGGTACCTTGCATCGCAGTGTAACCAACTATCTAGCATTCAACGTGAGGTCACCTCCGAACGGACATCAGCGCTCCAGGAAGTTCTCAATGTCTGATCATTCTCCCCCCGTGCATATCCGTCGAATAACGGTGCAGTTATCGGGCGTACCTGCTGCTGCAACTAAGCGCTTCATGCAGCGTCATCAACTTACGAACTCGCCTTGCAAGTCCACTTCGTTCTTCATTGGCGCCTCCCACAAATAAGGTGTTGCTTTGAGGATTCGCACCAACTTTCCCTCCATTTCTCGATTAAGCAATAAATATACCGCCACCTCCATTTCCGCCATTATTTATATGTCGTCAGAATGTTTGATTCACATCGAAGAGCACTGGGGTAGCTCATGACTTAGCCCGTAGGGCGCCAGTCTTGGCAAAAGAATGGCTGAGAACTGCGTGTGCCAGAGCCGCACGTGAGAATTTACATGGCTGCCTCCTTGTAACCTGTGACAGCTGGGCAACTTTATTTGGGACGAGCAGCCACATTGTATACGTTCGCGTCTGACAGCTGTACAATGGGCACAGGCACCCTCCTCGATCACTTAATCACTGGCGGTGACGCCAACGACATCTGCCCTCGTCCTTTCTCTTTCGGCGGCCTCTAATCCGACCTTGACGCGGCCCTCAGACGGTCCGAGCAGCGGTCCATTACCCGGATGAGCGGCCGCGCGTCCTCCCAGTGAGGTAACGCCTTCCAATTGTGAGAGAAACAAGGAGATTTCTCCCTTTCAAAGAACCACCCGAGCGTTACGGACTGTTTGTCTCACTTTCCCGTGGCGAGTGCGCTCTCCCCCTTTCCGCCGCGGTTTGCCCCACTACCGGCATCGTTGATGCGGTGACATTCCCGTAGGCAGCGGCAGTCCTCTCTCCGGCGCGCTCCCGTCAAGACCTGGCGCACCGGCTTTTCTTGCTGACGCCGCTCGCATCCCGAACTCGCGCCGCGCTTCATGCACAACAGCTTCTGCGGGCCGCTCTTTTTCACCCTTGCCGCGGATATGTGCCGACCGCTGCCCACGCGCACTTACGAGGCTGTCGAGGCGCTCCCTCACTTCTCCGATAGGGCCCAATAATTCGCAACTACCGATAGGAAGTCGGCATTAACTTTTTCCCTCATTAATCGAGCGAGCTTTTCTAAACTAATTGTTGCGGCTCATCCAGTATCCCCGTCATGCGTGCTTTCTTGGTGGTGTACTCGGTACTAGAGAGAAACGCGCCTGCTGACACTCAAGGTTAGCTTGCTCCTTTTTATTTTTCCTGTCTCCCTTAGTTTGGACGCGTCGTTCAGTACAAACGCATCTTCAACAGTGCGTCATCACTCAGCGGTGTTGTACGCGCGTAACTTTTGTACTCCTTGATTTGGAAAAAAAGCCTGACGAACGGGCTTTAGCGGCAACTATAAAAGAGGAACGACCTCATTCTCTGAGAAAGTTCACCGCACTTAACTTTTATCTTTTCACCATCTTCGTGGAACCCTGGAAGGAGACCGCGCTGCTGAAGTCCCCTCTCAGTTGGCATTTTTTTTCGGCGTCGACTCGGGCCACTTTCATCATGCTCAACATGAGTGCAGATAGCAACTTTTCCAACTCTACCAACCTTACCGATGGCTTGCAAGCCAATCCTGTCAAGTACCCCCTAATCAAGGTTATCCACGACTGGTTGATCGTCGGCATTCTGGTATCTATCATGTTCGGCATGGGGTGCCATATCAAGGTGTCCGAGGTAAGTGGATTCGTTACTGCACTTCCATTCTCGCTGTTGTCACGAGCCCGCACGGTCTTTCGGCCGGTGACAGGCGCTGCAACAGCGTTGCGCCACGTACCGTTTGACTTCTTTAAGAAGGCTGTGACATTCAGGTCTACGCTGTGCTTTGTACCTTTGAAATGGTCGAGACAGGCCTCCTCGGACATGCTTGAAGCTAGTGCGCAAAATACTTATAAGCTGTTGTATAACCACGGGCTCACTCGTGGTCAGCAAAATTTATTTTACAAAAATTTTGTTCATGTCCTAATTTAATTGTCATTAAACTCTGACAGTAAACTTCCAAGTTACACTTGCGAGAGATGAAATAAAGAGGAAATCAGTATTTTCTTTATTAAGACAACGGGAGGGTTCGCGAGTTCAGTGTGTCCAACTGCATTCTGTAGGATTCGTGTGCTACGATGAGAGGGGCAAACGTCGTCATTAATGATCGTGATTACGAGTCTCACAGGTAGGAAATTTCAGCAGTCTGATTGATTGCCATCGTGCACCAATATCAGTAGACAAACTTGATGATGATCGTGCGAAATTTGGTTATAGCAGACGTTTCCACAGTGGAATCTGCTTGCACCACATACTGCACGTATACGTGCACTATGTGGTGCAGGCAGGTTCCAAGTCGAGAGATATAGCGAAGGCCTGTATACAGGCCTTCGCTATATCTCTCGACTTGGAAGCCAATTCAGCCAAGCGCACGGCATTCTGTCAAGCAAGTGCCGCCAGCGTAGTTGTTCGCTTGTAAAGCTGCCAAATATCCGAGCATGGTGAACCTTACGGGACCCAGGTGCGCAAGTTCGAAGGACCATTACAGTTGCAATGTAATCTCATGCCAGGGGATCGAATTACGCCTGACACTGGGCTAGATTGCAGAGGCTTGGTTGTTACCTGGGCAAATAGAACAACAGATAAATTACCTGGGCAAATAAAAACAAGACAAAAATTACCTGGACAAATATAACAACACATGAAGCCTGCCAACAAGTAGGCTTTACAAGCCGTCGGTGTTCAGGAGCAACACTCTTTTATTTTACCTTTACCATGCGAACATTGCCCGTGATGCCCATTGTTACTGCCACCTTCAAAGACAGCAGCGTCAAGTTTCACGTCATTTATAGGCATAATACTTATGTAAGGTGTCTACCTTTCCCAAGAGCAAAATGCGTCGATATTGATAACTGACGCTTCTTCTTCATGGCTATAACGCAAGCTTCTTTAAAAGTATTCCACGTGGCTTCGAGGCTCACCTGCGTGAAGTATCGAAAATACGTTGATAATAGTTGGCGGTGCCCCCAACTATTACTGCAGGTCTCCCACTCCGTTTACTGCTGTTTCAGCAGCACCACTGGCATGCAGACACGCCCGGTGAACGGTCTCTTTCAGCTAGCGCAGCGCATAGCACCCTCATTCTTTGTACAAGCTGCCGCGTCGACGATAAAGGCCAACCACTTGATTCGCGTCCTTCGACACATCACGCCTAGGAAGAACAATGCAGTGCAAAACATGCTAGCCAAGGAGACTTCGCTTGATCATACCATCGATCGCGTCCATCACTTTATCTTGCACTTGTTTTGTATCCTCGTGCTTCATTGTGCACATATTGAGTTGCAGTTGAAGATTGCTTGCACATCACTGGAGTTGACTCGTGCTTATTGACGCAATCCCTCATCACCACCACGTTTGATCGCCACATATGTGTAGCACGCACATTACGGTATTTCGGCGGACCGCTCTGTCTCCCTGTTATTAATTTCCTTTGTTTCAATTTGTTTAATCCGTAATTCCAATCTGTTTGAAGGCTAGCTCTAAGGCGAGCAAAATGAACTGTGTCCTTCAGTCCTTAACCCATTTTGATTTATAACGAGCTGAAGGCAACGCTAACGCACCCTTGAATGTCAGAAGTGAGGGTATTCGTTTCTCTGAATAAATTCGAAAACTAGTAGACTTGCGGGTATCCGTCGTCTCCACTTTCCCCGAAAATCCAGCCAAGCGAGCTGGGCCTCTGCGCCCAATTTTGATGCGCGTGTAAATGCACGCCGAGTTAAGATTGTGTATGGTTTGTGTTGAGCAGATATTGAAGAACGCTTCGCTTCTCACTTTTTGATAGGCGTTTTCCTGGAGCATTGTCTTTCAGTGTTTCACTGTGGGGCCGGAACCAGGCAATAAGGCAACAACACAGTATGCTTAACAATTCGTACTGATTTGGTGCCTTTCTGCCCGAGTAGAAAGAGCGCTTGCAAAGTGTTATATGTATTTGCCGTCACGCTCGTGTACCAGATCGTAGTAAAACAATAAAAAAAAAATGTGTGCTCGTAGATATGAGAAGACGACGATGTTCGAGCGAGTCTTCCGTGTACAGATAAACTAGTCTCTCGCGTTTTTAATAATGTTTTGGTGTCGAAAGAGCTGTGCAGACACACACGGAGCTTTAGAAACAAAATAATATTGAATAACTGACCAGCGCCACAAGCGATGAGTAATGATAACGGCCGACACGAAAACTAACGGTCGTGCAAGCCCGCAGCCTGCGGCAAGGTCACAGGACTCTTCAACTAACGGATCTACAACAGACCAAGACCCCAACCCGATAGCATAAAACTCCGCGGTCATTCAAAAGACCACGCCTTTTCTGAATGCACCCGATACGAAAATCGTCAAGCTTAAAGGTACGCGTGATCGTCCTTCTTCGTGGAATGACAAACTCTCAAAAATTGATGACCAGATTGAGAATCTCTTAGGCATATTGACGGCCATCGCGAAACACGAGGACAAAAAGAAGAAGGAGGGGACACAAACCACAGCGCTGTCTCACAACTAACTTTTATTTAGCAACACACGCATATTTAACAGCACTGACCACACCCACGTGATCCCATGACGCAGATGGAAAGTGTGCAACAAAATATAAAAACCTCGTTATAACCAAACCAACATATGCTAAGTGATAAACTGATTCAAAAATGACCGTCAGTATGCCTAACCAGTTCCAACTCGCCCACATAACCATCCTTCTGAGAACCTCTGAGAACTAACTCATCTTCTGAGAAGATGAGTTAGTTACGAAATGCGCGATCGATGCAGAGTACAAAGGCCATGAAATAAGCGTGTTTGCCACAATAACTTGTCGAGTTGAGGGGCTCGAACGAGCCGAGAGAGCTCACCTATCAAGCACCATCTGAGAGGCCTAAACTTTGGGATAACGCTGCCTCAGCGCGCAGTCGTTGTCAATCGATATTCTGAAGCTGGATGTGCCAATATCTAAGAGAGGCATAAACCAAGGGACTGCGAGCGGTTGGAGCAGATAGCTCATTTCAGTAACCACCTCTCGTCGACAACGAAGCTGTTCTGCTTAATGCGCTATCAGGCTGTGGAGAAGCTCCAGCGGCAATTACGGGCTTTCCAACATCAGAATCATGTTACAATGGTGTTATCGAGGTACTGGAGGAGCGTGTTGGCGGCAGAAACAGAATCGAGCAGCATCGCCTCGCCGCTCTCAGAAACGTTGGCCACGTTAAACTATGAGTACTCACGTCCATGGCCTCGGGCGATGGCACGGTGCTACGCGACTGGCCATTCGTTATCTCAATTCTCTGAACGTGCCTGCGCTCCGTTTCTCAGTCCCGCTTATCGCTGTCCTACACACGACAGAGAAGCGATTATCAACCTGTATCTACATTAACTTTAGCAGTTACATCATCAGATGCTAAACATCAAAGAAAAAACAAAAGTTTTTTTTTTTTTTTCTTGCAGCTGCTGTAGGGTTTGTTCTGTTCATAACCTTAGACAGGCGGACGGTTC